>JAOEFI010000007.1:18640239-18654492 GCA_034621735.1 Anopheles plumbeus | reverse complement strand
AGTTCGCAATTGTTTCGTAATCAAGCGACTATCATCTTGTACTTAGGCAAAGATTGAGTGCCCCCCGCCGCCTACGGGTGCCTCGTGCCGACCGATCGATGCGACTAAATATCGCTGGCCAATTGTAATGCTTTCGCCGCTACACAGTAGCTGCTACCCTCAGCGCCCTCTAGCGAGCGACCCGGGTGTCTCCCGGGAGCCCGCGGGTAGGGCGCGCACTTATTACACATTATCTCCCCACCCGGTCGGAGGCCGTTTCGCACGCGCCTCGTTTCCCCCTCCCTGTTACTGTCACTGTCGGTCGCGCTGGTCTGCCGGGCGGAATAAAATTGAACTCATTTGCTGCCAACGGTTGTTGTTGCGAGCGATGTTACAGGATGCGTAACAGACATTTTACGCAATTACCTCCGGCAAGCGGGGGGAGTGGGGGCAGGCCCGGGGGATCGGACGAAATTGGTGGCCGAGTGCGGCCAGGATGAGTGATGCTTGCGGAAGGATTAGTAGCCTGGGTGCTTGTTCCTCCCAGTCAAAAGGCGTAAAGAGCAGTCGTGAAGAATAAGAGAAAGAGAGTAGAGTTTCTTCGCCAAAGACATGGAGTGACCTGCAATAACAGTTATTTCAGCTTGTGATACATGCAGTAATAAAACGTGTTTTGTTCACTTATTAAGTCATGTAATTTCCCATCGTTTGCAAAACAGTTTTACTTACAAACTAAGGCAAACAAGATAAGAAAAAAAAACTACAATTTCTTTCTAGTTTGATTGGGATTTTAAATGACATGAGGACTGGGCTTCAACGTTCCAGCGTCGAGTTATGTGTCCAGGGAGCGGTATCTTTAAACCCCCTAATATACGACTTTGAACGGTTGTACGTTCACCCTTCACGTCGTTCCGTTTCGCTGTTTGACGTTGGGTGGGCTCGCGATCCTCGCGAACATGCGTTTGCAACAACATGTAACAGTGCGGCGCATCGACACACATAATAAACCGATCCGATCCAATCGGCAGCGCAACCGTATCGATCGTATCGATTTGCGAATCGCATTAGCATACATTGGGCGAGGCACTGGCGCGATTATGCACCGGTGTGCGAGTGTAATCAACATCCCAAAAGGCGGCTGGAAATCCTACTGACCGCCACCACCACAAAGGCAATGAAACGAAACCGTATTTGCGTTTGAAGGGATTTGAATCCCCCGCGTAATCGGCCAACCGACCGACCGAATGACTGACTGACTGACTCGGCGACTGATGGCGGACGGCGAGAGGGTACGGCCCACAATTTTCGCCTCGCCCGCGAACGAACATAACGAACTCGGACGCGGACGCCGGCTACCTTTCCGCGTGAACATATTTCATAATCAGACGATCATGCATTTTGCCACCCAGTCGGGAACCGTTACCGACGCGGTGCGGCATGGAGCATGAAGTGGAAAAAAATCGTACCCATACACACAAATAACATTAATAAAAAAAAACCGTTCATACGTTGCGGATTAATTCTTCTACTTTGGTGAACGTTTTGCGGGAGTGGGGGGAAACGAGAGGGGGCATTACACGGTATTTTTTAATCAAGAATTGCATCACCGGAATCGGCCCATGGAGTGTTGGGGTGGCCTCTGGGAGGCGTCTTTGGGATGAAGTTTGGTATGAAGTCTTCGTTTGAGGCTGGCACTTCAATCCGCAAGATGGACCACGGCACAAAGAGCCGACAAGACGCGAGGGTCGATGCGGTGGAGGAGAAAGAAAAATTACAGCTTAAACCGATATTAAACGTTTCGGTCATATATCTCTCGGCTCGTCGACGGCGCCGAGCAGGGCGGGAGGATGTGGAAGCAGCGGGGGAAAATCGAAACCAGCTGTGGGGTAGAGCTGTAAAATACATAATTAACTAATTGTACGTCGATGAAGAAATACGAATACAAATAAATTATGCTGTCCACCCCGTGCGTTGGGTGTGGTCCTGCGTGCAATGGAACGAGACTTTGATGGTTTTCTTTATGAAACATGGAAAGTAATACAAACAGCAAATGTATTGAAAATGATTACAAAACGTTTTCGAAACCTGTCTCATAAAATGTCAAAATAAAAAAAAAAGATTCTCTTTTTGCTTTGTCCCCTGATTTTGACCTGTTTTCAAACACATTCCTTATGATCGCTGTAATGGTACTCCATATGTTAGTCCCTTAAATTCCAACGAAGCATACCGACAACACATTCAGCAAGTATCTCCATTTGTCACTGAGCCACGGGACGGGTAAATTATCGCTCGTTTTCGCGATCACCGCGAAACGATTAGTCGCTTTTTCGGTTAATTTATCACTCTCAGCACTTCTGTCTTTCCGGTGCAGCTGAAATGAAGGCCAGTTGGAATGTTCAGCATGCAGGCATGCGAACCTGAAATTTGATCGCCGGCCGTTTGTTATGTTGCCAGTAGCAAGGGTTTTGAAACAAATGACCGTAAGATAATTTTAGAGAACCCGTTCGAAAAGACGAGTTATTCTGGTGTTGCACTGCCATTTGCAACAAGTTGTGGAGCGTAGTGAGTTGGACAGCAGTGAAGCACGTTTAGCTGGAAAGTTTACTTCGCTTTTATTATTAACATAGTTTTATTTTTAACGTAACGAAATTCAATTCTTTGCCGTGGGATGTCTGATTCTCGACAACCCCTTGATAGGGATCAAGGGATCCCTTTCATAGAAGAACTTTATCTGCCAAGAACGTTGTGGACGGCGTGGTGAAGCTGCACATATCCTGGAATGTATTTTTCTCTTTCTGCGCTGGACATTCCCGATTTCGATATCCAAATAAACCATCGCCGGGCCCTCGATCGCGAACGAACGATCGGATCGAAGCATCGGCAGGATAATTGCGGTGATTACATAGTTTATGGCTCATTCTTTTGCACCGGACAGCTATTCGTTCGAGGTCGCGATCGGAGCGACTCGACTCGGAGGCCCTTTTCGCGGAAGATGCAAGCAGACGGGTCACGAGCCGGCAACTGGGAGGGGGGGGCACCGTCGTTCCGAACGTGCTGCAGTCGACGGCGGTGCAGTGAAATATGTGTGTTTATTATTGCACCTTAATTTGTTAGTTTCGTGAGGATGGAGTGTTTGATTTGGCACCGGGAGTGAGCTGACCGGTCGCCTCCAGCTCGTCGGGGTTGGTGTTCGGCCGGGTTCAAGTTCCGACCAGACGACCCAGAACCGGACCCCGTGCCCGGGGACTGTCAATAAATCGGAGGGAAAAGGGCAATTCCGCATCGGGATAATTGACGGTATTTATGGGATTTATGGATCGATCGTACGGTGCTTCGCGGTCGGTTTCTCGCTTTCCGTTCTGGCGGACCTCTTACCAGCACGCGAGGGAGTGCGTTTACAGCCGACCGAACCGAACGGAAAACCGTTTGAAGCCGCAGCTGGAAAATGCGAAGTCAAGAACCTCCGTTAACCAGGGAGAACAAATCCGTAATGGGCTTCCGTCGCCCGGGTGGCTTATTGCTGCCCATTTGCCTTCGAAACGCTTCCAGCTAATGAGGGGTTGTTTCAGCGGGATCTCAGTCAGTGGTGGGCATGGAATTGGGTAGGAGATTTTCCCCTAAAATCGCTGGAAAATGAATGCGTTCAATTGCGTTCCTCTACAACTGGTTCCAGTGCCCTAGATCTGTTGAATTTATCAATCCCTCAAAATTACTCTGTGGAAAGCGACCGAAAGAGAGAGAGAGAAAGAGAAAGAAGATCCCCACTACCGAATACTCGATGGGGGAAAATTGGGTTCGAATCCGCCCGTTGCTGATATGTACTACATTTCACTTTTCGATCGTTATCGTAGGAAAATCCGTACCCACATGCACAGGTTCCGCTTTTATGGTTTCGAAACAAATTCGCCTTCAATGCGCCAGCGTTGAACCGTTTTCTGTTTTCCCGCGGGTGGTAATGGGGGAAGGAAAATTTCGCTTTTCCCGTCCAGCGCTTGCGCGTCGTCAATGGCGTGTCGTGATTGATCTGTCCCATTCGCTTGCATTCGTTTGTAATTAAATTACGCTCCGGTGGGGATGAAATATAGTTTTCATCCGGTGAAGGCCGTGCCACAGGGTTTTCCACATCGCATCACCACCACCACCACCATCACCGCCCAACGTAACCGATTGGGCACGTTCATGCAAATCTGGTATACTACGGGCCAGATCACCTTTTCGATAATCGTTTCGGTTGCTACCGTTTGCGAAAGTCCCAACACGGCCGAACCCAGAGAAAGATGGAGCGATTAAAGTTTCATCGACGACTTTGGCATCGTTGCTCCCAGCGTAGGGAGTTTTGTTTTCCCTTCGACGCTACCCGACCGAGTGAAAAGGGGTGCACATTTTCTCATGCACAGTGCATTCTTATGTGCTTGGCACGGGGATGCGTCTTCTAGCGGCGTGCAACGGCGTTCGAGAGTTTGATCTGTGCGGTTGGGGCATTAAATCAAACTAATTTCTCTCGCTTTCGATTTTCATGCTGCTTTCGAACAGTAGGAAAGAGAACTAGGAGGAGAGTTGAAGGTCCGTTTGATGGAATGGTTTCCTCACTTCGACACATTAATACATAAGCACAAGAAACGAATTAGTACCAGTGTCGAAGAGAAACAGAACGCCAAAGAATTTTAGAGAACATTTTAGAGGTTTATTCAAAACTGAAGTAGACATGTCTGCTTTTTAAACACTAAAGTCTCTTTGCTGGGCGAAAAAGAAATTCTCATTTATTTTCCGCATTTGAAGACATTCTTTCCACTCGCGGAACGGCTGTCAAAGTATCACTTAAATCGATTATTCATGGCAAAAATCTTCTTGCACATTTCCGCAATCGAATCCACTCTGTGTGGGATTTATTGCCCTCGCGGTGACTTTTTAATGCATTTTAGCAGATGGGGTAGGATTTTTAATGTGTGCATAAATATTTAATTCCTTTCGCCATTAGACCGGCACCGGCTTATTGGAAATTCTATCCCCATTCTCCAGCGCCTTGGCTATGAGTCAGTGCCATTCTCTCTCCCTGTCGAATCCCATAACTGTATTCTTCGCGCCTCCAAGCTGAGCGAATCGCCTGCTAGCCCGATGGGCCGTGAATATTCATCAATTTTACGACGATGACACAGCTAATTGTGTCCCGGCCGCCGGGGGAGTGCATCCCTGCGATTGGGTCCTAGGTCTTCAACTTAACTTTGCTGCACGAGACGGATCCATCGCTTCGACAAGCTGCGTCTCGAGAGGGTGCGTTGCACTCGCCCGGTGCATCGCAACACGGCGCAACCGGGTGGACGTATGGGTCGTTCGTAGCCGCTGCGAACAATGGGGCAGCATTATTATTATCGTTATTATTATTATTATTATTAGTATTATTAGTATTAACACCGATATTACTACGCATACATTGTGGTCTATTTGTTGAGGCAAACTACGCAGCAACAACAACAGCAGCAGCTTCGAGGCCAGCGCCGTCGGGTGGCGGGCCAAAGTGCAGTCGCCGACCGCGGGTCTTAAGTCATCATCGCGCGTGGGGATGAAATGATTGTTCATAAATTATCATGCCGCCCCGGTGCAACCGCAGGCAGTCCCGGCCACGTCCGGGCCGGGTTTGAGGTTTTGCATCCTTTCGTTCGGTATGGCTCGCGCCGTCGGCGACGAAGTGTGGGACCAGCGCGGAGGGCTTAAGTTCCCCGAGAACCATCCAGATGAAAAGTTCTGCAACACGTACGATCTTTGCGAGACGGCCACGGACCATTTTTCGCATGTTTCCCGGGCATATGATGAACGGAAAAGGTTTACAACTGGTGAACTTTCAATTTCGTTCAGCAATATCCATACATGTAAATTACGGGTCATCACTCAAAGTCATCCCATTCTGCGCTGGCCTTGAAGGGAAGAAAACTGGTCATAAAATAAACTCTGAAAACCAACAAACGAGCTGCTGGGAATGACTTCACCCCTGCGATGCTGTTTACGACGAAGCCCGGGTTGTTTTTTGTCGCTCAACGCGGCGAGCTTCGTCTCGGAATTTTGACAGAAGCAGAAGACAGGTTGGCATTCGGAGTACGCTTCAAAACATTGTCGAAACCGATCACGATCGCCGCAGCTGGTAATGATCGGTTGCACGTCCTCGGCAAGGCCACAACAAGGGCACCACGCCGTCGGTGGCAGCACGGGAGTAACCTTCAGCTTAAACGTTGGCCACCACTTAGCCAGAGGCTGCCGTAAAGTGCAGCCCAGGATGCAAAACTGGCCAAGACGCATCCGGGAGACGAAAAGCGCAAAGCGAAATCGCTTTGCCGAAATCGAGGATTGCGTAAAGAAGCTTGGAGCGCGCATATCCTTCCTTTCCTAAACGGAAAACCCCAGCAGAAAACGAAACAAAAAAAATTAACGATCGATAATTATTATAAATCAATAAACTTTACAACCTCATCACAACATTAGCTAAACTTGAGGCAGGGGAAGGATGTTGCGCCGTTCGATAATGTTATGTGCTCCCATTTTCGGTGCCACGCATATTGCGACAGCACCCTCTTATTTGCCCAGGCAAGGGAGAGGGAAGATTGCTACAGTTTTCGTGTCGGAATCATTTAATCAAATTAACATAGCTAACGATTAGAGACGCTCGGGCTGCAGTTGGCCGCCAAACGTTAAATTATCTGCTTACCTCCCGGTGGAGTAGAAAAACTAAAACTCAAACCCGAACTCGATAACGACTCCGTCGTGCTCGCTCCTACCGTGTGTGTGCCCCAAAGCTTATCCTCCGAACGAAAAGCCGGGAAATTAGATGACTTGAAAATTTTAATGGTGATTGCATGGTTTGAAATTGAAAAGTGCTTTTCAACAGTTCCTTTCGGTGCACTCTCATCAAACAGTCTTTCCTATCCTTCTCGATCCATCAACGGAGAGAGGCGCTTGACCTTGCGTTGCAGGAGTGGTGCATCCATGGTTATTCAAATACCGTCAACACGGGGAGAAAATGAGTCCTCCTGCATCCTTAACGCACCCTGCACCAGATCGCCTCGTTTCACGTGGACGGAACATCGAAACAGCGCGCCTTCATCGACGTATTCAAAACAGGCCCCATAACTATACGCCGTCCGCAACACAGCCAGCATATGAGTGACGAAATGATTTATTAGCCTCGAATGATGGGAACGCGAACCGTGTCCACGAGTGCAATTGCATTGGCGTGTGCAATTACGCGAGCGTTGCATGCAGGCGAACGCCTTTCAGCACGCTAAGGACTCCAGTGAGAGTCGTCAACGAATCGCTCGAACCAGATGCCCCCCTCCGTCCGTCCGAGAGTCTGCTCATTCTTGCTCCTGCTCCTGCCCCGTCTCCTTGAAAGAGTTGCAGTGCATTGAAGAAGAAAAAAACCACTTCTCTTCTATAAATTGCTCAACGGCGTGCATCCCGCTGGGTGACTAATGGGTGACACGAACGAGCCGGCCACGGGTATAAGTCTGGCGTACTTTCTTCTCGACGGAATAGGTGTGGGTCGAGGCGCATTTCCAGGATTGAATCGAAGTTGTCAGAAACATTGATGGTAGTTACGTCAAAAGGAATCAAATACTAGCATGCGTGTGCGTTTTTCATTCCCTTCATCTAAGCGTTACATAAGACCT
Source organism: Anopheles plumbeus (assembly GCA_034621735.1). Lineage (NCBI taxonomy): Eukaryota > Metazoa > Arthropoda > Insecta > Diptera > Culicidae > Anopheles > Anopheles plumbeus. The sequence goes on along the minus strand of JAOEFI010000007.1, from coordinate 18,646,855 downwards.
TCACTTTTTGGCTTAGAGCATCTGGTGTGCTTTTTAGGCATGCTCTGGACATTTGGTAAAAATAGGTTCAATGTTGCATTTTATGAATACTTTCCTCGTTGATTTAGATTCTAAATATGTATTAAACAGCATTTTTTTTAAACGATGTATGCATTTATTGTAAACATAATGTAAAAAGCAAATTGGTTGCTCGGACCCTCCTTGGATTTATTTAGAACCGGCTGACCTTTGGCCAACAACGAATCTTTTCCCATTTGAAATCCCACCCCAACGTGCCAGTTCCCAGGCTAACGTCGATCATAAACATGTCTTCGGTTGTTGTCGGAGGATCGTGAGGATCTCCCGGTCTATTGTGACGTCCACAACGAGAACCATAGCGGCGCATATAAAAGCCAGCCGTTTCTGCGGGTGTCTTTTGCAAATTGGAACGAATTGCGAGCGAAACCAATCGCTGACAGGGACGAGCTGAGGAGGCATCCAATCGAACGATCGGCCATCGTTCGTTCGTTCGCCCTGTGCCGGACGGGAAATGGAAATGGATTGATCTGCGCGTTCTTTGGAGACTGACTAACTCAACTCCCTTACTAGCTCGGGCAGGGTGCTGCAGTTGCACGCATGAAAGGCCAGGGACTGTTGCTGATGCTCCGCTGACATTTGATGCCCAACGGGTTCTCGAGATGCGAAAGTGCGAACACGTAACAGGAAAATTATGCTGCCAGGAAGGGCCATGGAGGGCGCGCCAACGGTCTAGGGAATTTAAGAGCCAGACTGCTAAGGGGTTTGACTTTGGGGTCCGAGTTGGGGTGACGCGCTTAACCAAGCCGGGGCGGAGGGTTTGGTTACAAATTGAGAAACGAGGGAACTGAACATTTGATTGCCGTCCGATTTTGTTCCATTTTCGGGGAGGAAAACGCAGCCACGAGTCAGTCGAACATGCAGTTTTTCAAGGAAAATCTATTGTTCGCCCATCATGTTTGCATGTTGCTGTTGGAAGTTTAATAATTCCTACCATTCCACCCTTTCCGTGCACCCGGTTCTATACCCCGCTCCCCGACCATAGAATGGGATGGGATCGTCGCCGGAAGGGTTTTTTTTCTGTGTTCACCAGAAGCACACAACAAACCCACCAGGTCGGAACGTGGCCCGTTCCACGACTGCATGTCCAGCGCGACCACTGGGGTCAAACGGCGGCTGCTAGAGCAGACCCTACCTTCCCTTCTCCATCTCCACCTTGTTCAAGAGCGAATGCAATGAACCTGAAACCGACGAAACGATCCATCTTTCAAACCCGCGTCAGGGACGGCGTTCCAACGGCTGCGGCTGAGCGAAGTTTCACAACCGCAAGGGACATAAAGATTCACCATTGAACCGAGGCATGTTGCTTCGTTTTTTTTTAATTCCCCACGTTCTTATGTGGACGTGTATATGATTGTATGTAGAATGATATTTATGGACGCATAGTGTTCCCGAGCTGCTCGACAAGAATTCCGCTTTCGGAGCAGAAAGGTCCACCGCCCTTCCAATAGTGTCCAACATGGTCGCCCCATCGGGGTGAGAAGAAAATTGCACAACGAAGAACACTGCCCCTTGTCACATCCTCCCATCGATCGTGGAACTTCATAGACACTTTTTATAGCGAAACGGGGGAAAAAGTACGGTAAAAGCTGCCCTTCCTCTCCTCGAGAACTATGCAATGGCTTTCTTTCATGGGTGCAATAAATCTTTTATGCATATGATGCACCAATACACTCGGGCGTTACGTGTGCTAATAAAGCTCGTTTAATTGGACGCTCCGGTCGCGAATGGCGACGGGCGCGTAAAAGTTCGTCGGGCGTCGCTGTTTAAAAAATGAATCAATTACTCGACAGTTCGACAGTCCTGGCGGTGGACGGTGCATTGAAAACCCCCGCTGGAATTCTTACCCCCTTGGTGCGAAGTAATGAGACAGCTCGACGCTGGCAGCAGAGGCCGACTAGTAAAACACCGAACGGAATCGCTCCGGAACCCGTTAGAAGTTGTAACGAAGTTTTGTTTCCTTCGTGTCACGTGTTTACACTCCGCCCGAGGCCGCGTCTGTCAAATGGTTTGAAATGGGCTAGAGAGGAGACATCTGTGGGACTGCGCTGGTTGCCCTTTTTCGTTTTCTATTGCTGCACATTTGTTCTATTCTGTCAGCGGGCGGGCGCTGCGGACCACTTTCCACCGCGGTACAGTTTCGTTGGATTGAAAGGGGCCGGTATCTTTCCGATCGCACTCCGGTATCCCTTATGGGACCGTGCTCCTCTTCAGACGGTGAAGGATCCCGGCAAACGGCCCGCAGAGAACCATCAATTTGCATTCGACAGAAAACAGTAAATCCGTTGCAACGAACCGAGCGATGGGCGAGGGAAAGATGTTTGGCGGACGAGATGAGCTTTCCCAGCCCGAACCCAAGCCACGGGGATGTGACTTGTTGGGCGGACTGAACAAACATCCCATTAACTTTGACTTGGCATGCGGTTCCATCGTTCGTCGACCCTTCACAACGATCGAACGAACCATTTTTCGAGCGTCATCGAAGCAATTTTCATTCCACCCGTGAGATGTCGGGTTTGCCGGGATGTTTCATTATGTGCTGAACCATGTATGAAGGAGTCTATCTGCCTCCGGCTCCGGACAATAAGCCGATGAATTTCCGAGGATGACGTGAGGATCTATCCATCTATCATATGCAAATAAATTGTAAAATTAGAAGTAGAAATATTTTCTTATAAATCAACCGATATCGAACCATATTTCCAGCAGCTTGCCGTCTTCGATCGTAGGTTTCCATGAAAGCCATGCCCATAAGCAACTTGCGATGCAAATTTTCCTAACCGAAACCTCTTGCATCACGTCATGCCGTCACGGTGAAGTGAAACGCCTCTGACGCGTTCCAAACTCCATTTCCAACAAGGATCGAGACATGGTTCTTCGTGTTGCGCAAGTCAGTGTGCAGTTTTTTTCTCCTGTTTGACACTGTCTCAATTTCTGAGGAAAAACATGTGCCTTCGAACACCCTTTCGTATGAATATTTATAATTTGCCAAGCAGACGAATGATTTATAAACTGGAGCGGCTGTTTTTTCATGTTCAGGAGTGGGTCAATGGGAGTCAATATTCGAGGCATAAATCTGGGGCAATGAGTGCTCTACACTCTTAAAATGTTGAGTTTTATTGAATCACTGTGTGTAACTAACCCCTGTTTAGGGAACTCCGTTAAAAGGGAGTGTCTAATTCAAATTAGTTAATTTAATCGCGTTCATTTATTTCACTTATTCAAAATGAGATATCCAATGAGATGGTCCAATGTCGACAAAAGCTTTTCAGTTTGATTTTGCACCGTTTTTTAAATTAATTAGCATTCGCCAACTCTTAATCGAATAGGATCAACCCATCGACGTGTCGGATCAAATTAGCTAATTACCTCGTTAATCAAAGACCGCGCGGCTCGTTTGCAACCCTTCAAGAAATTGCGAAGAAAAAAAAACGCGCACAGCCACCGCCAGGCGGATTAAACCCTGCTTCTGCAGGGCCGCGTGTGCAAACGCAGGACGGCAAAGCAAAGCGGCGCAAGATTTACTGTCCCGTCGATATAATTAGAGCAAATCATGTTCAAAGTCTTCATTGTGATTCTTTCGATACGCCGCCCGAGTTGGCCCTGCCCGGCCCGGCTGGAGGCGCGCATCCCTTTGATTCGATGAATTATTATCACATTCGTCGGGGGACGGAGCAATCGGCCGGCGTATCGCCCCGGTATCGTATTAGAAACCGATAAATCATCATTAATGAATGAGTTCCCTTTTGCCGTTGCGCACCAGCTGGCCGGTGTCGGATTGCGGGCGCGCGCCTGCGCGTGTCTTCCCGGTCCTTTCGCTGAAGCCCAGCGGAGAATCCTGGATTAGGTGGATCGGTTAATTTGTCGGATTGTGCCGTTCGCCGTGGCGCGAGTAAGACATCACGGGCGAAAAGGGGAACCCTTCGCAAGACCAGCGCGCCCGCTAAAGACGGCTCCGTTCAGCGATCGATTAGCGTCTCCGGGTGCGGGACCTCGCCCCAGCCAGAGGTCCGCGTCTTAAGCCGCCAGCAGAAGAATCGCTCGGCCCTTCATCATCGGCATCGGCAGTGTGGTTGTATGTTCTCCCGAGATGCACGATCGGTCGAGCCCTTCTCTATGATCAATTGTCGCAGCATGTACTCCATCGTCGTCTTCGCGGACTTTGTCTTGCTTGCGGTAGAGTGGACAGATCGCTAGAACTGGCAACGGAAAGCCACACGGCCGACTCGCGAACCACATCGCGGAGGAGACCGGCGCAGAATTTATTCTCCATCACTTTTGATTTGTGTCCCCCCGAACAGGTCGCTGGTGGACCTCGGCCAAAGACACTGCTGCTTGCTCTCGCTGGCACTGCATCCCGGAACGTGGTGGACAATTTATTTATGCTGCCAACGAAGGGTGTGTGCAGTGCGAGCGCAAGACAATGTGCGGTCACAAGCGGGCAGGAAAACGGAATAGAAAACCAACCAACGACCAGCAGCAGCGGTTTGTGCCGCAAGCATATGGTCGAGAATTACTCGTCGATGACAAATATGCTGCGGCGGTTGACGACGGTTCGCCAGACTAGACTGAAGCAGGGGACATTGCTCCTAAATGGGGGACGCCTAGCGACAACACCATATGCGAAGGAAATAAATCAATGGTTTGTACTCTCCCTTATCAGCCCATTAGGACGGTCTTCAGCTTAGCCGAAGCTAATGTGAAGTATACAAATGCGTGCGAATGTCAAAGATGGTAAAGCATAAAGGATTTCCGACTTATTTGTAAATATTTTCCATTCCAAAGCATATAAAAAACAAAAGCTTCTCAAACAAATTGTTCCACAAAGATTGACGATGAGATCACGGAAGCGAGAAAAGAAAATCCGAGGATAGACTTGGCGTTGGGAAAACAATAATCGCAACAATATTAATGCTAGTTCATCACTTGCCATCAGCGATAAGGTGCATGCTTAAAATCAATAACCATCAGACCTACAGTGTTGCCAATTTGCATAAAAAACATGTTAGAACAAATTTAGATTCACTTAGAACACTCTAATAATAATTTGATCATGCTTAGATAAAACGTTACGATCTTCGACGCTTCGGCGGGAAGCGCGTTTGTGCTGTGATGTGCCCCATTTGTTCGCCCGAACGTTCGCCGGCAGCCACAGAACGTGGAGCATCCTTTCCGCGCAATCAGATCGTCTCCCGGTCGGAAGATCACTAGCCCCTCGGCCGAAACCCGCCCTTTTACTACCGTCGCGCTTATCGACCGATCGCGATCGCCGGTAGTCACCTGAAAGGGCGTGAATCTGAGCAGCTTCGGCTCGGGAGGCTAGCGGCGTCCAGTGGCCGCGCCAGGAGCCTGAAGGAATTCATTAAGATTCTATCACAAATCGCCCCGGAACGCGGAATGGGTTTCGTTTGAGTCCGCTGCAGTCGCGGGCCCTTTCCCTCCATCTCTTTCTCTTTCACACACACACACACACACACACACACACACACAGTCGTCTCGTGCAGAATGCTGCCTCGGAGTCGTGATTCTAATTTATGTTCTAAGCACCGCAAAACATGTGTACGACCGCTGCCGTTGATGCCGATCGCAGGATAAGGACGAATCTTTGGACACGTTTTGCAAGGATAGGGATCGCCGGTAGAGCGCTCGGAGTCTGCGCCTCTGGGGGGTTTCGTCTTTGGCAAAAGTGGTCCACCGGGGCGACGAGATGATTTATCGCATTCGGGAGAATTTTTTTCCCTTCGCCTTTTGGTTTAGCCACGACACGTTTGATGCTGGAGAGGGTTGGATGGCCGGGACAATCAATTTATGATTCACGGAGCAAAGTGAAAAATAAGATCTAATTGAAATCTAATTACAGACCGGCAGCATTCGCGTTGACCACGGATGCCCTGTGGTCTGACCAAATCGACCGCTTTTTTCTTCATCTTAATGCTTTCGTCGTAAAATGATTGTTAAAGAAATTCGAATTTCGCTGGAGTTCATGTTGTTATTTCAATAAAGCTTTGTATAGAATTCAGCTACCAAATTTCGCTTTCCTTGTTGATAATTGACAAATCATTTGCTTTATTTTTCGTAAATCGCAGTGACAGATAACAGAAACCATAAAAAGGATGCTGAAAGTAAGAGTTTAAGAATAGAACTGCACAACCGATAGTGCCGAGTGATCACCGTCGCCGACATGACTTATGGGAATCGATTTATTTGTTTTTATCCGCCCATTAATGAGTTCATAAAACATCTTCCTCAGAACGGCGCGGTCGGCTGGGTTTCCCGGAACGAGCCGATGTCGCGGGCGCATGGGATGTGAAACAAAAACCCATGGCCGTCGACGTCATTGGACCGGGCCGAACATTTGCCAACCGTTGAATGGGACCCATTTATCATTCTTTTAATAAGAAGACGAGAGTGTTTTATCGTTTCTGCAGCACACCATCCCGTGACATCTGCCTCCGTCTGGTATCTGGTGCAGCGAAGAACACGAGAGAATATAAATAAATATAAAAACCTGGCCAATGGAGGAAGAAAATTTAAATTCTTC
>JAOEFI010000007.1:18610877-18625872 GCA_034621735.1 Anopheles plumbeus | reverse complement strand
GGTGGTGTAATGTATGATTTTCGGTTCTGTTTGATAAACATTTTCCGAGCGAATCGGAAACGATAAGATTAACACCAGTCGTAACCATTACGAGCTGCATATGTTCACAAGCGTGCCCTTCACGCGGCGGCCGCGGTAACAATGGTCCGGATAAAATGTTACGGAGCAATAACCATCACCAAACAGCTGACCGGGTACTGGGGCTAGCTGTTTCCCCTATTCCATCCAGTTTTTTCCCCCAATGCCTCCACGTAATTGCGCCACGATGATGCAATAATGGTGCAAATTGTAAGTGCTTGGTCGTGCTGCGGACACCATCGTAGTAGAAGTAGCCCGGCTACCGTAAGGACCTCCGGTAGCTCGGTCTAGCAGAAGCAGCAGCAGCAGCAGAACGGGATATGAGCATTTTCTGCGGTCTCTCCCGAGAGCCATCATCACCTGGCGATAATTATTATCATCGTTAATTGCACTTATCATAGCAGCAACCATCTCATCTTTTAATTAAATCACTTTTTCTTCACCGTGATTCTTCTTACTTGTCGGCGAGTTCTAGACGTCGTTGCAATTTCTTCGTTCGAACCTGCCCTTGATTAGGCGGACCGTGCAGAAAGAATAGTTCAGCAGGGCAGCATAATGGGAGGCCGAACTATGGCCGCACCATGTGCATTCGAAATGAAAGATCAGTTCATTTACCAGACACCAGACCTGACGAGATGAGATGTGAACAACACAGTGCGTAGTGTTTGTTTAAATTTATTGGAAACTATTAACCCGAGTTCATCTTGCTGATGCTCCCCCATCAACCTGATTGTGAAGCTTTTCATCGTGGTTTCTAGAATCAATTAAGTGCGTCGAAGATTCCTTTCCGAAAAATGTCCCAATCTTAACTGTAAAAATTCAAATGCCTCAGATCAATCAAATCAAGCATAACATTACAATATGACGTCTTCCGCTACCCGGCTGTAGAGAAAGAAACGATCGCGTTGAAAGTTCTTTCGCATATGTTTTTCCCATTTCGAATGTGTGTGCATCTTGCAGAGCACTAGAATCAGAAGCAGTGAGCTTCAGGCGAACGCTCGAAAACAAACTTCCAAATCGCCAACTGCCCGCAAACACCAACCCATTCGCCCGTTAGGACTCGTCAAATACCGGGCGATACAAACGAAGATAAACAGCCCGGGCGTTTGATGAATCATTTCATGAATGCCGACGCGTCGAAGGCCTTTCAAAGGGAGGGCCCTTCCCGGCGACACGCCGACCGGCCCGGACAGGCTCTCTCTCTTTCGAAGTGAAACATTTTGACAGTCCCGGCTTGATTGACGATCAATGTGCCGCATAATTATCGGTGGACGGTGTTGAAGAAGCTAACGAAAAAAAAAAATGAAACGGGAGCAAGCTTGCGTTCAGTTTCGTAAGGCTTTCCGTGTGGAGGACTCGGGTCGATTCGGTGATGGAGCGTGCAAATGTGATCTAGACAAAAACAGGCCCCGGGGGCCTTCACGGTTTCGCTCATCCCGGAGCTACTGGAATTGGGTTTGATGGAATCGATCAGGTTTGAGGAATGCCAAAATTCCTGGAGTTAATTTTCGAGACCCCGAGTCCACCGGAGGGAACCTCGATGGATCGAAATCAAACCGAAATGAAAAACCATTGGGACAGATAGCGAGCGGGTCAGCAAATGTGTCGATCCGACGTCAAGTTTCAAACATTTGCTGATCGCTGACTCCGATCGTCCATTAGAATGCGGAGAGTGATAGAAGCTAAGTAACGTAGGAAAGATGGCCGAAAATTTGCAAATGAAATTTTCTTTCCCACCACCCTCAGTTTCTCCCTCGTCCTTGGCCGAACTCTGCCTGCGGTAGAACGTGTTCCCTTTCGCAGGATCGAAAACATTCCGACATGCGGGTCGAGGACTGGACTTTTGCAATAATCACAAATGAGCATCATTAATCAAACATGCGTTGTGTCAGTTTCGCCCCCGGGGGGGAACGAAAGTGGTGTAGAGCCTTCAAAATCAGGCTTGCCGAAATCGAAAAAGCATCGTCGACGCCCGGGACTGCAACTGGGAGAAGGAATCACAATGATCGACCATCGATCGGGCATGCTGTAGCAAAGGCAAGAGGAATGGCCAAAGGGTAGTTTTCGAAATTGGTGGTGATAAAAGAACCGTTTTCATGCCGCATTCAAATCAATTTCACTGCGAAATTTTTAATTTGCATCGTGAACGTGGATTATTATTGAATTGAACGACGGAAGGGAAGAAATACGGGAAGGTAAGGACGAATAATGTTTTGACAGCAGTTTTATAGAACAACAAATCACTTGCAACAAATTTGGAGTTTGATCGCTTTAATTGATCGTGGTTTTGTTAGTTATATAAGGGCCTGAAGGAGCCATCATGTAGCTGCTTAAGCTGTTTTTTTTTCCATTCCACAAAACTTCCTACAGTTTTTTTGCACGCCGAGTGTACTCATTAGCTCGTCAGCCTGGCTAATGTATCAATTTCTGCCCGCCCAGCCAAAGCAGACGGATAAATAAATCCATTAGGCAGTTTTTGTTCTTCATCAAACGCTTCTCAGCCGATCGCGCATGCGGCCGAAGACATTCTGCTTCTTCTTCTTTTTTGTCTGCCCACAGCCCTGCGCACACAGAACCGTGACAGTTGCACGGACCATAACGACCATTAGGGCACGTTAGAGCCGCGTTTGCCGCGTTCTGGCCAGACGGGGATGGATTCGTAACCCGATACTGAAGCGAGGCTGCAGCGTGGACTGTTGCTTCTCATCTTGGCTGCCTTTGGCACCGACCGGAGGACACATTAATAAAAGAAAATGGCGTAAAAAGGAACTCCACAATGCCTCTGCTTCGGAAAGAGGTTATAGAAGATCCGTACGGTCGACCGCTGCTGGCGAGGGGACGTCTGAGCGGCTCCGTGGCACACGAGCGGCCACTCCGAGAGTGATCCATGTTAAGCCTAATGATCGATTACTGGGCTGCAGTCGGAAAAGGAAAGCCGCCGCCGAATCGGTCGGTGCATTCTGTGGTTTTGACGCTGGCTTTTTGTTTGTCGCTACGTCGCTGTTCTTCCGGCTGGAGGATCATTAAGTGAAGTTAAGCTGCATCGGTGAACTAGTTGCGACGTTGCCGCGGACGTTTTTCACCGCCGATTCAGGTGATGCCGATCGTGACAGGCTGAAGTAGTTCTGGAGTTCGATGCCAAATCAATTTCTGCAATGGTTCTAACATTCTTCCCGGGGACTGCGAGATGATCGGTGACCCTCCCGATAGAAACTGGCGGATCGTCACCCTTCGAATTTATTGTGGACCAATCGTGTCCTGTGTAGGAACGGTCGAGGCACGCACCGAGAAGGGCTCACGTCTTGCAAGATTGTTTCAGGCCGATGAAAGCGTTGCCGATTAAAACCCCGCGACGAACTCCCCGGGCTCATCGATCGGCCGCCATCAATCCAGCGGTGAAACCTAGGACATTGATTTGGATTGAAAACAGCTGTTTAGAAAACAAATTAATTTCACGCTTATCACCGCGGACACCGGGTGGTGAAGAAAGTTGCCGAGAGGGATGCCCGGAATGACGCCGAACTGAGCGCTCCGAGCAAACATCGCCCAACAAAAGGAAATCGTCAAAAGCCGCCTCCATGTAAGCAGGCAGAGTGAAACACAAGAAATTGCACGCCCTTCTTTGCTTTCGCCGGCCCCCGATGATAGAGCCAGCCGGCCAGAAAATGATCACTCAATGGACGCCGCTCGAAGCTTAGCGCAGCGTCGTCGCACCATTTAGGACGGTGAAAATCGGAACGCCCTGATTCACCCGATATATCGACCGCTAATCGCTGCTCGGATCAACTGATCCTAGAGAGCGGAGCGGCGGTGTCTTCGGCTTCGACAAGAAGATACCGCACGCAAATCGTGTGTTTTTTTTTCGCTTCGCTTGGACCAAGCGTGTCCCCTTTCGAATGTCCGGCGCAGTCCACCGTTTCGGAAGAAGGGGCGCCTTGTGGGTGGGAAACACTCAGTCCGCTGCAACGTTGTAACGAGGCTCGTTTTGCCGGTAGATAAAGCGGTTTAAATGCCGGCGATTTCCATGTTAATGTTGGTGCAATATTTTTATGGCACGTTTAATAGTCCGAATCGGTAGCACCCGGCGTTCCTTCGCTCGTCGGGCACAGGCTCTTACTTTCATGGGTAACTAAGGGACAAACGACGAGTTAAGTACCTTAATTTTGCATCAGCACATGGAATTGTTCTCAGTGTTAATCCCAGGGATCCCAAATCTAATGAATGAGGGCTCTTTTGCTCTTTAGGTAGTAGAAGGCAGAATACAAATGTTTCTAATTAAAGGCTAAATTTATTTCTTCTAATTGAATTCATTTGCCAAAACCGTACCGAGCTAGAAGTTCTACATCTATGCTGCACACCTCCTCCTCCTCCTCCACCCATCCACTCCACACCCTATTTCCATGCTCGCCACGATCGCCTGGTCACAGTCAATTAGCCTTCCCGGCATTAATCTTCCCTCTGCGCTTGGCGTCTTTCCGGCTAATGGTTTTTGCAGTATCAATCTCGAGGCCGCGTCTTAGTTCGTGCCATTTATTCCCGTCGTCGTTATTCTAGGTCTAGGCAAGAACGGATCACATTGCCAGCCTCCTCCGCCTGCCGCACAGATTCTCGTCGCACGTACCGACGGTGGACACTTTCACAATTTATCATGCAACCCTTCGCGGGTCCCGGCTTCGACCGGCATTGCACTTTCCGGTCAGTATCTGGAGTGCAGGCCAGGTGAGACGATTATTTTTGCCGGACCATGTTTGACGGTACACTTTTTTTCTTCAGTTGCGTTGCGCAGCGCTGCACGTGGCATTCTCCGGTGATATCTAACATCGTGGCATCGGGAGTGAGATTGTAAATCTTCCGAGGCTGGCGAAGAGTTTGATTTACGATTGTGTAACCGTCCGTTCGCGGTGGATTCGGTCCTTATGGTCACCGGGGGAGCCTTTCCGGGAAAATTGGCACAGCACGATCGCGCTGGAACCGTTCCAGGGAATCTAAGGAGGCGCAGTAAATGAATTTTCGTTATGGATCCCTTTTAGGACAAGCAAGCTTTATGTGAATAAGACAGAAAAATTTCACACAAAATATAATGTAACATCAATGATTGTTGTATCGTTAAAGTGTTGCAAAAGTTCTAAACATCTACAAAACCGAGGTCGGATTTCTTTCGAAACTCAACTCATGGAGCTGTAACTAGACCGTGGGGAAGAAATCCTGATATCATGCACCTCAAATGACCCTCACGGAATCTGAAAACAAACCCGGGCAAGGGAACCGCGCTTCTTCTCTGCCCTACAATCGGTCAAAAGCCATTCGTACAACCTTTCGGTCTGTGTTTCTTGGAGAACTGCTTCTAAAACAATAGCGCTTGGTTACGGTCACGCCGCGGGTCGAGTTGGTTGTTCCGGCCGCCCAAGAATGACACTTTTTCAGACTATCTATTGCATCACGTCGATGCAGCGAGATCGAGAGAATCCGAGCTTGGCTGGAAGGGTACGCTGTGAAGCTTGTAGGGAAGAATCACACACAAACAATATTTGTCTCATTCGTAACGCACCACCACCACTACCAGCACCACGGATTCATTTCCTTATCCTCTCATCATTCGTTTTCCCTCCATTTGTCACTCCGTTGCATTTGGACTGCGAGTACCGGCTTCGGTTGTGGTGTAACTACAAATTTTCCGCATAATTAGAGGAACCGTTCGGTTTTGCGCGACGCGAGAGAAAAGGTGGGAAAGGTTAAGAATTATGCTGAGAACGTGGCCCCAAGCATGTCTTGCCCGCTACGTACGTGGTGGCGCAATGTACAGTTCGCCACCCGTTGGACCCAGCGGGTCGTATTTGTCAGAATGCCGAGAACGTCCGAAACCGATGGCCAGCGTCTACATATAATTAAGTGAAGGTAGGGCCAAAAGGGCATCCCTGGCAACGGAGAAGCTTTCCAAGATTGTACTAGCACAGAAACGGTAGAATTGCGAAAGGCGTTTGGCTTTGTGGGGTCTGTTTTAGTGTTTTAGTGTATCGCTTGACCGGAGAACGGCGAAATAAATCAGCTGATGCAAACACTCACGAAACGAAATGTTCCGAGTGAAGGGCCGCAAATAACATAAAACGTACACATCGGGAAAAATCCGCGCCACCGATGACCGGTACACGGAAGAGAACGGTTTGTCCGCAGCTACCAACAGCCACCCGAGCAGTTGGTTCACATCTCTTCGGTTGTGCATAGTCGGCTGTGGATCAATCATACTCAAACAACGCGGCAGAGAGACAACCTAGCAACTAGTCAAGTCACCAGCAGCCCGCGCAGTGAGAAGCGGAAGTTAACGGTAACTGGCCTATAATGGAATCACTTTGCCGAAAGATTCCTGGGTCTCCGCTCAACAAATGTTCTGCAACACTGACCGCAAGAAGCGTCACAAAAGGTTCTAAGGGTTCCACCCGGGCCAGACAAAAACTGGTCGTGAAATGGATCGCAGAAAGACGGATCAACACGGCAGCTAAACTAAACATTCGGCGACTTTCCATTAATTAATGCAAACTAATGGCAATTTCACAATCCGTTCCGCAGCCGATCTGCCAACGTCTCCCGAGGAGGGGAACGCTTTAATGTTGCGGGTTGAATACGATTACGCACGAGTTAGCGTAACCTTTCGATCGCTTCGAGTTCGCGTCTTCCGCTGGAAGTAAACGGTGGACAAAATGGAAGTTGTTTGTTCTGCTGGGGACGGAAAAACCACACTCGAACGCGATCGGCTGCTGGTCTTTAAGATTGATTACTCTCCCGCTCCCCGCGTATCGCTTCCACCGCAGAACTACAGAACGCAGGCGAATGCGTAATAGCTCGACGAGTTTCGCCGTTTCTGTTCATTAAACTGGAACTACGACGGTGCACAGGCTTCCACGGGCAATCCGAGACGGTAAAGCGTCCCGAAACGAAATCGAAAGACAACTGAAATCGATCGGCCGAAGAACTTAAACGCTGGACCTGGGCAGCGGGATTGAACGCAGTCTATAGCGAAATCAATCCACCACTCCATCGCCAATCCGCCAATACTCCACCGACATTATGGTAATGGAGTTTATTGACTTGATGCGGACCGTCCCGGGACCTTCAGAAGTCGGACCCACGGGACCCCTGGATGTGCTACTGTTTTGCGCGTTTGCGGTGCAGATGCGCAGTAGTGCTTCAGCAACTCCCACTGGGACTCCTGCCGTCTGAAGATGTCCTCTCGAGATCTGCAACTTTGTAAAGAGGGTGATCTGTTGTCAGCGGTGGCAGTCCACTGTGTCCCCGTGCGACTCTGCGCTGTTTGCCTCGTTCTCGAGAAATCTGTTGGCTCCTGACAAACTGAACGTGGACGAGAACGAAGAAAAAAAAAAAGGTGAATCCTCGATGTTTTCCATCGAAAGTCGTTGATCGGCAGACGGTCGTGGTGTGGACGGAGCGAGCACCGAAATGGCAAACAGCTCGAGGGCTGTAGTGGAGAGACTTGTTTCTCGGCCTGCCCCCAACTGGCTACTGGGCGATTCCGGCTGTGTATGGTCAGTCTCGTCGATTTTCTTCTGGCTTCGGTGGTTTCTCCAGAAAAGAAGAGTATTAAGTAATTTATGGCTGACTACACGACCGAGCGATCAATTCGCGAGCCATCAGCGCGGTCAAAGTGTGAAAAGACCAATAACAAACGAATCGTGCCTTGGATCACCCCATCCACCGTTCCATCAGAGAGCGATCGCGTCGAGAAGGCGCAGGGATGGTCGAACTGACTCCTCAGAACCGGACGATTTGAATAGCTATCATTGAAGAGAGGTTCTAAATAAAAAATAACAGAAAGAAGACGTGTAAAACACACCTCTCCCTCACCATCCCTTTCGCGATCGCACCGTCTGGGATCGGGTTTCCCGGCTAAAAGGGGAACATACCAAAGAAGGCAGAATGACGTTTCCGATGCAACGCGGTCGCGTTCGCTTTCCGTCCAGTGGGGTTCACGCGCAACGTCCAATGCAAGCATCGACCGTAGTTGGTAAAAGTGCTGTTATTTATGGCGTTGATTGCAGCTCATTTAATGACAGGTTGAACGACTATTTTTATTACCTAAGCCCAAGCACAAGGAATCGTTTTTTTAAATTCTTATTCTGCTCCGTGTGAAGGCCCTTTTCTGAAGCCTTTCGCAGGGCAACCCGAGCAGGGGACCTAGGAGAAACGTAACATTCATACCACTCAAAGAACGGGATCGAGAACAACGAGCGCCCTTGTTGATCGCGAACCGGTTCGAATCGAAAAATTATTCAAATCTAATCACCCGGTGCTTCTCCTAGCTCGGGTTCACCACGGGGCGAATTGAACACAAACGGTGTTCGGGGCGCATTATGCGTCGACGGTCTGGGAAGATGAAACGGATGCACACGCTGCACCTAATTAAATGTGCAAATATCACTGTCCGTGGGCATCATAATTGCTCACTTTTCTGCCGCGCAATCGATCTTCATAGGAGTTACTATGCTTTGATGACACAAAACGAGCGCATTCCATCAAACGAGCGTCCGGAGCTGGCGCGCAGGGAAACTGTGTAATCATTGTGGAAGAGGTTATCGATCCCCACCGGGGGGCAATACACAGCCATGTTACGAGGAAGTCTGGGCTCAGAGTGAATATTGCAATGAAACTCCTGGAAATGTTTGCTGTGTTTTCTTCAACATGAAGAATTCTTTCATATATCGCTTTCCTCGGCAGGGTAAAGAATGATGATTGTGTAACAGAAGATGCATTTTCGGTTGAAATTTATTCATCCCAAATCACACTAACGAAAACGTCACGCTGCTTTCCTTTCCCATGCTGATGGGATTGAATTAATTTTTAGGTCAACACGTGAGTGTTTCATAAAGTATCATTTTTATATCAACTAGATTTCCGTCACGGTGCAACAAAAAGACGACGCATGGCGCGTTTACGCTGAGAGCATGAGCTCATTAGTTAATAAACGGCGGTGTTTTATAACAAGCATAAACATTCCACGCCGCGGCCGGAAAATTAGATAATGACCGGAGAGATCTTCGGGAGACGGACCGGACCGCCCTTCACAGGAACGCATCGTTCGTTTCCGACCACCGTTTTCCATCTATCTACGGCTTTATGGTCCACCGCTGCACCGTTTCCACACCGAGCGGTTCCGTTCGATGGCCGCCCAATTGATTGGAGCATCGATCGATGGTGAACCGGTTCGGTGGTTTATGCATTTTGTTCCTCCCTGTCCCAGAGGTTCCCCCCGTTGGGCATTCTTGTCCCATCATTGGCGGCTGCGGGAGATGGAAGCGAACAATCTGGCAACGTTCTAGCGCTATCTGCGCAATCCGAACTGCACCGTCGAATGACAAGGGAAGGGTACGGGAATCAAATCTTTTCCGTTCAATTACAAATCATCGCCTGCTGGCATTCCGTTTTTCCACCTTTTCCCTCGGGAGGATCACGCTTCCCGCGGGTTGTGCGATTGTACAATCGCCGAGCGATTACGGGCCCTACCGCGTAAGTCGTTTTTTATTTATTATTATTGAATGTCTACTTCTCCCCGTGACGGACTCGCAACTCGAACCACTTCCCCCTCACCCACTCCAAACAGGCGGGCAGGAATGAGGGGCCGAAATGGGCTCTAGAACAAATATTGAACGGACACGATCGACCACCGGCGAGCGGACCCGTGATTTGTTCGTGATGCTCGAAACCGTCCCGCAGGTAATGGGCAATGGGCCGCACATTGCGCCCTTTTTCCGTCAGATGTAGCAACATGCCGCCGACATCGCCCTCCACCC
Source organism: Anopheles plumbeus (assembly GCA_034621735.1). NCBI lineage: Eukaryota > Metazoa > Arthropoda > Insecta > Diptera > Culicidae > Anopheles > Anopheles plumbeus. The sequence continues at coordinate 18,615,994 of JAOEFI010000007.1, read as the reverse complement.
TCTTCCCAACCCTCCGGGCGACCCCACACTCCTCCTGGCTGCCGGTCACCGCGGGCTTTAACGGTTATAATGAAAATTTTCAATTGATTGGTTTTAGGGGCTCCCTTTGGGGTGAGTAAGTAGCCGTCCCGCGCCCGGATGGGTCCCGCGTCGCGGCCTATCCCGGATGATCGGTTTGTCGATCCCGCGCCCCGAGTAACGGATCCGAGTAACCGCGCGGCATATTCCACTGACTCACTGTTATGGAGATAAATATTCTTTTCTCTTTCCTCCATTGCCGGTCGAGGGGGCTTGCTTCTAAAATACCCTCATCCGTTTGATGCATCGCAATATGATCGTCTTCGCAGTCTGATCTCGTTCCGCGATACGAGCCGCGCCACTGAGAACTAAGTAGAACGGGTGATTGAATAGAAGTTCGAAAGTTCATTGGGCCAGTTTTCCGTTTTCCTAAATTGGGATGCGGCCGCTCGCAGTTGGTCAGCATATTTTTCGAATGCCACGTTCCGAACCTTGCTAACTCCGACACTTTTTCTCTCCCGACGCTTTGCTTTGTGGCACTTCAGGCCGTGTGCTGGTTGGTTGTTTTTTTCTTTGTGGTCAGGAACAGTGGAAAAATTTACCTCTAATACCGAATCCGGAGTTCAGCTATATTGATAGTTCAGCTATATTGATACACGCATTTTCGTTGCCGATCGTCGCGTTTTTTCGGTTCCCTCCCGTCTCCTTTTATCGACTTCTAACACTGCTCGCCCTTATCAAGGGTGAAGTTCAAGAACAGCCGTTTTCCGTTAGTTTTCTAGATCAAGAACGTAAACAAGGCCCGCGCGGACGCCCTCTCCAGAAGGCCGCCTTACGCCGCGTCAAACGGACCCTTCAGAGCACGAATAAGATCCCCTTCTCGAAACGAAACAGTTTTAAACATAACACATAATCAATCGATCGGCACACGGCTGTAGCACGGACCGGCGGTGCACTGATTGTGTTTATCTAAGCTTTCTATTTAGACAGCAATGTTGTGGGGTCTGCCGATGATCTTCGCTGGGTGCGTTGTTCTGGTGTTCTGGAATTTGAGCGGGGTCACTTAGGCGTTATTGATTTGTTGGGCCGGCGAAACAAGATCTCGTTTGCGCGTTGGCCGTTCGGGCCATCCGATGATTGGATTCGATCGGGAATTGTGAAAAATCATCCGCCCAACAGGAGTAACAGCAGAATGGATTCTGCTGTGTCACTTGCTGATGGTTGGGTCCGTTCCGAAGCCTCCCCTCGATCGGTTCCTAGTGGAGGCGAATTTTCGATCGTTGGTCAATATTTGATAAATTCTTCAAACCATCAAACGGCTAACCTTTTCCTCACTCATTGATTCTAAGCACTCTTCCGAAGGTGAAACATCGTGATTCCCAAACGTAGCCGACCAGCAATAAAACTGTCGTAAAACGAAACACTATCGCATGGCAAATGATTTAAAGCACCGATCCCGAAATAAGTGCGCCATAACAATTTCCCTATAGACCCAATAACACTTTGCTCCTCTTGCTCTACGATGCCTTGCATAATTTGAACGCACATTTCTCCTACCTCTATGGACGCTAGCTATGGACGGGAAATTCATAAATTTTACGTTACATAAAATTGTCCACTTTGGCCCACGGCTCCAGCGTTCCCTTTTTACTACCAGCCAGTACTCTTCTAAAGTGCTCCATCGTGAGTTGGAGGCATTGTCGTAGATTTTTGCTGAGAAGGTCTCGGTCAGGAGACGGCCACGGTTTGCACATGGGCACCAGGACGATCCCGAGGCGCCCTGGGCAATCGATTATCACATTTCTCTGTCACCTCTGTAGTCCACCCGCCGTGATGTCCAGCGAACGGTTTCTCTAGTTCCCAGCCAAGGGGAGCTTATCTTGCGATCGCTCGGTACCCCCAACCCGCCTTTCACCCTGGTTTTACGTTAGACGGAAAGGTTGCCTTTCGACCGTGGTCCGAATTCTGTCCGGGTAGGAAAACGTACCATCGCGATCATCGCGCGTGGAGAGAAGGTAAGTGAGTTTGCAATTCATAACGCCGACCTAGTGCGACGGTGGAACACAATCGATGTCCGTAAACGCTCGTGAACGGGACAGCGAGAGTTTGGAAATGGCTCGCGCACTACCACCCTACCCTCGATGCGAACTTCGGAAGCACGGAGTCTCGGAGCTATATGGGTCGCTTTATACTGCTTTGTATAACTTCTAAACCGGTACCTCCAAACCGCACCGTATTCATCACACCTCCCAATTACGTCAACCGGGGCTTGATACCACCGGATCAGCCAGATCCTCGATTCGGGTCGTTTCGGCGAGGTTTCGCATTCCAATCGGCAGCCACCGATGATGATCACCACTGGCGATCGCTACTTATGCTCCGTATTCGGTGGCCAGTGATCTACTCCGATGATACCTAGATCAGTTGGGGGAGGTACCTGAAACTTGAACCTGAACTTGGTCGCTCCAGGACCAGCTGTCCCAGTGGACGCTCATGTTTGCTGTGGTCCATGCCGAGGTTGTGCTGCGGATCGGCGCAAATTGCAGTGCATAATTTATGACTGCCAACCAAGGTCCTCGTTTGCAACCGGGGCACCGACAGCACGACAATGCCACGACGGGGCCAGAGGGCCTCGAGGACGTCCTCCGTCGGACAATCTGCCGTATCGGATCGTTAGACGCGATGGTACTGAATGGGACGTTCCTAACGGTCACTCATCGTTAGCTGGCTGAAAGGCTTACGCGTTTCTGCATGCAAAAACGACATCCCCGCCCACCGCCCTCGTCATCTTTCTTCATCGCGGTCTTCGTACGCTCCCACAGTAAACCATCGCGCCGAACGTTTAGGATCCCTCGGGGGATCGACGGGGATAACCGATAGAATGTTGCACGATCGCGAGCGGGCGGTAGATCCCTGACCTCGTGGACACTCCTTTGGGGGAAGATCAGCATCCCTCCGGGCACCCGGGCTCAGCTGGCGTTGAACGGTTCAGTGCGAATTTCGGTCACTAAACGCCACGGTGACCATTACCGTGAAGGTGTTGACTCCCCAGCGCCTTATTCTGGTGCCCGATGGGGATGATCGCGCGAAACGGGACATGGGAACACGATGGGATGCCCATCGGCCAAACACACATGACCGGCTTATGGCGGGAAGATATCTTTTGTTTCGTTGTCTTCGCCCTCCGCGATCGGGTGGCCTCATTGTTGCTGTATGTAACATTTCGCTGGTGAAGCATGGAATTTTCATGACGCGATCGAGTAGAGTGGAATCTTCAAATATTCAACACTCTACCGCAAAATGTGAAACGCGTGGACACGATGGAATGGCAGCGTGTTGGGATGAAACAATTTCTTTAGACTTCCAAAAACTGACTCAATTCTGTGGGTGTCGTGACTTGGAAGAAGTACTGTTTAAGCAACTCGATGAGTCGGCGGAACCGTACGTCAGCTTCCGTTGGATAAATTATTGTTGTATCGCAACGATTCGCGTATGTTTTAAACATTGAACGACGCATCGTGCAAACGGGTCCAGAATGTCAGTGTGGATAATATATTTAATATATTTCCCGCGCACTTCCATCCGACTGATAAATGGCACTACACACCATTAGTTCAAATTAAATAAACGACCCAGGTGCTCCACTCTGGCACGGCGCGCAATTTGTACAAATCAACCGCCGATGCCTCGCGCACCACATCGTGAACTCCCACGGAACGTTGCTTGCTTGCTGTGTATGTGTTGCTCCTCCGGAGTGGAATAAATTGCCCATCCTGTACGGATCGTTCCGCCGACTAACGAACGCGCATTGTGCAACAGTCTGAGTCTGTGCGTCTGTGGCCAGTGTCTGGCCGCTGATTTTCCACCGAGAAAGTCAGAAGTTAAGACCGGTAAATAATAAAACACAATTTCCATACATTATTATTCTAGCGAGAATAGAAGCGAGCGGAACTCCTGCGGTAGCAGTGGGACACTGGAGGGCTAGAGTGGAATGGCCCTGTCGGGCCAGACCTCGGCCGAACCTCGACAGGATCCTTGTTCGAACGGTGGCGAAGGGCTTTCAATAAGCTGACGAAGGGTTTCTGTGGTTCGCATAGTGTTGCAGAAGCCCCAACCGACCCACAATAGCAGCCATTCGCATTGAGGATGCAAATGGTGCCCTGTCCACCGTAGAATTCCGCCACAAACTCCCGGCAGGACGAGTCGCGGGGATGCGGCAACAGCAACGATGTCATTACTTTGCACTCCATCGGGCACGATCCCGGCACGGTCGGCCAGCGCGGAAAGTCCAAACGCAGTTGCATTGGAAAGAATGATTTGTATTTGTTTTCTCCAGCCCTTCCGACCCCATCCCCGGTTCCGGTGGGTTTTCCCCCTTTAATCCGGATACTATCGATAGAAGCAGCATCTGCCTCCGAGGGCTTTCGCCTGCGGACAGGACACGGCGCACGGCAGAAGAACTATCGAACAGTGCTGCGGTGCTTGCAATTACAGCATTAAACCACTGTAACGAATGGGAAGAATGCAAGCAATACACCAATCTTGCGCACCGATCCACGGAAAGGTGCAGACAGAACGTGCCGCCGGTACGGCTTGGAGAGCCTCGGAGAAATATGCCCGACAGGGCATTGGCTGATAGATTAAACGCATGCGCAATAAAACCCATATTGACTAGTAGGGGCTCCAATTAATCAAATCTGCAATAGATTGTAAGTAATGTGTACATTAAGCCGTACAGCTGCACCCCTGGTATGGTGCCTGTGGAATGCGAAAGTTTCAGCCAAGACGCCCGGCTTTTTTGAACGTCCTACGCAGCGCGAGACCCGCCAGTCTCGAAAAGTGCAGAAGTTGCAGTCAGGAAGAGCCGCTTTCCGTTGTATCAAATTAATCTTCGTTTTCTTACGGAACGTCGGTAGAAAATGACTGAGACAACCATCTTTCCTCTACGATGCCTCGGCATGGTTAACAGTAACAGCTGATGACAATCATGAAAGTTTCCAGACGGCTTGCTATGTCGCTTCTACATCGGTTTGTGACATGTTGCTTTCCCGAGTTGCTCAATCGGCGTTCGCACCTTCTGCCCATAATGCGCCGTAATG
>JAOEFI010000007.1:18588156-18604553 GCA_034621735.1 Anopheles plumbeus | reverse complement strand
ACATCGGTTTGTGACATGTTGCTTTCCCGAGTTGCTCAATCGGCGTTCGCACCTTCTGCCCATAATGCGCCGTAATGATTCGATACAGATCATGAGCAAAGTTTGGCTGGGAATGGCGGTGCCATAATGATCTCAATTAAACAACCGTTAGTGTGGAAATACAGTAGCACAGATGCTATCGTGGCAGTTTGTAGTAGATCATACTAACCTGCAAAATATTGGAAGTTAAAATTATCACGCATCTTCATGTGTTGATGGCCAAGCTACAACTCGAAAACAGAACCCACAAACACCGATAACCAGTAACCCAGTTACAGACAAGGAAATGTAATTCAATTTCGACGTAAAAATCATAACTGCTCCAAGCAACGCTTCGTACTCATGAAAAAGTTTTCCTCTGGCGGTGTGGCCGCAACCACAAGGACCCTCCGGCAACGTCACCTAGATAACGCGGTGCATCTACGCTGGGAAGGGTGTGTTGGCATTCCCCTTTGTGGGTCACACTTGTACGTATGCTAATTTGAAGTATGAATCGTTCCCTTTAGACATTTGTCCGCATCGCTTCGGGCGGCGGTTCCCGATGGGCAGCGCAAGGGACCCGTCGGTTGCCCTTTTTAGCAATCTTCCCCAGATAAACCACATTTCCATATTCCAGATCGCTGCCCAAGTATTTGTTGCCGCACTCCCTTCTGTTCTCTCTCTATCTCGCTTCCACTCTTTCACTAGCACGCTTTACGTTGCTACCTTAATTTGACCCAAGGACCATACACCGAAGGGCAGTAACTGCAAGTTCGCGTGCATTTCATTAAGTCACTAAATTCGGATTAGATTCATTGCGGCCCATTCTGTGTCACAAGGGAGCCTACAACACGGCTCATAAAACGAGGCCGCCCTTGTTCGGCCTCCCGGCGAACCTGCTGACTGGGCGACGTCATGTGGCAGGCGGAGCTAAAATTCACGTACACTAAACTTCCGTCCTTCGGCGTACCAGCCCTTCGGAGGCCCAGGACCATACCAATAAAAAGCAGCATCGATCCGTCCTCATTAATATTCAAGTAATGCTTCGGCGGGACTGTGGGAGCCCCTGATCTGACACATAGCCGACCCCGTGCCTCCTTCCATTAGCGGGAACGGTGGCTAACTGTAAATTTTAATTCATTCCTTCCATTTAAGGACTCTCGAGCGAGGAACGAGCCGATTCGGCAAAATGTGCAACCGCATCGTGGCTTTTCGGTCGCCCCCGGGTCCCTTGCGGGCTGAGCGGAAGCGAAATATTGGCGACGATCAATACTACTGCAAACACACCCGTTTGATGATGCTCAGCTCTCATAATGATCTACTCGGAGTCAAATGCTGTGTCCCTAAGACCCCTTTGCCGTAATTGCAATTCATCGATGATCGACGGTGCTTCTCCACTTAAATTCCGCCTCGAGCACATGGAGTACGGTGAGCATTTTCCAGTAAGCCACGACCGTCTACCCGGTAGTAGGACTTCTGATAAGCCTCTCACGTATAGGTGACCTTCGCAGGGCTGCGAGGTTGAACTTTGCACGGTTCTTTTACACATCTGCTTCACAACCCCGTACTCTGTACGTGGAGTACCGAGAACGAAACTTCTCGCTTTCGCCAAGAGCAGCACTAGTAGTCACTCCATTCGGGGCATTTAATTCGTCGCGGTTCAGCCAGCTCCCTCATTAGATGCAATAAATGTCAGAGTCGCTTCAAGTAAGCGGGGCCCCCGGGTGGAATGTCTCCAGTGCCAGTGCCTACGAGCGGGCAGGCTCGCGTGTACAGCATCCTCACGGTTAGTTACTGTCCCACCTGGTCCACTAGTCTTCCTGGCCATGCTCATCCAAGCAACTGCGCGATCACCACACTTGGAGCCTTGGAGTAAGAACTGCCGAATCCACCGATGCCATGTAATTACAAAACAGTCCGTTGTCGTCCCCGTTCCAGATGATCTCATCCCCTGAGTGGGAAGAGCAGGAGTTCAGCTCGTGAGGACTTTGGTGGCGTTGTGCTTCCTTATTTGTAAGAGGCTGAACTCGCGCGGATGAACTTCCAGGGCTGCTATTCAGATCAACGCACCACCCCGACCAGCTGGCGGTCGGTTCAGGAAAAATCCGGAAAATAGGTAAACTTGGTGGCGTTCGTTTGGCCTGGTTTTCGGTTCCTCGTTCTCCCACTACCATTTCGGTAGTTTGGTTCATTTCTTTTCTTCTCTAGCCACAGTCCACCCGCTGCTTTCGTTCGCTGACCGTACGCCTCATTTGACTAATGCCGGGAGTCGCGGGTGAACCGTCGTTCCGTTCGACGCCGCCGCAGTGCAACGTGTTAATTATCGACGGCCTGAAACAAGAGCACGTAAGAAATGGGATCGATTTATGATGGGGGCTAATTTGTGTTTTTCCCCTGTCCCGTACATTCTTCTTCGTTTTGGTGCCGGTTTTGAGGCATTTTTTTTCGTGGCTTTGTCCGATTAAATAATGAGTTTCACGCTAACTCGCGGTCAGGTAAACAAGGCACTCGCTTGGGAGCGTTAGCTAACTAGCTTTCTGCGCTTCACTCCCCGTATGTATGCGCTCATGGATGGATTTTGAAGGGGTTCCTGAACCATAAATATTAACTTTATGAAACTGGGCAACAAAATGCGACCTCAACTGTCACCTTCCAACTCTAGCCCATCGGGATAAAACTAACGGATCATCGATGGCATAACTTTACGGTATCTCTTCGGCCCGCATTTGGCCCAGGTCGCTGAGTTCGGTGTAAGATTGTTCGTTTTTGTTTTTGGCATAAGTTAGGGAATGCGCCCACGTAGGAAAGAAAATGAAAGATAACCGACACACAATGACCTCAGCGTATTAGTTTGCGCGATGTGCGCGGTCACGAAATCCGACCGGGGTCGGCCATTCCGCTCCCAATCGAAAGATGAGCCACAAATACCGGACCGGCCGCTGGCGTGCCAATTTAGATCCAGTTGAGACGGCGGACATTGTGAGGGAGAGAGAAAAAAACAAGAACTACAGAAAGAAACTCTATTACTTCACCCCGAAGTGGTGGACGCGAAGATTCGCGCTCGGGTGCATTTCTCCTGAGTCATGCCGGAGCATCTCTCGGTGGCGGAGAAGTGGCCAATTTGAGCGAGGCCAGAGAACTCCGAGATCCGCCCCCCGAGACAGACAAGAGCAGACAGGCAAGAGCAGACTTGGCACGAGCTTTCGCTGCCTCTTAGAAGACAAACTATGTTATTACTGACCTCGGTTCTCTCGGTCCAACGTCGGGACGGAAGGGAGCCGGGAGTCCACTCGTCGTGGACCCGCTTCAACCGGAACGGAGAGCTGGAACCGTGGAGGAGCATGCGGGATTTTCGATAATTGTGCGCAAAAACCCATCGATCGATCGGAGGACCGAGCTCATCATCATCTTCTCTCCGTAGCGCGAGCCAGTGGGCCTCGTATCGGGCGGACAAAAATAACCGCCCATCCTTCAGAACAACAAGGCCCATTCTAGCAGGAAAGAAGCCCTCAGAGAGGGTCATCGGCTGGAGCGATCGCCAGCAGACGCTGACCCTTGACGAATTGCGATGGTTGGTAATGAGCGCATGCCTCCATACGTGCGCCACGTGCAGAATGGTGCGATGCCGTATTTGCGCATGTGGTCGCGCCCGCTGGCAAACAATGTGCCGACCGTTGCCACGTCGAGTCGAGTGTTACATGCGCATGATCCGCCCGGTGTAACTTCGACCATTACGCTTATTGGCACTCTCATTACATGGGCTATGATTATAGCTTAATTTTGCTGTTACGCTTGAACCAACATGATGGGTGGGTGATGTCGGGAATGTTCCTCTCCTCCACACTCAATTATTCTTCGATGTTCGAAGTCAAAAATAGAACCGGTATCGAACCATTTAGTTATTTATAAGTATTTAATTGTGTCCGAAATACAATTTTATTTTTCCCTCTCTCCGAACTGGAACTTAAAAGTGTTCCCAATAAATAGAAGTAAGCCACACAAAAAGATTAAGAAGAAATACTCTACAACAAATATTGTGTTGTTAATATCCTCTTTAAATGCTCGGCTCGTTTTCAAAATACATTACGTGAACATTTTCCATCATTACGCCACAGCAAATCCGTCGACACGAAATAAAAAAAAATCCACATCCATTTGACCGAATCAAAAAAAAAAACTCCAACAAACTCACCGGCGGAAAGAAAGCAAACATGGGTTCCCTCTCTTTCTCTCTGTCTCTCTCCACACGGCACGCCTAAAAAGGCTACACACGCTGCTTTTCGATTTTCTTCCCGCTACTCAAACGGTAAGCAGAGCACGCCAGGGTCCTGGAAAGATCGCGACGGAATGCAACGCGGCGCGCCTCACGCGATGCAACCGAGGTCGAGTTCAATCAAGTTCAAGTGCAGCAAAACGGCTGCGGGAAATGAAAAAACGGAACGGAATGAAAAAAAAAGGAAAGGAGCTGGAAACAAAAATAATCGCTTGTTTTGGGGTGCCTCCATCGATTTTTTGTACTGTTTTGATTCACAGCGGAACGTTTCGTGAGACGCAATGCCACTTCATCGGGAGCATACACTTTTTCATTCCAGTATTTTATTGAAAATGGATTTACATTTTTGAAATATGCTTGAAACTTTACGATGGGGACATACGTGGTTATGTTGTTAACTAAGCGAAAAAATCATAAAAATACCGAATCACTTCTACAAACAAATGGAACTAAAACTGGCTTACGTGTTTGGGTTGTGCCTTCCAAGCAAACCGTTCATTCAAAGTGCTCCGCGTAACACTTACCGCACCAAGACAGAAGTTCCCTCCACGAGAACGAATCGTTGCACTTTCGTTTGCCATTTGCCATGTCACTTGCACTCCCACTGCCACTCTCACACTTCCCTCACCCTTCCTCCGCCAGACCGCAGACAAAAGGCCCTTAATCTCCGTGGCCGGAACCTTAGGTTTCCATTTCAACGCTGGTTCGCCAGCGACGAGGGTCACAAGGCAGTAACTTTTGCGACTCATCTCTCTTTCGCATCGCTTCACACAATTCAAATAAACTCGTGAAGGATAGTGGCTCGGGGCCATGGAACGGTGGGCAGCAAAGGCATGGTATTATTTTTCGGAAAAACGTAGCCCTTACAGACACAAATAAATACAAGCGAATCTTCCTCAGATAACGATAACAAATGATCTCGTTTCCCGGTGACCAGGCTCCAAAACGAACAATCTGGCCGCTTGCGTTGATCATGGAGAGGGACAGGGCGATTCTGAGGGGAATCGAAGTATGTCCCGTCGGTCGCTACAACGGAAACGAAACTAAGCACACACTGGCTGATGCAACTCTCAACGCGTCTCGCAGGACCGGATCCCGGTACGCGATGCTCTGTACTGATGTCGTCACCGGCCGCGTTGTGGTCGAACGCGAAGAAAGGCGTGAGCTGAAAAATGCGCGATGGCTTTTAATTACTATCGCCATATCGTCAGGACGCATTCGCAGAAAAGGAAGCTCGCAGACGTCCGGCAACTGTTTGAAGCAGGCTGGAACGGGAAAGGGAACTAATGAGTTGTAACCGAAACATTGTTATCATCCCTTTCCTCAACACCACGGAGCCTTGCCTTGAGTGTGCTTCCTCAACACCCTGCAAATCGCTGATAATTTATCATTTCTAACAACTTGTTCGCCTTCGCCTCGGCTACTTCCGAGAGTCTAAAGATCCGATTGCTGCCGGCCAAATAGCCCCTGAACGCGAATCTTTCAACGGTACCCGTATGGCCGTGAAATTCTGGTGAAACGTGATCGCCAACCATCAAACCTGACTGACACACGCACACGCACAAATCGCTTTCGCAATTCCATTTAACCGTCGAGCTTCTTTACTTCCCCCGATTGCCTTCGAGTGTGATTGTGGTGGATGACAGGATGTGCGATCCCGCTAAACAAAAAAGCAGAAAGAAATGAAACGAAACAGTGCACAAGGAGACGGCCAAAAACGCAGCACCAAAAGATTGAATTCCAATTTTTAATAGCATCCGCTAATGGTTGCGAGAAATCATAAAATTTAGACATAAAATTTACACGACCCCAAAACATCCCGTTCCCATCCCGGCGTTGTTTGCGGGCGGGATTCATGGGGGCCCGGTTTCGGGGCGGATCTCATCTTCGCGCACTGCGATGCATTCCGAGCCATGTTCTGAGAAGTGTGGCTGTGCGCTGCGGAGGGAAGTTTGCGAATAACAAAAACTGCACTGACCATGCGGGCCCGCACTGCATGCCAAGGTGTAGCCATCAGGCAAGGTTTTTGGCCACGCTCGCGCATCTTCGCGAGGTGTTTCTTACCCTTTTGAGATTTGCCCATCAACACACTCATCGCACTCGGCCATTTGTATTTACCGGGGGATGAATCATTGGTCCCGTGGGTAGTGATGTTTCGCAACCGCGTGCCATCTTTCTGGAGAACATTTATGACCGGGCTGCACGTCCTAAAACACTTTGAGGAAAGGTTGGATTTAGTAAATCGAGTCGACAGTCTCTTGTGGCCATGACGAGAAGAAAACTCTCAAGAAAGACGATGAACAGGACAATGGCATCGAAAAGATCTGCCTAAGGTTTGAATGAGTTTAAATCAGTATTTGTGTGCGTGAACGAGTGATGGGACGTTTGATTTATTATTTGAATTGAAGCGAAAATAGGAAGTGCATTCCCAAATTTTGCAAAGTTCGCTTCCTAAATCTCTTTCATTTAGATTAAACTTATTACATTGTTTGCCTTTATGTACATAAGTTCCTTGTTCGTTCCCAATTTCCATCTCCATTCTACGCGCATCCGAGACACCGAAAGGCAACCGAAACGAAAAGGTCAACATGAAAACACACGAGAACGAAACTGAAAAACAAACTTTCGTTAAGCGAAAGGGCGCACCGGGGTCGGGGACAGCGAACGACGCGAGAAGAAAAGAAAGATCAACACCTTCTGATTAAAACTTCCTGCGGCTGGATGTGCTGGACGCGAACCCTGGGTCAGGGAAGAACCGAGAATGCATTGTTACGCGCCGGCGAAAGCTAACGCGAAAGATTTCAGAACAATTGATAACAGTACGCAGCGTGACGGGGAACTGTTTGCTCGCCACAATCTTTATGTCAGTGTGGTTCCAACCCCCCGGCGACCGGGTGCCCTTCGAGGCGACGCCCTGCACGGTGGGAGGTTTTGGTTTTCGGAGAGCTTTGGAGTTCCAACTCTCGGACTCCACCGTCGACGCGGAGAGGGACGTGATTCATAAATATGCATGCTCATGTGGCCCATTCCGGTTCTGCGGCGCATTTGGCAGTGGCAGAGGGAACCATCACCGGCGTCGGAGTCGGGTTTCGGGCCGGGCCGCGTCGCATACATATCTTAATTTCCGAACAATTCTACGACATGTAATCACACGGCATCGGCTTTACGCTCAGGAGACAAAAGGTGAGCGCAAAGGAACAAAACCCGGCGCAGGGTAAAGAAAAAACCACGCTTAAGCGTAACGTGTGCACAAGAGCGCAGGCGTATCTTTAAACCGCAGACCAAAATTCACATTCTTGCACAAGGCGGAGACGTTAGCTCGACGGAGACTTCACTTGGGATTTAAAGCTCTTCTCCATGGTTTATTTATTTTGTTTTAGTTGTTCTTTTTTTTTTTTTTGTTCTCTGCTGATGCCCGACTTGGCTGTGCAGAGAAAGTTTATTGAATTACGACCCTGCAATCCCTGAAGGGGTTTACATTTAATCTGCAAATGCACAGAAATGAGGCAAAGGATGGTTTGGAAACGGCAACCGAAAAGTAAAGTCAAGAAAGAAAAGGCGAGAAAGAAGCAACAAACAAGCGAGCTGAATAATGCAGCAGCGAGGGAACGATAGAGAGCTAGAGAGAGAGGGAGAGGGAGAGAGGGAGAAAAAATTGCACAGATACTGATGTTTACGAAGTACCGAAAGCAAAGAGGCGGAAAATTTGGGACTATTTTTTTCGCCCCCGGAAAGATGTTCCTCGCTGACAATCGAACCACTGTGTTTATCGATGAGCTCTCGATGGCCGGAACGGAACTCCTGCAAGCGACTGGGAGGCCGAGAGGACGTCTTGAAGAGTCGCATCCCTTTGCCGCAAGGGGCCAATGACCTCCGGGGGCCAGAGGACATGCACCGACTCTTACGTTCTCGGTTTTGCGGCGAGGATTATGCAGCGCTGGGCCGGAGGAGGTCTCATTCCGCCCCTCTGTCGTCCGCCCGAAAATTGAATCCTGCACTTGTGCTTCCGAAAATACGAAACAACCGTAACCGGGTCCGGACGTCGAAGGGTACCAACACAAATCGTGAGCACAAATATCGAACCGCTTGGCGTCGGCTAGCCGTCGTGAGGTTGGCCTGGAAATTGAAAAACAAAAACCCCCTATCCCTGCGGACGGCGGGAGGTAGCGGCGGGGCAGGACGGCCGCAGTCACGGATTGCAGTTCGTAACATTGTTGCAGTGTTGACCCCGCTGTCGAACGTCGTAATCAATGACATCCGGCGTGTTCTTGCCGTCCGGTGACGCTCGCGGGCCATCTTGGCGACCACTTCTGCTCTGCGCGACGTGGCATCGAAAAATAGACCTCCGCGTACGTGGTGATGGCTTCCTGGCTCGGACGCAGTTTAACAGTGAAAGAGGGGACACAAACTCGCGGGAAAGAACGCTCTTTTTGTTTCTGCCCAGCGCGTATCCTGTGCCGGAATGTATTGCAAACCGCGTTTGACAGTTTTGCGACAAGCAGAGGGTAGAAAAAAGTAATGTTTATATGTCAACGATCGCAGATTATTCAATCATTGGTCACGGTCGCGGTCGTGATCGTTGTGTTCCTGATAATTTCCCGTCTTTTCCATCTGGCAGTGGAAAGCCAACCGCACCCTTCTCCGCCTTACGCGGGTGGTGGACAAGTTCAACTACGCGAGTTCCATCGGGAATCGTTTGGGGAACGTCGACTCATCTCGCGATCCGGATGTCCATCGTCTGGGAACGATCGCGCCGGAGTGGAATGTTGACTAAAGAACACACACAAACACACACACGGGTGCGCACAGTTTGATTGCACATTATGAGCATTCGAACGCGTTTCAGTCGTGGCCAGCCATTTGGGGAATAGAAAGGGCAGCAGCGGCAACTATCGCGCTGCAGCATCGTAACAAACGTGAAATCATGTCAGTCATGCATGCTAACAAGACACGCCAGCAGTGAGTAACAACGACCACGGTCCGATCGATGGTGAGGAGGTGGTTGTTGATGCTGCCGTTGTTGTTGCTGATGCTGCTGCTTCTGCTGTTGATGATGATGATGGGGATGATGATAATGCAGATGATGTGTCGGTGACTCGGCTCGAGAACGGTAATCCTAGGGTTCGTCGCTTGATCGCGCACTCGACTCGATTCGGTGCAGACTCTAGAACAGACTCCCACTGGCTCTTCGGCGGCACACGCGAAAACGGCACTCGCAATCGTGCGACCGTTGCGCAAATCTCACACAGTCGGAAGAAGTGAAAACAGGAATTCTACTTTCGTTCGTACGGCGAACCGTTTGGCGTACGTTTCCGTTCGCCGTAGGAAGTCGGACTCGTTTGGGACCCTCGCTCGGGAAACGGGAGAGTGGCTGGAATCGTCAGACACCTCCTCAAGACACGGGCGAGGGGGTGGAGCGGCGTAGAGATTTGTTCACTCGCCTTCCCTGGGACGGGTTCTACGGATGGCAGTGGCGGCCACCGGAAAGTGTTAAAACTAAGTGGTGATAAAGAAAACGAGGTGCTGCAGATCGATCGATACTCCCATGTAATAGTAGCATTGCGTCATCGTTGCAACTGCACAGCCAGTCAGGGTAGAATATCGTTTTATAGGGGTGCGAGTGTCGACTACCGAGCTGTTGATGAGTCGTCCCGCAAGAACGTTCCGTATACTTCGCCAACGTTGCATAAACCCAAACGGAAAACCCACCAGGACTAGCGAACGGACGAGAGCTACTGGAGCGCGACTCAACAGAAAGGAAACGGAAAGTGGTCGTCGACTCCGTCGCGCACGCAATCGGTGCACAGGTTGCCATACAGGTATTGCGGCCCTACCTTCGAGAGGGAACCGGGCCCTCCGATAGAAGGTTGCGCGCTTTCGATGGGAGAAATTCTTACACCAGTTATACGCGTGGCCGATACCGTTAGGTAAGGGTCCGCGTCAAAAGGGAAAAACACCACCACGGCTGTGGCTGAGCGTACGGGTTGCCAGGTGTCCATGAAGACGGGACCGACGGGACCGATGAAGCCAGTGGCTGGGATTTGAGCCGCAGCCTAGAAGGGAATTATCTGAAACCTGGTTTCGAAAACAAGTTTGGGTATTCTCCAACGCCTTGTTCGTAGAAATCGGTCTCGCTGAGTCCGATGGTCCGGCTGAAAACAACAAGCAAAAAAGTTCAGAGACACAAGGCATCACATTCCGACAGGAATAAAGTTTATTCGTTTATTGTCCTGGTCGGGACTGGTGTCCTTAAAAATAACGAATTTCTTTGAATTTTTCCGACCATATTTTCATATAAAACACCCCGTTTAAGGTCAATCGGCAATTGAAGTATCCGTAATCGATTACCCCGGTTGAAACATTTATGAACCTCCCACCAATAAAGCAGCGGCAGAAGATGGCCTGCTTCTCTCCCCCTCCCCTCATCCTTCCCCCTATAAACGTTATTGTAGGAATATGTAATCACCGCCCATCCCTATTGCGAAATGTCCGAAAGGGAGTCGCGCACATCATAACTGACCACAACACTCCACTGGGCAGCAACAGCAGCATTCCAATCCAAAACACAAAAACCGCGAACGAAATTTATTGCACCCGCAATTCCCGCGAAATGAAAACCGTGTGTTTCCACCGTTTATCGTTTTCTCTCACATAAACCACGCTGTGCCACGGCGCGAAACATTTGATTCGCGGAGTGAGTTACTGATAGTCAGTGAGTCTTTCGCAGTGAGCTGGTGGGACTACATCAGCACGGGAAGCTGTCACTCTTTCTCACCGATGACCATCGATGATTGTTTAGCGTTCGCGGGCGTGATCCTCTCGAAAGCTCAGGCGCGATCTGCGTGAGTTCCTTCTGCACTTGAACTTCGCGCCCTTCCCGTCTTTCACACCCACCCCTAAAAGCGAAAAGTCACGATTGCGCGCGCGAGTCAAGATCGTTCCGAGAACCGCGCGCGCGCATCGTACTGTGATGGATACTCTTCCGTTTTTCTCTCGATCCGACACCCTCTCGCGAGTTGCGCCCCCCACGGGGAGAGTGAGTACCGCGGAGTGTCAGAACGCGCGCGCTGTTCGCGGTTGGGGCGCGTGCGATCGACGCCACGATCGGCAGTACACTTGCGACCGTCAGTCCGGTATGGCTCGTCGACCGAAACGGTCGGCGCTCGTGCTAGCGATAGCGTTTGTGGCGTTCAGCCAAGTGACCACGGTGCAGTATCGGTGTTTGGCGCAGGTTGCCAGCAACCCGGCGGCAGCGGCGGCAGTGAACAGTGCCGAGGCGGACCTCGCCGATCTGGACGCGGCCGAGAGCAACCATCGGGCGCTGCTGAATCTGCCCAAGTTTGGCGATCGGTTGTCGCCGCGCGTCGGTCCCGGACCGGGTGTTTCCGTGCCGGTCGGCGCGAGTGTTGGCGGTGGCAGTTTCGTCGGTAAACGGCAAGCGCGCGGCCACTTCCAGGGTGCGTACCCTCGCGGGATGGCACCGGGGCTGCATTCGCTGGCACCGGCGCTCGAGCCGATCCAACCGATCGCGATCGACAATGACATCAAGCGAAGTGACGTGATGGTGGTGAGCTCGCGCAGTGCGAAGGGCGCACAACAGGGAGTGTCGCAGGACCTCACGGAAGCGGAAGACGCTGACGAGGAGGCTCACGAGGAGGGCGATGTGGAGGAAGATGTGGAGAACGTGGGGGAAGACGGTGCGGGGCACGCCGTTGACTATTTCGCGACCGATCACGCCGACGATCCGGTGCAGCATGAGCAGCTCGTGCGCAACGCGCTGGAACCGTCCGGGGCCGG
Source organism: Anopheles plumbeus (assembly GCA_034621735.1). Taxonomy (NCBI): domain Eukaryota; kingdom Metazoa; phylum Arthropoda; class Insecta; order Diptera; family Culicidae; genus Anopheles; species Anopheles plumbeus. The sequence goes on along the minus strand of JAOEFI010000007.1, from coordinate 18,592,465 downwards.
CGGGAGTGCTAGTGTAGATAGGGTGGGTAGTGCGGCGGGGTTGCAGGGTAACATCGGCAATGCGTCGTCCGCGCAGGCGCATCGGCTCGAGATGTCGACCGAGTTCTTCGTAGTGCCATCGACGGCGGCGTCCGCGGCGTCGCGCTCCACGACCGTGCGCCCGGGCGGGGTGATCCTGGCGGCACGGAACCCCCCGCAGCTGGCGGGAGGGCGCGGGGGCGTAACCCCGCCGACGATCGTGTCGACGGGGGCGGACGCGGCCGGCGCGGGCTACGCGAGTGGCCTTCGCAAGGAGCCGTGGGTCGTGCCGGTGCTGGTGCTGGCCTCGCTCTCCATGCTCATGATGGCCGCGTTCGAGGTGTTTGTCCTGTGCAAGGCGTGGCGGACCTCGCCCAGTCGCCGGCACCTGTTCCTCGGCCAGATGCTCCTGCTGGGCCTGTTCGCCTGCTCCGGGCTCGCGGCCGTGCTCACTGTCAATCCGACGGTCCTGTCCTGCGCCACGATGCGCTTCGGTGCGGGCGTCGCGTTCGCGCTCGTGTTCGCCTCCCTGCTGGTGAAGTGCGTGTTCCTGATCAGCCTGAACGGGGGCGTGTACCTGCCCGCGCCCTACCAGTCCCTGCTGCTGCTGTTCGCCGTCCTCATCCAGGTGGCCGTCGGCGGCCAGTGGCTGCTCACGTCGCCACCCAGCGTCGACAGCGTGCCGGTCGTGGGCACGGTGGGGCTGGGGAGCGTCACGGGCGGTGGGACCGCCGTGTCCAGCCGCTATCACCTCCTGCTGACCGCGGGCGACCTGTCGACGATGAATCCGGGCGCCACCGCCACTACTACCAGCATTCCGCTCTGTCACACACCCTTCTCCGAGCTGCTGCTCTCGCTGATCTATATCGTCTTCCTGATCGTGTTCGTTGCCATCCTGGCGATCAAGTCGCGCGGCATCCGCGACAACTACCGCGAGGCGACGTACATCGGCCTCGCGATCGGCGGCATCATCCCGATCTGGCTCGGGTGGACGCTGTGCGGGCTCGCGGTCGCCGACCGGCACCGGGACGCCTGCCTCGCGTTCGGTCTCGTCGCCACCTCGTCCACCGTCTTCCTGGTGATGTTCATGCCCAAGGGCCGCCAGCTGGCCGCGATGGGCAAGGAGGGTCTGTACGTGGAGGACCGCGAGGAGCGCTTCAGCTCGCTTAGCCGGGCCGGCTCCGGATACTCGCCCTCCTTCTTTCACTTCAAGCCCATAAAGTACGGCGTCATGGGGCCTTCGCCCACACTGCAGAACACCAGCGCCAATCTGGTCGGCACGACCACCACCTCCAAGCATCAGGCCGTCGCCACACTCGGCGGAGGTAAGTGTCACCCACCTCTCCCTCATCCCCCCCGGGGGGTGGAGTTTATCCTCATCTTCCGCGAACCCGCAGTCATCCCTAGTACGGATGAGGTCATAGTAAGGTGTGCATGTGAGCGTGTGCATCCGCGCGCCGGACGGGGGAGACTTTTCACTTTCAATACGTCGTCAATGTTCGCAACGCTTTGTTTGGATGCTGTACAGATCGATCGGGAGGCCAACGAGATTGAATGCAAATTTGGTCTTCCTTCGACCTCCCCGTGAGTCCCCGAGCCTGTTTCAGTCGTTTTCAGCCCCATTCGAGTTAATGTGTGTGTGTGGGTTTGTGAGTGTTTGTGTGATGTCGTGTGAATGGTCGGAAAATCGGATTCGTTGTGTGCTCTTGGTTGTTCACCATTTTGTAAAACCCACGAGGGATGAAGATGCTGATCCAGAGATCTGTTTGTTTGTGGTGCTTGTTCGTTCACGCATAGTTTTTTTATTTATTCGCGTGTGCATGTCGTGTCTTGTTTTTGCATTTCACATAATATATGATCAATCGTCTACCCTCTGTTTTTTTTTCCTGCACAAACCTTACCCTTCTATCTCTCTCCCTCTCTTTGTTCTCCGTACGAGTGCAACTGAAAACGGCAATCAACCTTAAGAGCAAATCAGCATGATTAGCGTGGGACATTTAGGCGAACCGTTGGCAGACGAAGAGCTGTAAGGGTTAGGTGTCTAGAAACGTTCGGCGAGGAATCAAGATTCACTGGTGCGATGTGATGGGATCGGGCTAGTATGCGATCGTGAAAGTGCAACGGCTGCATAAAGAGCTACTAATTTATTTCTACGCGAAGCTCTCATTTTCCCCAAGTTTTTTTTTTGAGAAACTTATAAACAACAGTGAATGTCAGAACACACTTGACAGTGACCGTGAAAAGTGAATGAATGTGTTTATACACAAATTATTCCCGAAAGTTCAAAGAAATGTTGAGTAAAATTAGGAGTCGTTCTCAAGAACTTCTTTTTCTAACTCATTCGTCGAAATTAATTAATGTTGATCATAAACTGTTGACTTTGGCTTCATTATTTAGTAAATTGAAATGCATGCACTCTACCGCTTCGTTCGAAATTAAAAACTCGCCGAATGAAGATGTGCATTCCCCAGTAATTGCTTTTGTCTTCGATATAAATCAAATTAATTTCATATTTCCACTCGCCACCCGGGGATGGCGTAGGATCCTGCCGACCGATGCCGCTGTCCAAAAACGCCTAATCCAACAGCTCTGGTCTGGACAGTGTCCATTTTTGGAAGGATGTAAAGAACCCCGAGAACTCCTTGTCGGGGAAGCAGCAAGGATGTAGCCAGGAAGAAGATCCACCCTTGGGAGCTTCGGTCAATGCTTCTGAAACACACAGACACACACTCACAGCATAATATATTTTATTGGCAACCGAACGCATGGGTTCGAGGACACAGAACAAGTTCAAAGAGAGGATTTAAAGAAAAGAGGAAATATGCCCACTTTGGCGCGCGAAACTCTAACTCGAAACACAAGCCGCAGAAGAAGAACTACATGAAAACAAAAACCCGAAAAAGCATTCACGAATTATAAAAGTGGCACCAGCCGAGGAAGGACTCCTGCTCCCGGCGAAGGCTAGCCGAGCGAGGTCAGGCGTCCAAGAAGGAGCGAACTTGCCGCGAAACGAAAACTCAGAAATGAGATACAACCGTGATGTGATCTGCGAGGCGTGGAGTCATTTAAACGCTTCAAAAGACTTCGACAATCGGACGCAGGTAGAGGACGCGGGTTTGGGGCCGAAAATGAAGTAAAAAAAAACTCCCCAGCTAATGGGTAGTAGTAGTAGCTTGTTCCGACGGGAAGCCCCTGCATGGTGGCTGAGCTGAGTGAACCCACAGGGTGAATCGGTGGATGAGTTAACAAATTTTTCAAATAACATAAAACTGGAAATTCAATCTCTTCCTGCATGCCCGCGCTCGAAAGACCACTCGCAAAAGATAAGGCAGGGACTGCGGCGAGCTTGCAGTCGCGATTTTGTGCGCATAACCCGAAAGGAACGATCGCGGATGGTTCAGCGATGGTTCAGCGAAGGATTTCGACGATGATCCTCCAGCCGATTGTAGACGCTTCTTCGGTAATGTGGCAACGATGGGAGGATCCGAACGCTTTGATCGACGTGCGTGAGACACGGGGTGCTGGGAACACAGGGAAGGGAATGGTAATTTTATGGTAGAGAGTTATCAATTGTTCGGCCGGCCAGAGGGGTTGGCCTGAATTATGACGTTAGAATGGCGGTTCTCGATGCTCGTTTCTCTTCTTCTTTAGTTTCTCAATTAGTATTTGAGCATTCAGAAGGATGCAGATTCGCAGACACAAAGCCTTTATAGCACGGTGCTAATTTTCCATTCGATATCAACTTCATTCATCTTTGGATCATACTTAGCTTTCATAATTTCGGCCACATTCGGCCTCCCCTAAAAACCTTGATACCTGTTTCTTCCTCCGGCGATCGGCGCATTAGTTCCTTTATTTTACCTCCGATAAATTAAACGCTTTCTTCGCATGCCGAGGGAAAAGGAAAAAAATGTTACCAAATGTTTCCCCCTGCCTTCCTGCCCCATTCAGTGCGGCAACAAATCGAATCGAAGAAACTGAGAGAGAGAGAGAGAAAAACACGCACCAAACCGGAGGGAAATTAGATCACAGTAAAATCAGCTGATCAGCGCGGAACGGCCGAAAGCCTGCATTGCTTTAAATGGGAGTCTAAATAGCTGTTGGGGGGAAAAGCCCCAACCAGAAACACCGAGGAGTAACGAAAAAAGAAAATGGTAATCAAAATTAAATTAAGTGAAAATTTCACTCGCTTCAATCTTGGGCTCCCGCTTGCTCGGCGAAGGCGCCGTCCGTCGAGAGGTAGCAACTAGTCACAGGCCGGCACCGACCCGATGCGTCTGCTGCTGTTAAT
>JAOEFI010000007.1:18541375-18587638 GCA_034621735.1 Anopheles plumbeus | reverse complement strand
CCACCCCCACCCACATGGTTAGCGATTCTGGCCGCGTTAACCTACTGCGATCAGGCAGCACAAAACCATACATTCGTTAATCGAATCATTATCGTTCGCAGTGTGCGTGTTGTAATGCTCTGCCCTGCCAGCAGGAGTTGAATCGCGTTCAGCGATCGTTCATAATTCATAATGGTTAATTTGCTTTATGGAAAATCTCACCCCGCGTATTTTTGGGTCATGAATACATATACCAAACAGAGAGAAGTGCACGAGATGAAAGATTTAAACTTTTCCCTTTCTTTAAATAAAGTTGGAGTTTAGGAAAACATATGCTTTTATACACAAAAATATCTTATTTTACTGTAGCAGCTGTGTGTGAAATATTACCTTCTTCTAATATCTAATTCATCAGCCCCAGTCAAAAGCCCCAGAGATCCCTCCTCGTAGGTAAAGTGGATGGCTTAATTACAGGGTACTGGAAATGGATTCTCACCCTTTTCTGGGAAATCTACATCTTACTCCCGGATCTTAGGTTCCACCTTTGAGACGTGGATATTTTTTTTGTCTAGTTTTGGAAGTGGATTTAAAAAACACTTACAGACGTAGAAAACGGCTCCAGTTCGCAAACAACAATCGGGGGGAGCAATTTCGCCTTTGACGATTTGTGCCACTCATGCCTGAGAACGTGTGACGATTCGGGTCAGCCTTTTTGGATGCAGTGCAAACTTCTTCTACCTTTTTTTTGTCAGAGCAGAGCAAAGGGGAAGGTTTTTCCACCATCCGCCCATTAAGAACCATCTTCCAGAGGTTGAGAACTCGCTTCCACGCATGCTCGCGGGAAAGTGTCTATAATTAAATTTGGAAAATTATTGCCAAAGCAAATTACATCCCGACCGGTGTGCGATCATGCTCCGCCCGTCCTGGAGAGAAACACTGCCCGGACAGAGCGACACCACGGTACTTAACGAGTGGTAATGGTGTACGGGTCGGTGACGGTAAGATCTCGAAAGCGTGAACTCAAATTTACAACATCCCAGCCCCGCTCGAGAACGAGAACGCACTTCTTGGCAGCCGCGTTCAAAATCAGGATCCATTCTTACGCCCATCGCCGGTTCGATCGATCGGTAGGAATCGATGCGCGAATGTGAACCCGGTTGCCATCCCGGAATTCACTGAAGGAAGCGAAAAAAGGGAACCGGCAGTCGTAAGTAATGGTGCTTAATGGGCACTCATTACGATAATTGATATTGGTGTAATTTTCACTGATTTTATTATCAATCGCTGCTCCAAAACCTCCGATCGTGTATTTCCTGTTTTCCCAAGCATGTTATGCTGTTGTTCCCATTCTTTAATGTTTAATGTTTTTCCAAAATTCAAATCAAAGAACGATTCCTAACTAAGAGTTGGAACTCCAAAAAGAACAATTTGGTTCATCACATCACATAACTGTTTCCGATATAAATTGGTTCTGTCTTCGGACTCATATTTTAAAGCAAGGATAACATCAATGGTGCGGGTCATTGCTCTGCTTTCGATTCGCCAACACACGCGTAAGATTTTCTACATGGAAACGAGGTGTTAAGAGTGCCGATGATTGAGCTGATAAATTGACGTCCAACTGCGTGCGGCTGATGTAGCCCAGTATCGTGTGCGTCTACTTCCTATCGCCGTGTTCCATTCTCAACTCTAGCCTTAGCACCGTTGACATACGATTGATTACACCCGTTTCGGTTCGGCTCACCCTCGACTCGGCGGACGGGGAGCGTTCTTTCCCACATTAAGCAATGAGGCCGCGGCTGAGAGGCTCAGCTGATGGAACCTGATTGATTGGCCAGCATTAAACCGGAGAAAAAATTCTCGACGTTTTATCAGCCTTCAATCTGGGAGAGGAAAAAAAAACGATCGACGCGGATGGATGGAGACCTAGACCTAGGGTTGTTGTTGCTAGGTTGCTCAAATTTTTGCGTACTTAAGCCGCCTCCAAGTCCCAGGCGGGAGAATGTCTTTCGACGTCGTTCTTAATCCTTCTGGATCGCTGTTCAGGTGGGCTTGGCCAGCGCTGTCTAACGGGACCTGCGTGGCCACGTTGTCACCAGGTTTCGCAATGGGTGGCCACTGGACGCTTGTACGTCATTCTGATAATTATTGTTGCCTTCAACATTTCTCAACCACCTTCTCTGGACGATTCCTACTCTTTACAAACGGCATGTCGTGCTGTTCGCTAATGCTTACAGCACGCTGCTGCGAAAGGAAAAAAATCGCCCAGCTGTTTCAGGTCACCCGAATGTGATAGCGAAACTGACAGGCGAGTTTTCAGCGAAAGCGCCGCGTGGGTGTCGTTCCCGTGCAAAGCCCCCACCACGGCGGCAGTGGAAATGGGTTTCGCGTGTTTCGCTGAGCTTTTCCTTTTTGTTTTTTTTACCACCACAACCGGCCGTTACGTTCCAGCCGCAACGGCCACAGTGTTCGTACTAATAAACATCGTCATCGCGATCGCCGTCATCAGCTGGTCGATTTTTACTCCGATCGTAATATGGAGGTGAAAGAAGGGAAGATTAGTGCGATGGGAGAACTGCGAGGGGAGCGCGGTGTGGCGCGGCGTGGTAGCGCAACAAATAACCAGGCGCTGAGCAATTAATCGTAACATAACTGGAAAACTCGAAGCGGAGAAAATCGCAAAGAAAAGCGTGCTCTCGCCGGACGCGGGCTGTTCGGCTTCGCATCGACTTGCAAACTGTGACGTCGCGGCACGTAACGCCGATCAGTAGCAGCGTGACCGGGCGGTGGTGCCGGTGTGTGGTGGTGCCGGACGTTTTTGCACCATTGCACGCCAAACAATGGGATGAAATTTGCTACAACAATCGGCGCGACGGATGGCGCGGACCGACAGGTGGGATGGAAAACTGTAAGAAGAAACAGTTAGTGAGTGACGAGTCAGGCTGCACGAGAAAACCGACTAAACACTTGGGCCCGGCGTACGCGCGGAAGGGTAATTTCCGAGCCGTGAAGTGCGGCGCTTTCTACGAACGAAAAGATATGGCAGGCGCAAGAATACAAAAGTTTATTAAAATCGGAACTGGAAACGGCGGATTTTCCAAAATCGAAAAATAAAACCATCTTTCTATAATCCCGGCCCGGATAAATAAAAAATCCAATCCTGATAATTAATCAGACGCATCATAGTAGTAGCTCACACTTTAAAACAATAAAACAATCTTTTCAACGCGGCAGTTTGCATCGTAAACCACAGGAAAAACCCTCCTGCCTAGAGCAGTTAAAGCCACCAAGGTAGACGCGAAGCTACGATCCAACGGGCCTCTGTGGAAATACGACAGGCAGAACGTTTAATTAGGAGAAAACCATTCTCTCCCGTTTATGCTACCGACTCTAGGGCTCGGATGCCGTGGTTGGAAAAAAGCGAAACCGCACCGAAGAAAATCCGTTCGCCGGATGGATCGCTTCTACCTAACGAAGCTAGCTTCCCAGGTGCTACCGTTTGGAGGCCTTCTCTACGAGGCAAGTCTCAATTGGCCTGCTCGATTTCGGTTTCATCCAACAAGGGGTTCAACTAGACAAAGCAAAGAGTGAACCCCTCGACGGCTGCTAACCGTGTAGCTAAGATCCATCGCTTTCTGCAAGACAACAAAACTAGTGGTCATTCCGGAGGGCGCAAGAACAAGGTGTAAAAGAAAAGGCTCGGGAAAAATATTTCCTATGTAAAAAGCATGAAACGGCTCCGACCCGGCATCGAAGAGGAACTCGGTGGGCGCGGGAAAAGAAGCCATCGAATACAAAAGCAACAACGATAGTAGCGGCCGCCCGAGGAAAGCTGATAATAAAAAGTCCAATTCTACTCATTCGGCTGAAAAAGGGTGCAGAAAAAAAAGAGCAGGAGCTAAGGGAAAACCACATTACCAGAACACGATCAAGTGTTGTTAATTGTTCCACCGACCGACGAGCTGCGCGCGGAAAATAACAACTAGAGGGGTTAAGATTAAAACACCAGCGGCGCAAGAGGCCGGGGGCGGACTGAAGGGAAAAAAACCCTCATCCAACGTGCCGCTCGGTGGAAAACGAAAGACTTCAACGCGCGAGCAACGAACGACCCCCGGTGCACAAGCGGGCGAACGTGAAGAAAGCAAAAACTATTTGTTTTCATGAAGAGATAATAACCATCGAAGTGAAGATGAAACCGTGAAATGATGTTGTGAGTGGGCGCGATATTTAGCGCGGCTTTACTAGCACTGCTTCCACCGCTGCTGCTATCGTGCAGGCATTGCTGCTACCGACGCCAACGTCGCCAACGGGTCTCATAGGAATCGCAGGGTTTGAGCAGGACGTTTCTCAATCACGGATAGGCGAGCTGGTACAAATGCGAAGAAAAGCGTAGCAACTGTTTGCAATGGTGGACTTTGATCGTCTAACAGTGGTGCATTTTTGTTACTATTTTCAAAATAGTCCTTGGAACTAATTCTCTGATCGCATGTGGTCCATTTTCCAGGCGTGTTACACATCTCAGACATACCGAACGAAAAAGTAAACAGTTCAGCCAATATCTGAAAAGAATATTTAAGTTTTTGACGGTCAACAGAGCCGCAAGTTACGCCTCTTACTTGACTGATTCCAGGGCAATTTATTCGGATATTCTGTCTAAATAGGCTGGAAATCTCGGTCGGTTGGGTGCACCGATAAGCGCGACAGAATCGACTCGTACTACTTCCCCTGAATTGCTGTATGGTCTACCATATCGGTTTGGGAAAAAAAAGCTCACAATCTCATCCTTAGAGAGGACAGAGCCGCTCGACCACGACAACCAAACACACGTGCAAGCTAATGTCCCTTCGGCTCGCTGTCCCTGCAGCGCTCTAGCTTGCAACATCCGAGGAAGAACATTCCTGTCGTCAGACCACGCCGCCACCGCCCGTACCCAGTGAGGAGGCATACGTGTACGTGCGCGCATGGGAATGTTGTAAAGAATGTCGACAAAAGGTGATCGTGCAGTTCGCGCTTGCGATCATCCGGGGAGGGCAAGAAAAGGCCAACGCAAACGAAAAGAAAATGAACACAAAATCGGACGTCCAAGGGTTGCCCGGATAACGAAGGCAGCGACAACATCCGATCGCGCCCGTCGATCGCGACCGAGAAGTCGGGACACATAAATATCGATGTGTATACATAAATAGGCAACGAATCTGCAGCAAGGCACCCGGAGCCGCGTGTGCCCTTGGATTTGGTATGGTTCTGGGACCTGTTTTGGTGCCGCAACCATCCACCCACCTCCTAACTTCGATACCCTATCGGCGAAGGGTGGGTTTTGTCCCATGGTCTTCCTGCAACGATCAGATACAGTTTCGCATGGCGAGAAGTGTGGTCCGGCAGGCAGTGTGGAGATCAGCAACCATCGGAACAACATCGGCAGGGCCCGATTATAGCGCCTTTTATTTGCAGCGGCGAAGAAGACTCCATTCGACCGACTTGTTTTTTCTTTTCTCCTCGCTGGAAGAAGAGAACCGTCCCCCGCCGACGGGCGATTGGAAGTGATATCACGGGAATAAAAGAAAATGCGCGCACAAATAAACACAAAAAATAAAACAGAATCGTGCATGTGCAATAAAAAAGCGACCATCATCGCACTCGCGAAGACGCGACCCTATAGGGTACCGCACCGATTCTATCGCTTGACTCCCCCGACCCACCCCCCTTCCGATACGACCGCCGATTTTCCGCCTCATTATCCCAAGCAAGCCCAACACCCGGGGAATGCGCGCTGGAAAACGAGCAACGCGATCGGCTGGAATAGGGACGGGCGGGGACGTCCAGAAATATTTCCCCGCCACCAGACGACGCTGTGCGACACAATATTTAATTTATTTAATTTACTCCACCAAAAGGGGAACGAACGGGCGGAATGGAAGAACACGAAGACTGAACTAAAAACAGAATCACAAATCGCAGCACTACGGAAACACGGTGGCTCAAAATGGAAAACTATCCACAGCCCACGGGACGCTGATGTCACGGGAAATGAGGGAGGGGCGGGGGCGGGTGTCGCATCCAGCTTTTTCCATCGTGTGGCTTTTGAGGAGGGACACGGCGGAAACGAAGCGAAGCGACACAATCCGGGCGCGGGTAAATACAACTGATTTAGCGCTGATTGTGAGAAAACGAATAAATAATTGTGTATACACACAATTGATTTGCGCGAACTTTGGCGCATTCTCGCGACGGAAGGGCGGAGAAGTGTGGGAGCGAATAAAAAAAAAAGCCACTCAGCCGGGGGCGAGAATCTTGCACGGAATGAACAAACCACCGTGCGGCCATGCAACTCCGAAAGCACCCCGACTACAACAGCAAACAAGGGGCTACCTGAAATCGTCGCGTTTCGTAAACTGCAACTACTGCAGCGTAACCGCACGGATGTCAGTTGAGGGTCCTATTGCTTGTTGCGCTCAATTTCTACGACGTGTGCAAGCGGTTTTATTACACTACCAGTTGCAGCTTTTTTTTGCCTCAATCCTTTTCCTTTATGCCTACGTTCTGCGTACCCGGCGACACCGTGGAGTGTGTCATCTTGTTTTCTCACCTTGTTCACCAAAGCTGCGGCCCTGCGGTGCGCGGTGCCATTATCCTTAAAGGGATGAAACACAATCAATTTCAGTTCGTGAATAGGCTGAAATAGAATGAGTCTGCATGGGAAAGGAGTTGGAAAATAAAACTGATTTTTTTCTGGTGTTCTTTGTTTTAATGAATTTTATAACTCAAGTAATAAAGAAATATCATGAACTAGAACTGATTAGAGTATTGCTAGAATATAAAGCAAATGAAGCGCCTTCTAAAACCTTTCTTTAACAATTCGAGAGATGATTGCAAGAATATATTATCCTTCCTTGTGTCCTTATGCGCTTTTTCTAAAACCGAAAGGGTGTTGACCAAACAGCCCTTTCCAATCAACCAGAAGCTACCTAGAAGAGGGGGAAACATATATCGTTCCCACCGTTCTCGAGCGAACGCACAATTATACTCGATGCAGGTGCATTCATTAACCACCATGCACTCGATTTCCATTACGCTTCCCGTCCGGTGGTGCATCGTTGCGTGTCTAGGCGACCAGCTAACGATGCTGCAATCCAATCACCCAATGATGCCCATAAATGTAGAACCATATTTAAGATCAATATTTCCTTCCGAACCCTCAACACCTTCGTCTGTCCTTTGCATCACACCAGCTCGGAAGCGAAAATCCCTTCGCACGATCACGCCTGCAAGCTGGCGGACTCGGTCGGTAGGTTGCCGCTACCCCTATTCCGATTCGCACCTTCCACTGAAGTTAAGGAAAAAAATCCGCACTCTAGATGATCGTCACGCAACCATCAATGGAGGTGCGAAGAGAATGAAATTGTCTTGCTGACCAATAGGCGAAGCAGGGTGCTGGTGGGCGAGATTTGTGGGGGGAAAAGGTGGCGAGTCTCGCGACCAGTATTGCTCATTTATGCTACCGCTGCACGACATGTGGCATACGTACGAGGGCGATTTGAGTCCCACCGCGCGCGCCCCGGAATGAAATGAAAATGTTCACTCGCGATCGCCAATTGCGATCATATTTTTCCTCGCTCGTGTCCAATCCACTGGCATGTACCAGGTGGAATGGGGGTGCACTCAGGTCCTACAGAATGTTGTACAAGCGGCTAGCGGATCGGTTCTTCGGCAGCCTTCGGTTTTCATAAATCGACGCAATTAAGTGTACAATCTGCAGGATGTGGCGTGGTCGCCTTAGTCGATCAAGGGCTGTGGACCGCAAGGAGTGTAGGGCACTCGAAGGAGACTCGGGACATTTGTTGCCCGCCACCGTATCGGCACTGGATTGCAGTAGGTGGTAGACAATGTCCCACGTCCCCAGGACCGACGCCTGAGCTATTCATAACTCCATTTCAATGCGGCATTCATTCTGGCGCTGACTTCTGGCTGCAACCGCGAGTGCGATTTTAATTAGCGATCCGCTTCGACTCGATTGTTTCTCCGGTCGTTCCATATGCTCCACATTTCTGTGGCAGTTTACTTGAAAATAGAACGAATGGCAGAATGGAAGTACGAAGAAAAGACTGTGCCGGCCTCGATTCTAGCTGCTCGCCGTTAACAGTGCGGTTCGATCGTTCTGGGCAGCCTTCCCGTCCGCGGTTTGTGTTTCGATTCAAACGGTCCCGTCCGTTCTGACCCAGAAACAAACATACACAAGGCAATAACGCAATAATAATTCTAGCGAAAAAAGTATCCATCCCTCTTGCCCAGGTCTTTGAGGATTGGTTTTCTGTAACGAGCGCTCGATCGAGGCCGATCAAGATCGCGATCCCGAGGGGTCGGCGGTACGCGTTTGTGGCAATTTAAATAACTCTTCATCGCGCCATTAATATGCGCCCGTCCGATCGCCCGACCGTATCTCGATGGGCTGGCGAAAATCCGAACCGGATGTACCGTTTGCTGTGTGCGCGGTTTTGTAGGCCACCGGATCAACCCGGTGCAGATTGCGCCATCCACCGCGCCATCGTGTAGTGTGTGTGATTGATGAGGTTATGTAAACAAACCTCATAACGCGCGTCCTCAGCTGGGAGGCACAGATGGTCAGCTCCTCTAGCTCCTCCACTCATCGTCGAGAGTCTGCCTAGTGGTCGGGGGCCTATGGTAGAGGTGAAGTATCTATGAGATATTCGCCGGAGATACGACAGGCCTAGACGTAGAAGGGGGATAGAAAAAAAGCAACTCCAGTAACAATCCAAAAACCGCAAACAATGATTACGGATATTACCCCCTATCAGGCCGGGTGGTTGGACGCAGCTGCCCGTGGTCAAGCTGCAGAAGCTGCACTTACCAATCGCAGACTACACCGGGGTAGTCTCGGACCGTTCGGGGAGTTACGCGAAGGGAGGGCTTCGGCCCGGCCGGTTCCAAGCGACCGGCCCTTCGCGCTTGCTGGACCGTCTGCGGACAGTAAAAACAGTTACAAATGGAACAGTTAGCTTCACGATGAAGAAATTACTAGTTGTGTCGGAGCCTGGTGCCGGTGGCTCATTCACGGGACTCATTCTTGGCACGATCGATCGCGGGGCCCGCGGGAGCTCCGACGATCGCAAACTGGGGAGCTAATTTCTGTTTTCTAAACAGCGGAAGCCCATCGGTTAACGACATTGGCTGCCTGCTTGGCCGTGTTCAGAGCTGCAGCAAAGGGCCGGCGGTTCCGAAGAAACGGCAAGACGCCCTCCACTCGTATCAATTAATATATTCAGTGCGTGCTCAGTCATGAGGCCCTTCCCACGACGGGAGCTAACTTTCCGCTTGTAGGGACACGACGATACTGTCCGTTCCAACCCGATCCCGTAACAGGTTTATCGCAAGAAGTCATCCAATATGCTGAATGACAATGTTTACTATTTTACTCGATGCCTGCTGCTTCCTGGCTGAATGCTTTCTGCTGGGCGCATATCGTGTAACTGTTCATGTGCGCCGTGTACGCCGGCGATCTCTCGTCCGCCTTCTCGAACGCGGAACGAGCTCGCGTGCGCCCCGACTGGGGCATGTAAATTAATTAATAAATATTAAAATTATTAACTACCATCGGCCCGGCCCGGCCCAACCGTACACCTCCCGACATCCTCGTGCGAGCCGGACGAAATGGAGTCCACCGCGCGCACGCGCAAGCGATCCGCGAACGGATGGTGGAACGAGGCGAAAGTAAGGAGGAGGAGGCGGATATTTATGCCCCAGATTCAGGCAGTATTTTATATCGCAAATGGGACTCCGGGAGTACGATCGCAATTGCGGATGCATTGAACTCGAACTGGACCGGGGTAACATGGTGCCCTGTTACCTGTTGCTGTGGTCAGTGTTTTAAATAAGGCGGATCCGGTAATGGAATTGCGGTTGGCAGATTTGTGCGACTCCCCGACATCTTGCGAGCGAAGATTCAGCTAAACAAATACTACGGCTCCTACCGGACGAAAGTAGGAAGATAGTTTGAGGTTATTGCTATTGGGTACCCGTTTCTCCGCGTATAACTTTCCACCGATCATCGAGTCGATTCGAGTCAGAGACAAACGCGAAGCGAAGATTGAAGAACGCGATTTTTTCACTTTCAAACCGCCACCGTGGTGATCGGGTTTCCACCACGATCAGGCCCGGGTTCTCATCGTTTGATTACCAAACAATTTTCCACTTGCTCCACCAAGAAATGATAAGCGCACGATCAATGATCGCTGCCGACCTCTTGCGGTAAACGACCCTACCGACTGGCGAAGCTGGATAGAGGCACAGGCAGAAAGAAGTAGGCAAAGGCCCACTACATACATCCCATCGAATCGCTACAGATCGACGGAACCGTGTCCGGGCAAACAACCGAGCCCCGTAGTTTGCCTACTAATGAATAGAACACAACCATTTCACACCTGTTCCCGCCACTCTGGGGTAGCCTGTGAAATCCAGCATCAGGCCACGTTGCTGGGTTTGATCGTGCCACCACGGCAAACCCCACACCTGTTCAGATAGAAAGAGAGATAGAGAGAGAGGGATTGAAAACTTCCAACGCGGCATGTTGAAGAAACTTCTAGCCGGCTGCGAAGGGCGCACCTTAGGGGGGTTGGAAGGTAGTAGCGGAGAATTGAATGCCTAGAGCCCTGAACTTGAACCCGGCTTCCCCATGGGCCCAGCTGGGTGTGGAGTGGAACGCACACGATCCGGATTACACAGCGGAGCTGCGCATGAGTTGGCATTTGAAGTGTCCCGAGAGAGACCCCAAACGGAGAACGGGAATCAAGCGAAACTTCCTCCGAGCCGCTTCAACTTCTTCGAGTTTTGTTGCCCTTCGAAGACGAACTCGAGTTCGAGAACCGGCGGGCGAGGTTCGGTTTCGCTGATTTCACTTGCCGGAGCAACTCGGAGCAAATTTTTAATCAACCGCAAAGGTGTCGGAAAGTGAATGGGACGTACCGACGTGACCGATCCGCGCTGATCTGTCGCTCGATCGAGCGTGTAGCGAGGGGCTGCTTCTCGCCGAGGTTCTCGGCGAGGCCTTTTTCTCGTTGTTGTGTCGGTCCATCTTTGAAACGTCTCTTTCTACAAGGTGTAGGAAGATGGCGGAGACGTACTCCCGACAGGTCGCTAGCAAGTTTGCCTCTTCGAGTCGTCTCGGCACCTTGCGGCGTGGTGTTTTCGTGGCCGCAATGAGTAGCACCGCGGGATCGTCCTCAAAAGGGAAGGCGCGCTGGTTTTGGCTATTGTGCCGCCTAACGAGATCGCTTTTCTTGCTCGTCGAGCCTCGGAAGGACTTAGCGTTGATTGACGCGGAGTGGAGCCCTTCTGTTCTACACGTTCACACCAGGCGGCGTGGGGTTTTGGCGTGTAGCGGCGTTCGGTGGCGTTCGAACAATGGAAACACCCTCCCAGGGTGTGCGATTGTCGTTCGCGGTTTGGCTTTTTCGGTAATTTTTCGTCATTCAAAACTTCGGCCCACGGGGTCCACCACCCGTGGTGGTTGGCGCAACAGAACCGGCCGTGGATTAGAATGAATCGGAAACGGCTTCTTTGTGCGCGGTACCCACTGTTCCATTCTTCTGTGTTTGATCTCCACGATTCTGGGTGCTACTGTTGGAATTATACATTGACTACTCGGCCCCCGGAAGCGGGGAAGCTTCTTAACATAAAGTGGAAATGATTTCGGCGGTTTTTCGAATCAATTGAAATCCCAACCCCCAAGAATCACACGGCGGTCGTTGTGCCGAGTACCTCCGAGGTGTGTGTGCAGCATTCGATGTGGTTAATTCAGGTACGAGGTTAAGTGAAATGATGCTACCGATCGGATGTTCGCTGGCGAAACAATTTTGCGACTCCCGATTAAGTCGATTGTTCGGGGTAGTTTCGGCCGTGTTTCGGGGTAGTTTCGGCTGACCTTCGGAATGTTGCTACTCGCAGGCGGGGGTTAAATTGGTCTCGACTTCTTTTCAGGGTGGTTCACCATAGACCAAGCCTCCCCATAGTTCGCTCAAGTTAATCGCCCAGACGAAGCATAACTCGAAAACACTCCTCGGTAGCGCAGAACTTTTATCTACATCAATCGATCGAAACAAATTCTTCCCCGGTGCCTTCAAGACCGGTCGGTCCGTCGATACCATATGTTTTCGTTTCTCACCGATTGCTAGATCGCCGGGACGGGGCGAAAAGTTTGCGGAGTTTGGTGGGGTAAGAAAATTGGTTCATGTGCGCCGAAATTGTGTCGAAGTGAAACTCCACAGGAATGCGATCTACTCTCTCTCTCCCTCTTTCTGTCTCTCTCTACCAAGACCGGACTACCTCATCGAACCGAGGTTTGAACACCAGCGATAAAAGAAAAAAATGCAGCCAGCTTCCCGCGGCCAGCTAGTATGTAGGTTCTGGCAGCATGGCGGTAGTAGGATTAATTGAAATTTATCGTTTTCGATCAATCAACCGCACCGGGGCTGGCCGGTGTTGAACCGGTTCCGTTTTTGCTCCGGCGACCGGTTCGCTACGTTCTGCCCCTAGCAACGGAACACGTGTGTCCGAAAGGACCGAACTCCCAAAACCGGATCGCCACCGAAAACCCACCCCACGGAACGCCAACTGCAATGGAATGCAATCCGCACACAGCCGAACGCCGCCGTTGACGAAGATGAATTCCCATTTCGACAACAATTTGTTAATAATAAATCAAAACGCAAATCGCCTGTTTGCCAACCAATCCCACCACAGAGGGAGCGAGAGATATAAAGAGTGAGCTAGGAGCTCACGGAGGACGACGGCCATGGCGAGGGTATGGAGGTAGGCAACATTTAGTATTGAAATTTATTTCAATAAACAATTCAAACAGAACCGAATCGTGCAGCCCCACTCGGGTTCCAGGGTTCCTTCAAGAACTCCGGCTCCGGAGGATGATAGAACGATAGCAGATAACCACCTTCTCCTATGGGCCAGCCAGAACCCGCCAGAGAACCCGCCAGAAGAAGTCTTTAGTCGCGACGGAACTTATTTTTCATTCGCCGATGCAACAACCGGTGGCCGCGAGCGCAGGCGCATAAATAAACAATTGTTTTCCGATTGGCATAATTTACAATCCGATAGTCCGCGCTTTCCGGACTCGGGCGGGGTTGGGTCGTGCGCACTCACACCCAGCAGAAGGACTAGGACCTAGGCCTCGGGAGGTATACTACATTGAATTGTAAATCGTTCCCTTTTCCCACCGGAGGATGTGGTCGCACCCGTTGCCGCAGCACCACCGTGTTGGTTCTCTCTCTGGTCGGAGTCGTTGCCGGCGCTTGCACTGAGACGAGCTATTTTTAGTCGCATCCAGGTCTCGTGCAGGCGCTGGGAACTTAACCGGTCCCTGTGTCTATCGTGGCTGCACGCAACGCCATCTACTACTGGCCGGATATTTGCACCCCGCAGCAATGACTGTCAGATTGATCTAGCTTTGACAGCAGTTTGTCACTTTTGACCATCCCACCGAAGGTCCTCGGTTGCTCGGCGTTGGAACCAGGTGGATCTGCTCCCAGCACAACCCCTAACAGAATCTGGCGAAACGCAAGTCGCAGTCAAATGAATCATAAAGTTTTCCACGGGCGGAGAAGCGGGAGATTCCGTCGGTGCGGCCAAGCAGCAGACAAACCAATCGATCGATCAGTTAACTCCGATTCGCCGCGACGGGAAGCAATAAATATTTAATAGGATCAATTTATTGCACCAAAGGTATATATTCCCACAAACAGCCCGGTCCGCGCGGCTCGTTAGAGACACACTCGGGTGTTCTAGCTCGGGAGTTCTAGCCCGCTGGGAGTAGTGGCAATATTTGCAGAACAATCAGAAGATTTATCAGCGCCGGGGCCACTCTCGGGAGTTCAGTGCTATAAAGGCGAATCTTTACAGTCCCGGTAGCTAACTGGTTCATTAAACAGAACTCGACCGCCGGCCCGTGGGACTCCCTGGCGCGAGCTTGTAAGGAGGGGTTTTTTACCGACCGACTGGAGGGTGCAGACCCTCGGTGTGCCACCCGATATGCGCTTCTTCAAGAGTAGATACGTGCGCGAGCAATAATAATCTCCAGTCAATTCCGCTGCTAATAATTACTCTTTTAATTAGTCCCATAGTCCTCCCTCTCGGCCAAGGGCGAGACACTCCACTCCGAGCAAACGAAAGTAAGTTCGCGCTTTTCCGACCAAGGGTGGGGAAACAGTTGCGGGGAAAAAGTTATTCATTGACAATTAATGTTAATGATAGCTGCGGCGAGTGTGGTAATTATTTAAATCAAGCGACAACCGATGGCCATTTGAGTCCAGGCCGCGTTGCGAGAATTCGTTTGATGCCGCCCAGAACCGCCCATCGTGGAGACATTTACGCGCCAAGCTAGCCTCTGTTTTGCTCTCTTGCACCGCCGCGGAATCCTAACGGCGCTTACCTTCAACTGCGTCCTTTTCATGTTATCTCTTAGCTGGTCGCAGCAGCTGGCCATCAGAGGAGACCAATGAACTTCGGGATATTTTCCTCCGTTACTGAGTGATGACTTCCTGACGCCGATGCTTTCTTACAAATTGCACCAAATAAAACCTGCAATTAGGAAGGATATGAGATTGACAAATAACAACAATTTATCAATAATAACATTTTACATCCATGTGTAACAAGCGATACTTGAATTATCTCGTCAGGGCAACTCATGAACGATCGCAAACAAGCAAATGGAATTCGAACTTTCAAGTAACGAATATTTCTTTCCCGCATGTTACTTATAAATATTTCACCGATCCTGACTCCAGACATACACGGGCCGGGCCTGTTTTCCTCGGAAAAGTCGGGACCCTGCTTGATTGTTCATGAAATAATGTGATTACCATCAGGAATGTCCGCAATCCTGTAGCATACTTTCGCACGATCCTTATCAATTAAAACCCAATCATTGCCAATTACAGTGCCCGGCCTGTTTTTTCACATTTCCCTTTTTCACTCTCTCTCACTCTCTCTCTCTCTCTATCAATCCTGTTCCTCACTCTCTGCCACTTCGGCGATGCCCTTCCCCGCGATCGAGCAAAGTGTTTCCTTCTCTTTTCTTTTTTTTTTTTGCAACCAGATCTCACTCTCGACACGGCGCAACGCCACCGAGAGCCACGTTTGATTGATCGCAAAATAATGACAACTTCTTGCGCTAAAAATAAAACACTCTCCCTTATCACAAGTGGCTTATCTGCCATCGCCGCGCTCATCAATCATGTGTTTCCGATGTTGCCGCCGGGATGCGACGCAGACGTGCCGATCCAATGTTCTAGATCGCGGCCTCATCACTATTCATGCATGCTGATCGTATGCTTCTAAATATAGTGCACGGCGTCCGATGCACCACGCCAGAGCGCGACTCTTTATCCTTCCTTTTCTTTTAGTGCCTTACGCTGCAAGTACCCATAAATCCCTCGCGGCTCGCACGTCAATCAAAAATCGAGCGAAAAGCGAAAACACCATGAAACGGGAGACTAGACTGGCTCTAATCTGCCCGACGTTGATACTGTTACGATCGCCTATCTGGCCGTTCGAGCGTTCGCTGTGTGTTGCTGCTCCAGCAAGAAATCAAATTGCATTCTTCAGATACATTTCCCGTGTTGGCTGGCGACTGGAGATTCTTTGCCGCTTGCTTTTGTTCCCTTTTTTGTTCGTCTCGAAACACTTCAGAATGTTCCTTTGCGGACTGTCCTCAGCGTCCTGTGCACAGTTGGCAGGAAGGAACTGCTTACACTCGGACAACTCTCCGGGGAGAACGCGATCGCACGCGATCATGCTGCACAGCGCACATGATGAAATCGAGAAGGACTTCGGTTCTGCGGGACAGAAGAGAGGGGCTGGAAAAAACTGCCACAAAATCGACCACGGACGTCATCGACGACATCGAACGGACACCGGACCAGGTCGCTAAAGACGAGCCAATGAAGATTGATTTGACTGATATGAAGTCAAGTCGTTCTCCTCCTTTTTGTGTCCCTCGAGTTCGCACAGGTTCCACTGCGCACCGGAATGCAGTGTCGATCCTTTTGTCGGTTTCCTTTTTGTGACCGCTACAAAAACACCGTCGGCCGTCGTTACCCTTGTGTGGGATGCCCAGACCACGGCTCAGATGACCATGAGAAATCGCAAGGGAACGCACGGAGCCGAATCAATAACGCTACGCCTGCTGCCCGGCCCCGATTCGATGGCACAGGTTATGAGTGGTACGTGCTGGCATCTGCAGCGCTCTTGTTCTTGCGCTTCTTCACCGGGCTCAATCGATCGGGACAGTCAACCCACTAGATAGGCCTACGCGACTCTGATCTGCACGCGGCAGAATCGCGATCAGGCGATCAACACCGCATAATGATCTCGCTCGTTCCCTTGGTCCCCCGTGGGACCCAACCCGGGCATATTTTCTAGACACGGCCAGGACTCTAGTCGATCTTTAAGGTGAATCTCACGTTCGGCCCATTTGGCCACCGGAGGTGTTCGGCATTGAATCCGGGCAGACGGGGATGGCCGGGAGGAGGTCGGTTGGAACTCACAACACCTGCATCACACACAGCCACGAAGACGTGTCAAGGAGTTCAAGGATGACGAGACTGATTCCGGCTCCGTTGATCTTTCATCTTGAACGAACTTGAATCGAACTACGCCTCTGCGTTCGGAAAACAATTTCATTACTTTTAATTGACCATTTCATCACCCATAAATGCGAATGGATAATATATGGCCACAGCTTGGGAGCAGGATCGTGTCGAGGGATTCGAGGAGCCTTCGGATCCTCCAGTGAACGCGTGTCCGACCTCCTGCCGATGCCTGGCGCGAATAATAACGATAATTAACATACGACACACAACTTTGCTGTCCGGCGAACCGGAAGGGGCGCTGGTAAAACAGGGACACTCCACGCGGTCCACAAAACTCCCCGGACGGGCGTGTCCTAAATTCAAACCACAATATTTTACTAACCTCAATTCGCGCTGACCGCACCGGCGACTTCAGCTCCGGAATGTCGGTCACATAATCCGCGCAAACCGCGGTTGACGGTGATGTAACGAGCACCCGCCAGAACGGGTCGAGTCCGCCGGACCGAAACAAGTTTGTCCCGGAGTGTGGAGGGCACACACAAGCGTTCCTAGGGCTGTCTGGAGTATACGCGAACCCGCGCAAGCTCGCGTCTCGCTCGCGATTAGCCCACCGTTGCGGTTTTACGCCGTACAAACTTGCACTTGCGGATTAAACCGGATACCCGGGGCGGGAGGGGTGGGGTGCCCGATGGGAGGAAGTGCTGGGAAAACTACAGTTGCTTATCCTAAATTCCGACCAGCACAGGCCAGCGCCAAGGGTCCACCGGACTCCACTGCAAGCCTCGGTGACTCCACTTTCGGTAGGCTACTGGAGCGACGGGCTCCGTGTCAACGAGATCTAGTCGGGGATAATGGATTTACGCGGGGCCACAACAACAACAAAAAAATCACCCCGACAAGATCCAACAATGCAACTGATGCCGTTGCTTCATCGGGTGAAAAAAAACACAAACACACACTGGAAGGAGCAGTTCAAGAATCTGTGCACCGCAAGACACGCGCTGTACCGACCGTGTAATGTGGCGAGTGTGGCTTGAGCATGTTTGCCCAAGCAAAAGCCCATTCAATGTGTCAAAATTAGGCGTTCGAGCATACAGCCGCCCCGTCGGAGCGTAGGCCGCCCGGGACACTCGTGGCTTAAGTAATAAATAATTCATACTCTTTTGAAAAAAGCTCATGACCCATTTTCGCCAATGACGTCTGGGGCGCTCCAGCAGCCCAAAAAGGGTGTGCGCGCCCAGTCCCAGTGTCAGGTCCTCCGCGCTTTCGAGTATGAGTGTCGAAAAGTGTCAACTCATTGTAAAATACACCGTTCTTCACCCCCGGGCACCCACCCGGATTTCGGAGGCTGTGAACTGAACGAATCATGCGCGATGAGCCCACGGTTGAAGTGGCCGTTTAATTGAAATAGAAATGAACCCTCCTTCCCGCACACTTCATGCCACTCGGTCAATTTGAGCATGCGACAAACATAACACCTGCCGAAAAGCATACAGGAGAAATTCCGTTCGGGTTACTTTCGAAAACGTACGAGAAGCAATATCAAAAGCAAAGCGTTAACGTCCAAACTCCGTTCCGTCGCGAGGGCGCAGAGGACCGTTAATTTGAAATTGAATTTTCTTGCTGGAAATCGCCCGGCCGGGTAAAACTTAATTGAAGTTTCCCGTTGCCATTTTCTCGAGATGCCACGAAACGCCCCGCCCTCGCACCAGAACCGTTCTGACTACTGACCTACATATGATATCTTTGCGCCGATGAAGATTTCAACCTACCCGCGGGTCCCGCGGCGGGGTAGGTTTTTGGAAACAGTTTTTCAACCTCATCCAAAAATTAGAACACCGGAACGTTGTGCAGTGGAACGTAACGTGGGAGGTGCATGGCTTTTTATTCTTTCCTCAAGCAGGCGTTGAAGTGATTGAGTTGAAACTAATCGAGTTCTTATGACTCGTAATAGCACCCCGCCTTTCTCTTCTGAGAAAGCTCTTTTCCAACGTGTTTTCACGTGTGGCCCAGACTATAGGGGAAAATTGACTGAAAAAATGAATCTTTTAGAAACCGTTCGTGCCATTATCTGCACCGTGTCATGTCTTAATATCTTCGTTAATCTTCACCTGCCGTTGTACGTATGCAATCTTTGCTGGAAGGTGAGAATATTCTCGAACAAATGTTTCTAACGCCACACAGAAGTCAAGACAGGCTCCAGCAGAGATGTTTGGCATGTTTTTTCGCGCGGGAGAAACAATTGGTGGCCAATTGTCGTCGGCCTACCGGTTTGCCACTTTGTTACGGTCTGTGTGCCATTAGACGTGGCGAAGAAACGAGAGAGAGGGTGAGAGAGAGAGAGAGAAAAAGAGAGAGAGAGGGGAAGAAAAAAAACAGCTCCACGTTTCGCGGCGTTGTTGGCAGGGCGCTAAGACGCTCCGGTGTGTAAATTCTACACCTAACTGTTCTGTCAGTCGGGAACACAGCGAAACCGCGCCCGAGAAACGCTTCGCCACGCCACGGCGAAAGCGAATCAATGTTTTCGACCACCCGCCGGTCGGTTCCACACGCTGGTCGGGCACATGCTGACGCGAAACAGTTAATTGCTGGTCTTTTGAATTAAATTTACACAGTTTTTGTTTTCTCGTTTTCAAGCTTTGGTGCTGCTGATGAGCAGCCGACAGGCCACCATCCGGGGTTGCTTGAAGATGCTTCCATAACATCAGCCGGCGGGTCCATACACGGGCGCAACACTCACCTTTGAAGAGGGCTTGTACGAGCATCAAACATTCGCGAGAACGCTTCCCTTTTGTGGGCATTTAAATATGCGCATTATGTTAGCAATTGTTCGGAATATGCTTGCCGACCTTGATCTCTGTTCCGCCGGTACGCACCCAAGCCCTCGTCGGAAGCGAGCGGGCCATCGTGATAGTGTGCCGGTACCGTTCGTTGGACGTTTCGGTGTCTGGCTGACATGAGGGTTTCTCGGTTTTTTTTTTTTCGTTGACGTTTTCCTCCTGCTATCGATTCCTATCGATCTGACCCAAAACACGCACTCGTAACGCATGGAAACGAATCTCGAGCTTTTCGGTGAAAGCTTCCCCGAGCGTGGGGCCTAAAACACGCCCAAGTAACGAACTGGCAAGGATTATTAATTTCCCCCACCGCGTTGATGAAGAACATACGTTAGTCATTTTTATTACTCGGCGCGATGTAATTTTCCTGGCCCTTTCCCAACGGCATTAGCTTTCTGGCCGTCTTCCACAAAACGAAATCTCGGCCACAGTTGCACCAGGCTGCTCCAAAATTTATGATAATGTCCATCCACCCCTTTGCCATGCATTCAATCAAAGAGGGCAACGCCATTAATCTTCTCTATCGCTTGTGCTATTAGTTTTCCCAAACTGCACACTGGCCGCGGCGGTGGAAATCCTACGAGCGCTGGAAGGGCACTGGTCCAGCAACGCACCGGCACGCACCCAGCTCCACAGTCGTAACTCCGTGAATAATGTTGCCTCATACCGGATCCAAGTCAAGTGAGAGAGAGTGAGGCGAGCGCTTACCCGAACGAACAGTCGACACGGTGGCCCGTTTTCCGTTCGTCCGGCGAACTTCCCCCGAAACCGAAAAGTAATACGACCGCCTAACTTCATTAGCTGTGACGAAACTACTGTCGAAACGTTCTGTAGAATCAGGTCGGAAAAGTGAGTCAATTTTCGCGCTGAATCAGGGTCCACCGGGCGCGGGGTGATGCGGGAGACTCCGAGACAGGAGGACAGAAAGTGGCTGTGGGAGTGGCTCCTACTCCCATCCGCCAAACTGGACCGTAGGGAATCGATTATAAGGCGCGTGAGTTCCGCGTGAATCCACGAGATGGTGCGGGTGAATCCTCCTGCTAGCAGGCGTTGTGTCCCAACCTCGCTGTGCCACGAACCGATGCGGGAGTCCATAATTCGTGTAATCGAAAGAAAAATCATCCCGTCCGGAGCAGCATTCTGGGGTAGCTCGTCTGGGGCCACGACGTGTGACCTAATCAACGGGACACAGGGTGACGCGACGCTGGAGAAAGTTTTATCACCGAACCGAACAATGCGAACGGCGCAAAGGCGCATTAATCGGTCCACTGCCTCTGCTTCGGTGGAATACATGGGGCAGAGACAAAGTTATCCAGTGGCCATGGGCCCATCTAACGGGACCAAGGGATGGATTGAATTCTCGCGACTCGCTAGCCCCAAGAAACATGCGGCGTCACTCGGTCAGCTCGCGGGGTGGGGAATGCCTACAAGGCAGGAGCGAGGACACCGTCGAACATGGACCACTCGATCGCCCCTTAAGCAGTCTTGTGTAGAAGACCCAAAACAACCCCTTTTGTCATATCTTCGCTGATTCGATCGGACAGAACCGTTTATCTGCTGAACCGGCTCGAATGTCCTCGGAGATAAAATATTGCCGGCTCAGATTATATTCTCTCGGAATCAGGTTTACGAGAAACTATCAAAAATATGTGGGATAGTTGTTCGGCCACCACCGGTTCGTGGCTCGCGTCGAGTGCTCACCTTGCGGCCCAGATCGTGCGAGCTTTGGAGCAGCTCGTGTGACCCATTTTAAAGCTATCCCTGCCGAAATTGACTCTAATTTGTCACAATCACTCAACCCAAGCCATCGCGTCTCGAGCAAACGGGGGGCGGGATACGAATCAGACGAATTTTGGGTGTTTTCATTTCGTTGCTCAGACTTCCACCTCCTCCTTCCGCCGGTGTCCCGGTGCGCTCGTACTGCTCCAGAACCATCACTCCCGTGCGTCAGTAATGTGTTACGCGGACGTAACGAAACGAGCGTAAACGAGCCAAACAAACCAATTCCGACGTTTCGAATGTTTCAGGCCGTTAAAGTACTGTTATCGAGTGGTTGCCTTTGCCCAAGTCGGGCCCGGACTCCCATTCCCGAACGCAGTGCCATTTCACATACGAACCGCAGGATGATTATTGGTTGTTACTTCCATCCGTTGCTCGTTCGCTCGTTCGTTAGTTCATTTGTGGCCGGGTGTTGGTTCCGGTGCGTTGCCACCAGCCCGGGGAACTCCCTTTCATCCCTAACGGGCCGTTCGTTATCGTCCCTTTTTGCACATCGTAAACCATGCCGAAGCAGCATTCCACAAAACTCCGGTGGACCACGTCGCTCAAGGTTCCCTGTTACGGAACGTAAACCCCCATATCGCAGTTCGATTATCTGCAGCACCATCAGCCTTGCCGTGGAGAGGGCTGTCTGCAACTTTTGCATATTGTTATAGTCCCGAGGTCCCGTTGCGTTTCTGTTCCGATGGTGTCATTGTCGCGGTGGGAAATTATGCACCACCGGGCGGTCAAAGGCATAAACATTCACCACAACAACCCCGAATGGATTGGAAAACCGATTCAACCGTTACCGGCATCCATCTAGCAGTCACTTTTCCCGCTGCTTCAGATTGAGTTCCGATTTGTTATCACTGGTCTCCGGGGCATAAAACTTCACTCGCAGGAAGCCTTCAGAACATCACCGTTACCTTTGGCTATTAGTGGTGGTGAAATAAAATTATATCCCATTTTCCTTTTGCCTATATGCAAAAAACCATTAATCAGCAGGAACTGGGAGGTAAATGAAAACGTTCTTGCACTTGAAATGGAAACAAAATGGTACTGATTGCCCCCCCGGGCATTGTTTTTATGCTGAAAAATGGTTCAACGATACCGCAATAAATAATTCGCGCACGGTTCATCATAAACAACCCTGGCAGGGCTGCTTCTATGCCGCCAGTTGGTTGGAGCATTTAATTCAAGTTTATTGAATAGCAGGCCGTATCGTAAATGAACTCTGCCCACATGGATTTACGACGGCTTAATCAAGGGGTGAGCCTGTGGAGGGGGTGTGGTTTGATTGATTTTATGTTGAAATATATGCTTCCACCATAATCTGACGTGCAAATTTACCACAAGCTGTCTTTTCTATTATTCACCAATTTTAATCCTTTTCGTTCGCGGACGCACCCCGTTGCTTTTACGTAACCTATAAAGGATAAAAAAGAGAGAGAGATAGAGAGAAAGGGAGGGCGTATAGTGGACAGCAATAGAATGACAGACGGTTGAAAATGATTCACAATGATCCGCCCGGCGGTAACACTCCGACATTTGGCACAGTTCCATTCTTCGTCCAAACTCGGCTAATGGTATGCCTTTCGTGTAGCATCCTACGCCTACCACAGCTTAGGACCAGAGCTGCTGATGAAATTGTAGCCTTTCTCCCGTCGGGAATGCTTCCGTACGCTCCTCCATCAACATGCGCGAGCGGGGATCGACGCGATCGTCGGCGAATCTAACCTAGAAATGCAACGGTGCAGTGACGCCATCCAGAGTGTGCCTAAGCGTGAGGCGATGCCTACTTTCTTCGCATCGTTCTCCTCTGACACTCCCCCGGCCAAGCGGGGAGGAGCTGTTTGTGAGTCAGGAAAAAGTAAACACCAGGTTTTCCCACTGTGCCCGTACCAAGCCGTACCGTGGCGTGGAGGAAAGGTTCATCAACCCAGGCGTAGGGTGCTGTGTGCGAAGAAAGCGTTCAGGAAAGCGATCGAGCCCAACCTGGGAGCCCGACTGTTGACGAAACACCGAAACATAATACAAAAACCACGGCATGGTGTTGAAACATAATAATTCACGTCGTCAACATCGGCGTTGATGCCGCCTACCGTTGCCGGGAAGCCCGGCCTCGAACTCTCGACACACCCTGACGACGATCATGATCACCATCACGCGAACGGAAAGCGGTACCGTTCCCAAAACGTACCACACGAGGCTCGACTCCACTCAGCGTAGACCATGGACCGTCAAAACATCCGACACGTCGCTTGACGGGCTTCCACTCACACTCCCGGGGGCCACCAGAGCGCGGAGGAACGACCAACGGTCTTGGTAGACTCGCCGGAGAAAGATCCTTACTCGCGAGCTTTCTTTAAACGTGCCAGAGTAGCCCGCTTGGATCGATGATTGTTGATAAATTTCTTTCGATTTCCCCTAAATCCGATTCGATCGGGAATTGGGATCTCTTACGGGTCGGTATAGAATGTAAAGGTCTACCCTCGAACTCGAGAGCCTAGCTACTTTATATTCGACGCGTGTCCCCGTGGTGACTTCCAGACTGGAAGAAGAAAGTCGTGAATAGCTCATTCAACCCGTCCAGTCGCAACGACCTTCGAATCAGTCAGACCAGCGGTCCTTCGGTGGTTCTTGTTCACTGACCTCACGAAGGGCCTCAGACAACACGAAGAAGCGCGTACATCACACCCATTGTGGCAGTGTATCGTATCCTCAAACATGACCGTAAGACAGGTTGCGGTTATGAGCGCTTAAATGCTACATAAATTATGCATACTTAACCCGAATGCACTGCAGACCACGACCGACACCGACACCGGCCCGACAGCTTGAAGTCGTGTTACAGCTTGTCCACTACTTCGGTTTCTTCCTCGTCGCGTCGATTGCATAACGCGTGCCCATGAAAGCAATCCGCCGCTCATCAACGCACTGGCCGGAAAGTGCGTGACGTATGAATGTGACGGAAAACCCGCAGCTCGTTTTCTTCGGACGTGAGTTTGACACTCTAATTCCGTGCCGAAGACCCGTCTCTCTTTGCGCATTGAAATGCATCTGACGTACGCGATCGATGGTGGATATTTGGTGAAGCGTTCAGAACAAGTCCCCTTCGCAGAATGGAGCGCTATCGTGGGATGAAGATGTTACCGTCTGGCCACCACCGTCAGCGTAAGCCGCGTGAGAATCGGCGTCGGTGGTCCGACCATCAAACGATTCGTGGCATTCCTCCACGATTCCGTATGATTCTCCCTTCTCCACCGGAAGTGATAGCCATCAGCTTTGTGCAAAAAATTAAACATTAAAACCCCACCAAGCCCGGTTGGGGTGTAATTCGACAGACTCATATGATACACGGCTCGAGTATGGACACGAACGATCAAGAACCTCCGGCGAGAAGGTAATCACGAGAATACCTTTCTCCCTCATTTACGCGCGTTAGCTTCCACCGTCCGCACCGCGGCTTTATACGGCCGTGTCTAAGGGGACCACTATCTCCAGACCACACCGAGTGGTGCTGTTCCGCTAAGCTTTAGTGTAATGGGCACCCACCTCCAGTCGCTTGTCGAAGGGTCATAAAATTAACTAACGGTGACCCACACTGGGATCCCCGATGCTCGCGATGTCCCCTGAATGGAACGATAGCTGGACAACGCGTAATCTGGCCGTTAATGGTTCGAAGACGTCGCCTGTCCCCGATAGTTGCCGCTGCTGGCGGGATTTTGTGGGGAACGAAAAATGGTTTCGTGGAAAAGTCTGACATTTACTGGGATCAATTTTCCGATCAATTTCGAAAAATAAGCTTCTGTCGTCGTAGAGTCCATTTGCGTTTTATTAGCAGTGGCTTAAGCCTTTCTCGGGAACAAAGCCGCGATGTTTGGAAGCTTATCCAATGCATTTCCTCTCTCTCTCTCTTCTTCTGTCTCTCTTATCAGTTGCAACCCTTTCGCTACTTTCTGCTGACCTTTCCGGTGAGCTTAAGTTTCCCGTTCACATCCCGTTCACGTCCGAGCAGGATGGTGCGTTAGGGAGGAAACTGTGACCTGCATTTGCATTTCAACGGACGACGCTGCAACCAAAGCAAAAACTATGCAGCAATGTTTGTCAGCACTCTTCAAATACTGACGTCGACGATCCCCACCTCGGAGACCTCCGCGTCCCAACAATGCCCAACCTCTTAACCTACAAACGGAAACATCACCCCTAAAAGCCAAATCGCCACATTTGCCCGTGAACCTCCGGCTTCGGCAGCTGTGGGGCGACGAACCGGAAAATTATTATAATAGTAATTTTCCTCCATTTTTCCGCTCCAAAGTGAGAGAAGGAGAAGCCAGAGAACGGGGCAGGCAGGCTTTCCACTGTCAGGTCCGATACGGATCATTTTCGTGTTAGACAAAATTGACGACGGCAGTTTTTTGTTTGTTGCTTTTCGAAGGGAAATCCATCTCCGATAGATTTCCACCGATTTGAGACAGGGAAAGGAGGACAGGCTACAATGTTGCAACGGAGGTTTGGATCGATCCTTTCATTTCTATAAACCGGAAACCGTGTGCATGATTGGCATTGTGGGCGAGCGGGAGGCACGGATTTGGGGTAGCGTCGGAAGAGGAACAAAGCATACCACAAAAGCCATGCACACAGCATAATATTATAGCATAATAGAGGAATGAGAAGGGGAAAAACCAGAATAACCGTATCCAAACAATCGACGGGGTAAAATAATGCACCGGCTCCGGTCTGGACGCACGGCACGGAACGAAGGGCTTACGGGGTGCGGTGAGGTGGGAGCAGCGAAAAAGAAATAGAAGGTTCTTGCCGGGGAACGATTAGTGGTACAATTTACCTTCCATAAATCACGCTATCGCACGGGAGACGGCACACATTGTTACGACGCTCCAATGCCGGCGTGTTACCGTTGCATTCTTGGGCTTTTCCTCCTTCTCGCTTGGTGCGACTTGGCTACGGGAGGAACCGAATGCAACCAAAAAAAAAAAACCCCCCACACTCACCGAGGAAAGTGCAGCCAACTGCAGCCGAATGTGACCGCCCGGTGCAGCTGCCCCGGTAAAAATAGGCCAACCGGTAATCGCGCGGTAACTGCACGATGGAAAACAAGGGATTAGATAATACTGGGCGGCTTATGGACGCGTCGCGCTCGGGTGGATGAACTTGCCGCCTAGAGCCCTTCAGGGCCCTATGGGAAAGGCGACCTCCGGCGTTTATATGGCGTTTATAATGGTGTCGATTGGGGACGGGCACAAGCCATGGCTTGGATGTTTTCGACTTTCATAAAACGTCCGAAATAATCGCACCGCCTTGTGAATTTCCAAAACGAAGAAAACGTCCCACATTCACATTCACATTCTTCCTGCATATGAACCACGGCCAAATTAGTCAACTGCCTTTGACTGTCTGAACACTGAATGCACAGGTGCACCGATTAATTCTCCTGCCGTCTTGCGGAACGGAGCTTCAGTTCTACAACTGAAAGCTGCCTGGCAAGATTGAGAGAAGTTGACAAGAAGCCATTTTTTATGCGTCCCTGTTCTGCCACAATATTGACTACCTAACCGGAACCAATGCGTAGGGGTTTACTGAGCGTAAAATCAGTCCCCTATCGTTCTTCCGGGAGTGTACATCTAAGCATCCAAGATAAGATCATCGTTTGCGAGACAAAGATATACTACAGTATGTTCAATGCCAACTTTTTTTTTCTTTACCAGTTTGTGTTGTTCTTGAAACTAAATAATCACCCTTACGTCAAATTGCTGCGAAAAAAAAAAATTGGACGAGAGAATAATACATCATATTTCGCATGGATATTAACCAATCAAGTTGTTGGTTTTTTTCTCACTATTTTCATTGCGAACTGTTTTATGTTACATCATATGCCTGGTATGGCTTTATCATTTACGTCAACAACTCCCCCACTCGGCGCAAGAACGTTTTCAAATGTCAAATTTAATCCCCTAATTGTTTAGGAAATGCCAATCGTTTTGGAAGATGACCGGGCGATTCGAGTTGTGCAATAAATTTGTTGGATGGGTTTAACTCTTCTTGTTCCACGCCGTCAGCAAATCAATCAAGCTAACAATAGTTTTGTTTGCCAAAAGAAGAAAAAACACCGCGTCTCCGCTTGCACCGCCTTCGACTGGGGGCTGTCATGTTGTTGCAGCGGTGTTTTCTCTTTCACTTGCCAGCCCTGCTCACTCCGGGTCGATTCGTGTGTGCATGCTTGAAAGTTTTGATAAGCAACCCCGAAATGCGGCACGCGCTTGTTAGTTCGGTTCGGTTCGCTGGACTCGAGATATCGATTGCGCCATCAACCGGCGCGATACGATGCTGCTGCACTTTGCGTACCACCGTCGCTACCCGATAAGAGTTATCGAAAGTTTTTCGATTTTTTCGTATTTTTTCTTTATGGAGCAGTTTTTCTTTCTGGTTTTCTTTCTGTTTTTCCACCTCCCCACAGACTCCGGAACGCCACATGTTCGCTCGGGCGTAAAAGCGAGTGAAAATGCCCACGAAATCCGATCCGAATGCCTTTCTCTCGCGTTTTTCGTTCGCGCCCGTTCGTTTTCCCTGCTCCAGGAACCCCCGGCCCGGCACGATGCACGTGTGGCGCGGTGCACGACAGCGTGGCCAACAACGCTAAACGATCTCGGCCGCGGAATTCGATTTCTGTTTCGGCTGTTTCTTTCAGACTTTTTCCGCCAACACTGCGTTTCATAAATAAAATCACGATCGCAACCAGGCGTCGTACAGATTCCGTCTCAGTCGCACTCTCCCTCGCGCGGGCGGGTTGGGGGCGAAAACAATAGCGCCACAACCGATGGACCATTTGATGGACGTCTATGAATCATCCATTTTGCATTTGGATTTATCACGATCCTATACACCGTGTCCGCGCGCTGGTCGCGATCCGTAGGCTCTCGTCGGGGTGGGTTTCACTACGAAAGCCATGCGCGAGCGAACAAGAAGCGATAAATAAAACTGCACCACGCAAACCCGATGCTCCATGGTATGTGCCATCTCGCTGCACTTCTTCGGCGTCTGTTTTGAGCATACGGAATCCACCCACAGCCATAACCACATCAAACACACACACACACACAAACGGCAAGCCTCGGCGCAAATAGAGTGGAAAACAATTATCTTCTATTCGTCATTCGTCTGATGTGTGTGTTTGTTTTTTTTCCACTTCTGTTCTCTTCGTGGGCTCGTCGAGCATTTCTCCAGCGCGATGCGCCTCGAGAAACGTCATTAGTATCGCGATCACCATGACCATCGCAATCATCATCAGCATCATCAGTATCCGCAACCGCATCATCATCGTCAACATGGTGCCGCCGAAGTTGTTTAATCTCTTCACGCAAAACTTGCCCGCAGTTCCATGAAAATGAGAAAATATTTCCCCGGCCCTCTTTGGTGATTTTTTTTTTAAATGCTCGCGAGCTTGCCCATTTTGTGTCATCGTCGTCGCACTCTGCCAGACGCAGGACGCAGGCGAACATTTCATGCACTGCTCAGTCATATCAGACTCCAAAGGCCTTTGCGATGCTGTGTGCAACGCTTAATGAACTTCGTCACAGCCGGCGGATGAATGCTGACCCCACCACCACCACCATCGGTTCTGCACCTCAGTATGCTCGACTTTCTTGAGCCACTAAACGGTGCACTCCACCACCCAATGCCCTCCGCGGCCACCCTTCTCCTGCCTGCTGCCGCCTGTAATTTGTGTCACCCCCGGTGTCAACGCGGGGCGGGAGTTAAACGATCTTCATTAGCCTTCTTCCGCGGTCGGCGAGTGGAAAGCCGTGCCGGGTGTCGTACGGCCGTGTTCCGGGACGGGAACATCTTCATTCGCTGCATTATTAGGATCGGCATTCGGTCGCAAATTGCAGTGTATGGTTTTTTTATTCCTTCTCCACGGATAATTACCGGGCGGGAAGGATGAAGCAATTTTGGGTCTGTTTCCGTGGTTTTGATGTGTGCAGCCTTTTCGATGAAAACAAATTAGACAAAACGATAAACAAGATCAAAAATCTCCCTGACAAGACAAGCTTCTCATACGGAAGGGATATCAACGATGACACTAAGAAGAAATATGCCGCTCAACGTCCATTTGCATGCGTTTCATTTGTAATCAACTCGATGCCGCTTGCAGTGGAACGAATGCCCGAAAATCAGACGATCCCGACATCACACCACTGTCCACCAATCGTTTGCCATTGCGACGCTTGCCAATTCATTATTTAAACTCGCAGCACCCGAAAGTCCCGAACGAAAAAAAAAAACCAAATTTACTCTCCGCTCCTCCCCTTGCCTTTTGCGCTAACCATATTCTGTCAGATTACCACCACTAAACGGTGTATTATTATTCGTCTTCTTATTGCGTGTCTCCGGCTCGAGTTTTCCCCCTCGGTGGACTGCGAGCTCGTTAAGTGCCGCGTCGGAATTGGCGTTGAAATTCTCGTGAGTGGCCCTGAGGCGATCGAGCACGAGGTCGGTAACGATCGGTCAAAAAGTGCCTTCCAATCGGCGGCAAATGGAAAGGTGAGAAGGGAATAGGAAAGGGGAAGTGGTGAGGGAAAGAATGCGATCCTGCTGGAGGAAGGATGCATTGGAAAAAAGTGATCGTCACTTGATCGTCCGTCAGCATGATGACGCAACTGCGGGGTGAGCAGGGCTATAACCGGGTGCTCGAAGAGGAGGACCCTCATAATCAGCCGAGGTCACGGGCGCGCTGGGGATGGATGCCAAGGTTGAATCGACCGCCAGATCGGTGTTGTGGAGGCGCGATGCTCGACACCCCGCATGCGCCTAATCTTATCGCGTCGCACCGGGAGATCGTGACGGAGGGGATAAAGCGTCCGAGCCGTATCTCTCTGCGGTATTTTAGTTGCGGTATTTTAGGACCTCCGAGAGGTCCTCGATGTTGTGTTATCTGTCGCGCACGAGGGTTGTGCCGAAGCCCGGAGGAAAGCGAACGAGAAGTGGGAGAGAGGTTCAGCGACCGCTAACCGGACCCCGGGCTGCGGGATGTCAAGTACGGCGTGCGCGAACATGTTGTTCGCCACGGCAGCGTGCCTCCACCATCACACTAAGGGTCACACCTTATCTCCATCACACTCTCACCCCCCCCCCCCCTCCTCCCCCTCCCTCTTCCGCTCTACGTTCGCAATGGTCCATCATTCCTCCCTCGCTTCCGAACGCTGTCCTGCTTTGGCTTGGAACAATAAATTATCCTCTCGCTTGAATGCTGAAATTATCGCAATTTTTCTCCCACCTCCCTCGCCCGTCGGTTGTGTTCTCAACCCGGAGGCCCTCGCACCGTGGATGACCCTTTGCGAAATCGCTGTTCTGCGCTTCGGCAGCCGGATAAGCGAAACCGGGCTAGTGGCCGTCGGTAGAACACGCGCAATGAATAATGTTCTTGCCATCATCACCCGCGTTCCAGCGACAAGAGGCAGCGGTACAAAATCTGCATCCGTTTCCACACCATGGAGAAGGTCAGAATGTGCTGTCTGAAGCGAGAATAAAGTTTAAAAAACAGATGCCGAAGAAGGCAGGAATGCGAGAAGGCGAATTTTTGAAATAGTTTTCGTGGTTGTTCTCGCGCCCATCGCCCCTCACTGGCCGCAACTGGTACCGCAACAAGCCCGTACAGCAGATGCCACTGATGATGAAGGTTTTGCTCCCGGAAAAGCCTCCGAATGGAAGTGGAATTATGTGTTTGTTTTATGCTTATTTATTTCTTTCTTTATTTGAGTGACACTATTGAGTATCGAAAAAAAAAATACAGGAACCTCGATGCTCGTTTACATTTCCAGGCATTACATTTCCTCCACTAACCTTCGCTTCCATACAACGAGACGCAAAGTAAAAACGTCACCAAAGTGGGGTTCCTCGCTTGCTCGCTGGTTGAAGTCTTTCGTTCGGGGTCGAACCTCGCGCTCGTTGAACGCGCTGTGGGAGATGGTTGATGCTTTCGCAGCGGCTACATTGATTATCGGCGCATTATGCTAATGCACCGGGGGTGGCGTATTGTCGCAGTTGACGTACTGACAAGCTGGTTTGAAGGTGATCGTGCGAAACCAGCAGAGAATGAAAGCAAACCGAGCTGACAGACGACGCAACCGCGCTGTCGCACGCAGTGCGCCGGCAGGGACCGCGAAAGACCAACAGTCACGCTCATTATCTTCTCACGCTGGTCTAACCAAGTG
The DNA here is from genome assembly GCA_034621735.1 of Anopheles plumbeus. Taxonomy (NCBI): domain Eukaryota; kingdom Metazoa; phylum Arthropoda; class Insecta; order Diptera; family Culicidae; genus Anopheles; species Anopheles plumbeus. The sequence goes on along the minus strand of JAOEFI010000007.1, from coordinate 18,556,216 downwards.
TCTGGTGGTGCTGGCGATGATGGGGAGAGAACGAAAGTGAGAGATAAAGAGATGGAAAGGGAGAGAACAGTAACACTGGAATTCACTGTGGCGTCCCGGGTTCACTAGCTGGTCCCTTCCGGAGGTCCTTTCTTCGTAGTCGAGGCTCAAGGTACGATCGACTACGAACCAAGGCACTTTTACCGATCTGCACATGGAAGGCGCGTATGCGACACGTACATACGTGCGCGTATTTGCATATTTTTTGTATCGCACGTCTGCGCACACGATGTCGCATTTCTTTCCGCAAGGGCGAAACGGCGGGGGTATGGTGCCCGGCGTCTCCGGCTAGAAGGGCTAGAATATTAATGCCTACCTGGAGCCCATCGGTAAACAATACGGAACCAGCAACCGTTCGAATGCGGAGTTCATCGAGTGCATCGGGGTTCACATCTTCTAGCGTCTTCGTGGGGAATGACGATAACGCCGAAAAGACTACCACCCCACTGCCGGCAGAAGACGACCCTTCTGTCCAACCGGCCCACAGCAGAAGCACGTTGTTGAACATGCATTTCCCGCAGCGCAGGTTTCCCCTCGTTCTGCAAACAGAGAGACATGCTGCGTTGATGACATGTTTCATGCTGAAAGTAAAAAGCGTTTCTAAGAAACGCCACGACATCGACTCCGGCGGAGTCCCGGAGGAAAAATGTCCTGGCGCATGCGACGGCTGCATGGTGTGCTGGTCGCTGGTGATAATGAAGCAAATGTTTGTCCAGCATCCCGCTGGACGGTGGCGAATGTTTTTCGCCCGACATGAGGCCCCATACAAATGCACTCTGCCATAAAGCTAATGGCCTTCAATATAATACAGATATTTCATCGGACGACGGTGTCATTCGCTGCGTAGTGGATGAGCGAACATCGAAAAAGTTAGAGATGGAAATGATAGAAATTCTAAAATTTACCATCTTCTTGAAGAATTCCATCTTAAAACTGAACGTATCTTTTTCTTCATGATGTTCGATAATGGCAATATACTTTGCTACTATGTGTTATTTTTATGGTTGTTCCAAAACTTTTTTAAATTGTTTGTTTACTGTTTATTGGCTTCGAAACTATTTATTAATTTGTATACCTTGCCAACATGATAGCTATAGGCACAAGTTCGTTAGAAGCACAATGTCGACCGTATCTCTCCCATTAAATCATAGAAATAGAATCGAACAACTCTCCTATAGTCCTCCGGTCGAAAGGTTACTCGACGAGATGATTTTTCCACTACGCCAGTCCTTGCTGATTTGCTCGTTCGTTTCTAACGATTGTTGATCGTTCGGTTGTGAGGAAAAATTGTACATACTGATGAGTGTTGATGTTCTTGCAGGGTTTTATTGCGATATTTTCGTTTTTTTTCCTTTTTTCGGTTTAATGGTGGGTTCTTTTCAGAATGGATAAGGATTCCGTTTCCGTCTAATGCGTGAACGTTGGTTTTATTGCCACGGGATAACATATACATCCCAACACTGTTTGTTTTATATGTTTTTAAGTGTTATACTCATTGGCTCACCTCATCGCACATTGCACACTGGTTTCAGATGTTTTGTACAAAGGACATACACAAATCCCCAATCACGCCACATCATCACACAGTTTACTCACACTATTTGCACCATTTGGTTGATATTTGCACACGAGGATTAGCGAAAGATCAAACGGGGCGGAAAACAATCCATTCCTTCTCCCATCCGACAGGAATCACCCCCATCCATCCCGGAACTCGCCCCGAACGCTGCGCAACCGAGAGAAGAAACCAAAAGAAATGAAATACCAACCAATACCGTTGTGTTTCTCTGCTCCTAATTTCTAGATCGCGTTGCACTGGTTACGGCACCACCGAGCTATACGCCACGCATGTATCATTACTTTCCAGCACACATGACACACCCCTTCTGTTACTACCCCTCTCCGGCACCGCAGCAGGCCCGATACCCAGGTACGTATGTGTAGCGTTCGTAACCATCCAACCAACCAACCAACTCCACCGCTCATGTTAATCCTTCCTCGTTGTGTCCTCGCGCACAACACCATCGTCGCGCTCGGCGATGGCCTCACACATCAACCGGCGGTCTAATCCCGTACGGTCCACTCCACCAACCCCATTCCACATACAATATATGCTCGCCATGATTACGCGAAGTATGGGCTGTGAATGTTGTTGTTTTTATTTTCATTTTCTTGCTGGTTTTATTTTCGTCAATTCTGCACTAACTCACCATTAGCATCTCTATCTTACCCATTACGCATAAGTCATTCACGGCAAAACGTGCAACAACTAACGAAGAATCCATGTTAACGCTTCCCGATTATGCATATAATTATTACCTTCGTACATCAATCACCGGGGGGCAGAGAAGGAAGTGGACGCGGTCCTAACCAGCCCACTGACCAGCGACTGGTGGCATAACACAGCGGACGAGCTGGCGAGAAAATAACATTCACGAAATAAAAATCTTCTCCCTTTGGATGGCGGAGTGAACGCGCGAGGACGATTTCGATTATTCAATTTTCACTTTGTTCCGCTGCTGTAATAACGTGTCACTCCGCGACTCTTCAACGGAAGACAGAAAAAAATTTCCAACCAACTCGACAGCGGATGGCAGACGGCAATTGTCAAAAAAAGAGGATAGAAAAAAAGAACCAAACATAAACAGCACGTCAAAGTGAAAACAAAACGATGGTACTTCAAACTGACCTTACATAAAGTGAGAGACGTTCCTCCACTGGCACAACCTCCATGGGACGATCGTGCAGAAGAGGCGCACCCACACACACTCTTCTGCCCGTTGTGCTGGAGTGTTTTGCTTTCATCTTTTGGGAATAAAAGAAATTCTTTCCCCACACTTCCACCCAGTACGTCATGCCTTTCCCTTCACCAACGAAGCAGAATCGCTGGGCGCGCGGACGTAACGCTTCATTATACAATCGTCGTCGGCGTCACTTCATTGCGTCCACGGTTGAGTTACAACCTCCGGCCCATCGGCCGTACAAATTTCCCAGGCCGGGCGGGTCGGCTCCGGTTTCACTTTCTTCGCCCATACTACAACAGCAGCCGCGGTCTCGCGTCGACCATTGCTACACTTTTTGCGCTAAGTAATCGCCTCGTAGACTGCATGGCCTCTGGTTGTTGCAATCCCATCTCGAAACATCGAGCAGAGTAGAGCAGAGCATAGCCAGAGATCGACTGGCGGATATGGGGCGCGTAATCGCACATTTGTTCACCGTCATCGCCTTCAACCTACCCGCTTACGACAGCCCGCCAGCTGCTCCGTCTGGAGGCTCCCGCGAGATTCGCGTTGTCGTCGTTTTATTGTTGTCGAAAAGCGCCTTGTTATTAATTTCAATATGGTCGACGGTAGCACAATAGCTGGATTTGCTGCAGTAGCAGCAGATTTCCCCAGATTAGTCTGCGCCGGAAAGTGCAGCTTCCAACCCACCCTCATTCCCAGCCCGCTCCAGCTACTTAATGAACCCCACGGAGTGTGGCCCCTTTTTCCGTGGCGCTCCCACCGCGCCTGCATTGGCACAGGAAAGCTGTTGCTCTTTGGCCTAATGTTGGTCCCTTTCGCTCGTGTTCAAGAACGGCTAATTTACGAGGGTTTTCACTTTCAGCTGGATCAACCGCCATCGCCATGCCACGCAATGGGGCGTGTGTTTTTATTTTAGCTGCGCTTGCAAATTAAATTAAACCCCCTATACAGCCATAGAGTGCAGGGATGGAGTGGCTGCCCGCGTCGTCACTTCGTACAGCTGACACGAATCACAAACGATGTTGTGTCTCATACGAGGAAGCTGAATGTTTTCCCTTGCCTTCTGTCGTTTGAACAAACTACTTTTCATGTACTGAGTGTCATCTACTCGAGATTCATTGTACTAAACTGCTGCCTGCAAGTGGAACACATGGAAACCCCGTTCAACTAAATGTCTTGTGTCATTTGCAAAGGAAAGGTAATTCCGTCTCGAATGAAGCAGAAATAGCCTGACTGCTAAAATCCGGCCGGGACAATTTCGGAAGAGCATGTCTTACTACGATCATTCCCCTTGACAAATAAAAAGGAAAGTGCGAAGCGAAGAATCGTTTTCGTCTCCGTTGCCGAGCGATTTGAATTTGTGATCTTAAATACGGTTGACTTTCCAGCTGTCTTTGATGCTGAGATAATTTTACAGCGTTAATAATGATTAGCGACATTTAGGTGACATCTAAATATGAATTAAAACGGGTTTTGTGTTGATTTGAAAACCATGTGCCTTGAATAGGGCTTTCCATTTCGATAAATAATGTCATTATAGTGAATAGCCATCATTAGGCAAGCTAGTTGCAAAATTAGGTGTTTCATAAACATATTGTGAGTTAAATGAGGTAAATTATACGCCTTTTTAAAGAATTCCGTCAATTAGTGAGAATGTTTTCCATGTGTAACCCGAATAATGAAAGGGAAAATTTACTTTAAATTTGTCACATTGCTAAGGATTATGACGATCATTAGTTAGTATAACTGTTATCATTACTAATACCACTGTATGAAATGGCTTCAAAAGTATCTATTATTTGGCGGTTCGAGCCCTTCTCTAATGCCATCCCAAACGTTTAATCGGATCCTTCTCTAGTGCGAAGCGTGGAATTCGGGCGCTTTTCGCAGCGCCTCATTAATTGGCTTCCCTTTCGCCCGGCGGCACATATCTGCACCGTCTCCCGCCTTATCCTGCATCCCAACTAACCCGGCGCGATCCGAAACGGGCTCTATTTTCACCGTGTGCAGTACGACACGGGAAACAAAATGTTCGGCAACGAAAATTTAATTATGCTTGAAGCATTAAAAACAAAACGAAAAACAGCAGCAATGCGCGGCCCCGCGCCCATCCCCGGGCCATTTTCGCCGAACGGTAGCGAAAAACGGAGCGGTTCGATCACTGTCGGCAGATTTCAAACTAATTCCTTCCCCCTCGGCCTCCTCTATCGCCCGTTTCTAAGCAAAAGTCGGCCCGGGGAAGGAAAAAAAAAGAAGCAAAAATAAAACAAAACACCAATGGCCAATTATCCGAAAGTGAAACCACCCCAGCGTCTAGCGTTGCGCCAGTTTTTTGCTGTTTCGCCGGACCATAAATCTCCATTCGGGGCCCGCAGGCGAAGTTGCGGTGGCTTTTGGGAGAAATGTCGATGCCGAGGGCGGCTTAGGCCTGAACCGCACAGGACCAACAATAGTAGCAGCAGTAGAAGTGGTAGTAGTAGTTGTTGTTGTAGTTTCGGTATTAGTCGTAAATTTCTTTCCCTAATTAACAAGCCTCCGCTCATTTGGAGAGAAAAAATTTCACTTGTCAAAATAATCGCTACAACTGGCGAGCGCTAAAGTTCGACGGTTTAAAACGACATGGATGAAAAGGAGAAGAAAACAACTAGCAACACAACTCATATTTCGCGTGATTCCAAGCCGCCCTTTCTCCACCAACCCACCTTTCTCGCGTTCCTCCCGCAGTACGTGGTCCAACATTTAGCTGGTGTTTTACTCTCATTTACACGTTATTTCGCCGTCCGTCGATATAGCCGCGAGATGACCACTGCGTCCTCCTTCGCTCAATTTTTCCCTTTCTGAACCTGTTTAACAAACATGACGAAAGATTTGGTTGTTTGTTTGATGCGTATTTGCGTGTTTCGATGTTTAATTTTTCTCCCCCCCCTATTTCGCCTTTTCCCGAACCACCAGGGCTGTTTATGAGACCGGACGAGACGAACCTTTACACAACGCTCGAGCAAACGATGAGCAGCAACCCGAACGTGTACTTCCAACGTGGTGGCGGTGTCCATCCGGGAATGATGTACTGAGCACACACACTCCGGTGGCACAGAGCGCCACACAGGACACACAGACGATGCGGCGAGGATGCGAGAACTACAACTAAGTTAGATAGGCTAGAACGGGCGGAGCAGGCGTGCGGCTGGTGCCTCAAACTAAGGATGCTTCCGTTGCGCGACCGTGTCGGCGGAAGAGGTGATTTTAGATGCTAAGGACTCGAAACGAAACGCTGTTAACGAACGCTCCACCGCAATTCATTCAACACGAGGACAAGTGAAACCTAACGCTAGGTTTGACGCACGCGCGCTATGCTGCTATAGTGCGATAGTTTTCATATAGTTAACTTAGTGAGTATTACTCGGCGACATCTTCTAACATCCTTTTTTTTCGATTCAACACTAATTGCTGTTCTTTTCCTCGTGCTATTCCAGAGTAAACGAGAAAATGTGATCTCTCTACGGTAACTGCTAAAACGAGGGCGGAACAACGGTGGAAAAAAGGAAGCTGTGACGGTACTCTCAAGTGAACAATAACAACGACTGCAGACGACAAGTGAAGGACCCGAACAAAACGACAACCCCCGCTACGGAGGAGCTACCACCGGTACAAAATGTTCACGAGCAACCAACGCGCTGAGGTGACACGATAAGCTGCGAGTTGGGACAAGCATCCCAGCAACGATTCAACAGTTTTAGAAACATTATTTCCATAGATATTTGAGGGATATTTCGAAGCAAATACAAAATATCACTGGCGCATTATATCACAACAGGTAAAGAAAGAGGAAGCGGAGTATGAAGCACAATAGACTCTTGGGCGTGCGGACACATCGAACTATGATACATACTTGCAGCTGACTGCAGCCTCTTTATTTCATATCGTAATGTGTATAGAATCACCAGCGGAGAGGATGTACGTCTCCTATAGATAATTCCACTCATGTGCAAGGGACGATCTACCTTTCGAGGCAACATAGAAAAGTTCATTAGTTTCATAAGCGAGGATGGTAGACCAGCAGCGCTTGCACGAATGTGCATACAATTTTAAGAACTGCTTTCTAGATTACTTACACTCAGATCCAAGCAAAAGGAATGATCCTGAAAATGATTCAGTAGGCGTATATTCCGTGTGAGAAAAGTTTCGTTCTTTTAATCCATTCGGTAATACGAAATCTTTTACGATTCATCGATGCGAGATTGATTGTTTTAAGCACAGTAGCATACTTCCTCTCTATTTTATTGACTTGGGAGTGTCCCCAAATAGGCCTCTTTTCCTGAGATTAGATAGATAATATACTGGTGAAAACTATTCAGTTTGAAATCGGTGAACTTTTAGGAATACTAAAAATAAGTGATTCACGGCACTTCCACTTCTTTTTTTTTCTGGCATGTTTTCTGTTAGAAGTCTGTAAGCATACGGCTGGTACTGTGTATATATTAGAATTTATAGAAGCCGACGGTTTAACACTGAGTTTTCGCCTTCGCTTAACTTCTTTTATTCTGCTACCGAGAGATGTCTAGCGATAGATTTTAAGAGAATAAGAAAAATGAGTGTGACCGGGAGATAGTATGTTTAAGGATTCTATGAGAATAAATAGTGGAAAAGAAGATGTATCGTCATGTTTTCATTCGAACGGGGTGGATTGAGAAACTATGCGTTAGGGTTGAATTTCGTTCCATCGTTAATTCTCGGTTAAAACATAATTAAAACAAGTTTATATACGGAAACGCAATCACGTGGCTCATGCAACGTTTTATTTCAATTTCGCTAGCGCCATCTGTTGCCCGGTATCCGTACTTCGTGAGCTTTCGTCTCGCATTGTGTTGAACAACTCATCGCTAGGCACCTTGATCATGTGTCAAACGCCTCAGCAAAGCATTCGTTTGTTTACAAACTTACTGTCAGCTTCAGTTTCTCGTCAACACTCGAAGTGTTCGGTTATAACTATTGTTGTTCGGGGGCTCGCGGTCGTTTTGTTTTATTTTCTAGGGTGTAAGTGCATAACCACCACCATTACGTTTCGATGAGACCGCAACCATCAATCCATTCCGTCATCATCGTTTTTAATTGGCTTCTGAAGGGCCATTCTAAGCTTGTGGGTTGCATCATAACCGCAGCGGATGTTTAGACTGCTTGTTGTATTTTGTATTTTTCAAAACATCTGGTCAATAGCGTTGGGCTTATCAGCAAAATCGGTATCAGCAATGTTGAAGGTACAACAGCTCATCTCGAACCAACTGCCAAGGTCCCTCAAAGTGTGAACTTCAACATTCGTAGTTTTCTCTATGTTCCATCTATTTGTTTATTGTTTATCGTAGTAACACAGTGTTTACGAAAGAGGGACACAGTTGAAGCAACTCGTGCTGCAGTGCGTTGTGCGAACAAAATAACCCATCCAGAACATCGCGTAAACCGCGTGTACCTGCCTCGCCGTGGGGGACAGTCAGAAAAGTGTGCGAGTTTTCATGTGTTGCATGTTGGGGCTTGTTATTCCTGGGCTTTAAAAATAGATCCAACAACGCTACTAAGCCATTCATACACCGACGGCCAGAAGCGATGGCAAGACAAACCCGCGGCGCTCGATAAATCAGGGAACAAGTGTGTTGATGGTGTTGTGGTTGAGCATGTAGTGAGATCATAGGAAGCATTCCCTTCAATTAAATTTAAGAAAAACTGTCCCCGACACATTGTCGTTGTTGCAGTGTTTGAAAGTGCTACTGTGTCGTGAGGGCACCCGTTTTTCTGACCGCTTCTGTATGTAGCTGTTTGTATGTGTCGCCAAGCAAATGGGAAACCTGAAAACAAACTCATAAAGTGCCCGTAGTTTGTAGTTCGTGCTTAAAACCTCGCTTGTATACACAACTCGATAGCTGACGTCGCTACTAGCGGGAAAAACTAGCACAAGCTACTTCGTTTTTTTACGGTGCAATGCTACAATCCGAGTTTGGCCGAAATAAGACTCCAAAAAAAACGTGAAGAATGTGAGACGGCACGCGTTTACGTATATTGCGCTTGTGTCAAAAAACATATTACATTAAAAGGATTCGGGCGCACATTAGTTGTCTTCGTGCTCGTCAGCAAACAGGAAAACGTGTTGCTAGTATAATTAAACCAATTACATGGTAACTGCGTCTTTCTGGTGGACATTGAGTTCAAACGAGCTCTTGTGACGATTCGCTGCTTGGAGTTTTTATGGAAGCTAGGGACAAGATGTTTAGTGCTCGAGCTTTAATAAAATTGATATAAGCTATTTTTTATAGGATGACGAAAACACAACCCCTTCTTCAGACAATAATTCGCATTTCTAAGCAACCTATCATCAGAATTTTGTGATCACGATTTGAATCTTGAAACACGTTCTCAGTCGACGCCGTGACCTTAAGATGCTGGCACCCCTGAGATGTGTCGAGTCGCAGGACACACTTAACCGGTTGCGTCACGTTTATCACACGCGATACCGTGTGCAGTGACTTACCTTGACTCAGTCCTCCGTCGATGGACACGACGGGCCGGTTTTTATGTCCACGTCAGTAGAAAGGGACGACAAAACCCCACTCAGCACCGTCTCGCTGCACAGTTGGGATATCGTGCGCTAAACAGAAGGCCAAACTCGTCGTGAATTTATGATCGAGACAGCTTGAACCTGGCCGTATCCCACCACAGGTTTAGCACATTTTTGGAAGGCTAACTAAAATCGCTCAGAGGCAAATCCTCCATTACGAGGTAACTTGAACGCATTCGCCATGGGTTCTACTGCGGTTTCCTCCACCGTCCGATAGCGCCGCGATAATTGTATGATAACGACCTGCCCATGGGTTAGGAGAGATAGAGAGAGAGAGAGCAAAACCTCGGTGGTTAGAAAATTGCGACAGTGATAAGATAGCAGCTGGGCTGAAGTTTATCCCTGCCCCTCTTGGGCGCGTTAAGATGGACAAGGGTGTCGCAAAGTCGCGAACGCGATTCTCATCGACCGATCGACCGCATTCGACGCTTAACCGGTCCGACGTTGGACCTAGCGAAGTGCGGCGAGCAAACGTGGTTAAATTTGTAGTTTTCCGGTTTCCATTCCAGCAGCTTTTCGTTGTGGTTCCAGCGGTTCCGGGGCTGTAGTGGTTTTGCACAGCAGTGTCCCGAATGTTGGTATATCATAAATGACCTCCAGCATCAAAGTGCCACTCACCCGATGGTGAAGAAGGAATCGTATCGATCCGTGTTGCGCAGTGCAGGATAAAGTGCGAACACATCCACACCGCACACGGGGAATAGTTCTCACGGCATCCCGGAGGCTTGCTGGCGGGATACGCCGCATCGGAAGCAGGATTTGGGAGTCGGCGGAAACGACCACGGAGACAGTTGGCCCATCCAGGCCGCGTATCAGCTACTAGCGCCGGAGACAGCAGCGGCGACGATCGGAGGCAGCATGAGTCACTGCGATAACAACTGGAACGTGAAGTGAGTACAGATTTATCGATCGCAACACATTCAATCTAACAGCCGGGGCGGTCTTCTGTCTTTTTTTCTACAAATAAAATTAGCCTCCCTCTACTTATATGAGGGGTTGGCCATGGGATTGGGGATGGTTTTGTGGCCTGCGCAGGTAGGTGCCCTTCCCGGAAGGAGGCCTGTTTCGAGTGTTTCGTCATATTGTTTACGTTTGCCACGAGCGAAGCAATGTAATGGTGGCCGAAATCAAGTACGAAACATGTCCGTCGTGCCTTTCAACACTCGTTCAATTGATGCTTTCCCGTGCGTGATCCCCGGTTTTGACACACAGGGGTCACCGATTGCATCGCAACGGTACGCGAAATTGAACCACTCATAAATGTACTACGAAAGACCTAACCGGATCGATTGGGTTTATGTGTTTTATTGCATTTTCTTCATCGCACATCGCGTAAGCTAGCTAGGGGTAAAAATATACCGCCAAGGGTTTAAGATTATTTTTATTTTAGTTCCCTTCATCGATCGATGGAATCGTTGCACGGGCGATACGAAACTAGAAACCGATAAAGGCTGTTATCGAAGAAAATGGGGGCTGCGATGATTTTTTGCCCCAATCCAAAAAAATGCTCGGGCTACGGAAAAAACCATGCTTGCCGGACTTCCTGACTTATCGCTTCATCATGGTCGTCTCATCATCGTGGAACCGGTGTGTGTGGCCTATCTCACTACACATCTTCCACAAACGCGCCTTTGATCTTGCTATCACAATTTCTTCGGCAAAAAATTATATCATTTACACACTGTGTATCAGTTTGTGTAGTGCCGCGTCTCTTCGCTCCACTAAGAGCAAACTCATTTTCCCACCTATCCGCAAGCGCCTCTCAGTCTACGTACCCTTTCGGTAGGGTTTTGTTTGACTGTTATCACCCTATCGCCGGCGTCGTGGTTACATAAGGATGCTCCTAAACAGCACGGCCACCCCTTACTCCCCGATGACGTCAATTGTACACGTACTGGAACGCTCCAATCCCCGAAGGTTCCTTTTTCCCATTGGTACACTGGGTCCAGCGCGGCAATCTGTGGTGCGGTTGCCTTAGGATGCAATCCTGAGGATGTGTGCATGTCATCCCGCGCCCCCACGTCTTGATGAATCGTGCGATTCATTCCGCAGCTTATGCGAGCTTATCCTTCCGGATTTCCAGCACGAGGTGATATTAAGCCCCGTGTCGTGCTCGCGAGGCGTGTTGCTATCATGTGTTCTCGTGAGAATTATTCTCTCGCTGCGTGGGAAAACGGAATGGGGGTGCTTGGGGGAACCTGGAGGGCGAAAGGAATGTTAGCAGTGTGCTTCATTGACAGTCGCTGGTTTTGAGCATAGAAAATTAGACACGTACTCCTACAGGCAAACGTCTATCAGCGCGAACGGCAAGTTTGCTTAAGGGCTTTGAGTGCGGGCCGTTCGAGGAGAGATATGTTTGTGTAAAAACAAAACACTAACAAGGGTGGAACCTCATTTCAGTTTCCAATGTTGTTATTGATTCACATTTCCATTTCAAATATGATAAACAATTCAGCTGTAAGACAATTAATTCAATTTCGAATCCTTCGTTTCGAGTTATCCGACACATACTGTATGCAGAATAATCCGTACCCCAAACTGTACTGGTTTCCGGCGCAATAGTCATTTCCATTTCCATCATATTCACCGAGTCCCATTTTGAGCTCTTTCGTCAAGTTTCGCCGCCCCCTGATGACATCCCTCCCATACCGTGCCAGTGTGTCAGCCCATTTTCAGGGCCGGGCCAAGCCCAATGGCTCCAGGGGCACCATGATATCGATCAGGACCTCCTCGAAACACGCCGCTGCCAAGAACCCTTTCATCTGTGGTCGTCTCCCTTCCCAGCCCCCCGGGGGTGACCTAAACGGAGCTGCTCTCACGTAACACCACCACGAGCAGCAGTGAAACTAAAAAAGACGTGTAAAAACGGGTACCACTTCGACCGGAGCACTGCAAAGGCATCCACTCGCGGAAACACTGTTGGTTCGCTGGCTTTCTTCCATTATTGAGCTCCGTTTTTGTTCTGCCTGTGACCACCAAATGCAATAGCAGTAGCCCACCACCCGTGTGTGTACTACACAGTTCTCCGTCGCCGAGGAACTATTGATTTTGCATATTTCATGTTTCGCTTGGCGGCTCGATAGCACAATGCTCAAGAGCAGGGGGCGGGTCGTCGCATTGTGGCTGTGTTGAAACGTGTTTATGAATACCGGTACTATAACTTCAGATCAACGCCACATGGATAAAAGAGCATTTGATTAGAGGAGAACTTCAGGTGCATCAAGAAAAGCAAGAGTTTTGAAACGACCTTCCAGTCTAGTTTGCATGTCGATGTGTCAAAAATTGACTTCCGTTCAAAGCCGAACATGATAAGTCGCAGGCCGTAACCTCCTACAGCCGGTTATGTAATGTAGAATCACTTTCAATCGAACCCTTACATTGTTATGAAAATTTTCACCGTTTCGAGAGAAGGCTCTTCGATAATTTGTTCCATCGGGAAATTGATTGGAAACCTTTCTCTAGCGTTGTTGGCAAAAATTGTGCACACATTTCTACGCAACAGGTCAATGACAGGTTTTGCAAACATACCCCATGTGCTACTCCCAGGGTAGTTGGTGTCTTCGAGAGAAAACTGTCTGCCTGTATCGTCCTCTCTCGGCGTTCTCTTCGCTGGATCTAAATCTATTTATATGCTAGATGCATTGGCCAGCTGCAAAGAGGTGCGGTAGTATTGGTCTATCATAGTTCGAAACCCGTCTAAAAATATTGAACCTCAAGACACTCGGCGTTCCCCCTTTTGACTGTTTCTGTATCTTCCTCTTAATTTTCCTCTTTACACTGCCTACCGTCTGGGGTGGTTATACGTAAGACAAATGTATACTAATCGGTCGGAATTAAGCAATTGAAGAATTCATTACATTTTCTTCCGCTGCGCAATCCGTTGGACACGGAAGCATGCATTCGTATGACATCATGCGCCGTTATCAGATGAAGTCATGTTGCTATCGATGTCGGTGCATCATCGGTTCTGACCGCGCAATATGCTGGATTGTGTTGACATTGGTGCCACTGACCCTAAGGTGTTTTATTTCAATAGGAATCCCACCGAAGAAAAGGTGGCACATGCGAACACGATTTATTGGTCGGAGTGGACGGGCGCTAACACCATATACAGACCATTGGCATTTCCCGCAATTACTTGACGCACGTGATTGAGAAACGTACTTGATGTCAGTTTCTAGTTCTCCGTTCGTTTTATTGCTTTGCTTTTGTTATGTTGTTTCGATGGGCCACCTCATTAAATGCTAAAACATTCCCCAATTGATGGCGTGTTAAATAATCCTTCTTCCACCGAAAAGACGTAACCACCAATCCCCAAACCATCAATTTGCTAATTGTTCTTGTGCAATGGTGTGCGCCATCGCGCCCGCGTGTGCACGTTTCGTGTACGGAAAACATAAAACTAAAATCACTATGAAACCAGTATCCGAACGGACGCACGGAGCTCGATAATACACATCGAGCCCGATCTCGATGGTAAGCCCTAGGGTAACATCGTCCAGCACACACATTCGCGATGCAATCGTCCCACCGTAGGTAGCGATTCTTTCCGCCCGAACAGCTTTTAGGTTCACGAAAATAATGCACAAATAATGCATCACCTGCGTTTGCTTCCTACCTACCGGACCACCGGGCCCAATGGTAAAGTTCGAGCGGACGACTTTGTGAGCATTGCCGTCGCCGGGAAAATTTATCGTTTCTCCCCCCACATTTGCCAAATTGCTCCTAGCGTGTTGTGTGTGGGCGTGAAACTGTGTGCCCGATTGCGCAACTGCCGCCTTCATTCACGCGAAGTTTACGTCCACGTGTTGCTGGGTGGGTGGTGCCGGCGATTCGGTACAACACCAGCTTTCATTGCGGGTTGATGAATTCCATCGTCACATCGGTACTACGGAGCGCTTCTTGGGCGTCCAGATAGCGTGGACCACTGACCACGACGACGGATCACCGACTCTTAGCAGCGAGTGGTAACGCCAACAAGATGACAGAGTATACAATTTCCTCCCTCTTGTAGCGTGAGGACAGCCACACCAAAGCAAGCATCGCCGTATGGATGAGGAAACCGGTGGCGCATTGCACACACATTTCGAAAAAAGTGAAAATTATTAAAACCCGACGAGTTTTAATGTTTACACACAACATCGCAGTTATGTACCACATGTTACAAACCGGTTTTAGTTCACCCCTAAACGTCTTGGCAAATGAAAAACATCTACGGGTATATATAATAACAAAAACATATGGATACCATCGTGGTAACTTTTCGATTCGTCGCTGCCTAGGAGGCGCGAAACAATTGTATCAAGAGGTCATATTTTCGAATACAAATGTAGAAAAGCAAAGCAAACGGCGCGAAGGAAATAATCACTGCATTCGTTTTCCTCGGCCGTTTCCTCCAGAAGTGGCTTTTTTTGCGGGAGAGGCTCGTGTCTCGATGCGTCCTCGTTTCTGCTC
>JAOEFI010000007.1:18493782-18525731 GCA_034621735.1 Anopheles plumbeus | reverse complement strand
GTCGCGCACACCACGATGATCGACGTTTAGCTGCCAGCAGATACTGGAGCTGGCATCGATCCTCGCGCGGTTCTAGTATGCCCTGTTGTTTTAGTGGGTGTATTACCGCGGCGTAGGGAACAAGAAACACAGTCACAGTCGTCGGACACGCAGCGCAACCTCACGAAACGCAAACCCCAGAGCGATCACTTGGCTACTAAGCCCCCGTCTTGGGGCTGCAGCCAGCGCACGAATCAAGGTGCTCGTGGTTCGCGCTCTCGCAGATTAGCCGTTGTGCCGTCCGCACTCGCACACAGCCACAGTCGTATATATTTTATTGTTTCACCAGTGCGGAGCGATACACACAAAAAAGCTCGTCACGCTCGCGCTTCATCCGGTGGCCATGAGCCCAGAGTGTGTGTGTGCCTTCGAATGTTTGCTCCACTCTTTCGCGCGTTCCATGCACACACGGCTCCACTACTTCGGTGCCTTTACCATGTGCGCAATCGGGTGGCGCTGCACACAACAGCAGCACGAGGCGGGCTGTGATCCACCAAATGTTTGTGACCGCGGGAATTCGATAGCTAATTTATTCACGGTCGCAAACGAACCCGGTTATTCGATTCCGAACCGGTCGATGCGGTTAAGGTACAATTTGGTAACGGTTGTGTACCGTCGCGTCCTATCGCACAAGACGAAAGAAACTACTGTCGGTTGCTCTGATTTGGATCCGCGGGAGAAAATTAAAAGTATAATAAACACAGCCAGAATGATAAGATTTATCTAATCTAGGCACCCATCCACTGGTAAATCTTTATTTCGACATTTGCCACGAGAACACTGTGATGAGCTCGCGTCGATGTGTTTGCCAAACAATAACCCACTATCGCACAACTACACAAACAACATACGGAAAGCGTTGTACTCTGCTTACTCAAAGAAGCATAACATAAACATAACATTTATTTTTCCTCCGTTCTTTTTGGGTTCTTGAACAAACGATAGCCTTTCGTTCCGGGAGCTATGACCGGAAACGCTGAACACAGTTCCTCTTCCGGTGTCGATGTCGTTTGGATGGTTTTCTACGAAACACGACTATTAGCGTATGTGAACAGACGGTCAAAATGGACCATCGTTGAAGCATTCAGCGTTTTTGGCCGTTTTCTTTGATCGTTTACTATTAATGAAACCTGACACTTACGCACAGAGCAAAGGCTGAATACGTCATCTCCCGTTCTGGAGCAGATTGTGTGTTATCTTTTCTTTTGTCTTAACAGAAAACTTAAATAAACACAAATCCAATGTGACAATGTGCCCAAATACCTAATTTAAATACTGCATAGTAGCGATATCACAAACAAAATAAGCTTGATGATTTTTAATAACTCGTTCTCCAAATGTTCTTCAACACATTTATAAACGTCCACATACATCTGCTGCTTCATTAGTCAGCAGAGAGGAGAAGAAAAACCCACAACAAGTTATGCCACCTTTCTTTGAAGGACATCGCATCGCTACGGGAACCGGTGTGGGATATTTGTTATACCGTCTGGAAAATCCAATCCCCACGGAAGGGTATTTTTCTCGGGTTGAACCGTATGACAATGTACCGCAATGATGGGGTAGGGCTAATTGCATTGCGTTTTCTTTGTTTATACAACGCATTGCGTTCCATTGAACGAAGGATGTTTATTTAAACGTTTTCGTCTCATTTTTCACGCTGGAAGGGTTGTTTCTTTCTTCTGTTAAACATTAACCAACGAAGTTCACATGTTCATGGGCATTTGCGACCTATAAATCACCAAGCTGGTAGCATTCCCTAGCACCGGTAGGTTATGGCAGAAATCCCAAAAAAGACATTTATGTAGAAACAAAGGACATAACGCTACTTGTCTTTACATGGTGCTGCGTGAAGAAAAAGAACATACATGTCAAGGGGGAAGCACTTTTATTACTTATTTTCTTCACTTTTGCCTCTTCTTATTCATTATTCTGTGATGACTATTTAAGACCCTGGAATTTAAACCGAGTGGCGAAATGGAATCACAAAAGTTGGGCCCAAAAACGCTTTCTAAAAAAAACGAAAAAATCACTACAGAAATGTTGCCCGTATCTGCGCTGATCCAGCGGAGATTTTTTACGACTCATCGCCAAACCAGGCCAAGAGGAGAAGTTCACTGTGTGCGGTCGGTCAGCTGCAGATTCGCGAGCTTTGTGAGGAAAGGAGACCCACGAGTCGCTATCCTAAAGCATCTTCAAGGCCACCCATCGGTCGTTCAAACTGCGGCGGGCTGAACCAAACCGGTTCTCGACTCTGTAGTGATTGTTGCTTTTTTTGGAACAGTGATACCCCAACGCCCTAAAACCCGCCCGGGGTTCGTTTGTTTTTGATTTATTTATTTTGTATTTTCTTTGAAAATAAAATATCCGATGTTTACAATTCCCCCGTAGAAAATGTGACTCAATTTCGTCGCAAAGTTTGCGCTATCTCTTAAACAATAAGTCTTCGGGTGATAATTTAACGATTTCGCTACCGGAAAAACCTGATTCGCCTATGTACAAAGTGACAGTGTTCCCGGCGAAGAATGGTAAGGTAGGAAGGCGGCTAGGGGTAATCTCTTCTGAGTACAACGGTGAGCAAACATAGGCAAGATCTTGGACGTCAGAGCGCCTCGTCGAACGTTCACACCACACGCAGCTCGTTTTCTACGTCAGCTTCGTCGTCCGCGTAGTCGGACGGCAGGACCGTCTGGGCATCGCGAGGCACCTGGTGTTCGGTGTACGGAGTGCTGGGAACTTGACCCGGACGCTGCTGCGCCTTGATTCGCTGTCCGACGTTGCACAGACCGATCGAACGGCGCCGGAGGCCGACGAACACGACGAAGATGATGATGGCGTTCCAGGCGAGGACCGAGAGTAACGAGTACTTGTTGATCGAGTACGGAATCCATACGATGATCTGCGTGGCACAGGCGAAGGTTGAAACGATCGTTCTGCAGAAAAAGAAGGCATAACACATAAGAACGACCCTCGGTCGGTTGGTGCGTGGGAGCTTGTCCGGATGTTCCAAATACGTACAGCTCCTTCCGCTGGTCCATCCGCTTAGCCGTGCTGCCCTCGTTGATCATCTCAAACGGATTCTCGCTGCTGTTGAACCCGAGGTGATTCCGCCCGAAGGATGTGTAAATGTTCACCGTACTGATGGTCAGTGTTATCGCCAGGCTGATCAGGACCGTAAGGAACAGGACACTCTGGAAGTAGAACGTCAACGCCATGGCGATGAGCGAACAGGACGATATGAAGAACACCGCTACCAACAGCAGACGGTAGTTGATGCTGGTCGTTCCCGTGGCCGAGGAGAAGAATAGTATCGAGCTGAACAGGACGAACAGGGCGTAGGAAATTTCAACCAGCACCTCCACGATCGGACGGTATTGCTCTGCAACCGTCAAACAGAAAAAAACCCTCGTTAAATTCATGCTCAAATCGTTTTCCAGTGATCCTTTCCATGCCCACCTTGATGGAGGGCAACCAGCAGCAGCTCGACCAGAATAGCCAGCGCAAGAAATCCTGCATGGCTACCGATTAGAGGCCCGTATCGGTGGGGTAGGGTCCGATCGAACACGTACGCCAGCACGGTAACGGCCGACCCGACCAGCGCTAGGACGATCATAACCGTGCCCAACCACCCCGAGAACAGATCGGTCGGGGAGTGCGGTGGTTCGCAGATGTGTGCCGCCAGTACCATGTTGCCCGTTTCCTCCACGCAAAAGTCGTCGTAAAACTCAACCCGATCGGCCCGCGCGACCAGCAACGATCCGTTCTGGATCAGTATCATCTGCGTGCCACGGTCGTTGAAGATCAACCTGTTCAAGAAAAGGGGGGAAAGATCATTAAGAGCGTAACAAGAAAGATTAAATTTCGTCGCTAAACTCTCCGGCGAGCAGTACGAAGCTGATGCACCTACCGCTGGCCGACACACTTCTTATCGATCGTTGTGTTGTAGCGCAGATATTTGCCGAACTCGTGACAGGCCGGCCCGTAGTAGTCCAGCTGGCGGGCCAGCAGCGTGAAGCGGCTTATGTGGTCGTACACGTCCATCGGGTGGCAGGTGGTTATGCTCAGACGATGGAATGACTGGCCCTTCGGGCAGCACTTGCGCACGGTTAGCGTGTCCAGGGAGTTGATGTGTATTGACTGCAGTTCGCCGGCGGGAGATTGATGAAGGGGAAAAATAAAACATCATCAATTTGATGGCCTCTGTCACGGCTTAAGATGTAGTTTGAAAATAAATATTTGTTATCTCTGAGCATCTAGCAAACTTGTAGCAAGTTTTCATTTTGGAATCTTCGGTCTAATCGTCTGTATCGACCTGTATTAGGTAAATGTCGCGAATGTTTGCTCCGAAAGTCGCCATATTAACCTTTTCAATAAAAAACCAGACTAAAAGTATTAGGAAATTTTTCAACCTACACCAAAATCATCGCCGCAGAACCATTAGTTATGCAAATTTCGCGACGATTCGATTTGCATAACAATTCTACGTCTCAGTGGAGAGCAAGCATTCGAGGGAAACAGTTGGTGGCAAGGTGTCGCCTCTATCGTCTGCTGGAACTCGGTGCTATAACTTTTCATCTGAAGTTTAAAGTAGCATGGAAGGTTTCAGTTTGTTCGTCTCCATTGCCGGAAGGAGAGGATGGGTGCGCGATTCTTGTAGGCAGAATTCGACAATACTGCGTAAAGAAGTCATAATCAAAATGCGCCACAAGGGGCAACATTCGTGGCGCAATGCGCAGCAGTTACTGGTTTGCCCATTTTTCACATTCATGAATCTTTTTAAAGCAATCTACCAGGTTTTTTTAAGCCACATTTAAATTCCCAGAACCGGTGTTGAGAAGGTAAATGAAGAAAAAGGAAATGCATGTTTCGCATATTTCAAGATCAAGTAAACTACGCTCTTTTGCGACCGCTGCGCTTGAAGTGCACTAAGGTTCGATATCGTGTTATCGTGCACCGGGTGCAACTGCAGCAACAGAGAAAAAGAATTAAACACGTTCGCTTTTTTATTTTTAACTTCGGTATGCCGGCCGTAGCAAGTAGAAAGTAAAGTCCTTCGGAAATGCGTAGTTAAGAAATCCTGCTGCCCTTAAGTTCGAATTCACGCAAAAGCAAGTTTTTTTTTGTCAGGGTTGGACTTCTTCCCGACTCATTTAAAAATCATATTTTTCCACCTCGGCGATCCATTTGAGGGAGAGAAGTCTCCAAAGGGTGGTTGATAAATTGATACTGCAATAATTTATTTTAGGTTTAGTATGCGCTATTTCCTATAGAACATTTCCTCGTTCTAGTTCTCTGCCCTGGCCAAGGACATGTGTGACGTTTGAATGCATAATTTAGTAGAATATAAAAGCAACGGCATTAGAAGTTCAAGAATAGAACAACACAACAGCAAAACAGCAAAAAACTACGCCCCGTGGTGCTTTCTACCATCAGACAAAAAATGCCATTTACATACGCTTCGATCAGTTATAATCCCGCTATCGAGCAGGGTTTTGGGTTGAACAGTTATATTGGGAGCGGTTTGTAGAGATGACCGTATAAAGCGGCCGCCTTATGGAAAGTTCTGAGGCCATTAGAGAATCGGAATGGCCGCAATAAACGGGCCATGGATTTTGCCATGTCACAAGTATTTGATTGCTTTGGATTGGCCTTTTCAAGTTTTCTCGGTCGGTACGGGCTAGAAAAAGGAGCACATGGCACCAACAGGAGTTTTCTTAGAGAGTATAGCTCATTTTGTACACGACGGATGTGTGCTATTAAAAATGTTATACAACGCACCAGCCGACTCAAGGAGTTCGTAAAGCGGCTTTAAAAACTCCTTCTCCCTGCCACATCCCCATATGGTGAAACAAAGCACTTCAAAGGCGACAGAGAGATAAAGAGAGAGAGGGAGAGATAGAGAGAGAGAGAGAGAGAAACCGAGCAAGTAGGAAATCAACCGCTACTAACAGCTAACCGGTCGTCGCAATTAACAGCTTCTGTCATCCTGATTCGTGTGATGGGTGCTAAATGCATCTCACTTTCCGGGCGAGTGCAACCGACACATAAGCGGTAATGGTTTGTTCCTATCATCGATTCTGTGGCGGGAGACCATATGAACTACGTCGTTGCAGAATGGCTTGCGTAGCCTCTAAGCTCATCTCGTGGTTAATTGTTTGGTCTCGACATTTTGGAAACTGGAGGATAAAAAACCTCAAACAGTGCAACTTTGAAGCTGCAGGATTGATGGCTGAACCACTGATGATAGTCTTGCCGCTGCCTCGCAGAGCATGGTAGTGACCTGAATGTTGGTCTAAATGTACCTCTGTTGGCATTGTGTAACGAGCAGCTGCGTCCATGCCAACAACCTCCCAATTTTTCAAAGCCGCATAGCGCTGCAAGGCGTCACCGTGTGGGGTTCCAAACGTTCACCGGCCGTTCATTTATGATCGCACATTGCGGTTCAAGGTCAGCTTTCAAAACCTCCTTTTCAAACCACGCAAGTCTTTCTTTTGGTACGGCCTCCTCGTGCATTCGTTGCGCCCTCTTTTCACGCCTCGAACCTTTCGTCATATCGGTCGCGCGTTCAAGTCTTTCGATCGCGATCTTCAGTTTTGAACAAGTGTCGGTACCTGCAAGTTTGTTTCCTCGTTCTATTCCGTTTCTATCCTACCTTGAGACTTTCCATGCAGGCAATGCTTTGCTCCGCAGAACTGGAGGCCTGCTCCACCGACACGGAATCGTTGCTCGGACGGACCGTTTGGTTGAGCGCACTCGCGATTAGCCGATCGAGCGCGTCGTTGTAGTCCTGCGTGCGCACCTTCTTACGCCGAGCATGATGGTCGAGCACATAGTCCTCCGGGAGGCTCTCGCCGGAGTCGTCAACGTACGTGATGAAGTTGGCGTCGCTCCGATCGACCACGCTCGTCAAGACCAATAGGAAGACACCGACACTCCACACGGTAAGCACACACAGCGTCCTTCTTGAGGCCATTGCTTTCCAACTATGTCTAGACACTCTGGCACCTTTCAATAATGACAGCTCATTAGGAATCAGGGTCACACCCTAGGATAGTATCACAGTTTCGCAGGAGTTTTTACTCGCTAACGCACACGCACACGGAAAGGATGTAACAAATGCCACGACGGGATCGTGCGCCACACCTGCTCAAATCTTCAGAGCGCGATCGTCCGTCCCGCACGCGGTTAGCGAACGTACTGTGAGCCGCGAAATCCAGCGATCCGATGAACCTCACGCCATTCCGCCACGCCACACACTGGGGCACTGGGGAATTCTGTCCAGCTGCGGTGAATCCCACGGACGTGCGTACGTAAGCTGGACTACTACCAGCTCCGACTGAACAGACACTGACCGATCGGACGCCCTTCTCCGCTGCGATGCGTCTGCGAAGCGCCTGAGCGTCTCGAGGTCCGGTGGCTGATGACGATACCGCGCGGATATCGATACTGCGCGCGATACATGCAGATCATGGTTGCTGTGGTTACACACCGCGGCCGCGCGAAGTGTTACAGCTGCGTCCGTACTGGTAGTAGTATAGTAATAGTCTCACCTGGTAAAGGCAGCACTAGCCGCAGGCCTCTTTGTGCAAGGACCCGTTTGACGCCGCCGCTCTGTAATGTTCCAAGCCTGCGGGTGCCAGGTGAAATCAGGTTTTATTTTCGGATGAGTGAACTGACGCAACGCCGAAAAACCCATCCGCACACACACACACGCGCGGTCGTATAACAACGCGCCGAGCCGTGCGCGAAGTCGATCGGAAAAACAAGTTCTGACAACCGATCGCACCCGTGTTGAACCACAGAACAGTGGATGCGAATATCGCGTTCGCGGTAAGTCGACAAGGTCGGCTGTGGGTGGAGGGTGCTCGAGCGTATTGCAAACATCCCGCTTCTGATGGAAATAAATTCAATGGACCGCAAAAAAGCAACACTAATTACAGAGGTGATAGTTGATGGTGTTCGCCAAAGCACTGGAAATCCAGAACATACCGGTACTGGTTTTCGGGAATCTCCAATGTTGTATGCACCAGATGGTGGAACGTATGTGCTGTAACAATTGCATACCCTAAAGGCGCATACTTTGAGCAGCTGTTGCGGAACCACGACACGATTACGCCCGACCGGTTGCTGTAGTTCAGCGCTTCTTAATCGTTGGAATTTATCGACCATAAACAGTGGATGAGTAGTGGAACGTTTCACGTTTTATTGATGATAATTGATTTCAAATGGTGGCACAGTTGCATGAACAATGGATTGTACAATAGAGAATTGCATGTATTTCATAATTGAATGAGTATTTCGTCCTGTACAACAAAATGAGTATTAGTAATAGGGTTCTGATTAATTCTCCTTGAAACCTTTGAAATAATAGCTCGTAGTATTAGTAGTAGTAGTAGTAGCAACAAATTTTCAGAAAATTTATTCTGGAAATGACGCACAGACCTCCATTAGATACATGAAATAAACGATCCGTGCTGCCATTTTCGATGGCGCGTCTACACAGTTTCCATCTGGCCGACGTAATTGCACAAAAAATTTTCACCGCTCTTCCGCACGAGATAACATTCGCTTGTACCGAATGGTTCCTGCGGCACGATGGGAACTCACACCCGCAATCGGTTCATGTTAAACATGGGTTCTACATGCGAACGAAATGAAATCAGATCGTTTTCTTGTTTTGGTTTGCGTTGTTGCTGTATTTCTGCCGGCAGACGAACACACAAGCACACCGTTCGCGACAAAACGATACCCGAAATTTGACCTCCTCCTTTTCGCTCGACCTGGCCGCATCCGCGCACTACCGTATACAAATACACATAAACGTATGTCCTTTCTCACGCAGACAAGCAGTTATGTGATATCGTTTTAATGCGAGACTTCAGCTCCGGTTTCCTGCTTGTTTCAGCAGGTACCAACAGGCGGGTCTGGTGTCAGCGTTGGATGGCGCATTTTCTTCTGCTCGAGGCCTTTCGTTGGGGATCTCGTTTATTTTTCTTTCACCCATAACAATCCGGGATTGTGGGAAAGGTGAAAGGTGGAAACAACTCCTAACACCGAATGGAAGCACACGCTAACGAACACATTCACTTCGCGTAGATGCATCTTTCCTAAAGTATGAAAGCATTCCTCCTTAAGAGTGTGTTTCTAGTAGACGACGATTGCAAGCATTGAAGGGGGAATTCGTGTACTAGAAGGGAATTGATTACGCCTATGTTTCAGCTACAGAGTGTTATTAATTGCTGTTGCTAACAGTTATTGCCAAATGAGTGATTAAAGCAAAAATAAATACATTTCCTTCACTTTCAAACTAAAATTATGATACCAAGGTCTTGCTTCACATTTGCTTGATTTTTTTCAGCCCAACTCTCTCACACGTAACGGTCATTAAAAATGATGACAAACATTTCCCTCCACGCTGGCCACATACTTCATAGGCTTCCTTTTTTTCGGCGTTTGGGGAAGGATCAATATTATCGGCCACCTCTGACGTGTCCTTTGAGAGTGCTTTTCTCACACGCTCATTCATTTCACTGTGTACTCTCACTCGAAAGCTTTGTAAAAGCGTCAAAAGCTCGCGAAGCTTCTCCGCAATGGTTTTGTACGTTTATTACCTATGCACTGTTTTCCCCCGCTTTTTTTGGCCCTCCGCGCAATTCACACGAGAAACATGGGAAAACGAAAGTTACGAGGGCAGCCATCTCCCGAGGTGAAACACATTGCCGCTGGGAATCGTTTCTTCGGGAAAATTCATCAGAAATGGCCGACCGCAAGAGGCCCCAGGAGGCGCTAAGGTCGCACAACCCTTTTCTTTTCGAAATGGAATTATATTATACTTCGTGATTTTTTTTACCGCCAAAAAGGGGTGGCAGTTAGGAGTGGGTGCGTTTCCGGGCGCAAGATTACATTGCCGTGTTGCTAGGGAGACGTGAGCGGCCGTTTGAATATTTTCATTTCACTTCCTTCCTCGAGGGCCACGAGATGAGTCAGGAGAAAAAGGACGAAACGGGCACTTTAAAAGGATACTTTCACATGAAGAGCTTCATAGTCGCTCTCTTACCTTTATGGTTAACGAAAATGAGCCCTAAATGGGAGAAGGCTGTGGAAGGCGATTATATGAAAGCAGTTCATATCGATCTTTTGGGCAGTTTTCTTCTTTTTTTTTATCGCATGAAAAACTACATCACACAAGCCCATCTTTCAAATGATGTTTCCCTGCACTGGCGGAAAAACGAAAAAATAAAAATAAACAGATCAAGCATTCCTATTTCTTGGAAGTTTGCGGTAGATGAGTTTGTGACGATGATGAAAATTGTTCGAGGAAAACTTTTCCCCCTCTCCGTACCCGCGGAATACCCGCAAACCCGTGCACGCGTGCAAGCCGCGCGGCGCCAGGCGAAGGAAACAAAATGGGTTTTATCGTAAAACTCCACAACTTTGGCGCAGTTATTATTAACCACCATAAAATAAAATTCATCCAACGTCGACGTGGACACTGTGGAAAGTCGTTTACACGTTAGCTCGGCGGCAACAAGGGGAAAAAAGTGGTGGAAATTAATTACACTTCACTTGCTGGGGGCATGTCGGGAGGGTCGAGGGATGCAAAAGGTGCGTCACATGTTGTACGCCTGAGTGCGCAAACGCGTCCACATCCGTTCGCTTAGTCACTGTCTTACAGTGCTGTGCGGAAAAAAGACCGACATCACCCGCAGGCGAATGAAGATCGATTGTTTATTTCGTGTGGAAAAAGCGGAGCCTGGCTCTTGTTTGAAAACGTTCAATTGGCAACCATTGTCGCATGGAAAATCAACTGCGAAATCAAACGTGAGACGGAGACTGAGTATGTTCCACAGACCACAAAACCACTGGTTATTGATACCGAATATCCCAAATCTCGGCAAAAGGCTCCAGTTTGTTTTGGAGAAAGCTTTCGGACAGATTTTCCCGGAACGAAAGTCCCAATTCTCCACGGTTCAGCAATCTGCCCTCCAGCAGCATGGCGTGTCGCTAATGAGAGCCATTAATTCGATATAATTTCCCAGCCGTATCCGGGCCTGCATTGGTTTGGGGGGTGGATTTTTCTTCGGCTCTCTCTGTCGTGCGCGTTTTTCCTCGTGGCAGGTCGTCGCCCGCACGGCTGATTGGTCAATTTTTCCTATCCTCGAAGCGGCGAGAATGATTCTAATTACGGTAACGGTTGATGAGATAAATGTATCCATATCGGTATCAGATGCGCCTCCGATGGAAAAGGAAGAAGTTGTTCGGGTTCAACAACACGACCGGTCGATACGCGAGGTTGCTTCAAGGAATGCGAAAGGAAATAAATTGATATTTGATCATTCCTCATGAGTTTCAATTTGTTGCAGCGTTTTCGCTGATCGATATCTTTTCGATGGTGTTGAATTTTTAACGTTCAGAAGAATCCGTAAGAATTCGGAACATTTACTTCCGCTTATGTTTTAGGTATTCCGTTCCAGATTTGTTCAGGATTCAGCATCCAACAAAACTGTACTAAACTGTACTAACTGTTGTAAAGATTAGTTCGATTCACACATTGAACCTTAAAGTATCATAATCTGCTCCTCCCTAACCCCAACACGTTAAATTTTTCGCCATAAACTAATAATCACAATTGTTTTTCCCCAACAATGATGACCTTTCCGCAACATACCGCAGATGCTGATTGGCATGATTACATTTGCTGATTGGGATGCTTCTTTCACTCTCCCAGAGGCTATCTAAATCCAATTACCTAATCGCAGTGATTTGCCAAACGCATTTCCCATCTTAACTTCTCCACAGCGCGTTGGGGTGATCTTTACCATATTTGACCTTTCAGAAAACCCGTCCACGACGACAGGCGAACATGAGGGGCAGATAAATTAGCATTAGATTGCAAATTTGGCGCTCAGCATCTTCCCGTCGTTTGCATACGCGGGACGAATTGTGTATGCTCTTCCGAACCAAGCTGAAAGTCGCGATTGTGGACGATGAATACATATCTGGAAAATGAAAATCAATTAATCATTTAATATTTTCAACACGGCGCAAATAGTAGGTACGCGTGAAGCATGTGTCCCGTGTTTGCGTGTCACTTGTGAAGCCATCTTGCCAATAAACTTCGGCGAACGTTCCCGGCTGCTCCAGATGTTGGCCCATGCCGCGAAAGTGTGCGAAAACGGGCGTTGATAAATTTCAAGACGATCGTGAAGATGCCCGAAATCGTACGCACGGTTCCTTGAAGGGGTGGTGGTGGCAGCGGTGTAGAGGATGTTGGCAAATGGCGCGTGCAGGAGTCCATAACTCACCATCCAAAGCGGCACACCATCATGGCGCACCAACACACGCCATCGGATCGTTGCATTCTTCGTCAACTCTGTGCCTCTGTGCAGTTCCTTCACGCGCTGCCCCTTGAACAACTCGCGCCTTCTCTCCCTCTCTCGCATGCCTCCCCTCGCCCTTCTTGTGATAGTTTCTTCAAATTTAATTAACCGGCACCGGGCGGCGACTGCACTTCGCAGGCCAGACTCCGGGGTCGGAGTGCCCCGGTTGAGATTAGTTTCGTTCAGCTTCTCAGCCGCCTGGTGCCCTCCATCCCCTCTATCAGCGCGGTCGTGACCTATGGCGAACGAGGTGTCGAAGGCTACCTCGAGAGACAAATGACACTTCGTCTCGAGTCGGGCACAAGGGGCACACACACACGCGAGCGCCAGCGAGAGCTTCAGAATCGCACGCCAACAGGAAACACCTTAAAGTTGCACCTTTCGAACAGACTCGAGCAGCTTCGTGCGAACCTGGCGGCGAAATCTCGCTCAGATCTCTACCGTATCGGTTTCCTTCGCACGAAAGGATGGATGCGATGCTGTGGGTTGTGATGCGATGTGATGGATGATTGCACAAAGAGGGAGGGAGAGAGGGAAGGGTTGATCGTGTGTATGTGCACACTGTCTGTGTATCATTGCCCGGCTCGCGCTGCAGCTGCACTGCAACTGCACTGAAACTGCACTCTCGTTTCTGGCTTTTATTTTTTCCTCTCTCGTTATTATTTTGTTCTTTCAATCCTACTATTGCGGTTGGGGCAAAATGTGGATCAATGCCAAATAACGCATACGTAAACAGCCTTCACAGCAGTAGTTCGCCGCAGCCCGGCCACGCTTCCTCCGTCGGCCCCCTGTCGCCCCTTTCCTCCGCGAACCAACCGAAAGGAAAGAGCAGGCGAGCGCAAGGAGCACGGGGACACCTGGGAGGCGAGATCCGGTCCGGCGGAAGGGCCAATGGGAACTCGTGCGAGCCAATCGAGCGAGGAACGGCGAAAGGTCACCAGTGTGCTCTATCGTTTTGGTTTGGGGCGATGCGCTGCGTGCTAGGGCTGTGCGTTGCTGCGGCTTAAAGGTGTCATACTCTGTTGTCAATTAGTTAGTGTCTACAATGGCGGCTTTGGGTACGACAGGGGACGCTAGTTTTTGTGGTGCTTTCATGCTTCGAACGACACTATCTTGGAACTCTGTTCTATGGTCTAGTCAGGCACCATCGATTCCGGAGCGGTCTTCAAGTGATTCTTTCCATCCGGGAAGATTCGCTTGAAGCAAGATACCTTCACCTAACGGAGGGCCAAATGAAAGTAAATAGGTTGAGAAACCAAACTACCAAACATGGAAGAACGACACCGGATCGTTCGTTGCCTGCAAGTGGATCGCGTTCCGGTGTGGTTCAGAAAATTGAAAAACTGTTTTCTTTTTTTGTGAATGCTTTAAAAACATATGTACATAAAATATGAAACAATCAAACAAAGCAGTCATCATTAGGTTCCAAATGTGGCCAACCACAAGACATGCTTGGCCTAACTTACAGACCCGGGATTGGTTTCGATCTTAGGCGTTTGCAGCTCGTGGAAACTGCCATTCATCCAGCAGGGATCGATAAATGGTTGATAAACTACATATTGAATTTATTATGATACCCGAATCCCTTCGAACACGTAATCCATTTCCAATTCGATCCGTTAAATGAAACACTGCCTACCTTCAACGGGGCAGGTAATTTTCCATCCGCGAACACAGACACAGGCCACCGAAACCATTTGTTTCAATCGATTTAACTGATTTACTGTTGACCATTACAACATCCGTCGTGTGCTTGTGCTGGGTGTGTGCTTGTGTGTGTCGGTAAATACCGGCCCTTTTTACTGAAACATCGTACGAAAGGTATAATTACATCAACTGTTAACCACGGATCGTAGTAGCCCTTGGCATGAATTTCACATTCGCTTGCCAACGACGCGATTCATGAGTTGTAAACCCTTCTTTAACACAACCATACTCATAAAACGCCGGTCGAAGATACTTTAACGGAACATGTTGATGGAATTGTACAATGCTTCAATTGAGTTTAACATATTTGCCCATCCAAATTAATCGCCTAGATACGGCACGCGAAAAGTGTCCTGCAATTGATCAATTTCGTTAATCATGTTTCATGATGACTCACACAATCGAAAAATCCAAGGCAGGTGGCTGGAGCTGTTTAATCCCACAAGTGGATGGTGACTTGGGGCCCGCGTGTCGTCCGCGTGGGACGTGCAACGATGGATTGATAATTGATCTAATTGGATATCGATTTTCAAGGATTCCCACCCCCTCGCG
Source organism: Anopheles plumbeus (assembly GCA_034621735.1). Classification (NCBI taxonomy): domain Eukaryota; kingdom Metazoa; phylum Arthropoda; class Insecta; order Diptera; family Culicidae; genus Anopheles; species Anopheles plumbeus. The sequence goes on along the minus strand of JAOEFI010000007.1, from coordinate 18,511,053 downwards.
CACAGATGTGTTTGTCAATTGAGGCATTGCGCGGCTGCTCGGGCGGTGGGAATCTCTGCGAGGGGTGAAGGAATTTGATGCTGGGAAGCATGAAAGGGGGAAGGCGGTTGGAATTCAGATGCGTGCCACCTCCACCGTGTGCCCGAAAAACTGTGGGCGAGGCACGAGGAAGGACGCCTCAAGAGACGCCGCATGATACCAGCGAGCGAGCGTTCATTTATTTTCGTTCGTCATTGCGATGACATTGGCCGCCTCGTTGGTCCGTGGTTGGGTGTATGTGTGCCTTAGCGTCAGCGCGTTTGTGTGCACGCCGGGTGTGAGTTCAAATCTTCCGCTCGCAACCTTTTTCAAACGTCGGATTTCGATCGGAGCGGAGGGGCGGGGAAAGCTTTTCCACCTCACTGCGTGGACAATTTTCGGGACACCAGCGACACTCGCGTTTCTGGTGAAAAATCCGACAACCTGGCTCAACCCGCCTCTGAAGGAACGAACCCGGCGGTTCAAGGCTACGACCATTTTCCACGGTAAATCTAATTACAGTTCGTTCCTCCGCGGTTCCACTCCTTGCTCCGATGCTCACATCGGCTTATCGCTGCAGGCAGATTACTTTATCGCTAGAAATTACCCGCGCGGTACTTGTTCGCCACGCTGGTGCCTTCTGGTGCCCCAGATTGATAAGGAATCTCTGCCCGCATAAGTGCTTTCGAGGCGCGGTCCGGCTTGTTTGCCACCTCGAGAGCAAGAAAGATGGCAATCGGCTGGCTTTCTTACTCCGTGATATGATATACATTAAACCTATCGATCCCCCTTCTCGCCGAGGCCATCGGAAACAAGAGCCGCATTCATTTGACTCCATTTTACAGGCCCGGGGAAACGAGTGAATAAATCAAAAAAAAAAAATCAAATGTAAAAAAAATACACCCGGCCGCGTCGTTGACCTTCTCTTCTCGCGCTGTTCCTCGGCTTTCGATCACCGTCTGGGAACGAACCGATTCGAGTCGCGATGTATTAGGGTCTGATTTGCATTGCCTTTTTTCCGTTCTATTTTACTTTTTTTTTTTTGACAATACGCCCGTTTAAATTTTAGATTTGTGCTCAAATCGATCGATGCCGATTGTCGGGCGCTAGCGTTGCGGCATTGAGTTGGAACCCGAGGGCGAATCCGAAACTATCAACAACTGGTAGCAGCTAAGCGCCTGTCAAGATGGCGGCGAATGGTACATCAAATCAACGATTATCGCTAACTGATATCTCGCTGTGGAATAGAGGGACGAATAAATATTCATTTCCCGATGCCCACACCGCTGACTGTTGTTGAGAAAATGTTCAACCCCATCCCCCTCACCCGGCCCTACGAACAGCCACACACACAGACACCCACACACATACAATGGAGATCCACCGACACCACATCCGGACAGTTTGCCACCACCTAACGAGCTCTCTATCTCCTCCAACTCCCTTCCCGATCCCACTCCAACCCCGCCCCCGTATCGCGCGACAAGAAAGGATAGGCCGGAAAAAGGAAAAGTCGACTCGTTAATGCGTTTTCACTCGAGTGATTAGATTACGTAATCGACGATGAGGATGGCCACCCGGGATGGCGTGTGTGCGTGTGAGCCCGAAGGGTAGTGCGGGAAAGCCGAAACAGTCTCCACCAGTCCATACCCGCGGCCCTATCTGTGGGCTCCAAGCAAGCAAAGGGTCATCTTTTAATAGGCATTCGCCGGGGACGCGCGAGCGTGAGCACTAACTTAATCGATATCCGTGAGCGCATTCTGCCGGCAAGCATTCGAAGAAATTTCGTTTACGCCCCGGCCGTTTAATGGCTTTGTATCAAAATTATCATCATAATGGACGATAGGGACATTGCTCCCTCGACGACTGGAAGCAGCCCATAAGGTTCATCTTTTTTTCTGTTGTGTACAAGAGTGGTAAAATTGTCCTGTCCTTAAATTGCCAAGTTTCAAGATTTTGATAAAAAAACACAACATATTTTCTTAGCTTTGCAAATAACATATTTTCTTAGCTGGTCAGCAATATTTTCGACAAGGCTAATCGAACATGCAAAGAAAATCGACAGCAGAATAATATAAAGGCTCTCTGTAGTCGCTTAAAGATTTATATTTCCTAATACATCTTTGATGATTTCGATAAAACACCCCGGAAACGTAAGCAAACAGCAGCAATACACAACATCTGGCATTCATTTAAATTTTTATGACCCCTTCCCACCTCCACCCGTGCACATCCGCTTCGTTCTAATTTCGCACTCACGGCTTTCAGGACTCACAAGCGAACTAACGAGGTCAAACTCACGGTTCTACCGCCGACCCGCTCCGTCCCGATCGGTAATTTCACGAGCGAGAGCGTGACAACGAATGGAGGCATTAAATACCATACTCTGCCTTGTGGATCTATAAATTGCCATTAGTCTCAACCGTTCGCGGAATGGCGCGGAATCTTGGGCGGTTTTATTACCTACAAGTAGTTTCCGGAGACCGATGACGAAGTTTACAACCGCAATGTCGTCTGGTGTGCGAACAAACGTCTATTGATAGCACACTGCTTTTGGCCAAATATAATAACGTGTGTCGTGAGTTTCGTAACGATGCTTAATGTTTAATTATAAAACCTAAACTTACTTTCGATTGCATATTTGATAAATAGAAGACCGTCGTCCTTCGGCCGCCCGGCGAGGGGTGGTTTTAGAAAGGCAGAAATAAACAATTCATGGTTTTCGAGCTGTCAATTCGCCAAGTAAACAACCGTTTGGAATGTTTGCATCGATCGTCACCGACACTATTTTACCGTTGCGTTTCAGCGCGCGCGACTGCTTGCGTTCGCCATTCGCCATTCGATGTTGTGAATCGCGAAGTAAACAACACGTTTTCCAAAAGTAATGCGGCACCCTTGCTGGCACAATTCAATCCAAATAATCACTGGTAATTTCATATAAACATAATCGGTCACAATATTACCAGAGGAATTAAAAAGATAAATTGATGTTTTACTCACAACTATGACATCGTACCTATTGCTGTAACAATACATTCAACAATGCATGATTGAAGGTCTGTTTAAATGTGACTAGAGGCATGAATCGAGACAAGCAAAAACTAATAACCTCATCCTTCAAGGAAATCCTTCGCGGACAGCGACAAATCAATCTACCCAGCTTTTTTCCTTTATGCAAGACAAACGTACGTTAAAAAAAGAAACCAAAAATAAAAATCAAACAACCAGCAAGGACACAGTCGAAGGCGAAAAAGTATGGTGGCAAACATTTCCTAAACCTACGAAAGCAACACCTAACCAATAGAACAAACACACGGACGTAGGACGTACAACACCAAGCGATCGATGCCGCTCGATGCCGATTGCACACTATTGCGCTTAGTTTGCTGTGTTGTGTGTTTTCTTTCGCTCCTCTTCATTCTGACTTTCCAACAACATTTTCCCACTTCTAACCTCCTCGCCAATATGGCTGCTGTTTTTCGTTTTCGACCTTTTTGTCGATCTCGCGAGGAAGCGTCGGGCTTCGGATCGAAGGAAAGGGATGTTTCCTAACGGTTGGTCGGCTTTCAATGAATTTCCGTTCTCGAAACAAATACTACCCAATATAAAGGGGGTTCATTTTCTTTGATGAACCTTCTTCTTCCTCGATTTTCACAATTGCTCACAGATGAAGTCACTGGGATAGACGTTAATTGGATTTATCGAAGGAGTTGAACAATTTAGTCACCCTGCACGCGCGTCTCTGAATTATAGCTGCAGGTGGTGGCCAGAGAAAATTCTAGCCAACCGCCGCGTGATGATGGGAAAAAAGGGAAGACAACCGCAGCAAAAAAAGTCTCGCCTCACTCCACCACCAATCGCCGTCTAAATCGAATGTTTGCACAGAAAATCGATCGATGACAGAAAGAAATATTGCCAGGGACCAGCTGCACGGTGTGTTTGTGCTAATGGTGTTTTCCCATTATTCTACCAGTGTGCAATCGATTTTGTTCATCGGTTTTTTCTGTGTTTTTGTGGAACTAGTTTTGCGTTAGTATCAAATTTTGCAGCAAGTTGTGAAGTATACAAGAAACAAGACGTAGGTCGACCAGGCTGTAATGGTTGGCAGTATTTAATTAATCGACTACACCTTACAGAAGGAAATGGTACAAAAAACCAGAGTGCTCAAACCGGAAACAAGCAAACCTAACTCGCCTGCAGCTTCCGGGTCTAACGTGTCTATCGCATGGCTCTGTCCATCAGCGTCTTCATCTTCCCCGATATCGATCGGCAGCCGGAAGGTTCTGTTCGCTTTCGTTGCCACGGCTTAGATCAGCCGCCCGAAAGTTTTGCATCGCGCTCCGGGAGCATTCCCAGAATGTGGTAACTTTTATTGGCAGCTGTAGCATACCACGACTCGACCGCGGCACGAAAATCTCGTGACGCCGCGGAGATCGTTTCTGTAGATGATAATTCTGCTTTTTTTCTTTCCGTTTCTTTGCGGGCACCTGCAGTCTTCCTTCTGGAGCGCGTTCCGAGTGTGTTGCTACACAACGGTTGGAAAAGCCATCATCCAAATTGCAGCATGAACCCGCGAAGGAAGCCGTATGAAGCTGGCGGCAGCACAACTTTACAACTTCGCAAAACTTGCGCTAAACTCAATGAAGAGGTCGAAGAAAACATGCAAAAGCCTGAGAAAACGTCCAAACTCGAAGGGATAGAGCTTCACTTGCGCTTCCTTTGATTTTCGGTTTTAAATCAATTCATGTGATTCTTCGAGGAATCACTTTCGTGCAATAAAAGGCGGAGTATACGGATTGAAAATCGTGCCCGAAGAGGAACAGAGAGAGCTTGTGTTTATATGTATATGATTGAACCAGAGATGGAAAGAGACAGGCAACTTTGACAAATGTAGCGAATAAATTTTTCCCACGTCAAGAGCATCAATGATGATATTACTTGATGGTTGGAGTCATGACGGCGGGATTGCCGGTAAAACTCGGTTTGACAGTCTGGATTGACAGGTATCCGGCAGCAGTGCATTTCGGCAGAAATCAGGGACACTAGAAGGTTCCAGGCTGGTTCAATCGCTTCAACACTTTCGAGCTCCATCTATCGCTAGAAAACTGAAAAATATACCACTGTTCCGTGCACTTCCCGATCGCGAAACATTAATCGCTTAAAAGCCCTTCCGGCAGCAGCTCGCTGTTCAAACAGTAACGACACACACACACATAGCCTCGCCGAGAAGCTCCCACCGGAAACACGTGGCCGTGACACATGACTTCAGGTAGTAGAACAGACAGAGCGAGGAACGGCATGGCTTGTGACGGCATGTGGATTTTAATTTCTAATCCGCATTTTCGTTTCGTGCGTTACGGTCGTTTTGTTTTCCCAGCGAGGTAATTGGTCAGCATGAGTTAGTGCACGGTGGGTTGGAAATCTGACCCTTCATGGCGATTCCGCGCCCACGTATGCGCTCGCAAATGGTACAAACACGTGATTCTTCCGAGACGAGTGGAATTCCTGGTTGAATTGTGTCGGCGGGGCCATCAAAGCGTAGTTCTTTTGTACAAAACAAGGATTAAATTTTAATTTGAATACATTCCAACGGCTCTAGCTACGAACATGTAACATCCTTTCTGTTCAGGCCTCATATATCGGAAGATTGTTTTATATTATACAAAACCCACCGTTTCGAAGCCAATTTGCACAACTAATCAGTCGTTCGGAATTTGGCATGTCCAAACCCTAATAATAATGCAATAGCAGCCCATAAAGCCGTCTTCACGCATGCATACAAACCAAAACAAAGCAAAACGCCTTCGCCCATCACCGAACTCGTAAAAGGATCGTAAAAGTTAATAAAATCCAAACGAACTTTTGCACCGCGAAAGCCACATCACAAGCAGCGGTTGAACCCCGCAGAGAAAAAGAGAGAGCGATAAAAAATGGGGAAACATTTTAATTTCACAATTTATTATTCTTACAACCTCATCGTTGCCGGTGCATCGTTGCCACGTCGTCGTCTACGGAGTGCATTTATCTTTTAACAGGCGTCGTTTGGCGGTAGAAATTTAATGAACGGTCCAGGGCTTACCATCCACCGGATCGGTATCTTGATTGCTTCGCTTTCTGCATCCCATAGCAATTTGTGTGTGTGCGTGCGTGTGTGCGTGTGTGAGCTCGCTGTAAATATACAGAGCAGGGGATAGGCTATTTTTGGGTGAAGAATTAAACATTCATAAGTTATCACCAACAAGTTTTAAACTCGCAATAATACTTTAAGCTGCACTACAGAGCGGTGAAAATTTAGTTGCCGAACGATTGAAATTACTTATTCATAGGGAGGAAAAATCAGTTGTAACCACACGTCTTTCGACAGGCTTCAAGTGAACCGAAACAACGTGTTATGGTTTCATCCATCATGCGGCAACCTTCAAAATCCTTTTTTTTTTCTTGCCAATCAAAACAACTGACCAACTCTGAAACCGAATGCTTCACGAAAATTGTCAAATGATGAAACGACATGACGAAGGACAGAGGACACAAGTGTGAAACATGAAGCACCGACACCCAGCAGGCAAAATAGAAAAAGAAAACCTGCAAGGGAAACCTAATGCCAACCAGAATCCACGCGAACCATCGCAATGCCGTGCCTTGACGAAGGTTTCTTCACAGAAGAAAAAAGACAACAAGGCAAACGTGTGCTGGTTACGGTTATGACGAAGACCCGCAGTGAACAGTTGGGTTTGTAATTGACATAAAAATATATGGGAAAAGTCGCCGCTCCCCACCCAAAAAAAACTCCCCCTCATGGAACTCCGGTGAACTCCCCTTCCTTCTCCTCCTAGGGATAGAGTGAATTTTCCCATTTCATTTTCCATCGCATCGCGGCATCGCAACCGGGACTTATTTACAAGGGTGGGTTGCAAGGGGTTTGATAAATCGTACAAGAGACGATTGACATGACAGGTGAAAAATTCGATTCCGATGAAACCATCAGTCATAGGAAAGAGATCGAGAAAATGTGTTCAGAGAAAACACCGGAGAGGTTCTACTTGGTTGAAGGATGTTGAACTGCATCGGAGCACAATTTCGAAATTCAAAAACACCCCGCGAAAAAAGGAGCAAGTGAAATGGTTTGCGAAAATACAAATAAGTTCGTTACCTCAAACTGTTCAGTCTGTAACGACAACTGGGAAAAGGAGGCCCTCATAGGTGTAAGCAGTAAAACCGACTTTTTGCCATTTTGTTTGAATAATAATGATGAATAATTAAACAAGAAGATTGGGCAGATAACGGCTTATCGCAGCAGGGCCGTTAACCCAAAATGCGAATAAAGGCAAGGTGTTTACGTAAACCGCACATTAGCTATGTAACGATAACGCCACACGAATGGCAGCATAGCTATAAATAACGTTGATTAAAGCCCCACAGGATTGCCATCCAAACTAGTATAATTTACGGGTAGTAGTACCCAGTACCATCCGTGAGCATGTTCGTAGAAAACTTCTTGTCATCGATTACAATAACAATCGGCTTCAAATGATGAACAATGAAGCATATCACTTCGCTAGGGAATGGTTAATACGCTAACGCCCACACTTGATGGGGATGCTCAGTTGCGTATGACGAAAAAGAGATTTGGTATTTCCAATGTCAATCAAATTAAAATTGTGCTTTTGAGAGCTACAATGTTATCACCTAGACGGCGCAATAAACCTGTTCATCGCCAACTTCCAATCATACAATCGATTTCCAACGCTACCCAGCGTTCGCACTCAACACTGATTGCTGGTCGTAAAATTGTTTAATGAACATGAGTTTTTCTGTTTTATAGAACAAAATTCTTAGTCTACGCCTTACTTAGGCACTCGATGCTGAATAATTACAAGTGGTCAATAACAAACTCGCCGTTCGTTTATTCGCTATCATATCGCTCTAGCTCCCCAGGGGCTAGGAACGCAGTGCGCCCATGAAACAGTTGGGAGCAATAAATTGTTTAAACATCTTTCCTTCCTTCCTCCGGGCAGCCGATTGCAAGTGGAAAGTTTTGTTTTGCATCAATAAACCAACGAGACGACGGCGGGGCAAGTAATGAACGAACAACAAACGCCGGAACGGAGGAGCATTGCGAGTGTTTGAAGATAAATAAATAAATCCATTAGAACAAACACGCTATACATTTGCACACACAGGCCACGTGCATACAAACGGACACAACCACACACACCACAATGCGCGAAGTGCATGTGGAAAGGGCAGTGCATCTCATTAACACCGCCTGCTGCCGTTCCGCTGGGTGCAAGTCGATCACCGTGGGACATTTGATACGGGGTAGAGTGCAAAACTTAAAAGCATAAGGTGTATATACGTATGTATATTCTTTCAAGAACAAGCAAAAGCGCAACAAAAATGATCAGCAACTAGACATGGGTCACTTCCTTGTTAGGCCAGTGCTTCTAAACCGCTGGTTAATAGTACTTCCTAAAAGCATACACCAATCTTACATATTGATAATGTTAATTATTTGTATTTGTATAGAATTTCTTTATGGTATTATAATTTTCGATTAAGGGTATGCCTCGCTGTAGATACACACTTCTGTGAGGGGGTTGAGAATCGCTGCCATCGTGCGGAAATAGGATTAGAAAAATAATTAACGAGCTGTGGGACTGGAGAAAACAAGGAAGTGGTAAAACTTGCCCACCGGAACAAATAATACACCAATACTGTACATTATTGTCCCAGCACCTTATTGGGACAACCTGCCCTACTAGGACCCTGCTTCTTTATGTAGTGACGTGAAGTTCAGATGAAAAATGTTGCAAATGGAGGGGCAATTTATGAGGATTTCATTCTACAGTGACAATTTGGACACTGCATCCTCTACGGAACTCCTTTATTTGGAAGTTATTAGAGACAACGGGATAGGGAATGAAAGTAGCGAAATCCCTCTGGAATTCCGAAAGGAGGTAGTACCCCTTTGCTTGTCGTTGTACGTTGTGCATCGCGCTCAAAGTCAATGCTTTAGACTCAAAACGAGACTAAACGAACAGACATGTTTACGACAGGCCCTTGTCTAAAATTGTGATTGGAGCAACTTGCTCTAGAAACTACTAACATCCCAACTTCCTCGAATTGCACCGAACCACGTTCTACACGGAACGATGGAAGCGTACTATCGTACCGTGACCCATTTTGTGTGTTCTTTTTAATGCGTTTCAAAAGGTCCACAGCGGCCAGGTTAAAGGGTCAACAGAGACCCCAGGCCTGTGTACCATCGCTGTTCGTGGGCCACACTCCCTAATTCTAGTTGGAGACTCTAATCTCCGCTTTGGTTCCCGTATAGTCTCGCATACATTTTTGGAACGCATCCTAGAAAAAAAATCTTCCGAAGATTTTAGTTCCTCCATCGTGTTAATGAGCTTGCTGACGCAAACAGTCCCGATACGCAGCAGCAAAAGCTGCTGCAGCGTAACACCACTTTTTCCTATTTCCTATGCCACCTTTTCGGTGTCAATTAAGCCTCGATGTGATGCTCCCGCAGGGAACGGAATTCATTAGGAGACGATGAATTAGAATGTCACTTGCCGTATTAGGAGAGTAGGCTTTGGCACTACAGGGGTAACACTGCAGCTGACATCAATAGATAGACTACGGAAGACGCCAAGCTCTCATTGTAGACCGTAAACATGTGCTGCAGACGATGTGCAGAGCCGTAGAATAAAGAAGTAGCTGTCTGGGCCTGCACTTTTCAGTAACTTATTTTAATTTACTGAGGCAATTAGAAAGCTTCAGTGTGTAGTGTCTGTTTCTACAGTACTCAAAGATGATTAACTATTCTCGCATTCGTTCTGCACAGCTGCCGGCAGCATATGCATTCATATCTTTTGCATATCTTTGTCCCATTTTACTGATAGTTATTAGTTAATTAATATTCCTCTCTCGAGCTACAAAGTAGCTGTGCCTTCTCTTTGCTGACGTTTTCTTATACTACAGAGGGAATATCAGCCGAAAGACCGCTAGACGACAAAGAACACTAATAGACATCAAAGGCATCGATAGTCGTCTCAAGACTAGCGCATCAGTATAGAATGCTGACTAACGGCAAATGTAAAAGTAACCTCTCGTTCTCTCAGCCCGCTGCACTCTTGGCACATGACAAACAGGAAACTGTTTCTTGCATATTGAGTAGATGCACGGAAAGGCAAAATGTCGTACTGTCTGTCTAAAGATGTAGTAAATGATTTTAAATCAGCTTGTAAAATAATTATTCTTCATCGAACTTTATTGCATACAGGGATGAGGAAACGCTCTGTTGGCTAATTGACTATTCGTCCTTTTCTTTGACTCCATCATGAATATCCCCTTTCGATCCCCTCTTTTTATAAATGAGAAAGAGCTACAACCTGGTAGCTATCTGCTGTAAAAGACGAACAATAATCTGTTTCTAACCTTCGACCTTAAGTTCTTTTTCGGTAGACCAGTTCTCAACTATTCAACAAATTGTGATGACAGTGGGACGAAACTTTGGAGTCAGGGAGAGCATTCATCCAAGCCACCATTCTCTCGCGAATCTACCTTACCTGCTGTATGCACTTCCCCTCTCTAGAACCACGGCCAATAACAGCGACGCTTTCGCTTTTTTTTTAACGCAATAAATTCAACAGCTGCCCAAAACATGGGCAATAAAATAAAAACCTTGCTAAAAAAAAGAACCACACAATCTTCAACTCCACCACAACGCAACGTCGGACTCGCGGAGCACCATCAAATGTCATGATGCAACTGCAGCGAGATCTTGCAACACGGCGATCACGCCAACCTCAAACCTCAGGCTCCCCGCTGCAAAATCTCGTCTGATCTTTCGTGTATCGTGAGCGCCGTACCGTTGGATTCCAAGATCTTGGAAGTCGGTCGAAGTTACAATCGCCATCGATCACCGCAAGCTAGAGATTCCGACTGTGAGCGTGTGGGGCGTTGATGGTGGGGTTGAGATTGAGCAATTATCATCCCCCAAAAATGGTAGTCGGGCAGGGTTGAATCGAACTGAATTTATGGGTCGCAGGCTCGTCGTCACGCGGTGGATATTGTACCGACCCTCGGCGCAGTATCGCGAGATGCCTTTCGAATGTCAGAGTCTCACCCGTGAAAATCGGTTCTGAAGCCAGAACTAGAATCTATTTCAGGGAGCTTACAATGGCCATACATATGAGCAACCCGTGAAATAAAAAACTCAAGTCTCAGGACAATGACCGTGCGCCCGACGGGTCGAAGAAGAGTTTCTTCATTGTGTAGTTTTGAACTTTGAACAAAACGCTTTTTATCACAATTGCGCCAACTGTGCCGCCGAAAAAAAAATATCCCTGTACTTAGAGCGTATGAGATCATGGACTTTTTTTTTAAACGTGTCTTTATCTTGAACTTCTTTCTTTTCCTCAAGGGGTTCTCACACGCACATCCTCAAGTTCGCCCTGTACCTTCGTCGCGTAGCAATAGAGATAATGCTGCTGGCCGGGAAACGAACACAGTGAAACCATGCGGCTGAACACGAACTAAAACCTGGCAATAAGACATGGTTTTAAAGATGAAGAATCGAGCGTGCAGGCGACGTGTGGACGAGGACCACGGCGGCAGCGACGACAACGACGACGACGTCGACGGAGACGAGTTTCAAGCAGAACTAAAGCAAGAATAAGTGCATTTATTCTTTGCATAAATTAACTTATAATTACGTATTCATCCCGCTCGCTCGTTCGCCGCAGAATGTGAGCTATACCAGTAGTGCCCTGGCCTGTGGATTGGCAGAGGTGACCGTAAAAGGCCACTACAATGGCGTCCAATCCACCCAAGAGAGTATGTTCCGCGGACGCCCTAATTTTGATACGCTGTGCTACATGGAGTGTGGATCAGCTTTCGATCATTTAAATACCCTCAATTTTAAGCGTAGTTGAAGAACATTGATTGAATTTCGTGGTTCGTAAACTTTTATTTTGATCAACTGGAAGCTGTCGTAGGGGAAACGATACTGCACTACTATCAGCTTAAAAAGATTACGAGCTTAAACATTACGAATCCTACTGACCGTCCCTAACAGGTTTCCAACTTGTGCCATTGTTACCAACAAACTTTTGTTGCAAACAAATTTGGATGTTTTCACAAAATACTTGCGTTACTCGCAAGAAAAGTTTTTATTCTTCTTTGGCACCTTGGTTCAATGGGCATCCTCTTTGTTTAGTGCTTCTTGTATTTAATTGCCACAACTTTACGACCCGCAGATCTACAGTTTTAACTTGTTATATTTTATTGAGATTCCACGCACCCAGCAAACAACGAGGTAGCAATAAACTTTCATCTTGCTTCTCAGCAAATGTCACTAACTGCTGACGACTACCGCCGCCTTTTGCCATAGATGGCAGGGGTGGGTGAAGCAAGGTCATAAGTGTAAAACAGTGAGTAGGAATAACCGGAAAACTTATTGCAACAAACGAGCACAACGCCTTTTCGACGGTACGTTTCGCACCGGTTTTGGAATGGTTTGCGTAGAATTTTCGAACAAAACAAAAATAAATCCGGCCCTCGAAGGCTGAGGTAAGGAGAGAAAAGGAAAAGCGGACATACACTAGAACCGGAAATTTTAAGAACCTCCGCCGTCCACCGTTTCCCGATTTCCGGGTGCTTGCCTTCTACAACAGTTTGCCCAGTGTTCGGCGTGCGGGCATCGGGGGACTCCGACCTCTGGAAAGCGGACTTTTAGTGCACGGTTTATGAATCAGGGTAAGTTTTGGTTTGTCCTGGGGACATTAATCATCGTCACATCTCTCCTCGTTTCGGTTTGGACATTTGCCGATGGTGCCGTGCTAGTAGATCGCACAGGAGCAGGTGGAGTGCGTCTGAGAAATGAACGGAACCGCGCTAGGACACTGCCGAAGAGAGAAGACCAAGGTTTGCCACTTCTGGTCCTCGTTTCGAGATGGCCCTCTTCTGCTACGAGAGGTGCTCTATGGCCTCGCCGCATACAGAGGTTAAAGTTCTCTACATCAAACATGATCTGCGAAGCGCAACGAGCAAAACAAAATGGCGCCTCAATCGAACGATCGGAAGTCATCAGGAGTGCGAGGCGTGTCGTCGTGGTTGACGTTTTCTTTAGCGCAGTAAACAACACATTCCTGCCCAAGCAACGATCTTTACAGTTGTTGACAAGACTTCATAACGCAGCATAGTTCAGGCGCAAGAAGTTCCAGCGTACAAAGTGGAGTGGAGATACTCAAGAAAACTCGCCGGTCGCTGCAACTCGGAAGGTCAAACCCGGTCACTTTCGTCCGGCATTGTAGTAGAGCGCGCACATTGTTACGAACGCTTCCACCTGAAATCGACCTGGCCGGAATGATGAGACACATAATTTTTCTTTTCCTGCACCATTCCGGCGGCCCTTTTCTTCCCGCACATTCCGCCATTCCAACGAAAACCCTAAATGAATTTCCGGCGGAAAAGAGAGAAAATCGAGTCCCGCGTGCGATCGATACGGGTGAATAATTCCCCCTGGATGGAAATGTCCGGACGGGAATGACGTTTGATAGACAAGCAGAAGACAATTTTCGGTGAGCAGTGATTGGATTGATTTTCGCTCTGACATGAGTGGTTGTTATTTTTTCCCTTCTGGTTTGCCTTTCGTCGCTTCGAGCAACAGTTCTAGGGACGTGTAGGCCAAGGCATCCACCGATGGTATTTATTCTCTATTGTTCCCGTTCTTTATGTTTGCAGTTCTACGTGCTGTTGCATTGTGTTTATTTAAATTTTTAATTATTATTAATTTACAGTCATAATTTATGAGAAGAATCGTTTGGAGTTGACGGCCTTAATCAGTTTTTCTCAACGTTAACATTTTACAATTCTATGCTGGGCAGGCCTTGTGGAGGCTTTCCAGAAGTTAGTCTCTCTCGTATATTTACCGGCAAGCAAATTTCCGTTGTACGATTTTTTATTAAAGTACGATAAACCCTTCCAATATTGCGTATAAGATGGCCAAAACCAAACGAATTGGAACGGTAAACCTTCCGGGGGAAACTAGCATTAGCGAAACATTTATCAAGCATCAGCGTGAGAAGACATTTAATATGTTTCTTCGTTCCTCGCCCCGGTGACATGCGTTCCTGGTTCGGCCGGAAGATCGTTATCGTTTCGCTGGAACACTCGGTTTTTGGCAAACTGAATTTCATATTCATATGCGATACAAAGCCCCACTGCAGAAACGCATGTTCGTGTTGTGGCCACGGTCGCGAAAGTAACGGATCACGCGGCCGGCAGTGCGAGGTGGTGTAACCGAAATCTCCGACACAACCGCTCCTCCCCTGAGAGATTGCTTTCACCCCAACAACGGCCAACGCGGAGTGTGCTGTCAGTTACGTTTTATGATCACGATGCCCGGGCGGTTCCTATCGTGCCGTACCATCTTGCCCGTGTGGCCTCGGTGTTCCGAGTACTCCTAAATAACTCGAGAAATAACCACCAACAGACCTTAAAAATGTGGCACATAGCGCAAAATGCTCATTTCACTCCGTCATCCGCGTGCGTGTGAGTGTGCGTGTGCAAATACCGCAATGTTCACGCACCTTTCTCCCACAGGTGGGTCGCTTATTCTCCAGCCCGGCCACTTCGGATCCTGGAATTGCTCCATCCGGTCACGGACATTTGTAGGATTGCGGGTGCGATTTGCCATGAGGCGTTACGGCGGGTTTCTCTTTTTCATTCGACATTACCGATTCGCAAAAAGGTGTTGGAAAGCGTTGTCCTTGGAGAAGAAAGATTGAAGAAAAAAAAAAGCTGGACAGCACAGAGAGTGCCAAAAGAAAAAATCTTCTCCCTGAGCACGCAGAACTGTGAAACAGAACACATGTCATAATGGAGCGCGCCGTTCACCGGAAACGGCAGTATGAAACGGACGTATAAGATGGATTTGGGCGGTTCGATGGGTGGGGTCTGTATTATGCAAATGTATTTCATTTGCGCCTCGCCGACCCAGGGCGGAAACGAAGCGATCGTTACGGGGAAACTAGATAGGTCGATCGTCCCTGTGCGTGGGGTTTAAAATGGAAAATCAAATGAAACTCCGTCAGAAGTATAGTTCACATGAGACAAAAAAGGATCAAACTGGATACACGAATACTCGATTGTAAACACGTGGCTCTGAAGAAAGACAGCATTGATTTGTGGAAAAACTGACATAAATTCAGTATAAAATCCAACGATGGTTATGCTACAGAAACACCCTTTAGTTACAATACAATACCCAATTTGGAAGAAGCTGTCCCCTCCGAAAACTAGGCACGTTTACGCATGAATTTATTTTAAACACCTGTCCTACTTGTTGTGTGTTGTTCGAAAGAAGTTCGCATATGAACATAAAACCGCATGAACGATGTAGATGAAGAGTCCCCCGTATTCAGCCTATAAATAACTGGAATGATTGGAGCCTTGCTATTTCTATACCAGCCGCACCGCTTTACGTAGCGCTGGGATGGAAAGGTTCCTCTCATTTCGAGATCATTCCGTATTATTGTATGTAGTTGTCTATTGATTATTTTAACGCTCGCTCTTATCTTGAAACGCATGCAAACTCCGGAACAAATGGTCGTCTCGAGGGAAAACTGGCTCCACGAATGCAGATATATGCAGTTTTCTCGTGCCTGCTATCGTGTGACCTAGATATGAGCAACTGCAGTTTTGTGCCTAGACACTATTCCCCCCTTTTTTTTCTGATACGATATGCAGCATCGATAAAACATTCGTGAAAGCACGTGCACTGATAGATCTTTGCTACAGTTCCGATTTTTTGTCTCCGCCGGACAACAATGTGGATGTGAAATCGAACAAAAACCGATACCAAAACTATTCGCCAATGAATTGCAAATGCACAATATAACAATTTGAAAGTGCACCTGTGTTTTGCATACCTTAGGTTGAACCGAAACAACAATATCCCTTCAGTGAGATCGAAAGTAACGTGACACGGAAAGAAAATTGATCACTTGATTCGCCGAACCCCAAGAATGACCGAGTCAAGGTCACCGACGCAATCGTGGTAAACACGTGTGAAGAGGAGAAACAGAAAACATCGCACACCCCTTCCCGAAAACATCGCTGGTGCGTCGTCTCGCCGTAGTAGTGAGACGTTTTGCTCATCAGAGTTCGACCCGGCCGGGTGTTCCACTCGCTAATTCTCTCTTGCTCACCCGTTCACCTCGCGCTTGCTCGACGTTCTCTTCAGTGCACGAGCGGTCGGTTGCGGCTTCGCTCGTCAGTGTCGTACGGACAATGAAACGGTGAACTTAGTGCACGTTCGAGACAGGAATGAGCGTCCATCGCGTGCAGGATATGGAGTGACCGGGAAGGTTGGCAGTAAACCAATAAACGGTGTTATAGTTGGGATATATAAAATAACAGCACAATCGCCGCAATAATGACAGTGCTAAGAATCATGTGCGCAAAAGATTTGTTTTGCAATGGTAGAACGAATTGCTGTTAATGCTCAAGGAAGCATGTGCGGGTGGACGGGAGCGAGATAGTGTGCTCGTGAGTGAGCAGGAAAGCCTCATACCGTGAGCGTGAGGGAGAGAGAAATATGCTAAAGTGGTTCCGCGAGCAGTGGAGTGAGGGGGATAGCTTCCAAAACAGAACAAAACAACAACAAAAACCGAAAAAAGGCAATTACGAGTAGCATAACCGAACGAAGAATACAGGCAGAGTGAAAAGGAGCATACAATAGTGCAAGCCGCGTTCGTGGAAATGCATACTACAATGCTATTGTTGCAGACGGAGGATTGTACAACCACCTGCCCGGTGAAAAATAGCTATAGGCGGCGGCGAATGGATTTGTTTCCTTTAATAATCTACCACGTCGTGTTGTTGTTTTCAGTGTCGATTC
The DNA here is from genome assembly GCA_034621735.1 of Anopheles plumbeus. NCBI lineage: Eukaryota > Metazoa > Arthropoda > Insecta > Diptera > Culicidae > Anopheles > Anopheles plumbeus. The sequence continues at coordinate 18,494,126 of JAOEFI010000007.1, read as the reverse complement.
TTGGAAGCGTAATGGGCTTATACAGGGCGAGCCGTTGAAAGAATAGCATTGCGTATTCCAACTAAATTTTTATTTGTTTTCGTTACCATGTTCTTTAACTGTGCAATTAGAAATTATACAATGGTATTTTACTATGGTGGCGATGAACCAAGATTGTCTGCTATCGTAGACGATTCAGTGTGAAAGTGTGACTGGCTGTCACAAACAAGGATGGGGAGTGTGTGGTTATGCGCTGGAGCGTTTCTAGTTGGGTAAAATCGTCGTGTGCTGCAATTCCATTTCAATTTTCTGCATAATATTTCAGCTCTACGATAGTTTTGTGAAGATTCAATCCCAGAACAGAG
>JAOEFI010000007.1:18482382-18493682 GCA_034621735.1 Anopheles plumbeus | reverse complement strand
CTGCAATTCCATTTCAATTTTCTGCATAATATTTCAGCTCTACGATAGTTTTGTGAAGATTCAATCCCAGAACAGAGAAAAATGTTTCGTAAAGATCTCCAACAGCCTAAAAAGAGCACTTCAAACCGAAGGCGCAAGTGTGACATGATATATTGTTCTCGCCATCATAACGGGGATTAATGGTGCCGTTAATGTTCAGTGTGCGTTTCTTCTGGTAAGGAAGGACGGCGTTCCCAAATCAATCCAATCAACTGTCCAAGTCGTCAGGCTGTGCTTTTGAGGGGAAGAAGATAAATTAATTCTTCCACCAACGCCGACACATGTACAAACGCGGGCAAGGCCCTGCACACCAACACGCCCCGTGTTCGTGCCGAGCATTCACGAAACCAATAGTGGGTATGAACGCTGTGCGTTTTTAAAACAACGAGCTACATACACAAATCGGCAGATTCGACACGAAGCGGATTCCGTCAAACTTAAAGGCCGTCGCGGTTTACTGCTGTCATTCGTGGAGCAGCCTGCAGTGACAGTTCGGCGATGTTTGATCGCGGCTGCACGAACACTCGCGCGTGCCGCTGGTAATTCGTGCTGTCATCTCCGCGCGGTGGTAGTTGTGTAACGCACGTTCGCGCAAGCAACCTGCAGCGCGAAGAAGACACGCGCAAACCGTAAGGGCAGAGAGAGAAACCAGTGAAAAAAATTGAAATGCGATTTTGACAGCTCGCGAGGGCTTTTTAATGATTTGTGCTCAGTGGTTTTATTTCCACGCGATGGAAATTGGAAAAGCAAATCAAAACAACGCCTTTACAATAACACCCTCTATGACAATATTAGTCATTCAGTCATAGTACTTCATTCCCAACGATCAAAACAGCATTGAAGTGGCACGCGATAGCACAGCGCATTCCAACATACGGGCGATCGATTTTGATTGAAACGTGAAAAAAAATGTACAGTTGTGAAAAAATGTCTCGCGTCTCCACCTACAGTCCTGTCCTACAAAAGTTTCATTATCCTATTTTTCGTGCAAACAGGTGAACGTGTGTTTGTGTGATCGATTGTTGATGTGGAAAGAGAAATAAATTAAAAAGTGTCCAACGTTGATTTAAGTGTGCAAAGTGAAAATAATGTGAAAAAAGTGATCAGCGGAACAGGAATCAAACGATGGAATGGTTCTAGAAGAAATCGAATTGTATTCTTGTCCACCATTTTAAGATACCGGGAAAATCGTATCGAAAAGGAGCAATAATCAATGGCCAAAGTGGTGAGATGTATCGATGTGTGACGGAATAAGGCATTGACCGTAAGGATAGGAAGAAAACCGAAAGGAAATCAGTGTTCTCGCGCGGTTATAGATATAAGGAAAATTTCGTGTGCGATTGAATTGCGATGCTGAAGCTGCAAATGAGTTATTGTATGCAGAGGAGCATGTGTGTGCGTTAGTTTGATGCGAAAGTAGTGGGTGTGTGTGAGTGCGCTGCGCGCAGTGGTGTGCGTGTGTGGCGTTTCGATTGGGGCTGGGTGTAGTTTTCCCCCCGCGGCACAGCAGCGTGCAGTGTTGGGGATTGTTTAGTGGGGTGCGAGAGGAATTGAAGTGTGGGACGAATTTCCCACGAGGCAGAGGATAGCGCGTTTGTGCATGTGCATGTGCGTGTATGTGTGAATGTGCATTGCCACGGGAAATGGTCGCTAGTCGTGGATATGAGTGCCGAGGTTAGCGCCCAATGGAGATCGCTCGGATTCAACGGTACATCCGACGGTTGCGGGCCACCACTTTCTTCGCCCTCCGCCCTTCCTGATCTAATCCCAATCGCCGACCCCAAATCACCCGCCACGGTGGAGACGATTGGTGGTGGTGGCACCGGGGAGAAACAGATCAACCATAACAACAACATCATAAACGTTGGTCTGCTGCCGGTTGATGAGGTTCGGGACATTAGTAGGCCGCCGGCACGCGGCAGCACCGACGATGGATGTGCCAGCTCAGAGGAGTTCAACTGTGAGCTAGTACTCCGCTCGCTGGCCATCGGCAGCGATGGTGGTGTCGGTGGAGCCGAGCGAACCGGCACGGCGGAATCCAACACCGACCGAGATTCCGGCTTCGAAACGCCCTCACTAGACACGACGATTCCCTGGGAGACGACGCCGCCGTCGACGACGGGTTCGTCCACGAAACCGGAAATAGTGGCCGAACCGGGAAAACATCGCCACGACGTCGATGGCGGTGGCGCAGCACAACAAGGACAACACTATGTGGCGCACGTTGTTGCAGGGGAACGCAGCGAGTCCAAGGATACGAAGCTGATCCTGAGACGACGCAACGTCACATCGCCTGCTGCTGTGGAGCAGCACCAGATGGCCGCCACGACCAACAATTGCGTGACATCAACCGGTCCCATGGCACCAGCGGCGGCCATTGTGAAAACGGAAGTGGGCATTACCGCCCCTGGCGGTGGCGGAAGCACGGATGCTTCCTCGACGGTGTTCGTCAAGCGGGAAATGGTGGACAGCGTTGAGCAACAGAACACATCGGATGTTGCTTGTACGCCTACCGCATCTGCTCCTTCCACTTTCGGACCGCCACCGCAAACACCGCGCCGGAGGAAATCAGCCGCCAAAGAGGATCCCCTGCCGCAACCGCTCGAACCAAAGGAGCACCGGAAGTCCAACCGGCGAAGACAGTTTACGGACCGCATCATCGACACACTCTGCCTGCCGGAGATTTTTTTCAATGCACGCATTCGTCCGAAACCCAAGCAAAAGGTACCGAAATCAAAGGGACCCGGGGCACCGGCGGGTGCAGTAGGACTAGGAACGACCGCGAGTGCAAGCGCGGGACAAAAGAAACGTGCCATTCCTGCCGCCGGCTCGGCAGGAGCATCAACGGGCACCGCTCCCAAGCGGCCACCGAAATTCGCTAACTCGCGAACCATTTGCACCACGCCGAATCCCGTGGCACTAGTGGGGGCACCATCGCAGGTCGGTATTGCTGGACGTGCAAGTACGCCAGGGGCGTGCTCCATCAAGTCCCGGAGCAGCTCCTCATGCTCCGCAAAGATCCCGGCGCGGGCAGTGACGCCAGCAAACGCCGGCCAAGCCACACCGGCCACAGCAGCAGCCACCACAGTTCCTAGGATAAATCCAATCTTTCTGTTCGTGAAGCAGGAGGACACGCGCATCGTCGAGGTCCGCTGCGAAGACTACGACAAACGCAACCGTATACGATTGACCCGCACTGGAACGGGAAGCTGGCGAGCGATACCGCGCACCGATACGAGCTCTTCGGTCGTCTTCTCCCTCCTGCCACCAACCCATCACCACTGTTCGGAAAGTGGCCACGAGGGGGGCGAGGAAACCGGCGAGGAAACGTCGAACGAGAGCTGCGGCCGATCGTCCACACCGCCGATGGAAGCAGCAGCATCATCACCAAAGTACAAACTTGCGACGAAATCCCAGCGCCACTACAAGCACCATAAACACCACAAGAAGAGCAAGAAGAAAAAGAAGCGCCACTTGGAGCTGCTGGCGGCTGCTGGTGCTGGGGCGGGTAGGAGTAGCAGCTGCAGCACAACAACCACCGCGAGCGGTGGTGGCATCGCTAGAACGGCGGGATGCTCGGGACCAATGCAGCGCAAGGTGACGTTCAGTTTGGGAGTGAAGCAGGAAAAGTTTGAAACCATGATAACGATTCCAGCAGCCGCGGAAGCGGACCATTCCGCATCCACGTCCTACGATGACCGCTACGATCAGCATCGTCTCGCGGCGGGAGAGTTCCACCAAGATGCAGCGGCGGCGCCAAGGAGGCAAAAACACCCGGTGTTCGACAGAAGGTTACGCACAGCAGAGGAAGAGGAAGCTGAGGAGCGCGACCGGGAGGAGGCGATAGCGGAGCTGATAAGAAACTATCACGAGCAGCAGCAGCGGCAGCTGCAGGAGCTGCAGGAGAAGCTGCAGGCCAGCCGACGGAGCGAACTTCTGGCGGCAGGAAGTCACAACAATATCAGCAATAGTTTTAGCGACACCAGCTCGAACAATAACATTAATATTGGTAACCATCATCCTAGCGTTAATGGCGGAACCAATGGTTGCGTCGTAGATATCGATAATAGATTAGTGGAAAACGGGGGAAGCAACAGCTTCTTCAACTCGAGGATGCTTCCAGAAACCGATGGCAATAGTAGCAATAACGATGGCGAGCCGGGAGCACCACTGGAAAACACAAGCAATAGCAGTAAACGTGAAGCCGAAAACAATCAAAAGATGGAACTGCTCGAATTGGACGACGACGATGACGATGCCAATGGGGAGCATCGCATGTTGACGACGACGACGGTTCTCGATGATGACGATGATGTGCAGGAAGTGCATGGGTCGACACTGGCAGCACTGGCACGCACTGCCGACCGGGAGTGGCCGATTGCAATGAAATCCTCGGAGATGAATGCTCGACGAAACCGTTCCCCGAACTCGGCTACGACGACGACGGTGGAGTTGGATGGTAGTAGCATCGAGTCACAGATACCATCAAGCGTCATCCCGGTGCAACGGCGGTGCAGCGACGCTGGTGCGCATGTGTCAATCGGCGATGGGCGGCGAAGGGGGACCAACAGCTCCAACTTGGTCCTGAGTGTCGACGAAGACGACGACGCTGAACGTGGTGGAGATGGCGAAGGAGCAGCAGTAAGAGGAGAAGGAAACGCATCGTTGGTTGGTGGGGAGTTGATTGCACTGGATGAACTTGGACTGAATCAACACCACCAACACGTCCACGAGGACGACGACGACGACGATGTACAGCTTCTCGGGGTGGAGCACGGCGGAAGTGGTAGGTCGCGTGCGATAGGTGCCTTTGACCACATGCTGCACCACCACCATCATCACCATCATCACCATGCACTGTTCGAGTCGGTAGTACCTTCGGCACTGGACTCACTGAGCGACGATGTCGAGCTGGTGGAGTCGGCGGTCAGCTCCGGTTCGGCTGTTGTTGGTATTAGTTCGAAGGAAGCTGGGGAACATCGCCACGGTAATCGCATGCCGACCCCGTCGTGCAATAACTCCTCCGCCACCGATGGCGGTGCATTGCTGCTGTTGCACACACAGACGGCAGCGATTGCAGCGGCGGTGGCCGCCGCCGCGGCAGCAGCAGCTTCAGCAGCCTCCTCCAGCGAGGATGCATCATCCGCCGATGCGACGACGACGATGATGCTCGCCAGCTGCAATGGTAGCCGTGATGGCGGCGGTGCTGTCGTAGAGATTGACGACGACGACGTGTGCGTTCTCGAGCAGAAACAGCAGAAACCAACACCATCAGCAGTAGCATCACGAGGACAGCAGGATCAGGAGAAATGTGCAGAACACAATCACCGTTCGAAAGGAGTACGACGCATCGGCGACGACGACGACGACGATGGCAATACAACAACGTCGACGACGACGAAAGCGACGATGAACGCCATCGGCCCGGATTGTGTAGCAACGATGCCAGGAACTACCACGACGACGACGACCACAACGTCGTTGTCCTCGACTTCGAGTATGAAAGGCGCGGCCCTCGAAGAGGGTGTGTATGGTTGCGGCATGGATCGGGAAAAATCGGCTTGCACCGAGAACGCGGAAGTGCATCCACCGCACATCACCATCAGTAGTGATAGTGAGCTCGACGATGACGATCCGAAGCTGCAGCAGCAGGACCAGAACCTTCAGCAGCAGCAGCACCAGCAACAACAACAGCAGGAACAACATCATCATCATCAACAGCAACAGCAGCAGCAGCAACATCATCTCCTCCACCATCTGCACCACCACCATCATCTGAGTGCGGAGTTTGGCGACCTGATCGAGGGCATCGGCGAGTTGCAAGCGTCCGCCAACCATTCCGAGGAGGACCTGCTGAATGCGGCAGCGGCGGCGGCAGCAGCGAGCTGCGGCAACAGTACGATGACCGGTGCCGAACTGCTCGACTCGTTGGTAGAGCAACGGTGCGCAGACAATCACATCACCAGCGGCAGTGGTGGGGGTGGTGGAGGTGTTGTTGAAGTGTCCGTGGGGAAGAATAACGTCGCGAACACGATCTACACGATCTCGGATGACTACAACGACGATGATGACGACGATGTGCTGCTCGAGCCGGAACCGGTGGCGGACATCATTTCGCGGCTTGGCGAATCCCTGAGCACCTCCCCGAAGTGTTTGTCCTTCAACGAGGCGGGCGAAATCGAAGGACTGACAGGGGATCTGTTTGATACCAGCACGCATCACTCGCTGCACGGCGGAGTCATGGATTGCGACGGGGACGACATGCTACCAAACCCGTTCGCTCCGCAGCCTTCCCCGGCGAAGAAGTCAACTGGGTCGACGGTTGCGGCGGCATCATCACAGCAACCGTTGTCGGATGTTCCCATAGCAACGAGTAGCAGCAGCAGCAACAGTAATGGTGCGACGTCAGCAGCTACTACGACGACAACCACCTCGTCGGCGGCGTCTTCCTCGACGACCACGCTCGAGGACGAACTGTCGATCACGATCAAGGACCTCACGGAGGCAAGTGAACACGCGAGTTCCTACTTTACGAATAGTGTGAACAGTGAAGCCAGCACGGCCGCTCCTTCCTCGAAGGGTGCCGACGGTGGTGGCAGTGATAGTGTTGGTAGTGGATGTAGTAGTGGTGGCGGTCGCGGTGGGGGCGACGCAAATAGCAGTGCGACGTCAGTTACTACGTCAGTGAAGGAGCTCCCGGCGGAGGCTCCGATCGTGATATCACCCGATTCGTGCCAGGAAGAGTTGCCAAAGGATTTAAGTTGCCGCAAGCGAAGTCTATCGCCCTCGCCGCGGCCCGTGTCGCACAGCTCCGATGCGATACAGTCGCCCCAGCCGAGTGGATTGCCGGCGGTACCACCGTCGCCGGATCTGTTCCTGCAACCGAAATCAATTTCCGCCTCCAGCTCGAACAGTTCCACCGCGTCCAGCGTGATCGAGGCGTTGATGTCTCAAGCCGCGGCAGCGGTGGCAGCTGTCGCGAAAAGTAGCCGCTCCATCGGTGCTGCTGGCGGTGGCGGTAGTGGGTCAGGTACGACTACCAGCACCGCTACGAGCACGAGCAGCAGCTCGGTAGCAACGACCACCACCAGCAAATCGGGCCTGCAGCAGAAGGAACCGCTTGACCTAGGTAAGTGCCGAAAATCCGCCAGTCCAACGGTGAGCTGCTCGGAGGAAGCGAAACGTCTATCGTCTTCGTCGACGTCGTCGTCCTCATCCTCCCACGGAGGGAGCGGTGGGGTGACAGCAACGGGCCACGAAGACTCGAGCGAACCAAAAGCAAAACGCATCAAAACAGACCCCGAACAACATCAGCAGCACGGTGGTGGAACTAAGACGAGTTTGCTTAGTGGTAGTGCCATCGGTGGTTCTTTGTCTTCGGTTGGCGGATCCACGAATGCTTCGGCGACGGTGACAACGACTACTACAACGGGTTGCGCGGCTGGAACGAGTGCAGCTTCACTGATTAACGCGATGGCGGGAAGTGGTAGTGGTCAGCTTGGAACCCCGTTAACGCCAACTACGCCGGCGGCACCAACAACGGGAGCGCCAGGGTACAGCAATCTCAACGACTCTGCGCGGTTGGTGGAGATGCTTACCTCCGGTAACGACCCAGATCCGCTAACGCAGCTTCGCCTGTTAGTTGGTAACCCCGCCTGGAAGGTTCCAGATCCACTCCTAGTGCCAAAAGACCGGTTGAACGCGGTGCTGGCTTCACCTGCCCGTGAAATTCCGCTACTTCTTACGACGCGACCCGAGCTACGGCTTCCGGAGGCATTCGCGTTTCCGAACATTCTGCAAGACCCGGACATACTCGTGATTTCGCTGCAGCAACTCGAAACTATTCTACAGACACAGGAACAGTTGGTAAAATTAAAATCGAAATCTTCCCACGATGTGACGGCGACGACAGCGGCGGCCGCTACTCCCCCCACGTCGGCTAACAAAAAGTCACATCCGCAGGTGGCCCCAACGCCAGCTAGTCCGCTGGAGACGCTCAAGCAAACTCTATCTGCGCAGGCAGCAAAGCAGAACCCAATGATGAGTTCGCTTCTTGCGTCCGGTTTGGCGGGCGACATCGATGCCGCTACGACGGCGGCCTTCAACCAGATGCTTTGGATGCCGTATCTCGGTCAGATGGGTCAGTTTGCGCCCGAGCTGCTGAAAGCTATGATGAACCTACCTGCCACAGCTTCTGCGGCAACTGTCGCTGCAGCGGCCGCCGCAGTTGGTGGCGCCAGTGGCGGAGGGGCGAGCAGCCTAGCCGATATGCTTCCGTTCATGGGACCACGGTTCCAGGACTTTTGTGGGTTGCCGCCAGCAACCGCCAGCAGTCCGATGGAGTATAAACGGCAGCTTGAGCTCGCCATGCTTCAGGAAGCAATGAACACGGCCAATCTTCAGCAGCGAAAACAACAGGAGGCGGCACAGAAGAAGGCAGCAGCAGCTGCGGCGGCTGCCGCAGTCCACGTCGATCGGAAGCCTATCATCGGTCCGAAGACACTCGAGCAGCAGCGTTCGGTGGCGGCCGTCACGGCTGCGGCCAATATGTTCCAGCAGAAAAAGGCGGCAGCTGAAGCCGCTGCTGCGGCCGCTGCAGCCGGTATAATCAACCCGCTTTCGATACCTCAGTTCATGACACCACCTACGATAACTCACGGAAACAGCAATAGGTACAGTGGCGTCACTAGCGGCGGCGGGAGCTCTCGAACATCGGCAATTTCGCAGTCGGCTGCCCTGCTGCAACAACAGCAGCTGCAGCAGCAAGCCCTCCAGCAGCAACAGCAGCAACAGCAACACCAGCAACCGTTTAGTCCAAGCGGCTTCAAAAACATGGCCAATTTGATGAACCAAGCAGCCGCGGCCGCCGCTGCCTCCGGTGGGCGCCAACACCAGGGTTCTGGAAGTTCCCACCGACAGCAGCTTACAGCTTTGCAAAAGGCAAAGCTACAGCAGCAACAGCAGCAGCAGCTACAACAGCAACAGCAGCAGGCCAACCTTGGAGCTGCCGGAATGTTCGGCTCGGTAGCGGCCAATTCGTTCCTAAATCTTCCGACCAACTTCCAGGAGTTCCATGAGCAGCAGCAACAGCTCGCAAGAAAAATTCAAAAAGAGCACTTACACCAGCAACAGCAGCAGCAGCACCATCATCACCACCAGCACCAACAGCAACAGCATCAGCATTCCCAGCTCCAGCAGTTGCATCTTCAACAGCAACAGCAGCAACAACAGCTTTTGCAGCAACAGTTGCAGCAACATCACCATCACCAGGAGGATCAGAAGCCACGAGTAACGTGCAAATCGTTGATGAACTTGCTGCAACCAGAAAAGCAGCAGCAGCTACACAAACAATCCAGCACAACCAGCACCAGCAGTAGCAGCAGTAGCGCTTCGAGCAAATTGGCGAATCTTATGGCCATCCCTGGTATGGATCTCTACACGGCGCAGCAGCACGAGCAGCTGCAGCAACAGATGTTCCTTCAGCAGCAACATCAACAGCAGCAGCAGCAGTCGCAACAACAACACCACCAGCAGCACAACTTCCTCCAGCACCAGCAGCAGCAACATCAGCAGCAACACATGCTGCAACAGTCGGGCAATGCAGGCGGCATGCACCAGCAGCAGGCAAAGCTGAAGGTAAAGCCAGGCCTGCATCTCCTCGACCCGGCGGCTGTACAGAGGCGACTGCTAAACACGGACGAGCTGGGCGAAGTAGGCAGCACCACGAACGGGCTGGACGATACGACCGATCTCTCCTCCCCGCTATGGCATCCATTATTCGGCAGGTGAGTGTGTAATTGATTCTATGGTTGATAAGGATTTTTATTCCCGTATTTTAAAGGGCGCATTTGATGCGATGTTGTTCTGGATATAATTCGTATGATCATAATCATAAAATCATAAAAAGAATCATAGAATCATAAAAAATGTTAGGCTCGGGAGAGATTCGTTTAAAAATACTCTCTACAGATGATTTCTTTTGTACCATTAAAGGGCATAAGGACTATTTCCCAGTGAAATTGATGTGTTTACCGGTGGGCGAAGATTAGTTTTGACTATTGGAGAACTGCTAATCCAAGTTCGAGCAAGCGAATATAAATAAACACACACTTGTTTAATATGTACCAGCAGCTGCGCAACCTTCAACCTAATCATTTCAAAAACGGATGGACCTGCCAATATGGCTCATCGACTACGCCCAGCGAGAAACGATGCTTTATTGCTAGCAGATGTTTCCATCGGCCGCCCGAGAGTAGTTGATCCATTATTTCTTTCCTTTGATATAATTTTCTCCTCGCGAGAAACGTGAGTGAATTATGAGGCCATAAGTTGTTTACAACTAATACCAGCATACGACAGCATTTTCCATCGATCGATATTTATTTTCGCTCAATTGTAATTTGCTTTGTGAGTAATCGATTGTTTGGCCGTGTTGGGTCTAATGATTCGATAAAGCTAATATTGAAATTTTTACAGCTATGTAAACATACACTCATGAAAGAGAAACGGCAGTGTACGTAAGTGTAGGAGATCCATTGTCGATCGTTCAATCGGTACAATTCTTTGCATGTACTTTTCTCACGATATATGTAGGCTTTAACAGTATTACATGATCTGCCCACTGAAAAGTCACTTCGGGCAACATCCCATTCTCAATGGTAACAAAATTCTCCCACCCGAGCGGAACGAGATAATGGGAAACACATCGATGCCCGTGGAAAATGGCCAACAGAGTGTGGTGATGCAGACATGTGGTTTCAGCTAGAAGACGCAACCACCAAGAAGTTGCCCATAGCATCGTTCTGTTATTTAAAGAAGGCACACCAGCATGGGAACAACGGCCCTACAAGTGCTCGTGTTTCTTTTCGGTAGGGCACAGAGATCGCTGGATCGTGTACCGACCGGATTTGTTCGGCTCTCTGGAAGTGACACGAAAAAAGATTAAATTGATGGAAGGACGTGCTGTGTGGTACGTTTTCTTACGGGTGCGGTTGGAACGCGACGATGGGAATGACGATGACGTACGAACGTAGAAATCACTCCCGTGGGAAGTGTTTTAGGGAAAACGGTGTGAACCATCTTCGTCTCCGTAGGGATGAATGTCATGGCGACAACGATGAATACCGACTTCTCCTATGATGCGAAGATCTGTGACCTTTGATTCCGGCTGAAGCACCCGTATTAAGTCGGAATGCAACTGGTCGGCCTTGAAAAAAAGCTAAATCAGAGAAGGGAAGGTCATACCAGATGGAAGTGGTGGA
>JAOEFI010000007.1:18458438-18474922 GCA_034621735.1 Anopheles plumbeus | reverse complement strand
TTCCAACAGTGTTTGTGAAAGTCACAAGTCACCAGCCCCGTGCGTGGAGAGAAGCTCAAAAGGGACACGTGAATGCGTGAATGGAGTCGGGTGGGGTAGCGGTGCACATTCCACCAGTTCTGCCACCGCGCGCCACCATCGCTTCGAACTCAAATGTCCGTCTTTTTGCTCCCGTCCCCTTGCGGGCTTCCGCCTCTCCTCCTCGGAACGGACGAACAGCCGGTAAAGTTATCGAGCACGAAATGAAAATAAAACACACTTCGCGCGCACCATCAACTCATCATCGCTCATTCGCGCACGGGTGGCCCTCCTCATTCTCCGCACAAAATGCACTCGATGGGTTGGAAAATGAAAAACACGAAAGAATAAAAAAATCCCTCTTTGCTCCTCCACCACCCTGCCATGCACTGCGAGATTGTGGTGCATTAAGGTAACCAAATTAAAAATAATTAAACAAACGGCAGTCCGAGCCAACATGTGGCTGCCCTACGTCGGGCGGGGGGATTGGGGACGAATGAGCGGTGATGGGTGGCGTGTAGAGATAGACATTAAATAATGATTACAAAATGTAACGCGAGGGGACAACCGTCCGAGGGAGAAAGGTGAACAGGAACAGGAAATAAAAAATACTCAAACGATGCACAATTGAAGTCGGATGTTGAGGTTTAAAATGGGTGCCGAAAACATGATCGAATCATATGCTGGTAGGGTGGAGATGATGATCTCCCCCGAAGATCAGAATGATTTGGACACATAATTTAATTCACCGGATGGAATTGTGTTGTAACTGGCCGTCGGTCATGCTGATGTAGAATAAAACTTCAAGGGAGATATCTCAAAAAGTCGTCAGTGTAAAGAATCTTTCAATGCCACCACTTTATTTCCTAATGAAACACGTTGTAAATCATTTCTATTTGCGTTAGCACCAAAGTGCATCCCCAATAAATCAGACGATCAGCGGCTGGGGGAGCTGCATCTTGCATCCGCCTTTCGTCTGTGCACCGCGAACGGAACAAAGCCGATCGTAATTAGGCGGGAATAATGTAATGAATCGAAACACGACGACGATCGAGAGAAGGAGCGAGTTCCGTTAATCTGCGCATACTGCGGGGTGGCCTGCGCTGGCGAAGAAGTAGCGAAGAATGGAACGTTCAAATAAACTGGATTAGGTTCCCATCGGATGAGCTGTCGTCTTGCTCGCCCGTGGTTGCCATCGCTCCTAGGAGAGTAGCTGGCTGGCAGGCTGGCCGCAGCAGAACATGCCGAGGGGATCTATAGAAGGAATTTGTCCAACTACGAGCAGGCGCAGAGGAACCCGCGCCACCGAAACACGATCTTTAGCTGGCGGTGTGGACTTTGGACGCCACGTTTCCTCCTTCTTTCGTTTTCTTTCGACCTCTCTCGCGTCTCCCTTTCTCTCTCTCGTCCTCTCGGAGGAAAGCAACGGGAAAAAGGGCAAAAAATGGGTTCGCCATCGGGGGAAAAAGGCTAGGCGTATGCACTGGCCGCGGATAGCTGTGAACCGGACCGCGGAAGAGGAAAAGGGTAAAAGTATGGTAAGGCTCCCTCGAGGCTGCCGCAGGCTTGGCGAAACCAAAAACCCGTTCGGCGTCGGTTTGCGTTCGGTTTCCACCGTTCGATCGTACCGTCAAATCATGGGGGATAGAAAAGCGCACAATTTTTTTCTCGTGGGAAGCGGCGGAAAAGAGTGGAGCGACCAAGCAACTAGACAGCATGATTCAACCGAAGGCCGACCGAGTGGGGACGGAAAAAGGACAAAAGAGACAGAACGGGAGGGGTGGTGGAGGTAGAACGGTCGATAAAGGTTGCTAGGCTCTTTTCGCACCGCACGAAACGGCACCGGAAAAGCATAGGAATTTGTAAGTACGTTCAAATACGAGTACACGAACGAAAAGAAATCAGATTGACGGGAGAAGATTAGAAGACAGAATCAGATCAAGCCTCATTAAAAACGAAGAAAATGGCATGCGAGTGGTCACGGAAGGGGAGGCGGAGCCTGGACCTACGGATGGCGGCTGGTTGCAATCAGGGAAAATAGATCTTTTCTCCCTACTCCAGTTCCAATGCACTGGTCCAATTCTTTGTTACTGTTCCTGAGCTGATCTTCTGCCAAGGAGTTTGATTTTAATGTTGTTTTATGGACCATCTTTTCTAGAGCACCTATTTACAAAGTCTAGCGTAGTATTTTACGGCCTCAACTCATTCACTACTAAAAGCTTTTCATTTTATGATTGCTGGAAGCTTTTGCATGTTGGCTGCAATCTGGTTTCTGCTCGAGAGAATCCGCAATTTCATGATATTCATGAATGCGGATTTTCATTTGGTATCAATTGTAATTTCAAAATCCCTTACAGTAACTTTCAAATTATCTCGCCACCTCATAATGCGAAACTGTATCGCTTTCTTAAATTCGTTAAATTCAATCTCATAACGAGTACCACACATAGTTTAATTCTTGAAAGCCAATAACACATATTACAGGAAGGGTATTATCCATGATAAGTACTAAACCTCTAGGCATTGCCGGTGGTACTGTGTTGGTATCGCCGGGCAACCTTTAGGGACAAGCATATTTCGATTAGTTCGGGTCCACTACGTTTTCCTATCCAGTCACCAATCGCAATTCTAGAGAGAGGCCACGTTTTGCGATAAGCTTCGCGAATCGTTAAAGGTCTCAATAGTGGAAGAGTGGGACTTTCGCATGGAACTGGCACCACCATAAACGTAGTCGCGAATCGGAACAAAAGCGTAAACTCCTCCACCACAAGCAGCATGGTGGCCGATCGCGGACAAAGCGGAAATGTTAATTTCCCTAAAGCGTGAACAGACAGCACAGACGCAGAATGTACAGCACAAAAAAGCGATCAACCAGACACTTACACACGCACTGGAGTGCACACATACACAGCACACATACATACAATGCCGGCGACTGGGTAGATGGAACTTCCGCGTCGCTAGAAGGAGTTGGTGGCCACGCGGTACTGAAGAACGCGCCTGGTTCGGTCGCGACGAACGCAATAGGTAAAATAGAGAAACACCAAATGTCAATGACACTTCGCTGTGTGGTTCTGCGTCTCTTTCACCTTTTGTCCCTGTCGTCGGTGTTGGTATACGATCATCGTCTGGTAAGCGCGAGGGGCCGCCTGGTGTGTTGTGCCGCGGGATAGCACACGTACAGTGCTGCAGCGCGCACAGCAAGCGGCGACTCTTGCGCGCCACTTGCTGGATCATGCGCTGGGGTTCAACTTCGTCGATCGCATCAAATGGCGAGTCTTGCTGTTGTGTGGTGGTAAAACGCGCCCGGCGCACGCTGCACACACACACACAGAATGTGTCAGTAGAGCAATGAATAAGTGCGCGACCTCATTGTGTAGTTCAGACCTTCTCCCTACAGCGTCGTCGGCCTCTACAATCGGCCATGTTGAGTTGGCGACACCGATCGATGCTTATCCGTTTAGGTGCTGGTGGAGATGGTTGTGGACTGACTCCATTGGCTCCCAAAAATTATACCAATTGACGCGATGCTAGACTCAGATCATCCCGTGCAATGCATCTTGCAGTATTACAACTAATGCGCATTTCTTGCAAAAACGAATATAGGATAATGAAAACTAAATAAACAGTTGTTGGAAAAAGTGTGCAATATTTAAGGAAGAGCGTCGGTATGTAGATTTACACCGCAGCTCATTAACGAGTTGATATTATTGCTGGTTTTTTTATTTGAAAAGCAAACATCATTATGGAGCAACCTATTTACGATCGAATAGCGTAGTGTGTGATCATCGTAGCGGAGTATATGATGAATGCGTACGGAATCTCTCTTATACCAGTCTAATTAGGACTGCGCAGAAATTTCCTTCAGATTACAGCAAACCTCATTTCAGCGCGTCGTCCTCCTTGATCGCGATCTAGCTGACACATTTGCAAAGAAATGTTAAAAGCGCAAAATAATCGCATCGAGCGCGAGCGCGCACGATTCACGATTGCGTCATACGGTGGCCTGTGGCCTCCTTTGGCTAATTATTTGCCATACTTGCCAATTTCATCCAGCTGGTTCGACACTTCGCAAGCCTGCCGCTTTGTTGGAGGGGGCGGCCCATATAGTAGGACTGGCAGGGCATGGCACAAGACCGACGAACTTGTTCGGGGTACCTAGGCTGCTTTTCGTGCGTCAGGAGGAGGATGGAGGAGGAGATGCGGTGGCGAGATACGCAGCGTTCCTACCGCGCGCAAATTTGAGTGTCGTTGTTCGCCTTGATCGCAACAAAATGGCCGTCCGCCACATCGGAAACACACACTTTGTGACTCGCGGGTCGGACGGCCGCCAAAGGGTCGTAAAACTAAACCATGTTGCATACACCACGTCTGTCTGATCTGCTATCGCGTTCGGTTCGGCATTATGACAGTGGCTGTCGACTTCCGCCTCGGTTGCTTCTACTGACCCCTATGTGGAACGCCCGGCCAGGATTGCCCTGCAGTTGAGCGACTCTTGAATTTTGTCTAGATATGGTTGACATCATCAACCGACCCAGCCGGGCCCCGTG
Source organism: Anopheles plumbeus (assembly GCA_034621735.1). Classification (NCBI taxonomy): domain Eukaryota; kingdom Metazoa; phylum Arthropoda; class Insecta; order Diptera; family Culicidae; genus Anopheles; species Anopheles plumbeus. The sequence goes on along the minus strand of JAOEFI010000007.1, from coordinate 18,470,354 downwards.
AGGGTTTCTCGTGTTGTGGCATGGGAAGACGGAATTTGAAAAGGCATTAATATTAATTCCCTTATTTCCTCGCACCTCGCAAACGAATCTGTCGCGCGGAATGGAAAAACGCTGATCCAACCGCGGGTCACAAACCAATCCCCGGAACTTACAAACCCATTCTTCACAGACCCACGTCCCGCTCCTTTCTTTTTCGAACAACTAAATAAACGACACGGAAGTGGGAAAAAAGACACACACACACACAGAACAAAACATACGGTAACCGGAAGCGAAACAGCCCCGCAAAGCTGATTACCGATTCATGGCCACTGTTCCTTTCGATGCTGGCTCTCCGCGGCTTCTCGGGGAGACGGCGATATCCAAGCTGCGCTGCTGCGCTGTCTCCCGATGACGTCGCGAATGGGTAAGAAAACGAATTCCTTTGTCTCGACCTTACCTCTACTCCCGCCGACGCTGTGTGCGTGGTGGTGGTTCAAGGGATCCATACTTGTCCCGTGTGGAGTTGTTTTAAATTCGGTATCTGCTCAGGAATGCGCTTCCACCCACATTCCGCAGAGCCACCGATGTTGTTTTGTTTGTGTGACTCGGCTCCGGTCCTCACCGTTATGTTTTAGTTTGTTTCTGTGTGTGTGTGGGGTATGGAGCGAATGTTTTTTATGTTTTTGTTTGAAAACTCCATACGTCCGCTTTTTCTGGAGCGGGGGCTTGCGAGTAATGGCCAACGTGGTGGCAGAAAGTCGATAAGGAAGCGGCTCTACCGAAAATAATGCGTAATGCACGTCGACCGCAAAATCCCAGCAACACCAGCACGACGTTATATGGTGCAATTTCGGTGATATGTGACCGTCACGGTTTCGGTAAGCACGCGGTGAAATTGGATGGATATGGCATGTACACATTACTGCGCGCCGTTAACTGCAGGCACGACATAAACGTGCGACTGGTCCAACCCCGTCCCACTTCCAGCTTCCCCGCAGTACCACCCGCCGGTGTGACCTTCCAAATCCGGGGACCGAAATTGCCACAAAACTCAGAATTGTCGACGAAAAGCTGACCGGCTCTGTGAACCCTCCTGTCGAAGTTCTGAAACCAAAACTTTAACTTCAGCACCTCCAGCAACCAGCACCAGCATGTTCTTTACATTTCTTCGGGAAGTTTATCTCCGGGAGTGCTTTTTTCATGTGTTGAATGGGTCGCAAACATTGTCGTGACTGGTGGTGACGGTGGATCGCAAAATATGTCTGCCATTTTTGGAACGCTGGCTCCATCTTGGACCTCCTAGAACCATAATCCACGACACGCCTCTTGCGGTAAGCAATACTTGAGGTAATGCTATTTCAGGGGTTTAACATGTTAGGTGCGATCGATAACATAAATGTAAAGTTGTTTTGATGTATAGACGACAATATTGTTATCTGAAGCTTCTACTTGAAAAAATAAATAAATTCATAACTTTTAGTTTAGTCTGGGGTAACTTTGTGGGCCATTTGATTGTACGTCACTGTGTTGCACGAAATGTTAGTTGTAGTATTGTCACTTCGTCGGTTAGTTGGGTGAGGTTGGAGATCAATCTCTTTGACAGTTTTCCTTTGTGTTTTCAATTTCAACTCTACAGCCGTCCAACTTCTCGCGCGCATCCTCCTGCTCCTGGCCGTGCCCCGCATATCTCTTCGTCGTCTTGCGGGTTTAGAGCAGACTTTGCATCAAAGAGACGACGCCATTTTGTTCGTGGAGCAGAAGAAGCAAACGTTTGGCGTTTGATTGCGCCTTGATGCCATACCCCCTTCTGTGGCAATGTGTGTTTGTGGGTGTTTTGGAAAGGGAACTCCGCTCCACCCGGATCCCGGAGGTCAGACGGGTAGGTTCGCTATGGCTGGCCTGGCAACCGCCACCACCACCTCTCCCACTTGGGAATCCGCCCAAACCTCGCTGATGGCACTAATGCTGGTTTATTGTTTTTCCATCGTCGTCTTTTGTTCGCCTGCCGTCTTTGCATCGCGACCGCGCCAAGCTCGCCCGTCGTATGTTTGCGCGAAGAAAATTGTCTTGAATACGGTGCCCTTGAACGTCTCGTGTGGTATATTTTATAATGCACAAGCGTCAAACTATGCAATACTCCGTTGGAAATATCTCCAGCGAAGCACGTTGCAGGCTCCCTTTGGCCGGCGAAGGAAAGTTTCCAGCACCAGCACAAACAGCGGCCATCAGTGGTTTGGCCATCCATCTCTATTAAATTCAAATAAAGAGTGGTAATGTATTTCAATCAATGCCACCGCCGACGCCCAGCGTCGATGATCTCTTCTTCGCCATAAAAGCGTGCACGTTGAAGAAAAAATATCTCGCAACATCGACTATGTACCGACCACCGATACCGTTTTAATCCGTCGTATCCATCAAGCGTCTCCGGGCGAGAGATCTGGCCGTGGAAAAAAACCAAACTTGTAGCTAATACTTCCTGCCAGCGTCCCCGCCTTTTTTATGCCGTAAACTGTGGAAAAGGTCTGAAATATGTTTGAGCTTATTAGAATCCGTAAGAAATTAGTCTTGAAAATAAAACCCAATGCGATCAGGAAGCGGAAAATATGTGTGTTCATTTTGCGCTGCTTTTGGTTTTGCTGTAGAGAGTCACTTTATTTATGGTTCACAAATGGGCTGCTTTTTCCAATCAAACAAAATTAGCCATGTTCGGTTCCATCGGAAGGGTTATTAGCTTGTGCTAATGCTCGGCACAGAATCCAAAGCCAGCCACGTCAATCGGGCCAAGTTTGTTCAGCTTTAGAACGATGCGTGAACCAAGCGCAGGGGCCTGCGTGCCAGCGGTTGCTGTTGGTTCCAATTTAATTAGCTTTCGTCGAAGAAAATCAATCTAATTCATCACTTCGGGAACGACGTAAGCGCGTATGCGCATCCCGAGGGCATCATCTTATCAGAAGCGGGTAGGGTCTCGTGTGTGTATGCGTGTGCTGCGCTCGCGAGTATGCGTGTGCTGGGATCTGCGTTGCATTTTTTTTGGGAGGTTTTAATTCAATTAGCATCGAGCTCGGGAGTTGCCACGGTTGCGCGGACACGTAAGCAAGCACTACTATCCCGGGCTTGTATCCCTCCTATGTAGGGGCCTGGACAGCGATGCGCGATGTCAACGGTTCCATCATATCGGTGCCTTCACTTTACAACAGTAGATGCCGCTGCCGGTGATGCCACTCTAGACACAAATCGTACACTTTGCTATGGGAGCAAGAGGTTTACCCAACAGAAAAGAAGTGTTGATTAGCAGTTCTCTTTAGCCGTTTTTGTAGGATCCTAAAATTAGTAGAAACATATTTGTACAGAATATTTATTACCAATTGTATGTAATAGCTTCAGGTTCTATTCATATAACGTACTGTGGTGTTTCTTTATGGACAGCGTTAAAAGTTGGGGTTAATTGGCCCGAGGTTGAGTTAAAAGGAAGTTGGGTGCAAACATTTCGAAACACTCCCGCCGAATTGGAATACCTAGCTGGAAGCTTAAGCTTTTTTTTATGTTGGCCCCGCATGATTACTCCGAGAGAAGCACTCTGCCCCAGTCATTATCGTCGCCCTCTGCTATGGCCACAGTAATGTTCGTCGTACCGACGATGTTGCAAAGAGAATTCCTTAATTACTTTAACATGCATTCTCCATGTTCGGCGCTGGCACCATAAAAGAGTGCTATCGTTTCGTGTGCAACGCACAACCATCTTTGCAAAACGGTGGATGGAGTTGTTTGTTGAGAGTCGTTCAACGGTTACTCGGGACAAACGATCCAAATTGCCTGATGAGCAAAAGCACAAAAACTGCGTTAGAACCACTGTTGAGAAACGTTTGTAAACCAATGGGATTTGGTTTTGTCTAATGTAAAATGTGTATTAGTGATAGGGTCGATAATCGCCCATGCATAGTGAGATTGTATTCTTTTTCATCGATATTGTTTAGCGTTTTCTCGACATGAAAATTAATAATTTTATTTATTAATTCAATCGACATGTACCATAACATCATTTTTTTCCTTCTTTTTTACTTCTCCGCAGTGCTCAGAAAGGGTTGGCTGCTACAGCAGCGGTCGGTGGCGTAGGTGTCACTCCAAGCGGAGCAAACGCGGGCAGTCTCTCCCTAACCGGGAATAGCACTTCCGGAAGCAGTAGCGGTGGTAGCAGTGCTACGGCCACTGGCGGTGCAGGAGGTGGTGGTGGTGGTGGTGGAAGCGGCGGTGGCGGTAGCGGTGCCAACAGCTACCACAGTCCGTGGCAATGGACTACGATAACAGCGACGGGAGAATGACATTATGGGGCTCGTAAAGAGCCCGCTGTTGCTGGACCACAATCACAAACGGTTCCACTGAATCAACAGCACCATAGCAACCACAGCAACACTAACAACAATAGCAACACTAGCAGCAACACTACCAGCACCAGTAACAGCAACAGTAACAACAACAACAACAACAGCAGTAGCAGCAGTACGAACATCAACAATAGCAGCAGCGGTGGCACAATAGCCAGCGCAACCAATCATGCTCAGCATGCGTTGGATGCGATGGGATCGTTTGCGACACCGTTTGGCAACAACCTTGGAAGCCTTTTGCAACAACAGCAACAAAGCCAGCAACAGCAGCAGCATCTCCTGCAGCAACAGCAGCAACATCATCAGCAGCAACAGCAGCATCACCATCACCACCAGCCACAGCAACAGCAGCAGCAGCAGCATCATCAGCCGCAAGCGAGCATGATGGGTAACGCTGCATTACTGCAACACCAGCAGCAACAGCACCAGCAGCAACAACAGCACCAGCAGCAGCACCTTCACCATCAACAGCAGCAGCAGCATCATCATCTCCAGCAACAGCAGCAGCAACTTCAGCAGCACCAGCAGCAGCAGTCGGCCCTCGGTGCAGGAGGCAACGGCGGTGGCAGCTCGATTGCCGGTAGCAGCAGCGGTCACCTAGCACCGGGAGCCTCCGCACAACACCATCATCCGCTGGCGACCGCCCAAAGTGCCGCCATGATGTCGCAGCGTAATCCCTTTGGATTTGATTTTAATCACTTTCAAAGCAACTACTAAACGAAACCGGGTTCGGTCTCTCTGCTAGGCTAAAAAAGATCCTAGCAAACTATTGCCAAACGGTAGCCATATTGTTAGAGACGTGCATCGGGAGGAAATCCTATCCTCTGCCGCGTTCGTCCTCCCGGGAGTACGGGTTCGCGGTAGGCCCCCGAATGGCAGCAGGTATGTACAGAAAAGACCCAAAAGCGATGCGTTCACATGTGTGCGTACGGCGAGGTAGACGGGGTCGTAGCTAAACCATCGTGTACAGCAAGCAGATCGCAGATCGAGCAGAAGAAAACGTGAAACAACCGGGTGAGACAGATTCGTGCCGTCACGGACCCCACCCCGTATGTCGGTCCGGAGGGAATTTCATTTAGATTCTGTTAGCTTTTTTTCGCTTTTCACTTATTTAACTTCCCCGCATGCTTCACGCAGTGCTGTCCACATATCACCAGCGCCGAGTGACTGAAAACGCGGCCATTTTGGATGACCCGCGTAATTTGATTCGCCATGATGATGTGACATGTTTTTGGTTCCCATCACGCCACCGTCACTGATAAAAGCCCCGGGATGGCGCGGATCTGGCTCGCACTTGGTGTGGATTTGTTTTTCTATCTTGTTTTTTCAAGCATGCATTGCACGCCGAGAGAAAGAATGAGTTAAAAGAGACGAACAGCGATAAGAGCGAGTGGAAAGCTTCGGGATGATCTGGCTCCTTGGTGCGCCTTCTATAGGTCTAGGGCCCCGCGCATCATTAGTGTTAGCGCGCGTTGGAAGATGAGCGGTGATTCGTCGTTCCTTTCCACCGGTGGTTGATTTGAGTGGACTGGAATGTCCATGCAATTATAGACCCGACTTCCTTTACCCTCCTCTCGGTATATACTCGCGGGGTTTCGGCGACGGCTTCAATTAGTGACATACCGCACTGTCAAATAATATGCGGGTTGCTGATTAGAAACCATTCGCTCTCCTGCAGTTCGACACATGCAGTCACAATCATGTCTCGTTAAACGCATCTTCCAGCCTACGCCAGTTGAAATAGCCTACGCCTTCCACGAGAACCAGCCTTATCGACCTCAGAGGACGCCTCAGTTGCAGGGGAACCCGTTCGTGGTTCCACTGAGATCTCAATAGCTGAAGTTAGTTATGTTTCGATAGAGCTCAATGCTGAAGCTAGTGACGTCACTGACAAAGTGCCCCATATATAAGCTAATGTATGTGTTATATTTGAGGTGGTTTGCAACTCATTCCCATATTGAAATGCATGTCTTGTAAATAGTTTCCAGTTTCCCAGGACCGTGTGTTTGTGGATGATTGCTAGATACCATCATTTTGCATAAATTCATCAGCCCATTCTGGTCGGAGAACGACCAAGAAAAGGCAGATTGGAAATTTCGGTGAATGCGGATTTTTAGCCGTCGAACCGTCTGATAAGTTCGTGACGCATTACCGTTGCCCTTTATTCTCGTTATATTTATACGTCGGGACAAACAAAATAATGAAATAGTTCTCTGCGTTCGGGTTTATTAATTTCCGAGCCAGCCACCCTTTCGAAGGGCGCTTCCTTTCAGGGGAGAGAGGGAGTGGGTCACGAGACGACGGAGTTAGACATTCAATTTTCCATTGTTTCACCAACCGCAAGAAGCGAGAGCAAACATGGTTTGGTGGACAGGACGAGCAGATACTAAACAAAAACTTGAGCCGCTGTCACCCGGAATACACGCTCACAGGACACGACGCTGTATGTGGAGGCGAAGATTCCCGGGAATTCGGACCTTTTGTCCGGTCACGCAACGCCGAGCTGATAGCGAATAATATCAAGCTTGCACAGATGGGGCGCGGAGTATGGCTGGGCTGGGGTGGACGATGTGGGAATGAATACCTGACCGAATGGAAATTTCGTATTTGCATTTTGCATCATCATGATGTTCCCCGGGTATTCCCCGTCCGGGAAAGCCTTGTGGAGCCGTCCGGCCAGAAGCTGCCGACGCAGGGTTTCTGATGTGTGTGCGGTATTCGCCGGGCCAAGGGTTGGGCTAGTAGTTAATACTTGGTGGTTGATTTTGCAAGATCCCTTCTGCTCCGGCGCGCGCCGTTCCACCGTTTCATCATTATCGTGAGGTCCTGGGCCTCGGCGTCGTCCGCATCGTCGTCGTCGTTGTCGTCGGTTATGTGGTTTGAGGTTACCGAGCCTACCAGAATTCAAATGCAGCCCCGGCAACAGCAGCATCAGCAGCAGCAGCCTTCAATCGATCGGTCTGTTTGTTGCGTCGTTGCCGGGTGCAGGCAGGTTCCGTTCGCTAAAGGATCCGACTCGCATACATATACAAAAACACACGCACACATGCACACATACACGAACCCACGGAAGACCGCGACTACCACCATCAGCGAATAGTGCGTGCAGGTGACGACCCGGTCCTGCGAATAGGTATTAGATACGCTTCTTCATCTCATCTCACGGCCGGGTGGCCATATTTACTTGCAATATATTATGTTTACCATTAAAACCGTCACCGACCGACAGACCGACCAAACCAGCGAACGGCAGACCTCGCCAGGTACGGTTCGGTACGGCCACTCATCCTTCCATCCACCTTCGGAAATTAAGCCCCCACGCCCGCGACGGCGGCGCGGTGGTGAGGAGAGTTCTCCCTGGCAACGATCAAAAACGACCGCGCAGACGAACGGTCGGTCGGTCGGTCCGTACCAAGCACGGCGGCACACGGTGCCTGCAGAAGGAGACCTTCCATCTCTGGATGCTATTATTGTGCAAGCTCCACACCGGCGAGAGACACGGGCCACGGCAATATATGTATTGAACTTTTGCGGTTCCCGGAGCAGCGGGGCGGGACAGGGCGTTGGACAGCAGCAGCTGCAGTGGGTGGACCACGCAGCATCACGCACCAGGCCTCGATGTGTCTTTCCTTTTCCCAACATGGGCTGGCGAATGTTTTTGCTGCGTCGTCCAACGCCAGTGCAGTCGATGCAGAGTAGAGGGGGCGGAAGCAGCACAATTAATGCAAGTTTGCACATGCTGCTCAGCTCTTCCCCGCTCCTCTTGGGGTGGGAGGGGGATATTGCGTATATGTGCTTGACCGTGCACGGTCGTCCTTGTGCGTAGTTCAATTTCTAACGATCCGCAGTTTCTCCTTCTCACCTTTTCGCAGCACGGGACATGCATGCACGTACGACACACACTTGTGTGCCTGGGTGCAGCAGCAATCTACTGCATCAACAGCGCGGCCACAGGAGCAGCAGCATCGATACAGCACCGGACGGGTTGGCCACACCACAGACGCAACATGATGATACCACGAGGGAGCGACACCGGGAGGGGGAAGGGGGCCCAACGGGAACGAAATGCCGTTCTTTTACCAGCGAAAAAGGCATTTACATCAGAGCTGAATGGAAATGGCCCTGGCCGAGGTGTTCCTCCTGTGTTCCTGCGTTCGATGGTTTCTCCGTTTTCCGGTGTACGTCGGCGCTGGGTGTGAGATGCTGCTGTTGTTGTTGTTGACGCTACCCCCGAATCCAACCTCTCTCGAAAAATCGTCCGCCTGTGAACACACACACGCATGCATCGAGTGCAAAAGAATAGTTCGTTTTTATTTTGTAGTTAAATCGAAATAATTCAATACTAAAGAAATATTTTACTCCTGTCTTCACCAACCACCCCGCTTCTCAAGGTGAGGGAGGGTAGGAGGACCGTGTGTTGATTCCATTTTCCGGGGGTACGACGACTTCACTTGTTCGTTCGTTAGCGATTCGTTTCTCGTTTCGCGCCTTTAGATGGAAAATAAACAGCAGCAGCCGGATCCGGAAGTAGCCGTGTGCGACGGTGTGTCTCCCACTCTCGTTCTCTCTCTTGCCCAGCACACACACACACACAGACACACACGCACCCTTTGGGACTGGCAATTCGCACGCATACTGGGGCACGCATTTTCGCCTTTCCCGGTCCATCCCCGCAACAGCCACCGAGCGGTCCTAGCCACTGACCATCTTCGCTTCCGTGTGTCTGTGCGGTACGCACTTTCGCCGTCGCCGAACCGAAAAGGAGCGGACTTGGTTGAGAAAGGAAGTCGAGAGGAAGTACACTTGTGCGCGCGCGCGCGCACACACCATCCACGGATACTTCTGTGCTGTGTGCCCGAAAACAGAGAAAAGAAAAATGATATAGACACCGAGTGGAGCGCTGTGATCACGGCGTGTATGTGTTTGGAGTCCTAGTACTGGGTTGGGAAGGGAGAGCTGGATGAGGGTGGGGGGACACCTTCGCGAGGTGCATGGTCGTCGCTTGGTGTGGTTGTTGGAGCAGGGCAAACAGACTGCTCGGTCCTACTCAAACCTCTGCAACGGAGGCCCGTTTTCCCCTGCTTATTCTGGACCACCGATTTCCTACTTATGTCGCTGTGGGTGGAGGTGGGTTGTGGCTTGGAGGATGGGAAGGAGGTTTGAAAATTGTCGAACCCACAGGTTTCCACCACGATATCCACAAAGAGGAACGGAGTCGGCCAAACGCGCGCGCGAACAAACTTCGGTAAAGCTCGAGTGAACTTACGGAAGTGGCCATTCCTTGTACCCTTGTGTATGGTTGTGTGCGTGTCAGTTGGATCGAGGCTGGTTTGGGCGGTTTATTTTTCTCATTTTTTACTTGTGTTACTGGTTCACCCCACCACGATATTGCACCGCTCGCTGCTGGTCCGTCAAAGGATAACACGTTGATTTTAATGATTGTGGCATGGCGTGGAAGAAAACGAGCTGGTGAGGTGGAGGATGGGAGGGGTAATGGAGAACGGCGGGAAGGGCTTTCACGCACACATACTCAACTGGCACACACGAAAATCGCACATACACACACGAATACACAGCGTCAAACCGCACCGAACTTTTGGCGATAAACTTAACCAAACTCGCTCGCCTCGTTTTCCCAGGACTCGCCGCAGCAGCAGCTCTTCGCGGGTCGGCGAAACTATCGTGTAGCGCTTCAGGCGAGCTGGTGCGCGAGTTCGGAACTTCTTGCTCAGTATCAACATAAACTGGAGGCGCAGGGGGAGGCCAGGGGGGGTTGATAGCACTCGAAATAGGAAGATGTATCGCGCGAAAGCTTCCACGAATGAGTGAGTGATAGGAGACGGGAGTTGAATAAAGTGCAAACAACAGGGACAGATGCATGGAGCGTGGCGTACCACACCAAGCAGCGTTCGCCGTGATGAACGTGGTGCAATTTCCACGCGGAAGATGGAACAGTGTGAACCATTAAAGTCATATGACAGAAAATCAATAATTCCGGAAGAGAGAACGACGTCGACGACGACAACGACGAATGCCTCTTAAATCCTTTATGTATGGGAAATATTTGTCCCCATGGTTCTGCAACATGCGGAAGTGGAAAAAATGAAAGGAAAATCCATCCGGGGCCCACTACTGACAGGTGACAGGTGGCCGCGGGATGCTGATAGCTGGTACGAAATTGGGTTTCAGTGATGAGAACAAAAAAAAAGACAGCCAAGGACTCTTCCACAAAGTGAGTGAATAGGGCTAAGGCAAGAGGACAAGAGATGTTCTCTTCTATTTTGTTTCTTTGTTTGCACAATCAATCTGCTTTGCGGAGTGGCGGCGGCGGGCGTGCATGTTCCCACGGCCCTTGAAAACTCCTGCAAACATTTTCCCATCGAACGCAGAGGACAGAAAAAAGAATGAACGGACTCACTTGTAGGGAGATTAGGTCTTTTTTTACCAGGGGGAAGACTGGGGATTTCCCCGAACATCTTCCTGCCGCTGGACGACGGGTAAACCCCCCGGTGGCAGCGTCCAGCCGTTGTTCTTCCCCGGACGCAACCGAAACAGGTCCTTCGTGTGTGCCTCTGTATGATAATCCCGCACGCCTAATCCGGAAAAGAAGATCGTGCCGGATTGCCACCGGAAAATTCGTTCATATTTGTATGGGGCACGGTAAAATAGTGGTCGATTTGTAAAAGTGAGGGTACCGGCAACGTCCGCTGCTCCGCGCTGTACCGGGGAATCCCTCCCCCGAGGGAGATTTGGAATTTTCCTAATGAAATTCTGGGCCCTGATTGGAAGGATGCTTTTGGGAATTTAGTTTCCCGTGTGCGTGCGTGCCCGATGTGCGTACGCTTGCTGGGGGGTACATGGAATTCAAAAATGAAAAGAAAACACACCGACAAGGAGGAGGCACGGTTTGGAAATGTGGCTCTCCAAAAATTACATATGTTGCTCTGGAAGCGAGGACGGTACGGCTTGAATACCCCTTTTTCTTTTGGAATACTATTTCTTCCCTTAAGGGAATGGTTATATATGCGAACGTAAGCCTTTTTCGAAGAGGGTCCTATGTTGCAGTAATTTTCCCCGTGCACCACCTTGCCCCCTTAGGAAGTGACGACTGCGACCCTGATTCCGGGCCGGGCGATAGTACCAGATTGGTCGAAAATAGCTTTAATGATTACCAACACAAATCATCAAACGCATATTAATGGCAGCGAATGTGCGCATGGAAAACGCAGTTCTGCCCGCGGTCGGCGTCTTTCTGGTGCAAGGAACCACTGGTGTACCACACTGCAAACGCTGGATCGGATGCGCCATGAAGGCAAGGCTGTTGTCTGCTGTGGCGCAATTAGAGCTAAAGAAAACCTTGACTGTATGGTCTGCGAATTTTCACTACGCAGTAGCGCAGCACTCATCAAATACAAATTTTCCCGAAAAAAGGGGGATTCTCTGCGACTAATGATCGTGCGAACAATGGCGACGGTGATCGTTTTTGAATAATATCTACCACGGCCTCGTCTCGAGCCACCGTTTACCCTTTGCAGATCAGCAGTCGGGTGGT
>JAOEFI010000007.1:18435856-18453712 GCA_034621735.1 Anopheles plumbeus | reverse complement strand
AGCAGCAGCAGAGTGTTCAGCTCCATCCTAACATCAACCAGAGCCAGGCTTAACCCAGGCTAAGCTGGCCCGCGAGATAAAACGGAGACGTCAGCAGAAGAAGAAGCAGGGGGACGGAGGGGGGGCGGGCGGTAGGTGCATCAATAAGTGCAAACAGTGCGTTATATTGCATCCACCACACCAAACCCGTCTCGGAAACTCCCATCCGGCTGGGGTGGAGAGCACGAACGGCGCAGCCACTAGGGAGGAGAAGCCTTGGTTCTTCTTTCCCAAGCTTGTTTTGTTGGTTGGTTGCTTGCTTGCTTGCCAACATCACCACTGCCAGCCGAGAGGCGACAAACAATTCCCAGAAATTGTGCACTAAACAACGTACACGCGCGAGAGACACACGGCACGCAACGCAAACCAAGCCACACAAACGAACGAACGAAGGAACACACGAACCGCGAACAGCTCTCCTCCGGTGGTGGTGGTGGTGGTGGTGGTGGATCGGGGGTTGATTGGGGGTGGATGCACCCAATCTATTCGTCTCGCCAACCGAACAGGGAGCTATTCAGGGCAGTTCGCGAGCTGCGCGCGCGCGCGCCCTTGTTGCAAAGGCACACAGACACCCGCAAAAACACACAAGCCCAGCATTAAGGACACCTTTCTCCCTCCCATTGCACCGCGACATTGCACTTTCGCATATGCATCCCAAAACTGAAGTAGTCGTCGTCGGCATCGTCATAGTCGTCGTCGTCGTTAGTGTCGGAATTGAAACCATTCTTCCATTTGCTTGACACCTTCCCATGTCCTTCCCCGTCCTTCTTCGGAGAGGACCAAAAACGACCTCTTCGATCTTCGATTGTGCCTAGTGTGACCCATGTTTGTGTGTTGGTGCGTCCTCCGCAAATCGAAATTGCATCGATGCATTCGTTGCACCACACAGGACGCGATGTACGCGATGGGAGATGGTGGGTTTCCTGCTGTACTCCAAATATTTTACCACCCACCAACCCACCGACCCAGTCAGTATTCCAGAGGCTAAATGCACTCTACATCGTCACACACGTACTTTCAATTTGGAGAAGCAAAAGAGAGGGATATGGGGCGAGTGTGTTTGTTAGCGGGAGAGAGGGAGAGAGAGAGAGAAAAAGAATGTTTGGGGGGCGCTTGGAAAGGATTATTCCGAGGAAAGGATTTCCAATCTTGCCCAGTGTGCACAGTAGTCTCCCTCTGTCCCGTGTGGTGTGTGCCCACTTACCGATGTACAATCAAACTATGCACACCGCTTCCTCGCCGATATATGTTTTTGATAACCAATATGTTATCCAGTGGGGGATGGGCAGATTAACACACGGGTGGGTGGACCGTCCCGCGCCGTGGGGAGATCGTCATCTTTCATCAGAGTAAATTCAAGTCACGAGTGAAGCCGCTCGATGTGTGTGGTGTGTCCGTGTGGTTGTGTGTGTGTGTGTGTGTGTGTGCATCGAGAGGTTGTCGGAAGCATTTTCGGAGTGCTCCCAACTCCGGTCGAGGGAATGAAAGTTAGGGCGGACTAGAAGTGCTGCCGGTGTTCGGTTACCGGGGGGGTGCGCAGCAAGAAGCGAAAGGAACGGAAGCAAGGCACACACATTTCCATCAGCCATCAAAAGCAAAAGCAAAACAAACAGCGCACGAACCGCGTTTGCCGCGGCACACTTGCTGCATCCATCCCATCGATCCATCCGTCTATCTGGCGAAGCTGCTGGGCGGATCGCGATTCCCCAGTCACCGATTCTAATATCTCCGCTTGCTCTGCCTCCCAGCCATGCTTTCCAGTTGTTGGGACAACTAAATCCTCCACCCACCCACGCAACCGGCGGTCCTTGCTTGGCAAACGAGCGGCGGACGACATAACTAATGCACTCGAAAAGACGTGCACATGCACGCGGTCGGGCGCGAATCGTTTGCTCGTGGCCGCGGTGTGGCTGGCCCGCGGCTGGCGGAGAGATACACACTGGCAAACAATCAGGAACCGAATGTCCTGCCACCCAACATCCTCCTGTTCTCCATTTGGGATAAAGAGCCCACACACCGCAGTTGTATGACATGCGGGTTTATCCCATGTCTCGTCGGGCTTAAGCTTTATCCTGGCGTTTGTTATCTCTCGGGTTTAACGGAACGATTTTGGAAGGTGGGAGCTGCTGGGAGATGTTGGGGATGGTGGAGGGCAGCCTCTGGGGCTCCCTTGCATATCATACATACATTCTCCGCCAAGTATATCGCATTACTGACGAGTGGATTGCAAATTCGAATGAACCCAAGTGAAGTCGTCGTGTTCGCCAACACACGAAGCAAACCCGGTTTAAGTTGTCGTTGTTAGCTGCGCTTCTGCTAACTTTAACTCGTCCCAATATCGTCCTTTTGCTCCTCTGGAGTACACGATCCCGCTCGTGTCGACATCCGAAAAGATCCCGATTCCGCAAAAAATCCCGACCCGAGCACATGGCTCGCGATATCTCGTGTGTGCACAGACATGCGCCCTTTGCTGGAATCGAGCGACTCCGAGGGGACGAGAAGACACGTACCCTGGGTACGCGTCTGGGAAGGAAAACGTTCGTCCTGGCACGAACAACAGCTCGCGCCGCGGCATATATAGCACGCGAAAACGGTCGCAACTCCGCAGAAGGAACAAGACGCGATGCTGCTCCTCCAGGGATGTGTGTCGACTGCATGTGGGAGCTTTTTTATTGTTTGGGAAAAGGCACGCCGCTGCGCTCTGGAATTGCACACACACACGCACACTCTCGTACGTTGAAATGATGGTGGTATATCCTTCTTCCGCGATGTTGTGAACCACTCAAGCGAAGTGCGCGGAACAGGTAGCGCGCGATGGAGAGAGCTTTCGCCGTTTCCACCACGTGTAACCACGTGGCACTCGATTTCCGCGTCGATTATTGCTGTGCTGTGCAAGCTGTGAGTTGTGAGGGCAAGCTTTTCCTGGACTCCTGTGACTACTAAGCCGCCAGCTGTCATGGGACTTGGGAAGGTTTTTCTAAACTCAATCTCTTCTGTTGTACCATTTGTTCGTGTTGATGTCCGGAGAGCGTGCTGACGTACCGCTCGAGGATGCACCAACGGCAGCGTGGCGCTCCATGCACGCCTCCTGGGAGTTCAAATCGACAAGTGTGTCCTTTTGTTTACATCATGCCGATTGCTGCGGGGAGTTACTGTTGATTGATAGCGCAGTTCTCCTTCATGCACTTTGGCGTGAGGTGGTCACGTTGGCACGGGCGGACAGGAGAAGCAGCGTCGTAGTAATAGGAAACGCAGAGTTTGCAGTAATTGGGAAAACTCGTGGAGCAAGAAAAAATGTTGAATGATAAAGCTAGAGCAGCCGACCGAACTTAAAATATGAAAAGAATCGCAAAACTTGCACAGCTTCCTTCCGGGTTCAAACTTCTCTCTTACATAAATTCAAACAAATCAATTCACATCACGCCGAAGATGTTCAAGTTCGATGGTTCTATTTATTTTTTCTTTCATTTTCTTGTTCCATTACTGAGACCCTCGCACTCGTCGAGCTTCGAATACGCCAACAGTGGGCAAAACGTGGGGAAGGGAATGTTTTCAGAAAATTTCACATTACTCACTCCAAAACGTGACCATTAGTTACAGTTACAGCCGCGAGAAGATGTTTGCATAAGTCAGCGAGTATGGGCACGAGAGTTCCTACTGCAGAACTGTTATCATTGGCTTCGGAACAGGGTTTCCAATACAACGGGTATTCTTGAAAATTCTGCAGGCGCCGTCCGGTAATTTATTGGATGAAAGCGGCATTGGGTGGTTTTGTTACAAAAATGCTATTCTTTGGTTGGCTATAAGGAGGCAGTGTCCAGTCCAACGGCGATGGGCATTAATATTGTCCCCGACACTTTACGTCTTCCTGTTCACATTCTGTTCATCTTGTCTCAACTATTGAGAATTGTATTCGTCACTTTCGAGCTCCAAATACCGTGCCGTTTAATTCTTCATTTTTCCACACCATCAGCGGAACCCTTCTTGGCGTTCATTCGAGCAAGTTTTTCTGTAGTTATTGATTTTGGTGTTGGCTGGTTCAGGCGACTTTGGCCGCGCTCCGACGACCTACATTGTTGGACGCGTCTGAAAATGTAGCGAGCGCGCGGGAAATGTAAACAAAATTGGAGTTAATTGATGGCGAAGCACTAATTGACATCCGAGGGTTGGGTTCGATGCACGAACACGAACTGGATGAGTTTGGACAAACGGAAAAGTACTCAAATGTATGTCGCTGATGTGACTAACGACCTAAAACCCCGCGCATTACACTGTTTTCTTGTTCGATCGATCTGCTGCTTGCTCGATAAGAAACCGAAGAAGAAAAATCCCGAATCGAATGTGTATACAATTACCACAGAGAGAGAGAGAGAGAGAGGGAGAGAGAGAGAGAGAGAGAGAATGAGAGAGAGAAAAGAAAAACAATCAACTCATACATGAAAAATAAAATCAAAATTAGAAAACAAAATGTATAAATAGCAAAATTGTGCACGCATCATGTAGGAAACGAGAAGTGCGACGGGGTGTGTTACTGAAGTAGTATTAAAAAGAAAGGAACAATCCCCAAAACACAAGCACTAGCAGCACCATGAAGTCAACAGTTTCAAACGACAAGAATAAAGGGAAGCAAACCAATAGAAAGCTAGTCCTTGTATGTGGCGCGTATGCCTGTGTGGGTACATGTAAATATGAAAGAATGAAAACAAAAATCCATACTAAACACAGGCGAAAACGTGTAGGTGGAATGCAATTTCTTAGAAAATCAGAGAAAAATGAAAACGATAGCGAAATGGGATGTAGCTTTCGACACGTAGTATCATACTATTAACTATTACCAGAAGCGAGAAGCGCAACACTAACAGAAAATTCCAAATAAACAAATAAAATTTTGTTAGATGATGTTTTAGGTCAAATTTACATGTAAAAATACACCACCCCGATGCAAAAGACAAAATCCATTGTGCTACACAAACAAAGCACGACCGAGGAGAAAAGTGAATAGTCAACATGTCAAAGACAGAAGGACAAACAAGTCGATACCGTACCGCACTAGGAAATTCGATTGAAATTTGGCTCTCATACATGAAAAACGAAACAAACGTGAATTTCCAGCGCTACTTAATGGAAAACGAAAGTTGAAAAAAATAGACCAAATAATAATGTGTGTGTGTGTAAATAAAGGAAATCCCTTTTTCGAACAGAGTCCACGCGAGAGAGCGAAACGGGGCTGGAAAGTTGTTGGCGAAATGGAAGTGATCTGGTTTGGCAGAGTTCTCATTTAACAAAAAGAAGCTAGCTTCTTCTGTGTTTTAATGTTTCTTCCGTTACATTTCTGTTAAAGTTTCCTCAGTTTAATGTATCCGTAGAACGTTCAGTAGGGCCTATTGAATAAGCACGCAGGAATTCGTTTCTTGATTTTATCTAACGAACAATTCGATTTCCAATAATTTATCACATAAGCTTGTTATATATATATATTTCTTAGACTGAAAGGTGGCGAACGGTGAAATAGTTGACGCCGCGGAGAGCTGTGGGGGGTGGACGAAACGGACTCGATAGGCCCTACGATAAGTGTCCAAAAACCAGGAAGCAAGTGCGCGGCAGTAGAAAGAGAAAAAGATTTAATCTAAACCTGTTTCTAGTGAAATTAGCAGTAGTTAAAGTAAAATTTTAAAACAAACAACAACCCACGACAACAGCACTTTAAGGACGAGGCGAAGAAACGATGCTGTCTCCTCCGCACTACTACACTCTGGCTTCCTTTCAAGAAGTGTCCAAGGAGAAACTAAAGGAGAGCCCGTAAGGTGGTTTTGCGTGGTTTTTTGTGAGGATTAAAATGGAGCTCTAGCCCGACCTCTTTAGATGATGTATGTGTGTAGGCATGTATGCATGTATGTATGCGTGTATGTGCGTAGTGAAGACTACCAAATATCCACCCATAAGCAAGAGGGGAAGGGGAGAGAAAAATCCGCTGTCGTCGATGAAAGGAGAAAACCGGAGGAAAGTCAGCTATGCGAGCTACGATCGTTCCTTTCCAAAGGATGCGATTGCAAATTGGCAAAGATCAGAGAAAATGTGGGGGAAATCGCTAAACCTTTTGGGATGAGTGGGTTACGAGTCTTATAAGTAAACAATTTGTTTTTAATTTTAACGAACTGTGATGTAAAAAACATATTTATTTATATTTAAACACTCTATATACATACGAATCAATCTCGCAAAACTACTGCGAAGAAAGCTACGCAGCGATCAAAGGGACGGTTAGACAATGTAGTCGACGAAGGGGATAAAAAATGACCAGATGATTATCGCATTCATGGAATTGCCCCGTCGCCCGACCGCATATCGGCTATTTGAGAGAAGAAATAGGAACAACACCCAGGAGTCGCCTACTCGTAAAGAAAATGAACCTGAATCAATAAAAGAATTAAGCGAACGGAGGCGAACTAAAATGTGGTCACATGTTACTTGTATAATTCTAAGCTATAAGTATAATAATCATGGAAGTAATGAAAATAATATTATTAAAAACAGAAATAAATCCTACGAATAATCCCCCTTGTGTATAGTTGTAACTGTAATCCACACGTCTCTTCGACACCGGTCGACATGCGGATATGAATAAATGGAAAACTGGAAAAAATTCAAACAGCAAAAGCAAACGATTTTCAAAAATAAATACAAATTGTCTACCAGATAATAAAGAAGAAGAAAAATTGAAATTTAAAATGGACGCAGAAAGAACTGTTGTGTGTTGTACCTAACCGGTCCTACACCGGACACCGTGAGTTGTCTGCAATGGCTGGCGATAAACATACCAGCATTTTTAATTTACGAAATAGCGCATCAACTCGTCACATCATCCTTCAGAAATAAGCTGCTGGGAAAACGGGGACTGTGGAATGCTTTGGATTCTGGCGGACGCGCGAAGAGATGGAAGTGGCGGAGGAAAGAGTAGCAGACCTTTAGTCCTCTTCCTTGCTACATCCCAAGGAATCTTCCTGTTATCGTTATGTGCTGATAATCCCGCCCGGTTTCGCATCCCTCCTTTGTGTGGCAGAACTCCTTTTGAGCTGTGCAAGATAAGACAAGGGAATTGAAAGATTTAGTTAGAACTGCAAGACAATAGGCAAGGCGATAGACAAAGACGCTTCCCGTGTGAGATACAGCCCGTATCTCCTTCCGGAATTACCGAACGAGCAGATGGAGCACAAGCGAAGGAACTACGACAAGCAAGCTGCAGGAAATGTGAAACAAAATGGTTGACTCTCCAAGTGATGCTGGGTGACGGATCGTATTCATTCAGCTTCCGAAATATGGAAATAACTCCTGTGCAGTGACGTGCATCGCGATGAGGAAAACAAAGTTTGGAAAATGAATCGTCAACAATATCATGACGCGTGATGTGTTCGTAATGGGGTCGAGGAAACTAGAAAATTAACGCGGCGAACAGAATGCTGCTGGAGGGAAAAGGATAATGAAAATTTAATCGAAAAATACACAATAGCAAAACCCCCAACATTACAAGTACCAATTGTACAACTTTAGATTTCCCATTAAATATTCCACTCCTTTCCACGACAGATTCTGAAATGCTTGTAAATTAGTAATAATTCTTGTGGTGGCGCAACAGCGATCAGTAGCCAATCTATATGACGTAAAACTAGTCAAAGAAAAGCAAATGAATAACATTTTTAGAAAACAAAATAAAAATACCTTACGGAAAAAATAAAACACCTTGGAAGGAAACACTACAGGATCTATTGTGTGCAGACGAAATGCGGCAAAACGTAATCATTCATACCAGGAGAGGAGACACAAACTGCACATACAACAACTACCTAGGTACAATAAGTAAATCAAACAATTACACTGGAAACGTTGAAGGTGAAAAAAAAGAAAAACACATGAAGTACACATAGAAACTGTAAGTAGAGAAACATCAAAACCAATGCTACATGAATACGAACGTCGAAACGTCAAGTAGTAAAGAAGACTATTTACGATCTACCCCATCTATTGGATCCAATTAAGATCCTTGCATTCCTGAATGTCGGAAAGTGTATCCATCTACCCAAGAAACCGGTGTTTCGGGCACATGTTGAAAGGATTAACTCTTGTCCAAACGTAAAACTCACCAGCATACAAGGATATACAGGTGGAAAGAATAATCAGCTCAGAGAACGACACGACACTAATCGAAATCAATAAATGCTAACATTAATCGTAAGCACTCATGTCGAACCGTCAACTAGCCGCAGAAAAGTCACAATTTTCTCGCAAAAATTTAAATAAAAGCAGCAGGCATTGCAGACATGTAAAATCAACAAAATTTAAAACAGGTAAAATATCGTAAATGGCTTTATCATATGGCCAAAAAGGACGGCCGGAAACCGTACGGTGTATGGTGGTATGAAGGCTTCAACGCCGATGAAAAAAACACTAAACAAAGAGAGTAAACTATAGTTCTTTCGAATAAAACTACAAAAATGTACCAACATAGCTACGCGATGTTTACAATGTAATTCATTATTCATATCCGAAACATCGTCAGTTGAGAAATGGTTTAGAACAACATTTAGGACTGCGTCATAGAGGCAGTCATGAAAAGTGTATATTTCTACATGGACATAATTATTTTCATCTAGATCTCAATAATTGAAGCATACAATATTTTACCTAAAAACCACAGTACATGTTAGGAAAAATCAGTATCTTTTGCGTACACGAGAGTTACTATTTGAATCACTTGCGACAGTTCTCGCTTTATTTAAGCATAGAGTTGCGCAATGAAATCGTTTTTTTTCAGTTTCAGCTGTACAGAAAATTGTGTCACTTCAACTGTATTTGTAGCCCATTAAGGGTGTACGTAGGCCACTTAAAACCGAATATTCCATAGGTCGGTAACCTTTCGCCTAGTGTAGCATGTAAATGTACACTGTACCGAGAAAATAATTTATTTAGTTCGACGTTACATATGCTCGTGCTCGTGCGGCTGTCTTGAAATACGCATGTCCCATAATAATTTTAATGTTTATAGGATTTATTATGAGTATCTAGGGGTTTGCTGCTGATAAGCGCCCCGTATATTCTCCAAATCCTTTTCCTTTTCTAAAAGCATACTTCGACTGCACATCCTCACTACTCTTGTTTCGATTTCGAAAAGGGTACTGCTGTAACACACATTGAGCATACATTTAGTTTTATCGTTTGCTTATTGAGTTAACACAAACATTATTTTATTCTATATTATCAATTACAATATCAATCATAATATTGGACGCGCCTTCTACGCATCGGCGCCATCAAATAAGCGCAATCTAAACATCGGTTCTAAAAATATCTATAGATTTTCACCTTTAGTACAGTAGGGTTTTTTCTCAGACCAGATACACTGATATGAAGAATTGGTTTGAAGTATAAACGGACACATCAATAATGCATTTCAAACTGTCAAAATACGACAATTCTGTATATATCATAGGTTGCAAATGTTACGCCATGGTTTGGCACAAGTTTGTTTATATTACATTAAATTTGGGATGAAAAACATCTAGGAATCATAAACACCTATAGCTTTTATGAATGGTTTAAATAATAAATCACCGCGACTTTTACTATTACTTGGAACAATGCTCAACCTTACAGGGTCGACTAAATCAGACTGATCGAGCTGACTTCGAACTGTCAGTTTTGCATGGTAGTTCGTTGACAAAAGCTCGAAAGCTACAAAACAGAAGTAGAAACCCCGTGAATCGGTGTAGAAGACACCGGCGAGAAATTCCGCTTCTGTTTATAAATTTGTATCGTCGGTAAAAGCAATCGCTTTGAGTGTGTTATATTTTAACCACATCTGCGACACAGAGGTGGCAGTTCCGGTGGTATTTTGGAAACAAGAAGATTTCATTGCCGATTGCAAAATCTGCTTTGGTTGCAATTCACGAATGTCAAGAAATTTGCTACAACTGCAGTCGTTGTCAGTAGCTGTCGAATGCATGCGCGAGTGAACTGAATTGTGCGATAGGTACGCGCCGCGTAGCTCACGGTTTGATTGATAAGGCGCTTGGATAATTCGTTCGGTGGTACGATTATTTGTCTTATAGTGATTACAAAATATAATAATTGTGCACCAGTGCAGCACCCGTTGCGGTGAAGTAGTTTCGGTCGAACGCCGGTAGTTTCCGATGGAAGCAATCCAGGCAGAAGGAAATCCCCCGGAAGAGCAGCGGGAGGAGTGTCCGACGATGAATGTTGAAACTGTTGCGTCAACTAATTGCACAGATACTGAAAAAAAATCCAAAGCAATGAAAGAACCAGAGAAAACAGACCTCGGGGAAGCCCTACTTCAAGGCAAGGCTACATTGGAAAGGGTAAGCGTTCTATTTTGTACAGCGTTTGTAGGGTATTAAAACAATTTTTAACGTTTTAGACAACCGAAGAAACGGACCAATCTGACGAAACGTTTGTGATTGAAAGTTCTCCGGAGAAGCCACCTTCAGAGAGGACCAAAGAAGATTCGGTCAATAGTACGCAATACGCCGATGATGTATTCTCCATCGACGATGAGGAAGAGCCTGATGAAAAACGGGACCACGAGGAAGACGAGGAGCAGAATGAGGAAAACGAGGAAGAGAATGAGGAAGAAGAGGACGAAGAGGACGAAGAGAACGATGACGACAATTACGGTGAAATGGATGAAGAAGAGGAGGTTTACGTTGAGAGCACGGGCAGTGCTGATGCGAATGAACTATCCGAAGAGAACTCAACAGACTGTGACATAAGTTCTAACGATAATACGGATGAAGGCAACTACCAACTGGGAGCGGATGATCGGAAAGGCGATAAGGCTGTACCGGAGGAAAAGTCGTCGGACAATGAGCAGGACGGACACATAGACCACCTCACTGATGAAGATGAGATTGAAGAAGTGGAAGAAGTGAAAGATAGACACCTGGAGGACGGACACATAGACCACCTCACTGATGAAGATGAGATTGAAGAAGTGGAAGAAGTGAAAGATAGGCACCTGGAGGAGGAGGGAGAGGATGATATGGATGATGCGCCCCTTGAGAGCACAGCTGTAGTGCGGATTGTTGGACTAAATGATTCGAATAACAGCGGATCATCGATTGTGAAAAGACGAGTGAAAATAAAATACCGCATCTTTACAAACAAACTGACGTCCCAGCTTCGCAAGCGGTCACTCAAAATGTGAGTACATGATTACTACTGTTCTATTTTATCGTCTTTCCAGGAAGTTGTTGGGCGTCATACAATTCACGCTCACTAAACAAGAGTAAACGAAGGTCGCCTCCAACCAATTTCAAAATCAATACGAATGAGAATTTAATAGTGCTGGTCCATCATTCGTTGATTAATATCAATCTCTACCACGAAATAATATTTTCCCGTGTACACCTGAGATCTGTTCTCTTTCCAAATCATTTGCATTCCATTATTTTCCCTTTAACTAAAAGGATCGCAATTGCGACAAAAAATTGCTTGTCGTTAGCACTGTCGCTATATATTTGAAAGTCTACCGCTTTCTTTTACTTCCGTCGATAGATGCATATCCTGCTTCTAGTAATGCGAGAGATATCAGCGTCACAGGGAAATCGAAGTCGCGGTATTTCAAGTCGTACATTCTCTTCGCTGCTGTGGAAAATCCATAACATCGCTTTACATTTGTGGGTGCGTATTGCAGACTAAGAGACGTATGCAAAGGGAGTGAATGCAGAAGCGTTGCGTGGCGTCGGTTTTTTTTTACATTCGGTCATTTACGGCTGAAACAAAAACTCCCGACGCGCGGATGCTGTGCCCGTTTGTGAGGGGTATGAGATGACGCGCTATGGTCGACGACAGCACATTGCTTTGTGCGCATGCGCCAAATATGAAGACGTGGATGAGATGCCGTCTGTGTACACGCGTACTGTTCGTACGGAGAATTGGTGTTTCGATTTTAGGGTTTGAACTTTTCTTTGTGAGGCAGTGGCGAGGAATCGAATTCGACTGATTTTTGTTTTTTCGTAATCGCCGTGGAACGTGTCGTCTACTCGTTATGAACGAACGTTTCAGTTCTTATTATTCTGCTACATTGGTTTGGTTTTTAATATGTAATAACATTTGGAAAAATGGGAAATCCTTTGGCGGAAAAAGTTCAAACGTTATTCCTTGTTTGTTGACAAAAAGGAAGAATTGAACTGTGAATATTCGCATAAATAATTATCATATCCAGGAAATATGTTCTAATTTTTTCCACTATTACATCTCGTCCATATATTTTCATGGAGGATGATTCGCAGTGTTTTGTCATCGATTACGAACAACAGAGGTGGGTTCGTCGCCGTACCTTTGCAAATTTGCCCGTCCCTGAAGCATAACTTCCATGCCTTTCTTCTATCGCTCACGCCAAACCAACTTTGCAGCCTTGGCGCAGCACCGAAGAGAGAATGGATGGCTACAGGAGCAGCAGCAGTCACAGAAAAGGGCAAAGTCAAAAATCATGCCAAGGTAACGCGCGCCAAAGTGGCATTAGTTGTAGCGACGAGCATAGAGAAGCAATAGAAATAGACAGAAGAACTGATGATGGTTGTTGGTTGGGCTCTTTAAGCTGCACTATGGTTGGTTCAATTTGATTCAATTGACCTTTTGCTGCTTTGCCCTTATCGGTGCATTTGGCAAAGACTCCCTCTAAGCCACGTTCTCCCTCTCTTCGCACTTCTTTTGTGTGAATTGATTGCACGGAAAATATATGATAAGAAAAAAAAACGGAAATGATTTGATATCTTGGCTCATTTGGTCTAGATCTAGCAAGAACATAGTTTTATCTGTAATGAAAGGGTATTAAGTGTGCCAGTTGCAGTTGTCGCTGCTCCTCAGGAACTGAATCGGGATAAGTAGCAAATTGTTTATGAAATTATTACTATAATTACATTGTGCAACTGAATTTCCACGGTCATAGACAAGGATGGTATGCACGTATCTTTGCGGTGAAAATTAAGTTTCACCACACCGTAATAGCTTGTGGCATCAGTTTGTGGTAATCCCTTTTGGATTGTATTTTGTTTGAGAGACACTTTATTCACGAAAAAAACCTGCCGCACCAGTCCAACTATTGCGTTGATTTCATTAATACCCTCACTTGATTGGCTCAATTCCTGCCTAGCATACGGTGCGATATTTGCTTGATGGTCGAGTTGATATTTTGCCCCGCAACTTTTGCTCTCGACTGCATCCCGAAAAACATTGCCTGATTCGCTCCTCGGTACGTGATGGCAAAACTTTGCTGATTGTTCCTGCCGTTGCAACAAGGGTTTGACTCTTGAGGTCGTCCAAAAATCAAAAACATTTTTTCTGTCACAATATCTGACAAAATAAAAATGGAAACACTGAACGAGAAACTCTTGCCCGGAAGAAAAAGCTAAAAAAAACGTCGAATGCTGAAAATTTCACTTCGACTGAGTTTCGCGGAGTGAGATTGAGAGGAGGGACGAAAACCCGAAATTCAACGTGATTGCATGGACGGGTGCGACGGAAAAGTATAGTGACGCGACGCTATCACGAGGGCGATAATGGTGCCGCTCTCCCGAGCCGCGGGAGGTGTATTTTATGATTTCGTTCACCCGCTTGCCGCCGCTTTCGCTTCTCCTTTCGCGGATTCGACAGTTTCCCGCTGAATGCATTTTCCCATTTCTTTCTTTCGGAGTTGGAGCTGGGAGGTGGAACAATCGGCCATCGACCGCCCCATGAGCGAGTTCTGGTTACTAACCTCATCCTTGCAAAGTATCCTTGCGCTATCCTTGAAGTGCGGCACTCGTCGGCGCGCTGTCGTAGGGCTTCCACGATGCACGTACTTTGCACCATCGTCGATATCATTGCATTGACTTTCCACGCAGTTCTGCTCCCGGTGACCTTTGACCGACCTGCTCAAGTGCCCGGTAGTGTGTCCTGGTTGGGGCTTAGCGTTTGGACTTGTTTTGCCGTTGCTCACACCTCCCGTCGCCAGACGGACGAAAACCACACTGGCCAACGAACAGATAAAATTCTCAACAAAGAATACATTAAACAATGAAGAAAAAAAAAACAATATGACCAAGGCCAGAATCAGACTATCTACCGCAGTTCAATAGTCATCTTCATCATCGGCTAATGCACTGTCACCACCAAGGGCCCTTTTGCCAGTGCTGGTTGACGTAGAAACGGAGTTGAACGTGTGGTACTTTTTCTTTTCGACTTTTGCTACTCCAATACCCTCTAGCGTTTACTTCAATCATTCCAAGTGCGATGACACGAAAGGATAATGGTGGCTTTGGGCGAACGAATCCTTATAGCGTAATCTTTACTTCAGGGAATATTTTTATCGAACCTTCAAAGAGGCGATTCTTCATGCAATTTTTGTTTGTTTTTATCGTAAACATTTAGCGTAGTGACTGCAATCGGAGTATAAAGTTGTCACCCTGATGAAAGGGTTTACTTTTGTTATTATCACATCGAAGCTCCGATTGACCACATTCTGGCAGCTGAGACACGGTGCACCACACGGTGCTGCTCCTTTAGTTTGTCTCTCTCTCTCTTGCCGTGCAGACAAACTAATTTAAACGTGTAACCTGCATTCTACAGCACACGCTGCACTGCATTTTGACGGCTGCTTACTAATCAATAAAAATTGACACGTAGCCCGGCGCTAAGTGTGCAAACTGCATCCCGCTTTGCCGTCGCTGCAGGTGAATGATCGATGTGGCTGGCATTGGCATCTTTTATTCCGCCATTGAATGTCCTACTAGTCTGTGCCTCTTTCGCGCTCTGCACTTAGCGATGCAGATTTAATGGATTGTTTTCCATTTCTGGCACACTGTGCACATAACCTTGGGAGTACCGGCGGCAAGAAGATTGGCTAGCTGTATTGGGTATAATTCGATGGTCGTTGACACCAGTCTTTAGAATCAAGGAGGCTACATATATCAATATGTGATTACACGATCCCTGGACTGCCCACCGACATAACCAGTAGTAGAGAGCATTCCATGATTCAGTATGGCATCTTTGGCCCACATAAACATCGTTTCTTAACATATAGTAAAGCTTTGTTTAGTGCCTTCTTCATCTCTATTGATTGTTCGCGAATGAATCAATGGTGTTAGTGAACCATATGGAAACGACCTTTCTCAACTTCAACCTGCTCCTTGATTGTATGTGGCTTCGTGCCCAAATCTAATATTAAACGTGAAAAGCGGCGGTGTGTCATCCTACGAAATTTGAATTCCTCTCGTTGATTTTACAAGCGCCCAACACACTCGGCACATAAGGCACCACCGTTCATTGAAGTCAATCACGCAGCACCACCACCCCAAGTCCTTGAAAACGGACGGGCGCTGGCTGGCAGAACGGATGTCGGTAGTGGTTGCTCATATTTTTGCATGTCGACTGGCAAGCAAAAAAAAAACATCATTTCGGCGTCGTCATTGTTGAGATGGCGTTGTCCTTCGGGACGAGGTTACCGCAAGGACGACCACGTCAGCGTGCAGTTTTGCTCATGGAAATGGAAAAAAAGATCCAATCGAGCATTCGTGGCTGTTCAAGGATCTCGCGCGGTGTTGATGTACTCTGGGGGCTCTCTTTGGGTTATGCACCTTTTTCACGTTAAGTTCGGCTGCAAAATGTGTACCCCAAACAGGATTACACTAAATCAGTAGTTATTTCACATGTGCCTCCAAAGAGCCAGCGAACCAACACCAGTACCAATTGCCACTTTCATGCGCGCTTTCGCGAACGATAGTTCTGGGCACGTCTAGTTCCAAATGCACCACTTTTTTAACTTGCTTCTCTAGGTTTCCATGTCGGTCTCTTGTTGTCACGGTGACCTTTTCGTCCTTCGAACGGGGGCTTAACCTCAAATTAAACGAAATGAGCCAACGAGCAGCCGTTCAGCGACACGAACACTCAATGTTTACCATAGTCGTTGGCCATACAGGGGGGAACGAACCGCCGCATGTACGTACCGGTGCATCAGTTTTGCATTGCATTGAGTAGTGTTTCTGGTGTCCTTGTACTTTCTTCTACTCTCTCGATCGCGTTTCATGGGGTCGAAGAACGAAAAGGGTGCATTTTTGTTGAAACAAATTTAGTATAATGTTTTTTCAATCATAATTTAATTCAATATCTCGCACTTCATTTTGTTATGAATAATAAAAAAGGGTCAATGATCAGAAGACATTCAAACGTCCTGCAGTGTCTCAAGTGAAATTTATACCATTCTTCAGACGTTGTCCTTCTAACTGATTAATGGCGTTCCATCGTTGGCGAAATTAATTCACTTCTATAAGGTAGCGGCTGTTTGAATTGCTACCTTATAAACTCAACTGAAGATATCCATAATGCAAATTATAACCCACACAGAGTGTACAGTACGTTCAACACCCTCCGCGAACGGAAGTGGCGCCTCTTCGTGCGTCTGCCAATTGCATGTGTTTTTAAATTGGATTGGTGGTTTTTTCTTTCGTTTTGCTTTTGTTACCGGAGGTTCGACCGCTGTCGGTTTGGCCTGCCAGGGTTGTATCATGTTTATGGGGGCGCAATGAACGCTCCGACTTTCCCGTCCAGCTTGCCTAGCACCTCGGCATCGGACGACGGGTGCAATTGCAGCGGACGTGACACACTTGCACTTTGCAGAGACTGTCATTGTCGTCAAACCTTTTACTCCAATCGGAACCGGGCGCCGCGCGCTGCCAGGAAGGGATTGCAATAATTTTTAACGACGTGCTGAAAAGCAGGAAAGCACAGGACGATCGCCGCCGGTACGATGTTGCTGTTTGGAGGACGAACTGTTTCGTCGACTGACAATGAACCGCAATGTCCTTAAGAGGGCAACACGCGCACACCGACCGGGTGTGGCATGAAATTTGTAGTCTACATTGTTCGACACTGAATAGGATCACCAAAAAATATGATTGCTGTTCAATTTTACGACCTTGCTATGGGTTTCGATCGCTAAGGGAGGTGTTTGTGGTGTGGAAGAACGGTTGGGTGGATCAGTTGAAGGTAGACGGGATGCAAACACCCGCCGACGAGGAGGGGTTAAACATGATTGCACCGTTTCACTGAATCGTCCTCCTACGCGAGCATTTATCGCGCGAAAACAAACTCTCCCTCTCTCGGGCGGAGGGATTATTTACCCGACCACGGAAGGGTGGGTGAAAGTGTGTATGTGTGTGTTCATGCTCGAGAATGCGTTCCGCGAGGGAAACGATCATCGGTCGCCGGCTGCTGTGAGAGTGCTCTAGCTAGTCCCAGATCGTCTCCCTTTGGGGGCCGGGTGTGGCCCCCAGGATGAGAGGAGAGAAAGAGAGAGAGAGTGAGAGAGAGGTGTAGCGCGGGAACGGGATCGACGAAATATAACGACGTCCGTCCGGACCAACGACCGCGCTACGATCGGCGGCGGCGGCAGTGATGGCGGGACCGTGTCTCGCCTAGAGTTCATTGACTCCTTGTTGCATTGGCCGCGCGAGCGATCGTCTCCGTATTGCCGTCAGAAGTAATTCAAAGTCCTCCCCCTCCCCGTTTTTCACCATTCCTCCCGTTACGGCTCGCTGCAGCTCGGTTGCATGCAGATTATTTTCCTCTCGACTTTGTCGTTTTTGTTTTTTTGGTCCCATCAGCTGCCAAATGACGAGCATTTGCGAATCACTCGCGGATCAGATCCCGGCGCACTGTCGGCTCCCGGTTTTGCGCTCACCGACGATCGGTTTTGCAATTCGGACGCTAATGCTCTATTGCTAACAGTTCGTTTCTGTGCTCGACTGTGGTCGTAAGTAGATGGCG
>JAOEFI010000007.1:18348202-18406551 GCA_034621735.1 Anopheles plumbeus | reverse complement strand
CGCATGGGACGATCATTCTGAAGTTTGTAGCGGATAAGCGCAAATGGTACATGAAACAAAAAGCACGGGCAAATGATGTAATCGTCGTATAAGCATCTTACTATGAAGAAAGGGGGGGGTATCCCACTTCACGAGCTACGTTGCATAGTTTACATTGCATTGCGTATTACTAAATATGAAATATTACTACCTTCTCCAACAATCTGTGCACTAGGGAGCAACGGACATGTATTATGAAAGTTAACATAAGAAAAAGAAAGTGCGTTCTGCAGAATGTAGAAAAGTTCCCAGAAAAAATAAAATGGAGCAAGGAGTTTTAGAATTGATAGTAATATTGGTAGCACAGCACAAGTTGCCCATAGAGTTAGGTAAGCAAACTGTAGCATGTTATTGTTCCACTTTGAATTACTATGAAACTTTGCATCGTATCGGTACAGTGAATCTTGTAATGAAATCTTGCACCATTGCTATTCAATGTGGAAGAGGTGTGAGAGTTCGCGATTCGTACACTGACCTTAGTTCATTAATCTTCGTTCATACTTATGTGATACTCTAGATTTTGAAAGAGACGCATTTCCATTGGAACGAACACCAGGTGTGTGACCTGTATGGTTTTATTGTTATGGTTATGATTCTTTTACGTTAGTTTCTACTATTTCTGATTTGCGAAGGACGACTTGTTCTTTTGGCGACGAGGAGATATGATAAATACTTGAGTGGAACGAATTTGAGTTGATTGAGCCATGCGCGTTGCTGCATTAAGCATAGTTCTACGTTAATAAATACGAAAAGGTATAGTCAGGCTGACGATGTACTTTACCAGTTACACATGTTACAAATGAACGAATGATCCAGTATGTGTCATAAGAACTTGATTATGAAGAACGTGGAACTTATCTTTGCGATTGCAATTTATCCGGACACGAAGAAGTAGACGATAATTTATTCGACGCTATATAAAAATATTTACTGGGTATCTTTTAATTGTGACTGTTCTGAATGGACTGCAAGAGAAGAAATCATAAATAATCATGTCGTTCGAGGGTATTCACATGAGATGGTAGAAGAACTAGTAATACAGTGGTACGAGTTACCCAATCCGGCCTCTTTGGTCATAACACCGATGAGTTCAGTTGCTGTTCAAAAATATTCAATTTTGAAAAAGAATTGACCAAAACCAAGTCAGTCGTAAAGGTGTTCGTGGCTAATTTTACTTATGTTTTGGACGACTCTTTAGGGCAATTGGAGGTATCTGTATTATGACTTAATGGGTGGTTATATTATTCACGAATGAAACCGATACTTTTATAAGTGTCTAGATGTAAAAAAGCTAAACGATAGAGCGATAGGAATGTGAAATCGTCAAACGGTGGTGAATCAAAAAGTGAAAGCCAAATAAAGCACTTAAACTACATTACCATTTCTTGACTTCAACGTTGTATTTTGGAAGAACACTCCTTCCAAACGGATGGTGTGTGGAGCCAAATAAAGCACTTAAACTACATTACCATTTCTTGACTTCATAATGTTGTATTTGGAAGAACACTCCTTCCAAACGGATGGTGTGTGCACAGCAAACCATCTCATGCTGGTTGCATGCTCTAGAATAGAAGGAAAATGGGTTTCTAATAAAAATCTATGAAAATCGCAAAAAAGGCTAAACATTAAGTCTAATGGAACGTTCAGAAGTTTTTTGAAAAAAATGTATTCCATTTTTAAATATCGGTACTATTTTAGCTGGCAGCACTGCACTGCCATTCGCACGATTGGAACACTAAGCACTGGTGTGTAAACAGCGAAATTGTGTACCTCACGTTTGCTGTGACAGTTCAGATGCGGATAGGCGTCATTTGGAAGAAAAGTCGGCAAATTTGCAGAAAAAAGATTTTTAACCGAAAGAAAAACTTTGGTAGTGCTCGACTGAAATGGATATCCGACCATGTCACACCATATATATTAACAATCTGAACGAAAAGATAAAGAAAGAGGAGTTGAAAAAGTCGCTGTATGCCATCTTCTCGCAGTTCGGCCAGATTCTGGATATCGTAGCGTACAAAACGCTGAAAATGCGCGGCCAAGCGTTCATCATATTCAAGGAAATTGCTAGTGCGACGAACGCGATGCGAACGATGCAGGGATTCCCGTTCTACGACAAGCCGATGCGCATAAATTACTCAAAAACTGATAGCGACGTAATCGCGAAGCTGAAGGGCACCTTCCAGGAGCGTCCGAAGCG
The DNA here is from genome assembly GCA_034621735.1 of Anopheles plumbeus. Lineage (NCBI taxonomy): Eukaryota > Metazoa > Arthropoda > Insecta > Diptera > Culicidae > Anopheles > Anopheles plumbeus. The sequence continues at coordinate 18,404,315 of JAOEFI010000007.1, read as the reverse complement.
AGTGAAGCAACCGAAACCCGTTCAGGCAGAAGAGAAAAAAACCAAGAAGCAGAAGAGCGCCGGCGAAGTGGGTGCCACAAACAATTCGGCCACTGCGGAACAACCACCCAATCAGATCCTTTTCCTCACCAACCTTCCGGAGGAAACGAACGAAATGATGCTGTCGATGTTGTTCAACCAGTTCCCGGGTTTCAAGGAGGTGCGGCTGGTACCGAACCGGCACGACATTGCCTTCGTCGAATTTGCCACCGAATTACAGAGTGGTGCCGCTCGAGAAGCATTACAAGGATTCAAGATAACTCCGACGCACGCGATGAAGATATCGTTTGCCAAGAAGTAGGCGGAATTTCATTACTAGCGTTATCCGTTTCCAGGATATTGGCGATTAAGAAACGATTAACACCGGTGGATCATCGGGCGCCGATGCAGCCACAGGTAATTTTTATCGTGTACAAATGAAATCGAGCTGAAACAATAAACCATGCGATAAGCATTGCACTCCCGCTATCATGGTATTGTCGGTTTGGTGATTGCTTAGTATGTAACAAAACTACGTGTAAGTGTTTTATTTCTTATTAGCTTCCGGTCCTGTCAGACATGCTGCGAATTGCTAAGCAGTGGGGACCATATGTGATATTTGTTTCAGGAAGATAATCCCGGCTGGGGAACTGGCTCTTATTTCAAGACTTACTTGATTGTTCATCGACTATTAGCAACTGTAAAGAGGCTTGCCAGATGTTGCACTATTTCCTTTCAGAGAAAGGCGATAACTGAATAATAAATATCAAATTACCAAGCTGATAAACTATGTTTTATTTTCATACAACTTTATAATTTCTTCCCCAAAATAAAGTGTTATCCTTTCGATGAACCCGCCTCCGATGCTGAGGCATTTGTGGTTTGTTTCCGGTGATGCTCCTGCACCGCGAGCTGCGCCTGGCTGAGCTTAGTTTGTCCTTCGTATGCTACCTTCCGGATATCGTCTTCGTTCTTTTTGTTGACGGTCCTTGTAATCGCCTGCTTCAGCTTGTGATCTTCTTGGAATTTGTGTTTCTTCGATTGAATAGGAGCGCCTGAAAATGCCAAATGAACGCATACAAATAGTAATTGGGTTGTAGTTAAACAGGAGTTCCATAATACTCACTTTTTCGTTTACTGAATGCGGATCCCTTTTTCTTCGCTTTCTTATTGATTTGAGGGGGTTTCGACTTTGCTTTCATCTTTCCCTGAGCCATTTTTATGCACTTTTGCCACCGCAAACCACACCAAAACAAACTCAAAGCATGTGCTGTCGAGATTGACAGCTGTCAGTTGATGGTATCAGTAGGTAAAATACGATGCGCCGGTCTTACGTGAGTTTGCAATGTTTTGAAGAGAAGCTGGAATAGAAATTCATTCAACGAAACATACATTTTCCCACAAAAATGATCCGCTGCATAACTGTAACGGGTAAGTAAATGCTGTACAAACAGCTTCAATATTGTTGTTAGTAAACAATTGGTTTTCTCCATTCTTACAGCTCTACGGCAAATGGTGCAGACTCGCAGCGCAGTCTGCCGTCTTTCTGCAGTAACTTCTGCGACTATTTCGTCGCCGGCTAGGAACTTTTCCAGCTTCCTTCGGTACAACAGTGTTTCCTTGCGCTCCACCTTTGGCGGTAGCAACACGTTTCCCACTCAACCATGCACGTCTTTAAACCTGCTTGATTGCATGCAGGCTTGCCCAAAGCTTCAGAGCCAACCGAGCCGCACAGTGATTAAGTTTTCATTGCGAAAAGGAAAGAGGAAGACTGTTAAAGCGGTCGTGAAGCGTTTCAAACGACTGGACTGGGGAGGCTGGATACGAACCATTTCCGGGCGACATAAGAAAATGTGGCGTAAGAGGGCAAACCGCAAGCGTCGCCTACGGCAGCATGTACTCGTCAATGGCACCCAGGCTACCCTGTTGGATAAGATGGTGACGAAGTACTGGAAGCGTCCCCGGCACTACATTAATGATCCGTACGCGCCATATCATACTAGAGAGGAGTTTGTTTATACCAGAAGGAAGCCCCTGCAATGATGTATTCTCGATTGAGGATGCATTTAGTTGAGAAAGTAAAGTTTGCCCAAAGTCAACCATTTGGCATGTGTGATCATATCAGTTAGTGTTTTAATATAAGTCATAATTAGTGATCATATCAAGAAAAGCCGCGGATAAGCTTGCTCCATACAGTGTTATAAACTGTATTCCATTTATTTCAATTTATAATAGTTGAATCAAACCCGTAAGCTCACATGGCGTAAGCATAGCGTCTAGGAGTCTGCTACAACCTTGTTCTTAATCTTTCCAAGAGTTTCGATTTCACTGTCGATAACATCACCTGGTTTCAAGAATTCTGCTGGCTTACGATGCATTCCAACGCCGGCCGGAGTTCCAGTGAGGATAACGTCTCCAGGAAGCAGCGTAATGGATCTTTGTGAAGCATTAAAATGAAACAGGACCGCGTGAGATGCTGATATTAGAACATCACTTGTTCTGAGCTAAACCGGAAACCAATAACTCACTGTGTGACCCGCTCAATGATGTCGTCGATACGAAAAACCAGTTCACTCGTGCTTCCGTTCTGCTTTTCCACACCATTCACGCTGCACTTGATGGATAGCTGGTGTGGATCCTTCACTAGCGATTTATGCACCACAGCCGGTCCCAACGGGCAAAAGGTGTCCATCGATTTACCGATCAAAAACTGCCCACCGTTGCGTTGCTTCTGCCAGTCGCGAGCGGAAATGTCTTGTGCCACCGTGTATCCAAAGACGTAGTCCATTGCCCTCGATTTATTTACACTTTTGGCCTTCTTGCCGATGATAACCGCCAGCTCTACTTCCCAGTCGATTTGCTAGATGTATCAAGGATAGTTGATGTTAATTTGAATGCTTTCCACAGTAATAACGCTTTTCCTACATCAGATATGCTATGTGCAACAACATTGTCGTACGGTCCAACAACAGTCGACGCATACTTGCTGAAGAACATCGGTTCTTTGGGAATCGGTTTGTTCTGCTCCTCACAATGCCCACTGTAGTTGAGTCCCACGCAAAGAATCTTTTGCGGATTGGTCACAGGTGCTAGCAGATTAACGTCCATCACCGAGACTGGGGTGGCTTTTGCGGCTAATGTCTTCACTTCATCTAGCGAAGCATCCGAGCGTAGCAATGTAATCAGGTCCCCTCCATATCGATCAGAAATATCAGACACTTTCTTTCCGTCCTCCGATAACACCCCCAGCAACTGCTTGTTGCCCGCGGTAGCCTTATGATATTGAACGAAACGCATCGTTGTAGTCTGAGATTTGGAGAAAAACCTGCAACGCTTGATTAAATGATTAAATTTGCCAATTGATTCCTTCTAGATCCGACACGTTACCTTTTTGAAGTGATGTTGAGCAAAATGGCACTGGCTTCCAAACACTGGGTTCCAATGGTACTGGCAATGGCGCCTGACAGTCGCCCACTGATGGTGGTTCTTTGCGCAATACTAGCAATCATCGTCGCCAGCGACTTTCCAAAAGTTGCTCCTACACGCACAAACAGCGGGTGAAGTATGCGACAGAAAAAAAAAACATTAACAAGAACCTCCTCTTTACTGCGAAATAAGAGGAATGGAGGTTTTGCCCATTTTCATATGTAAAATTGACCACATGGTCTGTGCTGATATGGCGCTTCCTAAAACAAAATATGCTCAAAGAAATGTTCTTACGGATGGAATAAAATTTGTCTGGTGCTTGAACAGTGATTACCACATCAAAACAAATCTTTTAAAAGACGCACACACGCATAGCTATGCGCTTTGGGTGGGGGTTGTTAATGTTTCTTGCACGTAGTATTTTCCGTTTCATAAATGAAAGTGTGCGCCTGGTTGTGCTTGAATTCCTCTGCTGCAAAAACCGTGGAGCAACGAACACAAGTAATAACAAGTTGAATACAATGACATTACATTTGTGCCGGTAAACTACTATTTGTAAAATTACTAGAGTTTGCCAATATTCGATGCGTCCAAACATGCGGTAATAAATTTAGTTTGAATACAAATATTCGAAGTACGCTTGAAATGGATTGTAAACATACAACTGTCAAGTCGGACAACCGCCCGGTATGGCCATGAAAACTTGTCATCGTAGGTCATGCCAGTCTACGATACGTTAATATATTTGTAGAATTCACAACTGCTGAAAATGTTTTCTTATAAATCAATGAATATTCTGAGTAGATTTTCTGAACCTTGGCGCGGCACATATGGTAAGACAGTGTGGATATTCCGAGCTTCTCATAGGGCTGCCGTGTTCCGTGAGCCTGGTAAACCGATCGCGCTAGAAACCGTGAAAAAGGTCGATAAACTGAAGAATGATGAGGTAATAGCAACGCTTGAAAAGCGATATATACACATTTTATGAATATCTATTGTTTTTTGTTCCACAGGTCCGAGTAAAGGTGCATTACTGTAGTTTAAATTCTACCGATGTTAAAATTCTGTCCGGAAAACATAAGGAATTGAACATTCCCCTACCCTTCATACCAGGGCACGAGTTTTGCGGCGAAATCGTTGAAATCGGCAAGGAGAACCCCCACTATTTCAACCGCGGTGATCGTGTGGTGGTGATGAACGATCTGCAGGATCCAAATGGAGGGTTAATATCCGAGGCGGTCGTGAAAAACCGCGACGTGTGGACTGTTCCTCAGTCGGTTCCGCTGCGCGAAATGGCCGTTCTACCATACGGACACGGAACGGCCCTGCTGACGTTTGCATTGCATTGCAATCTGAAGGAAAATGATTTGATTATCATCACCGCCGGCCCGGCAGGTATGGGGCTAGCTGCGATTGATTTGGCCGTCAGTGTATACAAGGCAAAAGTGATTGCCATTTGCGACACCGAAAGTAGCTCGGATTTGGTTCGCGCAAAGGGAGCGCACAAGTCGATCAGCATCACGAAGAACAACTATACAAAGCTATATAAGAACGTTCAAGATGCTATGGGAGATCAGAAGGCGAAATTGGTATACGATGCCGTCGGAAAGGGACTGCTTCACCTGCTTGTTGATTTGTACGTTTTATTTGGCTCGTCGAAGAAATGTAACCTAAAAAAATTGTTATAATATCCTATTTTATTTCCCAGTGTTGACCCACAAAACGGCCAACTTATCTCTGTAGATCCGTTCCACAATGCCGAAAAATTCCATTCGGAAATACCAGAGTTCGAACGACCAAAGCGAAAAGAGAAGGAAGTGAAACCTGATGTGGCCGATGGTAGGACAAAACTGCTGCAACGCGTTCAACATTTTGACCTGTACGAGAATCCGGATGTGGACACGTACCGGCAGATGATAACGGATACCATTGAAATGCGTTCAGAGGGCATGATAGCGGGACATATAAGTAAAATTTTTCCAATCGCAGAGATACAGAAGGCCGTCGAGTTTATCCAACAGAAACAATGCACCGGAAAAGTGTTAATCGATGTGCAGTGTATGGACGAAGACGATTGTCCGGACGACAAAGATCAAGAAATCAAGAGCAAAAGCTCCGATTCTGAGGAGAAACAGAAATCGAAAGACTGAGCCAATGGTAGAGGGATTGGTTAGGTATTGTACTTCTCACAGACCTTTAGAATAGTTTACTTCAGCATTTTATTTGTTTGCCGAGGCAACTGTTACGCTTTGTTCTATACATTAACTTACCATACATATGTTAATAACTTTACAGTCCATTTAACATAAGTAAAATGGTCTTAAGATGTTTCGTCTCCTGGAAAAGGTGCATTGTTGAATTTAATCAATACATTGAACACCAATACGGAAAATTGTACAAATGTAAATGTATATGATTCTCAAGTTCTCGTTTAAATATCCATTGGCAGTATCTAGTTTCTTTTCAATTTCTAATACTGCAGGACTGTTTTGTCAAAGCAACCATAAAAACAGCTGACGTTTTCTGTCGTGCATTATTAAACACAAGGAATACGAGAACATTTGATTGCCTAAGCTTGCAGGATCATTATAATATAATTATCGCGCTAATTAGCAAACTGAAAACAAACATGATGCGGTATTCGAAACCCAAATTCTCTCCATTCCGACTGTCATTCCGTTCAGAATGGAGTTGAAGGAAGAGTGGATCCTGGCTGATGAAGTTTTCGCAAACCCGCTGTTCAAATCGAACCTTTTGGGACTGAAATATTACGGTTTACTGTTGAACGATACGCAGCCGGTTAAGAAGTTGCAATGCTTCCGTGGCGCTGTGTTCACTCTGTCCATGGTCCTGTTCAACTTTACTCAGTACGTCGATTTGTGTCAGGTTTGGGGGTCTGTGTCCGATATGACGGCGAATGCGGCCACCACCCTGCTGTTCAGTACAATAATCTTCAGAATAATCTTCTTCTATGCTAATCGCACACGTAGGTATATTTCCTGCCAAATTTAAAACGGTGGTTTAAAAAATCTCCATCTGTAATTGTGTAGGATTCAACAATATCATACGCGTGGCTCATGATGGAATCGAACGTATTGTCAAGGATGGTTGGAATGAGGAACAGCAAATACTCAATAGCAACGTTCGTTATCTCAAGAGGCTGTCGGTAGTGTTCTGGAGCTGCGCCTTGATTACTGCAAACACGATGTGCGTTTTTTCCTTGGTTCAATACCTTATTTATGAAAGCCCGGTGGAATTATCGGCGGAGGAAAACAGCGGTGCGATTGGAATAGTCTCGAACTTAACCAAAGGCCCACTGTATCCGGCAAAGATCCTTCGATCCTGGTACCCTTCATCCGGGGAGGATGACAGACATTTCATGGAGATCTACCTGATCCAGTTGTACATTATGTACGTAGGTCAGCTGATCGTTCCCTCGTGGCACATGTTCATGGTCACTCTCATGATCTACTGCCGCATCGAGTGCAGTGTTCTGAACCATCGTCTACAGTCACTCGGTCATTACCAGAAAGCAGATGCAAAGGAAGGACGCCAAGGGAGGGTCTACTCCTATGATTTAGGAAACAATATTGAACGACGATCGCTGCTTATCGATTGCGTGGAGCGCCAGTTGAAGTTGGTGACGTTTACCAGGGAGTTGCAGCAGCTCACCCGGGCGGCCGTTTTCCTGGACTTTGTCGTCTTCTCGGTGCTCCTTTGCGCGCTGCTGCTCGAAGCGTCGATAACCACTTCCGTGGTACAGATGTTTATCGACATCTGCTATATCACAACGATGACGACTATCCTTTTCCTCTACTATTGGCATGCGAATGAGATCAACGTTTGCGTGAGTAATATATGGCATTTGTTAGAGAACGATCTAACTAGGATATGCATTCCCAGGCTAATCAGCTGTCGATGTCGGCGTACAAGAGCGACTGGTACCGCTACGATCGTGAGACCAACCGCATGCTTCAAATATTTATAGTGTACAGCAACCAGCCGCTGAAAATGCAAGCCTTCTTCATCACACTGTCGTTGGATACGTTCATAGCGGTAAGTGCCTACAGGACGTCTCCTCCCAAACATTCTTATTTTCATTCAAACAAATTCTCTCCCCTAGATATTGCGTGCGTCGTACAGTTACTTCACAATTCTTAAACAGCTGACCGATTAAGTAACAAATGAACCCTAATACAAGAGTTGTTTAAAGTGTGAAACATTGCTGCATGGCGTTGGAATAAACTGTATGGCATGAACCCTCCTTGATTTATCCGCGGTGCGAAAGTTACCCCCGGTATGGTCGAAAATCAGATCAACTTCACGATCGACAGATCAGCCGAGTATGCTTTTTTCCCCCTGTTCGCGATCTCCTTATTAGCCTCGTGTGACAGTCGTACATGGCACCCGTTTTGGCCCGCGTTCCTTGGATCGCCCCCGAGAAAAAACGATCCCATACGATCGAAAAACCGTCACCAATATCGCAGCGGTAGCACTTTGGTGGTGGTTTTGATTTATGTTTTCATTAGATCAAATGGTTGCAATTTTCGATCCAAGGGCCGGACACAAGGGGCGTCGACCGATCCGCAGTACGGTTGTGCAGGTGCGTTTTGGACGATTGTGTTCGTTCCAACTGTGTTCGGTGGACACCGGAGGAGAGAAGGTGGTTCATGTATTTACTTTTTTAATAATCCCACGAAGCTGGTGTCCAAAGTGTGCTCCCAATACCGGTGCGTGCCTGGAGACGGAAGACAACCGGGGGAGGTGTTCCGTTCCTTTCCGAGTGAAGGGCACTCGTAAAGACTGTGAGGCGTGGTCCATGCGCGTACCATTTTGTAGCCCGCCGGTGAGTTGCGTACGCAACAGCGGTTCGCGTTGGTTTGTGCGTCGAGGTCGAGCGAAATGAATGGCACGTTTGGTATTAGGAAAAACAGGTCTAGTCTAGTAGGGATCTTTTTTTTGTTCTAATACATCAAAATATTGGCTATAGTTCTAGCTGTATGAGTTTAGGTATATATGTGATCCGTCATTCAATCGATGCTATAATCATCTCGTGATACACTTAGTGTTTTGCTGTTAACCTAATCTAACGAGGGTACTTTTCTGACGCCACTAAAAAGCATCCATTTCCAGCAACCGATCGCGGCTCATCGATCATACTTAACGCTCTTCCATTGATTGCTGGTCTCAAACGAGACGCCTCCACATACGCCCTGAACGATCATCGTTTTTTTATGTTTATCTTCTCAAAGAGAGGCGATAAGCCCGATGAGATGTGGATTGCAGAATTGGGGTGAATGTAGAAAAAGGGGCGGGAAATTGGTAGATTACGTCGCCTGGAAGCTCGCAGCCCAAAATGGCTCCATCGAGGATGCGTCGGTCCGGTTGGCTAACTTGCATATGTAATCAAATTAAGATGCGAACCGATCTCTTAGCATCATCCAATCGTTCGATTCGCGTCGATTGAACGGGCCTTAGCGGCGAGTGGCTGAGTCCGTCGTAACTCGCGAGTCGTGGGCACATTATGAAGGGTGAAATTGGCCCGGGGGAAAATATGTATATAAAAACGGCTCACTAAAAAATAGCACAGGTATTTAAAAACCGTTTGCAATGCGATCAGGTGGCGTCCATTGGCTTTGATTAATTTCGTGTGCCACAATTTTGGCGTCGGAGTTGGGGTAAGTAAGTTCGGCGGGAAAAATGAAAATACCTTATGCTCCATTTAGCACTCACTCCGTCCTTGTCCGCCTGGAGTCTACGAAGACGGTGGGGCCAAAGGATCGTGATTTATGAGGTCACTGTCAGGCGCGCTGGCTGGCGGGTCGGATCTAGATCGAGATCGATCGGTTTCGATTTCGATCGCGCGACACGTTCTCCATGCCGCAGTTGCAAAAGCGCGTGGCGCAGAGGAACCAAATAAAAAAAATTAACAAAAAGAATAAGAGTTGAACTGAAAATGGACGATCGTAGTCGAAACGATATGCTACGATGGCGTACGAAAGACGCAATATGGCTGCTGCTGTTGTTGCTGCAGGTAAGCGGTGCAAATTGTTTGCTGCCTGAGGGACAATTAACCCTTGCAGCGCGGGTGGAGCCCTGTGTTGATGATGATGATGGATGTGACGATGGAGGGCAGGAACAAACGACATCGCAGTCGCAGGAGCAAAAGTAAACAAACGAGCAACGAGGAAAATTTATGGGAAGTTTATGATTTATCGGCGGCCGCTTTTGTCTTTATCTCCCGGTTGGATCCATCCGTGTGCAAAGATTGTGTAAAACTGGTACAATAGGAATTGAAGGTTGCCTGTTTTTTTTTCAAACTGTTAGCCAACCAGTATGCTCCAAAGTACAGTGATTCAACTAAAATATAAACTGTCTCAAAATAAATCAGTCCTGCCGGAGGGTTGAGCACATTCTCATATCACGCGGTGCCAAGATTGATTTCTTGTTGTATGTAATTTTTCCCTTATGGTCCTACCCCAAGTCGTGGTAGCAACAGATAGGTTGGGGAACATAATTCTACGCCGTACCAGGCCTACCGGCGCTGGGAAATGCAGCGGTCCTTTGCGAAAGGGAATGGAGTAAAAAGAGCAAAAAGCAAAAGTAATGTAGAAGAAACAAAAATGCTCTCCTACATGTGGCAAATCGTTATAAAGCGCTCCAGAAACGACCTCGAAGGAAATGGAAACTCGTACGCACTCGACGGCAAGGGTTTCGTATGAAATTAAGACAGAAAAAAGTGCTCCCCCTGTATCCCCACTTTCTTACCGTTTTCACGATAACTCGTCGACCGATTGCATCGCATGCATCGGCAAGCCTAGCTTGCGTTCGCGGGCGTTGGCCGCGTCAAATTACGCAATTGATTCCCTGTCCAATTTCAGTCGCCTTGACGTCGCGGTCTCAGGTTCTACCAATTTAATCTGCCAGCCCGCAGCCCGCAGCGGAGGGGGCGGAAATTGGCGGTCCGGCGGCGAAAGTGGACTGCAATACGCTGCCGCAGGAGTTGGGGTGTATCGGACAGATTTTTGTACCGATAAATTTCCGCCATCCGCGGACCCCACCCTGCGCCTGCCCCTCGGAAGCTTTTTGTGGGACAAAATGGGAGCAAGGACACAAATGGCAAACCGTTTGCGTTGGTTTCGTCGCGTATGCAGACGTATTTAAATGCCGGTGCGTTCCAAGGGCCCAGGTTTCGGGGTTGGGCTTCTGAGCACAATATAAAGCAGCAAAATTGTTCGAATGCCTGTGGAATCAAAACCGTAGGTTGGGTTTAGTACGAGGTTAAATAATATTTAAATCCTTTTCAATTTGCCCAGAAACATGTGTATGTCCGAGAAGATTGCGCGAGAAGAATGGACAATTGTTGAGCGCGGCCAGCTCTTGCGGCAATTGGCGCAAGAGAAATGTTCTTTTGCCATAAATGGTTGTTACATATTTCACTCCTTGTCCGTTCTGCTACTGCTGCTGCTGGTGCTGGCGTGATTGCTTTTTAATGATTAAAAGAACAGGAGGTCTGATCGTTACTGCCTTTCCGCGAAATACGGTACGCTAGAGAGCAGTTCGGTTGGAGCTGCCTTGTAAAAAGGATTAACATTTTTACAGCAATGTTCGCCCTCGGATATTGTGTCAGATTTTATTTGCGCCAGCAATAAGGAATTAATCCTTTGACCAGAATGTTTACCCTTGGGCAGTTTAATCAACAAGCCGTGATTAAAATGTTTATACAAGCTAACAACCTTTTAACGAGTTTGGGTGTGTGTTGGAAATCCATTCTTTTAACGATAAAAAAAAAACTTCATAGCTAATATTTTCCCTCGAGGCTTCTTCGAAGGCAATGCGACATCGGCATTTGAAGGCCATTGGATTATTTTGCTGAACTGTGTTCGTCAAATCGATGGTAGTCAAGAAAGAACGTTATCTAACAAAAAGGTGACGGAACACTGCATCGCACACACGTAGTTTTCCTTCCCCGGGGGCCAAGACGAATGATCTGCGAATATAAAATCTATCTCAGTAACCCGATCGCGCCGTAAAACTGTTCAAATCACCAAAGACTACTACCGTGTGTCCCCGGTGCTGTGGTCCCTCTAACCAGTCGCTACTGCATAAGCGGACACACTTATTGCGCCTCTGGTAGTCACTGTTTCGTTCCAGAAGCCGTTTTGGTAGAGTGTGGCCTTTTTTTTTTTTGGTTTTCCATTTTGGCTCAAACCCGGAGATTTCTTCTGCTCGTTCGCTAATCAACGCCAAACCGCACACGTGCAAGCTGAGGGAAGTAAGACAGAAAGGGGCAGGCCACGCAGGTGTTGTCGGGGTTAATTCGCAAAAGCGCCAAGCGAGTGGCGTACGAGGCGCGAAGTGGCCGCCGGCGCAGTCCTACCCCTTGGGCGATCTCCAGACGGCGACAGGTGTAAATTGTCTAATTGACTTTTAGCACTTTACTCGTGCACTGGCCAATGAGTCGTCACGTGGCAGGGGTCGGCAAGCTTTCCTCTAAGGCAACCAGCTCCGGTTCTAGACAATCTGAAAAGTACAGAACCGTTTTAGAGCAGTATTCAATTGAAGTGGAGATATTTACTATCTTATTATATAATAGAATTGGTCTGCCTTTCAAGAAACACTAAACCACCTTCCAAAAATGACGGTTGCCGACCCCCGGTTGTGGGCTTCCTTAGACCTTCGCATGCGCTGAGGCAGCAACAAAGACGCAAGCGAAGATGTGATCTTGACGAGGGAAAATAAATTTGATAGACAAACTAGTGGAAGCCATTATTGATTGGCAATAGCTCAATGGCGATTGTTTCTTCCATTGGTGTCCATCTCTATGCCCGAAGGTTTTGCAATCGGGTGCGGTTCCGGTAAAGTGCTGCGGATTATAATCGAAAACGAGCCGCCGATGAGTCCCGCAATCGCTCCATCAAGCCCCGAACTGCAGTCGATCTGCTCCGTGCGTTGCCATTATTGAACAATTTTGATGGAACATTACAACGTAACAAACATCGTGGAGTGGGCCGTACTGCCGCCCAGTACTTTCGGTTGACAACATTAGATAACGTACCCAGGAGGAGGACGAGAAAGAAAAACACACACACAAACACACACAGATGCGGGTAATGATCGCATCGAGGCTCGCGACGTCACGCGTCAAATGATTGTGATCTCCAAAGTGTGCCTTATGAATCTGATGGTATTGGCTTGCTGCGTTGATGATTGTTCAATCTTAAAATAGCTCCCTCTGACGTGAGAAACATAACCCCCTACTCCCTTTCTCACACAATTCAATTTTCATCGTTATGCACCCCGATTGTGTGCCCTTATTGGATTGCCAAGAAAGAAAAAAACGTACTTCGATGTGATGGACAGTACGAAAATGAATTTTCCACCATACGGGACCGCCAAAGCGTGGTTTCGGAGAGCCATGATATTAGATAACACCACCCACCCCCCAACCCCACCCCCCCACCATGATATCGTGACCGTGTCGCCACCGCCGACGGCGTGCGCCGAGTGCCCTTCTAACATTTTTTCGTTGGGTTTGTTTCCCTACGATTTTTTTATGTCTATTTGTTTTTCGAGGTATTTAAGTGAGGCCTTTTTTTTACCCCACATTATCCGTCTACCCATTAGCAGATGGCCAATTTCTCTACGCTCCCTCCCTTGCGTTCGAGGGGAGGAGTTGTGTACGGCAAATTGAGGAGAAAACAATTCGCCCAAAAGTCGTTTTCATCGTTCAGTGATTTCCACCCCACCTCTAGCCGGCCGATTTTCCATTTCTCTATCTCTCTCTCCGTCCGTCCCGTTGCAACACGGCTGGGGCAATTTAGCTGGGGCCCCTAATCCATCATAGTTATCATAAATTAATATGTTCGGTGTTAATTGTCTTCTCGAGCCTGCTGTGATCCACATTCCGCCGCTGATCGGGCGACGATTGGAAGAGATATAATGCGCACATATATTGATTTAAAAATGGACGGTATACCTTTCACGGGGCGCTAAGGGAAGAGAAACGATCGAAAACTGGCCGTTTCCGGGCAGCCAGCCAAGTGCCACTCGCGGCACTAGGGGAAACTCTAATTACCGGCAGGCCTTTGCCGCCCAGCTTGGAATCTCGTTCGTCTTTGATTGTTGTTACGTTTTTCGAATTGTTCGGCTTCCTAGATTGCAACTAGTTCGGATCCTATTTGATGATAAAAGCCCTTGTTTAGAGTTGATTAGTTTATTTGATTCGTTGTCGGTGGAAAATCGCTGCATACGTTTCTGGCATTCACTCTTTACGTCATATCGGACCCTACTTTCATTATGGTGTGGATGTTGTTGGCCATATGAAAATTAGACACCATTATAGAAGAAATGTGAATGATTATTATTGTTATTCATATGAGCGATCTCAATTTTGTTCGGATTCAGATATCACCGAGAATGGCCATCAAATTGGCCAGCCATTTTTTCATGATTTTATTGGCGTAGTTTTTTCTTCGTCATCGATTCCCCGCAACTTTTTTTGGGAATATTACTTCCTTGTCGCCAGGGGAAACACAAGTTTGGCGAGCAAAGACATTGACTAATTGATCGTGTTTGTGGTACACCGCAGCACGGTACATGCTGATTTGTTGGCGCTTGTCCGCGCAGTATATTTAGGGCAAAAACGAACCACAGAATTGCGCATGCTGGCCTCGAAGGGAAGGAGGAGAATAAAGTTTTTTACTAATTTTTGTTTTTATTGCTTCTTAAAACAAACTCAAATCAAAACTCCTCTCCTACCGGTCGACGGTCTACGAACGGCGGACAGGCAACAATAAAATGAAAACTTGACCTTGCGAGGTGCTTTATTTTCCCTTTCAACACACCTCGAACCGATCGCCCTCCGAACGGCCCAAAAGTTAGCCGCAAAGGTAGGTAATAACAGCCCCAAAACACCGAAAGACATTAATCCGAACGTCAAAGTAGGAACAAAAATATGAATCGGCAAGAAGAACTAGTCCCCAGAGAAAACGGCGTGGTGCGACTCATAAAACTGGAGCAAAATTAAAAAATTTGCACACGCGTTGAAACAAGAAAAGGTCCAACATAACAAGATGAATGGGGGTAACTACCTGCCGTCCCACGTGTGTGGCTTGGGGTGAGGTCGGTTTGGGTGGCATTGCGATCTTTGAAAGGCGTTACACGACGGCCGACTCTTGCCCAATGCCGCGCTGGGTCCCAGGTCTTCGTTGCTTTTCGCGGGCGGACGGTGTGTTTTATGAACCTCAGGAACGATCCCATGATCATCAGCAAGCTGCTCTGGACACATCGATTCATTACCTTCGAGAAAACAAAACAGTAAACTTCACTGTTGGACTCGCTGGCCGTGCTAATCGTGCGTATTTAATTGTCAATGATTGCGGGGGTCCGTGGGTGGTGGCTTTTTCGCCACCCTAAACTATCTCTGACAAAATCGCCCCCCCATGCAATGCTAAGCTTTATTTTATTGTTCTTTTCATTTTCATCGCGACAAGCTCGTTAGTCTTGCCGAAACGGCGCAGTTCGTCGAGGGCGGTCGTACGAATAACGGCGACCTTGGCTGAAGCAGTAAGACTCGCCGTTTTCTCACCTTCGGGTGTTCATCTCAGTGTACGCGCCGTGTGAGATGACAAACCTGCGGACCGTTCATGGTAGCTAATTGAAGGTGCTGGTGGCTAAATGTCAATGCTTGTTTGATGTAGAATGACACCCGCTGGGCGACAGAATGGCAGGAACTGTGCACTTGGATTTGTTCAAATTGATCAATCCGGCTCCTGGTTGAGGCCCTGCCCTCTAATGCAGCTTTAACTTTGTTCCATCGATGTTTCAATCGGTTATGGCGCTTGTTCCCAACAACATGTTCATTCCAAAGTGAATTGTTTAGTCGGCGGGCGGAAGCCATTGCTTTGTATGGCTTTGCACATTCCAGCAAATAATAGATTGTTTGCAGGAAGCACGCTTTACTGTGGCAAATCAAATTCTAATACATATTTTCACTACCTTTTAATTCAATATGGAAGGGATTTGTATTTTGCAACCCGATGGAAAAACAAAAGGAAATAAAGAATTAAAACCGTTTCGAGTGAATGTCGACCGCTTTTATGTCTGATGTCACATCCGTGAACGCTTTTATGCATGTTTTTCACGTTACGAGCAGGTTTATGGGCGCCACAGCAATTTCCATCATCGTCCGATCATAACAATTTAAAACATAATTTTGCTTTTATCCGCGCCATGATCGGTGAATTATTTAATGGCGTTGCAATCGACAAAACCGTGGAGGGCGATCCGCTATCTGCGCGTGCTTAACTGGTTTTCCGAGTAATTGGTCTATTCTGCCTCGGCTGCAATCTGTTTCCATGTGTCATTTGGATCATGCTTCATCGATTTATCATTAAATGCCTCCCGCCCACCGCCTGGCCCTTGGACGCATCCATCAAATCAATTTATCGACACTGGCGCACGAACGTGGCACAAGTGGAGCGGAGTTTTCCTTTTCGAGGAAGTTGATCTTTATGTAACTGAGCCGAGCAGAGCGCAAATCTGAAGGGGACTCGAATCAATCTGAGCGATCGATCGGAATTCGGTTGATCTATGGTTTTTATGATGTTGCCCTTTTTCCTCCCCGATAGTGCCCGCTAGCCTCTCCTTGGGCGAATGTATGATAAATTGTTTCGATATCGCACTGGATGCTCCCTTTGGCCAGCCAGTACGCGTTTTCCCCCTAAGGTCATCGATCAAGTGTGGCTAACCTTTTCCTTTCCCCCAGCAACCGGGAAGGCGAACTTACATTCTTGTTCCCGCCCATGTGCTCAATCCACGAGCCGAGATAATACCGATTTGCGGCATGGTGTGTGCGGGACTCGCTGCGGTTCGTGGGTTTGTTTGTTTTTTCATTTCGCCTGTTCCTCGGCGAGTCCAGCGATCGTCGCTTGGGTGCGAATTGAAGTCACCGTGAAGCGCCGCCACTGGAAAGGTCACCTGAAACCGAAAACGTCTCCGTTCCAGCTGGCACACGTTGTCGTCGACGTCGTCGTCACCATGGCCAGAAGGACCACCGCGTGGACCAGACTTCTAGAGCGGCACGCCATTAGACCCTGCCACGATGGCGACCTCGCGATCGCAAGTGATTGAAATATCAAGGAAATGGCCAGCAGAAAAAGGCATAGAAAAATATGCGGTGCGAAGTACGACACCAAGCGGTGCACGATGGGTGCGCATCGCTGATGCGACGGATACGGCCATTTAGTTCACAGTTTCACATTCTGCACATTCTACACACTTGGATGATTCCGTTAGCCGAGACGAGCTGAGCTCGTCCCCCCGGGATGAATTAGATCACCAACAAGTGAACCGATGCGTGTGTGTGTGTGTGTGTGTGTGTGTGCCTCGGATGCATGGACTTTCGCTAACGGTGAACTCGTTTCGCCGCGGTGAGCAGTTTCGATTTCCATATCGTCAAGGGCAACTTCTTCCCCGTCCAGTGCACATCCTGACCTTGACATCTTCGCATCGCAGTTGTGCTTTGACGGGATGGCGCTGGACCAGGAAAATTAGAGAGGCAGTAAAACAACCAGCGTTTGCACCAGTTAGTACTGAACAACAATGCATCGATTCGCTCACGTGTCATCCCATTGGCTATGGGAAACTAATGCGAAAGGTGACGTTAGTGATTCCAATGCCTTCCGGGATGAACGTAACTAGCAAGGAAAAGTAAAACGTCGTCGAATTCTTTCCAGTTAATGCTAGAAAACTACAGGTGTGTACTCAATACGAGGGAGGGTCTATCGTAAACAAATGAACGGAAAGTATGTTGCTCATTAGAATTGTCGTGAGTGGAATACATTTTCAAGATAGTGAGAACTAGGTTCGGGTACGGGTGTAGAATGTGTGGTCTCCATTACTCATAACCTGGTTTAAAACCATTTTATTACCCAGTGTACACAGTTTATGGCCTTTTGTCTTCGGTTTCTAGAAGTATATTCAAATTTATAGTGGCTAATGGGTTAACTCATGATCGTCGCCTGTTGATGATAATCTGTCATTCGCTACAGACAGACAAGGGACTCCACGAGGGACATCATGGGAGAAATCGTTTAGATGGGCTTCATATACGCCCAACGAAAGGCACGTCGGTCATAATTCCATCCCAGCCCCTACTCACCGCGAATGCTTCTCACGATGTGCGGATCCGCCGTATTTATCACTTCCTCCGCAGACCTTTGCTGGAAGAACGGGCGGCCCATCCTCGCAGCGTGCCGAATTGTGCAATAAAGTGCACAACAACTTTGTTGCAAATGCAGCCAGCGCACCAGAGTGCAGGGCGAATGGAAAACAAAAAAAGGGTTTCGCTAGTCATGGTTCATTTGCCCTCCACATTTTCTAGCGTCAACGTCCATCTTTCGTTTGTTCTTTCTTTGTTGGATCTCGTAGGAGCCGTCCAGAAGGGGTCTTGCTTCTTGAAACATACTTCGAGAGCGATTTCCGTTCGAGTTCTCTTGTTTGTTCAACGAACCAGGGTCTAGTGTAAGCCGCTAGATGTTCTTCTGTTCTTCGCATAGCTTGTTGAGTTTATCATTCCGTGGAGAAGTGGCATTCATCTCGGAAGTACTGTTTTCCACGGGAAGCAAAACCATGAAGACACTAATAAGCTCAACTACTAGAATTGAAGAAAGATGTTTTAAAATGTTTCCAAAAAAGAAAAATCTGGTCCGATATTTGTTGATAATGCGATTAATTAAATCGTGAATTCACACACTTTTGCAATGTATTGTACTGTACAGCCTCCCCCATTTGTTTGACGAAACTCCGTACACATCCTCCTCGACGTGGACGAGGCATTTCCCTCCTGAATCACGGTCATTCGAATACAATGTTGCACACTCGCCGGTGCACATTGGATAAATATTGCTTTTCCACTTTTGCCGACTGCACTTGCACTAGGATCGTGCGAGGTAATTCAACGTGTTCGGTCGCCAGCTGTGTGTCCGTCCACTGCATCCCGACGTACTAT
Source organism: Anopheles plumbeus (assembly GCA_034621735.1). Classification (NCBI taxonomy): domain Eukaryota; kingdom Metazoa; phylum Arthropoda; class Insecta; order Diptera; family Culicidae; genus Anopheles; species Anopheles plumbeus. The sequence continues at coordinate 18,385,858 of JAOEFI010000007.1, read as the reverse complement.
GCAGGTTGTGGGTTTTACAAGTTCTCTGGTTAAAGTTTGCCCACACCACTTCGTGCACAACGATGGAGGAACGTGGTAGCAACGATCGCTGAGCGCCATCTCAGTCACCACATCGTCACAATCGGGCCGTTGTTAGGGTAGCATCATTTGCATCTCTCTGTTGACTGATAGGAGAGAGAAAGAGAGAGGGAGGGAGAGAGTAAGAAGGAAGAAGGTGAACTAGAGAACCAATGCACGATCGAGAAATGATCGAGAGAAGGATCAAGGAAGCTCCTGGGAAGTCAGCTGAAGGGAAAAAGCGTTTGAAAAGTGTGCTGGAGGGCGTCTAATGTCTCTCTCGGTTTCGCTTATAGAAGAGAGAGAAAGGTGAAGTTGCACGAGCGAATGTTGGAGAGGCCATTTTTCGTTGGGTGAATGGAAAGTGTCGTGCCTTACTCCCACCTCGGCGAGGCTGCATAGATGTATGCGTAGGATAGGCCAGAACGGTGAATGCCTTGATATCACATGTTCAGTTGATGATATTGAAGGGTGTAACGGAAAGTTGTTGTTTGAATTTTTCGAATGTAATTGTTTTATGCTTACTTTGCTGAGGCAACGAATTTTTTTTACTAATTGAGTTGTTTTTTTCTACATAGCAAAATCAACATTTCATCTCGGATCATTTTCCTTTTCGAGGTTAGTGAATGATCTGATCTTCAAATGATCTTCATGTCCATCATCAAAATAACATTGATATTCCTATCCGGAGAACGTTCCACTGGTGTAGATTGTAAATGAACTTTTCAACGCATCTTTCTTACAGCTATCGACCAACCGCAAACAAGACCGATATGCCACCTTCCTCAACCGCTGGTATCGTTCGCCTATCACTCCGCGCGAACCATTTGTCCACTTTGCGTACGCGCCGTCGCAATGCTGCCCACCTTCAAGCCAGCCCCGCGCGGGCTCTACAGGTTCGTCCGTTCGCACAACAATCTCTCTCCACCTTGCGCTGGGGTGGCTCACTCCCTCTCTGCGTGCGCGCGAGCTCGCGACGCCCTTCGGTTGATCGACCGTCTCGCGTTCCTTGCGGTCGCGACCAACGCGCGCGGCCTCTCGCCTTTCGCCGAGATTCGAGATTGCGCCAAGATTGTTCAAGTCCGAGCGGCGCCGTGTGTGCGAGCGAACGCTCACTCCGGCGTCGGGACCGCGTTCGTTGGCTCGGGCGCGCGCCCGCGTGGTACGATTCGCGCGATCAGCCGTGCGCTCAGTGTACGCTACACACTCCGTGCGCGTAGAAGTCCATCCGGCTGGCTGTCGATCGGTTCGTCGCTTGCGATCACGTTCAAGTCTTTCGTGCTCCCTTTTGGTGCGCAGCGCCACCCGTCGTCTGGCGTGCCCGTCTGCACTTTGCGGCCAATGTACCTTCTTTCGGCTGGTTCTTGACACCCTGGTGAGTGGACGAGAAGAAACGGAACGGAAAAACGCGCGTCAGCCGAGTTCGCTTAGTGTGCGCAGTACAGTGTGCGGTTTGTGCTCCCTCTTCCGGTTCCCGACGAGGGCCAGATCGCGCCGGGAAGCTGGGTACTGAAATAATCGATCACCAATCCTCGAATGACAACGCGTCCGAAAGGAAAATAAATAAACAACTCAAAACGGGGGGCCCTTCACTCGTGGTGGATCGAGCGATCGAGTGTTTCGGTCGGCGAGTGGCGAGTGATGGAGCGGCCAGCTGCCAGAGTGCAGCACCTGAGCGTGCAAAAAGTGGAAGAAAGCTGAGCATCGGGGCCACCGAGTGGCACGGTGCTGTAGTGGCATGCAAAAACGTGCATGAAAATTTGCCAAACAGATCAATTGCCTTCCGTCCCGTTCACCCTGGGGAGAGGGAGAAGGAAAACTGCCAGACGACTTTCGTTTCGTTTGGGTGTCCATTTTCGCAAACAATTGATCGATTATTCCTGGGATAGAAATCGATGAAAACTGTAAGGATACGGAACTGCAAAATACGGCCGCACAGTGCGTTCAGTTTTGGAGAAGAAAACCACGCAACAAATTCCTCCGTTTTTCCCCCGCAAACGAAAGCGACGCAGTTCCTGGTGGCCGGCTCGTGGTGGTGGACAAATGTTACGTTAATCGCCCGTTCGGAGCTGCTGCCATTTGCTACCAAATGGGCCGCTACTGCGATCGAGTTGTTTAAACATGGTGTGTCTCTGCCCGTTCCTGGCCGTGTGCACATGTTTGCGTGTGTCCTCCCGCCGAGGGCGAGATTTGCCGTGTTTGTTCACCGCTCGACACGAGTATGCGTTTAAATATAGGGAGGAAAACAACATAACGTGACAATATCTCGCCAAGGAGGCTGATGTTTGTCAGCTTCTCTGTTCTTCTCCACCCATGTCCTATAAACATTGCAGACCGAAGAAGAAAGCGAAAGAAAGAGATAATGGTTTGTTTGGGTGTTTGGTTGCTTTAAAGTCTTCCGAAGACGAATCGGTTCGAATGTTTTCTTTAGCATAAACAACCACTCAAACCAATCGATCGTAGTAATCAGTGGTCGTTTGCTACAACAGTCGAGGAGTTTTCTTCACTGTGGAAAAATTTAAATGTATTATTTTTATCAATAGTAATATTGTTTTAAAGTATTTTTCTTCCTTTCTGATCCCATCTAATACAAGACGTACAATGGTTGAACGGGTTTTCGTAATTCGAATGGTAATTCGGGTTTCTGAAAACCAAAAACCATTTCCGTAAGCGGTTACCACCTAACTAACCAATGAAAGTGACATGCAAACTGGACCGACGTTACGTAAGAGACTTCCGTCGAGCGGAAAGGGTGTCTTCTATTTCGCGATCTAAACGAACGGCTTGTTCCTATCCGCGTATAGGAAAACCGGGTTCCGGGAAATCCGCTGGTGTCGTACCATGCGTGTTTGTGTGTCCGGTGGTCCGGTGGAGAGTTTTGTGGCGTGTGCCGTCCGTGTGTGTGTGGGGTGGATTGGTTTCTTGGCCGGTGGTGTTGATTGGTGTCCGGTGGCGAATAAGTGGCGACCGCGTGGTGGAGGGTAAGGAGCGATAGACGGAGTGATTCCCCCCTGGCCAGTGTTACCGTTATTGTTACACCAGTGCATAACGACGAAGGAAAAGTGCTTTTCACCTGCGCCAATTAGCGTTTTCCGAGGCGGTTACCATTGTTCGTGGGCCGTTGTTCGTGTGCCAGTACAGTGCACATACTGCCAAAGTCACTCCGTTTGCGCTCCGCTTCCGAACGGAGAAAAGAGAGCAAAGTATTTACTGGCACCCGGCGACGGCACAATACGCATGGAATTCATATCGCTGGGAGAGATATGTTGCTCAGGGAAGCATAACGCACGATAGTGTCAATGTGGCGAGACGGGGTGCACAGTGACGAATGATTGCTCAAGATCTCCACTTTTCCATGGTAAGTGAAAACATCAAACAAATTCGTAACTCTGTGTCAGTGATTGTCCTACAGTTATCTTTGCAAAGTGTAATTTAAACCACGAAGGAAGCTCTCGGCGACTACACGAGCCCTGACACCCTCAGCCCTGAAACAAAATTAAATATCGATCAAGTACTTATCTTATCACAGACCCGTTGAAATCTTCATTATCAACACTTGGAGGACTATTTTCCACACGAACCTCACACGACCCTGAGTGGCATCCGCCTTTGAATGCGGTCCTCGATGCATCAACCACCAAGAGATGCATGCGTAAGGCCTATATGCCTTCCTCAAATAGGGTTGCCCACTCCTTATCCAAACGACCTGGTCGTGTGAAGGCTTCACGATTGCCACCTGCCAGAGCGATCGGCAAGTCGACCGATAAACCTACGGTGGCTTAAATTTATCCCCCCCCGCCATCCCCCTCCCCCATCCTTCTTTGCGCAGGAATTCAAAGTTCAGCAGCAGTTTTGTCCGGCGGATGAATGAATGCCAACAGACGGTCGGCTGCTGTGGCACGCGGGTCAAAGAAGTCGAATAAAAAGGAGTCGGAAGAAGGAGGCAAAAGAAACGGAACGACCAAGAGAGAAAGATAAACCCACCACCAGCGCATTCGTGAGGAGAAATGCCATTTCAGTTTCTTCCGTTCCGGTGCGCTTGCAATTGGCGATTGGAAAAGCTCGGTCGGTCCACGGAGTCGGAACGGAACGGACCCGCGTTAGGCCGGAAAAAGCGATGGAATGCACACCTTCGAGATCGATTTGATGTTGTTGTTGTGCGATCCTACTCATATGGACGCAAACACTATGATAAGCGCGTGCGTACGATCGGTCGTTTGATCGTTTGCCTCTCCGGCGTGTCGCCTTTCCCCTTCGTCTGGCGTTCCAGCTTCTTCCGTTCGGATCGACGAGGAAAGGAGCCAAATGGAATCGTTTTGTGGCGAAGCAATTGAGATCGAAGATCAGCAGCGTTCCGAAGGGCAACTGCGTGCGCTGGAGATGGCAATGCTAATCGTTTATGTTGCGACGGAGGGGCGGAGTTTTATCGATGTGTATGTGTGTCTGTGTTGAGCGAGGTTTAAAAGGTGCCGTTAAAACCACTCGAGACGCTCTTTCAATATCAACAACCTGAATATCATTAGCTCGGGTCGTGCCTGCATCGGGTGAGGGTGAAGAAGTTGCCGGCTCGCAGGATGGTGGAGGTGCGCATTATCGAACGCGTACACTTGAGCACGGGCAACCCTAAACGCAATGCGTAACGCTAAATAATAATCTAATAGGACGCGCTCTTTTTCCGATGACGCAACAGACGGCATTTAGTCCGAGCGCTGCAGATGGGCTGGAGGTTGCAACGAGAGGAAACCCACCCAGGACACCGGGGCGAACACTTTCTTTTTCAACATTGCGTGAGGAAAAGCCATTTTCACCCACACGGCCGAGACTAGCGGTGGACGCTTCTTTCCTGGTTGTTTTTTTGCGACATCCGCATGACCCCGGCACGGAAAGCGAGTTAATGATATAATTAAGCAACTCTTGTCCAGCATGCATAATTAAAGCCGTGCAAAAACCACCTTCCGCCGCACCCACCTCATTCCCGGCCAAGCCTTTTTCCCCCCGGGGGTTTCGAGTTCGTTCGAAGAACGGGTTCGTCACTTACCAGCCAGTCGTTTGTTTGTTTATCTCTCACCGTTTGTGGGGGTTTTCCTGCTGTCACGAATTGGTGGTATTGTAAGCATAAACCTTCCCCTTTTTAGCTGCAACCTGTCTCCGCGTGACCCATACAAACGCACGTACGATTGCGGGTACGCTAGCCAGACAATAGCTAATGTCCACCTACGTTCGACGCGGACGCGAGATGTCGGCTAGCGATTGCAACCCACTCCTCGTTGGGGCGCCGGGGGGAAGTCGGTCCGGGCATTTGGGGCAGCGGGAAAGGAAACTATTTGTATCGTGGGAATCTCTGGCGGTACCTTCAGCCCCCGGGCCGGGTACCCGTGCAGCCAGCTGCAAGTAGTACCGAGCGATCCCCGCACTGATAGTTACTTTCGGCTTTTCTTGCTGGCTTACTTTGAAGTGAACAGCTTTCGTGCCGCTTCTGGCCGATGATGATGGGTCTCCCGTAGACGCGGCCGGCATTGGTAAGATGCATGCTGGTGATATAATCCCTGGCCGGCATGTTGTGTGCCAAAAAATTCGCGTAGGAACATCCATTCTACGGTTGTTTTACAAAGTTGCACTCGGCCACCGTCGGCTGAAGACAGTTTTCAATTGAAGTGGTCGCTTCCAAGGTCACGGAAGACAAGTTTCATTGTTACTGCTGCTGCTTTTTGCTGCGTGAAAAGACGGCCGGTGCCGTGGGGTATGTACGGGCGATAATATTTGCCTTACCTATTTATTCTTTCAGCGGGGGAAAAAAGGTGTGAATAAGCAAACGGTACTTCTTTGCGCCTTTGCAAACCCGTCTGTACATAAACACGTCCTACGCCACCAGCAGTAGCATCAGTAGACATAGCAGAGCAGGTCCTCTCTCCGAGTGGTTGTTTCATTGTGACACTGTGGAAGATAAACCCGACCCGTAGCTGGCAAAATATGACGGCAGCCACTAGTGGAGTGTCGCTTCACTTCAAAACCGTTTCAAGAAGTCCTCTCGTCGTGCGCAGAGTCGCCCTTTTTTTCGCGAGAGTGTTGCAATCGGATGTGTGACGATCTTTTTCGGGGGCCGATGAGAATGAAGCTGCTGGAGGTGTGTCAGGAAGGTCCAGTGGCCTTTTTTTGTGGTGGTCCGAAATAAGGACAATTTGGTGTGAGTGCTTCGGTCCGCAGGATTGCATCAGCCTCGACAATGCTCTCCGCCCAGATCGTTAGTGGTAGCCCTAAATAGAATGGCTTTGTTCGCCTTCAGACCCTCACTTCGGTAGAGGTTTGTTGAAGATGTCCCCGCTATCGACACACGTTTGCGACTCGGCCTCACTTGCCCCGAAACGACGATCGCCGGTACGAAAATAAAAGCAAATTAAATAAACATTCTCCGGCCGAATCTTTCGACATGCGTGCAATTTTTCGGACCATCACCCATCACTCAGGCGTTCGTTTGACAAATGCAGCTTATGCTAACATTGCGAAGCGTGTGGCAATGACGAGGCGGCCGAGCGAGCATGGTGTACGCGACTGCACCGCCACGTCCCCTCGGGCAAGGTTCAGTTAGCTCATCTTTTTAGCGAGATCTTTCGGCGATGTCATTACGAGTCGGCGCGTCCGCGCAAGATGGGCCGGACGCGTTTCGAACGAATCTTCTTCATCTGCGCGGACAAAATGGAAGATTAAGTCGAATCAATTTTCCGAACCCCTAGGGAGCCTCCCTTTCCCAGCGGTTTGCGTGACTGACCACCCCAAGTTTGGGGGTCAACTGTGCACTTGATCTTTGCCACCCCCTCCCACCGACGGTTTGGAGCATATTTTTGTAACTTCTCGTGCGTTTTACATCATCCAGACGTCCGAATCAAACACGGCACAATTTGTGCCTAGTCAGCTGGCGTAAATGCACGCGATTACCTTGCGCGATGGTTAAACGAGCGTTAGTTCGTAGCCCCTCTACCCTACGTGTCTGTGTGTGTGTTTTCCTTTCTCGCCATCAGCAACGACTCGATCGATCGATGATCTTCATCATCTCCGCACTGGTGCCTTAATCCATCGCCGGCTTTGTGGAACCTTGCGTGTGCTGGCGTCTTGGGGCACATTTTTCTCTCGCTTTCTCTCTCTCTCTCTCTCTCTCTCTCTCTCTTTCTCTCTCTCTCTCTCCCGCTCTCGTGCTCCCGAGGATGATGGTGTCGTGATCGTTGAAGATCGCCTCGACTTTGGTCCGGTCTGGCTGTGTGCTGTGGGTGATTGGGGCTGTTTTTTTTCGGCGAGTCCCAGGGGCGCTTTAGTAGGGCACACGTTTTTCGCGCTTTTTTTGGGACGAATGCGTAACGAGTCCGAATGATGCATCCAGTTTCAATTGAATGTGTCTGGCCGAAGGAGGCTTCGGGGTGATGGAGAATTGAAAAAAAGAGCACATCCAACACATTCCGATTGCGTCACTGGTTAATGTGTGAATTAGGTTAGTAAAACGATAAACAGCTGCTGATGGGGTGTGTGGAGATTGCTTGCAGGTGTGCTTGCGTATATTATATGTGTTGATATTGGGAGATTTGCTTGACGAATCAATGCGACTTCTTGAGTTATTCGATACTTCCTTGTAGGAGAAGCGTTGTCTATTTTCTCTACATTCTACAAACGCGAGGAATGTTTGCCCTTACTCAACCGGTTGCCGCAGAATGGTAGATCACACAGGTGTTAAACTCCCTTGAGTCACTCCGAACACGGACCGGTTTCCATTGGCAGTGTTTTATCAATTTAACGCCAACCTTGAGTGATGTTTTACCGTGAATAATAACGTACCATTTCTATAGGAAATGATTTGGGATGTTTAAAAATACGTTTGACGTTTTGCACGTTTTAAGTATCCCCAGTAGCCCCGGCCTTAGTTACAACTACGAACGGTTAGAAATCCGCCGGCAAAGTTGTATTAGTGAGCTGTCGAGTCGCGCCAAGTCTGCTCAAGTCTGCAGCAAAAACGAAAACTACACTTTCATCCTCGGGGGAAAACCTGCTAGGCAAGTTTCGTGCGCGTACATCATGTGCCATGCTGCCACCGTGCTTCCCCCGTCCCGCACCAGCCATAGGCTTCTTCCACTGATATCCCACGACCTCCAACGTCCGATGCGTTCGAGAAGATGAGCAACATTTGGCATTTGGTGGCGGGGCAATAGATTCGGATAGCGAAACAGCGCCATCCATGCATCCGACGATCGATCGATCGGTCGCGCGGCTAAGACGATCACGAGTCATCTTCTTGTGGGGGAACCGAGCGACGAGCGGTTCCTTGAGTCGCAAGGTACTACTACTCAGCAAGCTCAACGACGATGACGCTCCAAAAGGCACACGGTATCGGCACAAACTATGCCAAGTGTTCAATTGAGTTCTGTGCCGTTTCGACTTGGGTCGTCGACAGTGGAAAAGCCCACCAACACTCCAGCGCGGGCGGATCTGATGCTCGAAAAGAGAAGCCACGAGGAAGGCGCTCGATACGAACACCTTCGACGGCTTCGACACGTTAAAGTCGCCTGCAACCATGATCACCCATATTTGCATAAGTTGAAGCATTATTGAACAAGGCAGTGAGTTTAGGTCCCCCTAATGCAGGGCAGAATCGAAACCAACCAAATGAAGGATGACTTGAAACATTTCCACTTTTTTTACTACGTGAAACATCCAAACGACATTTTTTTCTTACAAAAATGATCCTTTTTTGAGGATATTCCAAATGGAAATGGATACTTTGGCTTTATCCTATCTTTCAACTTGCTCAGAAAAGCCGTCGAGCGAATAGCAAAAAAATCCTGGGAATCGACGGAACAAAACAAGGAAAGGAAATATGATTGTCACCCTCCTAACGATAGCACCGATGCGGTCACACGTACACGTACACGTACATTCCACAACCGCACCAATCCGGAGGACTGATTTGCAAATTGCATCGCTCCAGTGAAACGACCTTCAAGCGGCCGATTATTGCGTGGCGACGAACGAACCCACCCGTGAAGCAAACCTAGCCAGAGCTTGGGGTGCCCCATTTTGGGTGGTTCACAAGTTCTCCGCCGGGGAAGTGGGTGATTTTTTTTTGGGGAGAGGGAGGGAGGGCACGGGTGCATGTCACGCTACCGTTTGACGCCACGACGACGGCGACCGTTCCAGGATGTTATACAATCTTACAACCCTCTTTGGGGCAACCTTCACCCACCTCCGATGGTGCGCTGGAGTCGACCTGCACTCTTTCACTTTACCGTTGCACATTTCATTGCACTTTTCTTGCCGCGCGATTGCATCGCACTCGGAGCGGGTTCGGGTTTCGCTGGTGGTGAGGTTGAGGCCGCCGTTTGACGCCGGCTGTTTTCCACGACCAAGTCATGTTTCCAATTTTTTCGCCTTACTTTTTCCCATCAAAACCCCATCCCGTTGCAATTTCGCGTTCGCGGCAGTTTATGGTGGCCGGGACGAATATTTTTCTTTCTGGTGTACCCATGGCCGGTAAGGTTGGAGCGCCTGGACTTTTCGCTTGGTGCATGATGCTTTTCATGATGCTTTCCAAACGACCCGGTGCATCCCTTGTGGAGCATGACGTTTTCGAACGAACGTCGTTACATTTTCCCTAGGCACATTTATTGACTTCTGCTACTACTCCTCTGTTCGGCTGGAGGGCGAGCCATGACAAAAGCGGGGGTTTTCTCGTGTCATTTCACGTCACGTGGGAAGCTCGGTGTGTGTTTTAGTTTTTACAGCTCCGTTGTTTCAGTTTTCTAAACGGTTTCCCTTTTTTCGAACTTTCCATCCATAAAGGAAGATCACATAATGCCGCTGTGGAGCATGTTTGCGTCGCTTGCGTTGCTATGTTGAACGCACGGGGACTATAAGGGTACACATGGAATTTTCCTCTGGAACAGGTTCCATTGAAAGGCCCTGTTCTTGGAATGCTATATGCCATAAAGTAATCCACTGTGAGGATTCTTCCTATTAATTATTAAAACCACTTTTGAATGCACAATTAAAATTAATATATTAAAGAAATAAATTTAATAATAATATAAATAAAAAGGAAGATGTGAGTTCTGCTGGTAATACCCGCAGCGTCTTCAACTCATAATCATTCGACATGATTAATTTTTATGTTCTTCCTTGCCTAGCGATGGGATGATTCTTTACGACAGCTTATACCGTCATCCCAGTGACTCCTTAATGTCTCAGCGTGTTGGTAGAATACAATCCGCCTGCGAAAATAAAGCCAGCTGGATGTGCGGTCCTGCGAAACGATCGAACGTTGGCCAGATTTAACACCCAACGCCTTGTTGCTTCGTGTGTGGTCAACTTCATCGGAGCACTGTATGCACCTCTTGTGAACCTTGTCTCCTTGTGGTGCGCCGTATATTGTGATTCAGAGGGACACCCTTCGGCTTCTCTCGAACTGTTGCGGGGTAATTGTCGTGAAAACCGATACGGGACAGACGGTGTTGGCGAAGCCGTTGTAACGAATATGATTCCTTTTTGCGTGCTTAATGGTAATTCCCCGGCGATCGTGTGGAGTGAATTGGTTTGGAATTTTTATCGCAAAGAGGGAGGTTTGTGCAGCCGTGAGTAATTCAGTTTTACGAACCCATTTTTATACGGTTGGGATGTAAACAATTTTATCGATTATAATCACTTGCAAACGAGACTTTATGGAGTTTTCGAAACACTTTTAAACATTTTGTCTTGGATGTTTCTTCGAACACCATTAATGGAAATGTATGGAAAAGTTTATTCAAAAACAGGTTCCAAATCAGTCATATTGTATAGCCCCTACAGCGAGATCACTCATTTGCCGTTTTGCTCAAATTCCCACCAAGGGGGAGTTCTATGTCTTCGTATCGATTATCATCTTGGGCAAACATGTTATTTCCAGCATGAAAAGTAGACCTCCTCGTTAGCCCTACGGCAGTGCGTGACGAAACGTGGAAAGAATGGCCCCCAGTTGCAGCATTGTCCGCAACACTTATCCACAGTTTTATGTCATTGGTTTCGAAGACCCGTCGGAGAGTCGTTTTTGGTGCGTTTTAAGTTTTTTAAATTAAATTTTCTCCAGCGTGTAGCCACACCCAATTGTCACAGCGGACAGCCGAACGCTGATTGAAACGTGTCGACAAAATGAGGAAAGCAAAAATTCGTCCGGCCCCGGTTGCGAGCAGTAACTAAAACGATATCCATCATCCAATTTAGCAATCAATCATGTCAATTCGTGGCCGTGGCTTGATGGAAGAAAGTGCCAATTTGCGTAAATATTATGCGTACAAATTAATGGGCACGCAGCAGAGGTTCGGCGGTGGTGTCGCTGTCGGAGTCGGATTTTTTCGAGCCGAGTTTCGACTTCGTGAGAGTGTTTTCCCAATTTCTCGGACCCCCGATCCACCTCGACTGGTTCGAGCTGAAACGGAAAGTAATGGAATTGGAATAAAAGTGCCACCCGCAGAAATGTGTGGTGCTGCTGGCACCTGAGTGTACCTTTTTTGTCGATTTATGTTAGCCAAATGGTTTCGATGCCATTACCTACCCGTTGTGGGCCGCGGGAAAGGCGTGCGGAATGTGCGGAGCCACCGGATTGTTTGTTATTCAGTTAACCGTTTTATGGTGCAGTGGGAAATGCAACGGAAAAGTCGTCGGTTTACGTAACGGAGGAGGAGAAAGATGCAAAACGTCATGCTGCGGCCGGCGAAACTGACAGCACAGAACTCGAAGGGGGATATTATTGCACACCCGTCCATTGATTATTATGTGACCGTAGGAATGCGCCAGCTAATTGGAGCATAAGATTTTTTATCAATAAAATCAGTGCAAGTGTTTGCAAGTGATTTTAAGTCGAAAGAAAGCGACTCAGTGAGGGTTCGGCAGCGGCATTTGCGTAACGGCTGGTTCAGATTTCGTAATAACCTTTCGTGCTGAAGGATGGACTTTATTCGAAGCTAATATATATCTTCGCTTTTTCGATTAACCGCGAATAGCTGTGACTAGTTTTCACACGATTTTTTCTATAATGTTACTGGCTCAAAGTCAAACATCATCAATCTTCTGCTAGCCATCAGATTCACCATTTGCATACTAATTATGCTACCCCTAACGCTTGGCGCTAGTGACCTATATTTTCCCTCTATTTCTACCGTTCTAAACCACCCATCGCCAGCGATGGCAATGGGTAAACGGTGATAAGAATCGGCAAGTCCTCTATCGGCCGATCTAATCTCAGACGCATCTTCCACGGAACGACCGATTTGCATTACGCATCTCTCTGACTTCGGCTCTTTGATTCGCATGCGGTTCGCGAAGTGCTGTGGCTTCTTCGAGTATGGCATGAAAAATGAACTGCTTCGTTTCCATCTGATCGCACCGGGTGGGTCGCTACGTTGGGTGTTTTCGCCTCCCCTACCGGTACAGCAAGCGTGCGCCGTGGGGTTCACTTCTTTCGCGCATGTGAAATACGACAGACAGTCATGCGATGACCAACGGCACCGACCGGTTTGCATTAGATAATCTCATGTTTTAGTGCCATGCGGCTAATGTTGGGAACTTTACTCCGTCTGCTATGTTTCCACACGTTACCAGCCCTGGTGGGGTGGGCAGAGATTTTTCAGTGTACGGTTTTGGTACAACCAAAAGTCCCATGTGTCAAGGTTGCGAGGTAAGCGTGTTCATGCCGCTGATGGCGAAATCAGGATCGCGCTAAAAATCTATCGTTGCCCTCTGTATCCATGCGATGGCCATGTTATCCGCAGGTAGAATGTTTGTCTCCTATTAAACGTCTTCTATCGTATTGATTCAAAACTAAAAGCGGCAAGCAGGCGATCCAGCATGCGCGTTGTTTACTTATTGTGCCAATACCACCCCATTTGTTTGAAATGGCCGTTGCTACTGTCGGCAGCTAGACATTATTTGCGCTGTTGTTAGTGCTAGTGTTGTTTGATTGGAGATGGCGATAGTGAGCAGATAAGAAGTTCCTCCCACCACGGAGCTACTCCGGTCATTCCACGACTGGAGCAGTATCACTGGAGGAACTGTTGGTCAACACGGCAAGCATCCGACCTACGACTGGCTCGGACTGGTGTTGCAACATCCATGCCAGTCCAGCGATTAGGGCAAACAGGGACCCGAACACGATGATTAGAAGGCCTAGCAGAGGCACCAGCACACAGCACAAGCTGGAACGATTTAGAATTAGGTTTACTTTTGGTAGAAACAGGTGAGGCAAGGTCGAAAAATACCTTCCGAAGCAGAAACCGGACTGAAAGCACGATGCGCAGCAGTAACAACACGATTTAACGCACTCTCCCATCGAAACGATTTTACATTCCCCAAAACGTTAGCGGTCCGTCTCATCGATGCTTATTTTGACAAAAAAGAATTTGAGCCGTTTTGGGGAAAGCTCAAAGATGTGGCACAATAATATGTTTCTGGAAATGCGTTCCACGAACGCGGGTCCACACTCCCATCTGCTGCGTTATACGTCACTCAGACAACTGGCGTTCGCGTACAGCGAACGGAATGTTTGCTCACATCTGCCGTCTTTACCTCGTTATCGCTGATAACGCACTGAGCTCTCGTTCGTTGTTCTACTTCCTCTCTTCTTTTTTCATTTTCTTCGTCGTTTGACGACAATCTTTTTTGCGTCAGTAGTTGTTACTTACAAACGATTCACTTGCTTGTGTAGATTCCGGCTCGTTCTACAAACCCTTCCCTCCTGGAGGATGCCACCTCCTCCGCTCACTAATAACCTCACCAACAAGCTGTGGTGTTAGTAAACAAGCACACGTTTCGAGTGAAAATAATTACCCCCTCGTCGGTAGCTGGCCCACATTGAACCGGCTGTGACAACTATGACACTGCTGCTTTCCGGCGCACAAAGTGCATCCCGCAATGCTTGTGGAAAGGACACTTGTCTCAAGAGTTGAAGTGGAGACGCTCTCGCTGAACAGATTGGTGCACTTGACACTTTTCTTTCACTGCATAGTAAGCAAGTCGCCGCTAATTGCAACGTGTCACTGCACGTGCTAATTAACAGCATTCTTTAGCCAGCGACTAGAACATCAGCATTTTTACTTCAATTTGTGGAAAAAAGACTTGAATTGGAATTTATAAATGTTGAACTTCTTATATTATACTACAGAAACTCATTATGTTGTTTGTTAAAATGAATATTGTTCTTGATAGATATGAGACTATATTTTTTTAAGGTTTATTTCAAAGAATTAGAATTGTCCTTTTGAATTGCCAATACAACAAGCCATTTGTAACAAGTCGCATCTACCTACTTTTTGGACATTTTTAATCACCCTTCGTATCTTTCATGCTGTCAGCATTGTCAAGGGCAACGGAAAGCGCGTTAATGGTCCAACAACTTAATCGGACGAGGCAGTTCATCGTCATGGCGCCTTTTAAAAGCTTCTTGCTGTCCGATGGACAGCTTCCTTGTTGATATAATTAGCAAATTCTAGTCGTTGAGATGCCTTTTTAATTCGTCGCGCTTTAGATGACTTACTTCTCTATGAGCGAATTCTCGATTACTTCAACCGGCACGAAGCGACGAGTTTTGTGTTGTTTTTGTTTTGTGTGCCTCGCTTGTATTTTCGGACCGCTGATTTTAACCGTCTGACTTCATTTAGTGTGAGTTCAGCATTTTGGAGGATGCCCAAAAACACCACTTCCATAAATATCCGTTTTACAACCTGTCACCTCTACGACGGTGGCTCATCGCATCAACTGAGCTGCATGTTCGTCGGTGCTCCCGCTTCCCCAACTCCTGCCAATTGAATGAAGCAGTCGCACGATGCTGCACCTTAAAAGCATACTTCGGAGAGGCGGTAATGATAACCACAAGATGTGCATCATAACACCGCAACGGTCGAGAGTGAACAGGAACGATGCCTTCTCTCGTCGTCTGTTCGCTTCGCAGCACGACGACATGCTTTAACAATGTGGCGCAACGATTAACATCGCTACTTTTGGGGTCAATGTTGCACGTACGTTAATGCTCCGCCGCTAGGGTGGTCGACCGCAAGCCAATGTCCAACTGGTTGAAGCAGTGTTCTTTTTGTTTTGCGTCGATGTTCTCTGCCAAATTTTAACGTGATAGAAATCGGAGATTAGAAATCACGAATGCTGTCGATTGGATTAAGTTGTACAACGTTACACAAAGCTTTTACACTCAAATTATGTTGAGCCAACATGATCATCATTGAACACATATTTCTTAAAACGTGTAGACTGTTAAGCCTAATCTGCAATTGTTTTAATGAGTCATTGGGTTCAGTATGTAAAAGGCGATAATTAGTTCATTGATTATTAGCAAAATTTTCCATTCAAGGCCATGCCGGACGGCCTGCTTATGGGCGTAGGAAAATTCAATTAGTGCCCGTGCGTAAATGCTGCCCTACAGTCCTACAAAAAACCACATACCCACCGAACGAGCCGGATCCAAAATTGGTTGCCTCGAAACAGGTTGCAACGGTTCAGACGAACCGGAGGCGGCATGCGGTGTTTGGGTCGCTGCATCTCCTACGTAGGCCAGAGATTCATGAGAGCATAGAGCATGCCGGACCATCCCCACCACCCACCCTTTTGCACCCACTAGTGTATCACGCTTGCACATTTTCACGATGGTCATAACGAAGAAAAACCGCACAAAATATTTTCTTCTTTACTCCTTTCCGAGCAGCATGGCGCGTGCACGAGGGGAAATTTAGCTTTTACGGTAGATTTACAAGTTACGTTGCCCACGTTGCTGTACGCGCTCTTTTCCACCATAACTGCAGGCTCGTTCATGGCACATTATCAGAGGGAGGAAGTGTAAGTGCAGTGCCAGAAGCATTTTAGCTGAATCAGATCAAATTAAAAAGAGAGCGAAACAAATGTGTGCCTAGGCAGAGGGAATGCGAGATGAAGAGATGATGAAAGGGAAGGAGCGAGAGCCGAAGAAACAGTGAAAGCTGCACAACCTGTGTTGCTCATGTTTGAAGTTGTTGCACCAAGAGTGTGCCCCATGTGTCTGTTCGGTGCCATGGTGATGGTGGTAGTAGACCTAGTCGCGGAGTATTGGTAATGGAGATCGCGCGCAGGAGTGCTGAACAAAAGGAGTGTGGCTGACTAGTCTGTGGGGCTGTTCGCTTATGTTAGCCAGGGCTTACAGCAACTGATGGCAACAACAACACAGTGTGGCTCATAATTCATAAACCGCCACGAGCAGCAGCAGTTCCCCGGCGCGAATCTCACCAACGCGCTGCTGTTCGCTCATTGACACCAACCCCCCAACAAACGGGTGGGTGGAAGGTTGAAGTGGCTGGGCCTGTGACGTTTACACTTGCTCCGAAGCAGGTGCCAGTCAGTGGCCCCAGCGCCGTACGCCAAGCCGTGGCGAAGTCCGAATAGCAGCGAGGAAACTCGTCCCGTCGAAGCACGCTGAAGCCGGTCACAGCAAGCTTTCGGAGTAGACGGGTGTTTGTCGGAAAAAAATCATTAGGTCTTGACGTGCAACATAAAAAAAAACACAAAATAGTCGACGAACAGAGAGAGAGAGAGAGAGAGAGAGAGAGAAATACAGAGCATTAATTTGTGCAGCACGGGTTCGCGTTATAGACACTGTGGTGACGTCGTGTAAAATCTAGATTCGATTTGGCTTGAAGTTGTCCAGTGCGAAAACCACTGACGCCACATCTGTGGCATACTGTTTTTGAACTCTTCAATTGAAAATTCAACAAACAGAGCAAAGGCATTTCAATTCATGAGGTCCTGTAGAGACAGACTAGTTGAGCAATGTTTTCCAAAAAAAAAACTCTATTGTCTCTATCTACGAGAAACAAACCAACTCTCCTATGGTAGAGCTCTTAATCCAAGTTAAATTTATTGTCACTAAATTGCAGGTTGGACAGGGATATAAATTAATGCTGTACGAGAACCAGTTCTCATTATTGACCATCCTCGCGAAAAGTTGCTTACCTCCGGCTGTAAAACGACGGCTTTTCGTATGATTTCGGTTGTACCTGAATCCACTTCTTCACGAGTGCTCCTAAAAATGCACCACCATCTCGCTAGTTGACTGAACTAGTCGGCCTTGCCATTGGTCGGCCGGCTAGGGGCCCCGGGAAGGAATTCTGGATGCGCGATTGTCTCCCTGGCATGTGAAAGTCGTTTGCCGGTCTTTAGATGGTAACCCAATTTCCGATGCATTCGTGCAAAACGCCTGGTGAAAGGCAAAGCGTCTCCAGGACCTGGCGGAGTGGGTTATCGGACTCGTTGACCTTCGGTTGCGTAAGATTGAAAACGCTGCTGGCGTACGTGGTGTCCCTGGCCACCTCGGAAGTGAGCTTTTCCCCCGGAAACGGAATGGTTTATCGGTTTGCGCTGGCTACGTTTCACTGTCCCCCCGAGGAAAGCCACATTTCAATCAGCTGACGAGTATTTAATGTTGGCCTTTAACCATTGCATAAAATCGTGGCACGATAGAGAGCCCTTTGCCTAACGGGTTCCCCTCGAGTAGCTCGTTGGAGCTGGTTCGCTAAGTCTTGCGATTACGCGAACAGTTTTCCCCGCATTAAGCCGGATGAAACTGCATGACATGCGCGAAGCAGCATCGCAAGGTGTGATGTATGACATGCATTTTCCACCCTCGGTCTGCAACTGTGAACGCGTATCACATCGTCAAGCTAATAAGGCACAAAACGTGCAAAATCCTGACGGCTAAGCTAATGCAACATCTTCCCTCACCCAACCTGCCGATGCTGCGGTGTATTTATGTTCGAAATTAAAGATAATTGCCCGTACGACAACACACTGAGTTCTTCAACTGACGGGTGGGAAACTGCTTTTGACGGGAGTCGGCAGGAGTCTGGCAAGGAAGTGGAAAATTGGTCATCATCGAACATTAAGGAAGGCTCCCATCAGTGGGCCGGAGGTTACTCGCGAATGATGAGACGATCGGTCACGGCGGGGGCTTATTAGTTCCAGATGCTTGTGGCAATAAAATAAAATTGCCCCTAGCTGCGGCACTTGACCCAATGTTTTTTTAAATTTTTTTCGTAAAAAATAAGAAGAGTACCTTAAGACATGATGTTTGTCAAGCCGTGAGAGCGTTGAATGGCGCTCTTGTGGGGACGTGCGTGTAATGAGATGACAATCAATGCAGGATGCCATTTGATTGCGAAAGACCAATTTCGGAATGTCTTGTCAAGTGGATTTTAGGAGGTTTTACCTATCGGGTTACCGCTGTACATATTTTCCCTCCATGCGAAATTTCGCTTCGTGGTTTTCTGCTAATAAATTCACGCTTTCCGTTCCATTTTGCAAATTGATTTTTCCTTCATACCTCCGATGCGTTTTGAGAGATTCACATGGCATACTCCTCAGCCATTGGCATCTGCTCGTTAGGCTCCCAATGCGGCGTTCCTTTCACTTGTCACAGCGCATTGACTTCTCAAATGGCACGCTTGCTTTATGACTCCGGGAAATGCCGCGGCAAGATTAGTGTTATGGTTCTATTTAACAAATGATTCCAGGGCTCAGCCCGCGCGCAGCAGCCTTCCTTTGGAGGTTGAAGATTTGCGTGTTGGTTTCTGCATGGACTTACGAAACGGTGGCTCGTTTGGGGAGGGCGAATTTGTGAGGTTTGTTCATTTTTTTTCGAGTTTGTGTGCGTGGAAAACAAACAAAACAGTTTTTGTGTTGCAGTAACCGATCGCAACACCAGCTCGCGTGCATCCGAACCGTGTACCACAAATTTACAAATGGTGACGGCTGGGCGGCTTGCCGAAAACCCACGAAGAGGCTGTTTCGGAGGAGGTTTCCCACTTTACGGTTTGCGACTCCTGTTGACATTTCTTACCACCTCGCGGGAAGTGCATGACCGAGCGCGGGGGAACTAAGAAGATGCCCAAATGAAACCGAAATAAAACCAGCAGAGATAACCTTCAAAGTGGAGTGAATTTATGTGACGGAATGCTCGATCCTTCGCTCGTAGTTTCATTTCATTTTCGCAGACGCATCGATTTCGTCCCACGGAACACACTTCGTCTGATAGACGCGCGGGGGAACATAACACGTGTGCTTATCTCCTGTTTCTTCTAGTGCTTCACATGTATTTGTCGGCCCCCTTCCTGCAGGTTGCGTGGGTAGCTCGCAGTTAGATTGTCCCATAAATCAAAGCAACATTTTCTGTGCGCCTTTTTGGTGGTAAATGTCGCCTGATGGATGTTTTTGGCATTTGTGCCTATGGCAAAGATGAACGATGGAGATGATGGCGGGGGCATCTTCAAAACTCTAGACATTAAACACAAAAAATAAGATAAACATTTTTTAAAGATTAGCAAATACTAATCAACGAAAACGTCAATCCGACACTGGAAATGGTTTTTGAATTTCTCTAGAAATTTATCTGTTTCTATTTTACAAAATAGACATATACGTTTTCCCATTAATACGTTTTGGCATTCCTTATCATTAAAATTCCAGTGAAATGTGAAAAGTGTTGAAACCGTCGCTCGTTAGCGTCCACTCCACTGCATGCATGCATTCCTCACGTGCCTCGAAAATGTTTGTCTGGCTAGGCGTAGCTTACATCACTCAATGGCAACGACGAAGCCAGCATCGAATGGCACATCTTCCACGCATCATCGTCGTCTGTCGACCAAGGCAGTAATGGCACCTTCGGCGGTGCGTGTCTGCCCGAACGGTAGGGTCAAAAAATAGAAAGGCCTCAAAGGAATAGACACACTAGCGCGACCCTTTAACCCTTCACCAGCGCCATCATCCCGATTATGGCCATTGTCATCATCGACCTCCAGCAAACCAGGAGCACAAGCGGACGGAAAATAGGGGCTGTAGGCAACGAAAGGTATCGATGTTAAATAGATAAATTATTGCTAATGGTTGGAAAAATGCTTGAAACACTCAAAAATGTTATACCAAGTGTTTCGTGGCATTCCAAACAGCTGACTAACCACCGGCGGTACCGGTTACTGGACCTGTTTCACAAAAATGCCGTCCCCCTGGAACGCCACTCAAGCCGTCCGTTGCAAACTTGATTCGATTTTGATTTTGGTTTCGATATTTTGTTCCAGATTGAAGAAAAAAACTGGTTCTTGCGGTTCAAATTTTCGCGCTCAATGGTGTGTTTTTTCCTGATGACTTTGGTGCCATTCCAACTTCCTGCTTGTCGTGCATGTATCATTTACACATTTGGCTGCTTCGAAGGATAACCTACACAGGTTCAGCGACGCGTCACTTTTTTGCGCCCCGCCCGAGGATCGATCGATCGATTTGTTGCTCCGAGTGTGGTTTGCTAACGCAAACGCGTGCAATCTGAAGATGATCTCGCCGCTCTTTGTGGAGGGAAAAACCGGTTAGCATTTAGCCGCAGTGACAAGCGCCTGTTAGGTCTGTTGGCAAGAGGGAAAGGGGTCCATGAGGAATAACACACACAACAACAACAGCAAAAAAACATACATCCTCAGCTTCGTTCGCAGCAGCTCCTCCTTAGCATTTGCTCGATTGAAGTTCCTCACTTCGCACTTCGGAGAGGACGGTACGGAAGGGAAGAGCATAATTGGGTTGAGGGAGTTGATACTTTCGATTTCGTTGGTAGTGCTGCCGGTGGATGCTGGAACCGCCGAAGGGGGAACTTCGGCGAGGACAAGCACCCGTGGCGCGCGTCATTTCGGAAGGTTCGTCGCCGGACCGCTCGTTGATGTCGTCTTCGTTTTCAAGCGTTTGTCGGTCGGTTTCGTCGGTGTAGTTCGCGACAGGCGCATGAATAAACGCACCGTGCAAGCGCAGCTGGTCGGAGATACCCTTTAGCATCGTGAGAAATCGCACCGAGAGCTGCACACCGGACGACGGTCCACTGTGTGAGTTTGACGAAGGCACCATTAATAGCAAAGCGGAGATCCACGACGGTCTCCTACGGTGCTGCGGATGAGCAGACACACTTCTCACCGTCGCTCCCGCGGCTATTCCGGTAGAGCAGCCGTCGTTTGGCAGTGGGCCAAAAGGTCAGTTGTATACTCGAAAGGCAGCCACTCGATCCGGCGGTGATGACCAGCGATGAGCAAACTGTGGGCCACGGTGAAGGCTCCCGGAGTCTCGAGTTTGCCAATTTTTTTTTCAAAAACACATTCCTCACGGAGATCAGATCGAATTCGTGTTTTGGGTTCTAGCTGCGTGTAAGGACAAAGCCCATCGCGCGTGAGTACTTATGGCCAAGTTAGCCAGCATGAGAATTTGATCGTTCCTATTTTCTCGATTATTTCGATCACGGTTGTCGTTAACACCTCCGACACGAGTGACCGGCTACTGCAAGCGTCGTAGGCCCACGTGTACGATAAGAAACACAAATACATACACATACACATGTGTCGCTTGTGAATGTAAATATTTTGCATTCTATGGCCACGTACGAATCGAGATTTAGCCCAAGACATCCAAGGTTGAATTACATTCACTGGCGGGTGACATACGATACATAAATTAAGAGGCACCTTTTCGATCGTAAAAACAGTGATCTAACTTTAAAAGGGGCAAGACGTTCTGTTCTGTACTCACCGTTAGTAGTTACTAAATGATATTTTTTTTTCTAAAACCACATACTTAAATAAAACTCTTCTGGCAACGGTACCTTATTAAAAAGTAACAATTAACATCACATTATGTACTTTAGTTTCGCGATTGACAGTCAATTGGTATCACTTTGAGCCTGCTGACAAAGTTTCCCTCTCTGGGCTCGTAATGGGGAGTTGAACTTGTCTCACCACAGGATGCCATCGTCATCATTCTTCGCTTGATGATGATGATGATGATCACGGCAACCTTTACCTAAACATTGGCAGCGGAAAAAAAGCCCACGCTGTAGAGAAGACTGTAACAAACCAGACCACAACACCAGACCAGACCTGATGCAGATAACACAAAAGAAAAACAGAACTCCAACACATTGCCAGTTCACGCCACCGCATCGTTAATGTGTCCCCTCTTCACTGTCGGCTCCATTCTCGGCAGTCATTCTAACTCCGGCTTCCCCAGCGGTAGGTAATCTCTGCAATCACGTGAACTCCGACGGGCTTTTAGAGGCCCCCGTGGGTGATTTGAATTAATTATGATCATTGTGGTCCCTTACACAAGCCGCCCGACTGCAGCTGCAACTGCCACTGCACTCTGGTGGCGCCGAAGCTGCATGCATGCTGGCTGCAATATCGATACCATTTTTCCACCTCCTGGCCCAATCGAATGTTGGTGAACCCGGGGAGTGAACCAGTAGCGGACCGCGGGGGCCGTGGGAAATGACCCTCCGAATGGCCCTTTGCTTCGTCCACCCGGTCGAGTGCTTCCTCCGTGGAGGATGGTGTGGAAATTGGGAGGCGTCTGAGCTAACAGCTCTGGGAATCCACCGTGCTTCCATTCTCGGCCGATCTTGTGTGATACCGTGTGGCGCTTGGGAAGAGATTGCACCCAAATTGCAGCACCATTATGCACCGCAGCGTGGCGCGGCGATTGGCGCAGCGATTTTCTGAGGGAAATAGTTTTACGACCACCGAGCCGGGATGCTGTTTATGGTCGATTATTTATCACGCGACTTCACCGTTCCGTGGGCGGGCGTTCCGATTGGCCAAGACGGCGGCGCTGCGGAATTCCTTCTCAAGATAATCACTCTATCGGCTCTGGTACTGCTCAACCCGAACACCCACATTTACTGCCCCGCTGGTGCAATCGGGTGCAGTAGCATATGACTTGCATCACGCGTTGTAATTGGGAGGAATTTTGAAAAAATCAAACCACTCATCAGCTTTTGTGTAGCCGCCCTCCGTCTTGATGCGGGTGGTCGTGTACACTGGAGAACCAACCCCCCTCGGAGAACGTCGGAGGATTATTGGAATGATTTCAAATCGATTACAGCCCACGCTGACCTACTCTCCTTCCCGTGAACTCGAGCGCGGGAAAATTTCACCCTCGCAGATTTCGTGTTCACTGTCTGGGTCTTTTGCGAGATAAGAGAGATAAAAAAAGAAGTTTTCATCACACGCAGGTTCGGGTGGAGGTGAACATTATGCCACCCCGAATGCACACGAGCGTGTGGAGGTCGGTAGCAATACGATCGTTAAGACACACGCTGCCAATAATGGCGCGAAGATTGTGTTGCGAGAGTTATCTCTCGTTTTTTTTATTTCGAGCGAAGCTCATTCATGTTTTGTACATGCTGCCACAATTGGCATACCGTTGGGCAGTTGTGCAAGTGCAAGTGGAGCTATACTCAAGCCGGCAGGAGAACTCGTGATAATGCGCGACAGACAGTTCAACCAGCCACCAAACGATCATTGAAATGAGGTGTTGATAACGATGCGTTTTCATGCACCATCGGATGGAGCAATCTGTGCTGAATTCAAACGACGCGCAGTTGGCAATCAGGGGTTGGCGGATGTCTTTGGAAATGTGGAAAATTGTTGCCATTTAACTTCAATGCTGATAACATATTGGGGTAGCGTATGCAAAGTAAACGGTTCATGTGAAATTCGAAGCCCGTTTTCAATATGGTAAAAAAGGTGAAGATGTTTGACATTTTATGTCAAGTGTAACACTTTCAAACCCGTACACTTCACCAACTATCATTAAAGGTTATTGTGGAGAAGGGTATGCCTTCCAGATAAAAAAATAAATAAAAACACCGGATCATTTCGCTCCTTTTTCGAATAGAGAGAGCCGAAGAGCACTTGCCGGCACAGA
This sequence comes from Anopheles plumbeus, assembly GCA_034621735.1. NCBI lineage: Eukaryota > Metazoa > Arthropoda > Insecta > Diptera > Culicidae > Anopheles > Anopheles plumbeus. The sequence goes on along the minus strand of JAOEFI010000007.1, from coordinate 18,362,041 downwards.
AACTTGGGAAACATTAGTGTAATTATGATAATTATGTGCACCACACCTTCACCGAGCCGCATGATTGTATGTTTTGACACCTCGGTGTCAAAAAATGTGCCACCCAATCTTCCAAACGCATTCATTTTGCGCGGACTTTGGAACCAAACATGCCATAAATAGAACAAAGGGGTTCTTCAGGGTGGTGGTGCCTGTGCGTCTTCCCTTCGGAACATTCGTCCTGCTTCGGAGTAGCCTTCGGAGTCATTAGAAAACTATTAACGCTTGCTGCCGGCCACTCCATTCGTCTATGTCGTCACGGTCCTAACATGGACCGGTTCGATGTAGTAGAGTGGCGGCTGCAGCTCGGCCTCACAGTGTTGCCCAGTGTCGTTCAGTATCAATGGCCACTTTCAAGCTGATAAAAAGAAGCCAACCTCCCGGTTTTCCTTCGAAATCAACTTCTTCCTCCACACTTGCCCGAGGCTAGTCGACGGCTAGTGACTTTGTCAGGCTTGGCACCGGTTGCTGTACCTAATCTGAATGGCTCTGTTTCAGGTGTACATGTGTTTGACATTCGACCGTCCGGTGAGCCTTGTTGCTTTGTGGCACAAAGCAATCACTCTTTGTAACCATGAGGAGCTCCTGGAACCTGGTTATGCTTGGAAGGGAAGGGGAAGAAAGAGATATAAAGAGAGTGAGAATGACTTCTGGGAACTTAAAGCCAAAGCTGTAGATAACATATTACCCCTTTGCAACTACATAGGGGTGCATCTAGCGTTTCTAACAAGGAAATTCAATCAATACCGCTGCCGGGAAGAAAGGGGCACAAAGAGCGACTCCGGCGACGACCGTTCGATTCAAAGGCGCAGTATGCAAAAGTGCAGCATCAATCGGCACGGGGGTTTAGGGAAGCGGGTGCAGAAGGGGAACATGATTGATTTTCATCGCCTCATCGTGTAGTAGTGGTCACCAATGCCAGATAGGCTTGGCCCATCTTTTTCCATCGCGCACCCTCCTTATTGATTCCCGTCGTATATACCTTCCAGTGGCGATATAATGAGAGAAGCTCTCGCCTTTTTTTCTTTTGCTGAAAACACCTCAGCAGGCCTGTTCGGTCCAATGCTTAGGAGCGAAAAGGTTCTGCAAATATCTATCAGCGACCTGCGGAGTGTAGTAGGAAAAAGTTGAAGGTTACGATGGAAGATACATTGGTCGGCAATATTTACAACACACTGGCACATCCCATCGATTTCCGCCTTTGACGCCAAATATGCCAAATATTGATATTGATGCAATTATGGATTGACCTTTTCGGGGCGGAATTTTTCCACACCCGTCCCAGCCCATCCTTTTTCGTGTACAATCGTAAAGCGCATTGCTGTGTGTGAGGCCGTAACTTATCTTTCGCTATTCTTTTCTTCTCGTTTCAGGGAATTTTTTGCCGGGCCAGTTTTTTATGGACTGGAAGGAAGGTCCATCGACACCCGAAATCGGCCTAATGATGCTCCATGTTTGGGCCACCACCAACAAGCCCGCCCATCGCAGTGGGGATTGAGCCGTCATTAGCGCCATTAGTCAGACTGATCCTCTTAAATGTGGGGTCTCTGCCAAGAAAAGAGCCACGCGTCTGTTGGAGTGGGAGAATTTGGAAAAAAATGAAATCGAAATACCATCGAAAAGAAAAGGATGATTAAGGGTGGCTGCTAAATGTCAGATCCTTCAGTTTCAAGCTGAATTGGCCCAAACCCGAATCGCGGCCAACTTTCCACCTTTTCGGCGTGTTTGAGGAGCAGAATGTCGGTGGAATCAGTTCAATGTCGGACCACCGAGACTTGCGTCGAGCCGGGAGTATTTCAAAGAATTCATCACCTATATTTACTGATATCGTGTTGACGTGAATATATCTCAGATCAGCTGCCAGCATAACCCAACAAAGAGGATCATCTGCATTGAATAGCCAAAAGGATTAGTGATGTCGATAATTCCCCGAAATCATCATGTGCGTGGGCTCTTTGTCATCAGCCACGTGGCTAAATGTCAACCGCAAAATTTGTATAATTAGTTAATTGAACACAGTCGCTCAGAGTGGGGACCACTGCGACCTCGATCTCCAGAGGATCAGGCGAACCTCGGATGGATGATTAATACCTGCTTGGCTGACCGAATGAGATGTACCGATTCGCCTGAGACGCGCTTGTGAAGTGCATCAACATGCATGCACACACTCTCCTACCAGTTGAGTGTTTGCGGACAACAACACTTGCAAAGTGCAGCCACTCGGCAATGCTAGTGAAGGCCCGGTTCTCATCCGCGACATTCGCGAGCCATTTGCAGAGTCCGGCTGCGACCCGAAACGCATCCCCGAACACTGACGGCTAATATCCAAGAAGACCGCCAAGACGTAAAACACACGACTGGTAAAGATCATCCAACGTTCGAGAGGTGTATGGGAATAAATTACCGACCGGCGGATAACGATCCCCAACGGTTCCAACTCTTAGCAGTCGCACTCCTGTGCCACTTGCGAGCCAAAACTGTTCAGCATTCCACCTCCGGTCTGTGGCATCTCATCATCTCTTCGTTGGCATCATCATTCTCCTCCCTGCTTGGCGCTGTTGCATATGATTGATTGTGGGTCGGTGGATTTTCGTAATTTCCGCGTGCCTTGCTTGCGCGCACTCCACCGCTTTAAGCAGGAAGTAGCTTGGACGCCACAGGGCAGCCGTCAGGTTCGATTAGATTCTGCCAAAAAAAAAAAAACAATTTGCCCCGCAGATAGAGGTCTCTCGGTGGCCCGTCGTATGACACGGTATCGGGAAAAAACGTCACCCAACCTAACATCCCAAATCCTCACCGGAGAGGGTGCGCTTGCGAACTTACGCAACCGGTGACAGGAACCGTTATAATTTCCCCCTCGCGCAGGGTTTCTTCCCACATCTCGTCCGAGACAACGGCGTTTGAATCGGCGTTTGCTTATGTCACCGGTTGTTTTTTTTCTTCTACCAGTGCTGCAGACGAAAGGACAGACAAAGACGGAGAGACATTGAATACGATCGATCGATTTGGATTTGGACGTGATTGTTAGTGGGTTTTAGAGAGTGGCGCTATGGTTGCTGACCTTAAGCCAGGGACACCACGACCGCCGGGCACTAGAACACATTCTTCGCTACTCTGGCACCTGCACAAAACGACGCACTTCGGCTGCCCTCGGCAACTGCGGCACAGGGTGCTATATACGATCAACAAGGTATTAATGTCAAAGCAATTAACGGTTAAATTGAATCACCGGCACCGATCGATTGTCAATGGTATTAGCAAGTGTATGCGATGTGTAATTATCCTTCCCTCTCTTGCTCAAAGGGAGACAACCGTGTGCCATATGAGCATGTAAGATCGTTTCCCGTCTCTCCATCGCAGTACGTACGGAACGATACCGGTCCTGAGAAACGGTCGTTTGAATCGATGATGAGCTCGAGTTTTGCCTTAGGGCGCCTGCACGTGTATGCTTATGTGTCTACTCCGTTGAATTGACTTCGGTTTTATACGACGAAATACATTTGGTGCAAACATAGTTTTTCTGCAGAAGAAGGAAGCTATTTGAATTAGAGAAACAGGATCAATTCACTTTATTCCGTGACCCGTTTAAAACGCAATCTTTATGCTCCTACATTAACCTAGCATGAGAAACGGTACATGTACTGCGGTCCCCATTTTCCAAACGGCGGTAAGGGTCTCCCACTATCTGCTTGAAACCGCCACGAGCTGAACTCAAACAACTTTATATGTGCAATTATGTAAATGAAAATGTGGACGTTTCGATGCAGCACGTTGCCGCCGCAATCGGAAAGTGCTAAGAGATACCGCTCGTCCTTGTTGGGAGCCATTTTTCCCCCGTTCGGTACCAAGGTACGATCGAATTGGGCTGGGTCAGGCGGGCATATCGCTTAGCCGACCTCGACCCATTTCCGCTCGGTGACGGGGCAGCGAATTAAAAAAATGGTACCGATGCCGTACGCTGAACTCTCCCGGAGCCTGCTTTCCTTGTATGCTGGCAGGCTCGCAGGAAGGGGGCGGGTAGCGTAAATCAAACCGACCGACAACCGCCTGCCGTGGCAAAGTTGCGAGCGATTGTTTCACATAACGCGTATGCACCCTTACTTATTACCTGGTGGCGCATGTTACGCGTCAAGTCGTGTTATCAAAACGCCGGTAACTGTACCGTCGTCTGTCGCAGGCGGCAACTAGCGTCACACACACACACACACCGCATTTCAAAACCACAACCGTCCATAACCACGGCCATGCACTCGGTAACGTACTGGACGGCGATTCGATTGCGACCCTTGCTGGGGGCAAACCGATCCACTAACCCAGTAAGTAACGAAGCCGTGGCTGAAAGAAGAAATTTGCAAAAGCTGAATGCGAGAGAGAGTCGTGCGAGAGTGAAACAGGCATGGAGAAAAGTGATGCGGCCAAAAAAAAATGCAGTAAAAACAACTTGTTAAAAATACATCTTATCTCGGTTGAAAGCGATAAAAAAGGGAACGAAATGAACAGTGAATCACCGACGAAGGGACAAGTGAAGAATGATACTGATAAATACGTTTTTCACATAAAAAACGGTTCTTGATGTTAAAAAATGGGAAAAAAGTTACCCAGTGGTTCGATAGTTATGAAAATTTTGCGAATAGTTTTATGAAAATTTTGTCTTCTGTCTCCTTGCTTCTGCAGTAAAACCAGCCTTCAATCGACGGAAATGAAATTGGTGTGGATTTTTGTGCTGGTCGAAAAAGTGCATTCAAGTGAAAACCGATAGCATTACATGACCGCCGCCATTCGGTAAACGCGAGTGTCGAACGTCGAACGTCGATGACGGAAGTCTCTCTTTCCCTGCGCGGTGCAAAAAGAAAAACGAGCGAAACAGAAAAAAGGGTCCCGAGTGATTTTTGAGTGAATTTTGCGTAACGAATCCGACCTGCGCCCGGAATGTTTCGGTCCCGTATTGAATAGCCGTTTCGTTTTCCTCCCGCAGTCGCAGACGAGAAGAGCAGTGGTAGTGGTAGTGCACACAGCCCACCCGGGCGGCCAAGAGGACGACCATGAAACAGGCAAATGGTCGAGTGTTCGATAGGAATAAAGTCAGCACGTCGCACAGCCGGAAGTGAAGGTTCGTTCCAGTTTTGCAAAGGGTAACACGCGACGGCAGCGGACCGAACAGAAGTACAGCCGGTTCGCCGTCGGTCGGTCGGGACGAGATCCTTCGCCAGTGAAGGAGCCGCTGAAGGTGAAGGAAGCGCGCTGACCATCTTCTAGTCCGCGCGAACCCGCTTCATGGCCAACTTATGCAAAAAGGTAAGACTGAGAAGCGAAACGGATGCCATTTCAAAATCGAGCAGGTCATTTAAAGGAGACGAGGAAATCAAGCATATTTTTTTTCTGGGCAATGGAATGTTTTAAAAACCAATCTACTTTCAGAGGTCCTGCATGCTCAAGTGCTTATGCACGGCTAACTGAACAGAGCAGCTACTTACGTGGTTTCTGAAAAGTCATATATTAACCTTTTCTCAATCAAAGGCCAAAAAATAGACTCCAAAAAAAAAACATAGTGGGAGGTAGTAAGTTATCTTTTCGATCCTATCGTGAATGCAACTTCTTATTGTACGAATATGATCTTTGTTAAAAGAATTATCTTTTCTTCAAAGAGTGGCAAGTCATTTCATCAGGAACATGTATCTACTTGTAAGCATGTTTTGTTTTCGACAATTTGCTTTCTTATCCGTATCTACCTGGAGATGTTGGAATAAATTCCAATGATGGTGCCAATCGCTAGATTTGATAGTTCATGCGATCGTGCCTACGTGATCGGATCAACCAAATGTTTGAAAAAGTAAATCAAAGTTAAACACTGACGAATTGACATTTGCGCAGCTAAAAACGATCGCTTTTTTTACGAAACTCCTGCTGGCCCGTATAGCAAGCATGAATAATAGCAAATAAGTGAACCGTCCAGAATTCGCCCACATCCGGGATCGGAGAACGGCGTTCTTGGGTCCCCTAAATCAATGACCGGTTCGAGCCGAGTTCGAGGGGGACGTATCGAGCATCGCGGAGATCGAACCGGTTTCTGAGCCTCGGAGGAAAAACATTTGCAAACCACTTTTTAGCCTGTCGGGATGGTGTTCGGGAGGAATATGAATAAATGGTCCGAAGAAAATGTTTCCCCGATGAGGCGGGAGGCTCCTTCTAGTGCCGAAGGCGTCTGTCGGGCTTCATTCTGCCTCTGGTACCCGGGGGGAGGTTCGCTGACCTTTGGCGAGGCTCTTGAGAGCACCTCGGTGAAGCGGTTCTTAGCCACGAAAACCCGGCGCGTTAATATAAATGTCAATGATTTCACTGCAGGAACGCCTCCTGCGGGATCGATGGAGATTGTTTCCTGTTGGACGCGCTGGCGTATGAATTAACTGCGCTCGAAATCTCGTCGAGTTGGTTGCGAATCGTGCCACCACCGCCTTCTATGGGTACAATTCTTTCCTCTTTGCGCCACAAGAGCATGCTGATCATATGTCCGCCGCGTGGCCACGATCACAGCTTTTCGATCGCACAGATCAATATCCGATTTGTGAGTTGCGCAAAAAAAAAAGGAAGAGATATTTCAACTAATTGACTCCTCGCGCCAAAGCGCACCACATCGGCGGATCGCTGGACGGACGTTCTTGCGCAAGCAGAGTTTCGCACCCGCAGTTACCGATTAGGGAATCGCATCGCACGCCGGATGGACGGCGGCGCCGCACGGTCGTCATCGTCCGGGCCTGACCTTTCCGAACCTTCCAAATCCAATTCCGATTCCTTTCCCGCGGCGAAAACCAAAAAAAGAAAAACATTAAACAGACGCACCGAAAAGATGGTCTCTTCAGTCGGCGGAGGAGATTTATGCAACCGATGAACTGTTTCACTGCTTCCCGGTCGTGTCTTCCCTTCGCCGTCACATGCGTGACGAGCCGCTTTGACCGGGCCAGGCGAACACGACACGATTTAGGACCGATTTAGGACCAAGCCACCACTGACCGACTGCCTCCGGGAAGATGAAATATGAGAGCCGTCCCCCAGAAAGCGAGCCCTTACTACTAGCAGCAGAGCTGAGCTTCGTCCAGCGCAAAAGATGTCGATGTCGATCTCCTCCGATGCTAGTGCGGATTACGTAAGTTATTACCAGCTCACGATCTGCTTTTTCTCTGCGTCTCATCTCTTTCGTGTTGCTTTCGAATCCCTGCTAGTACCCCTGTCGGTCTGGGGATGCGTTTTTGCTTTATTTAACTTCTCCCAAACTCGGGTGAGGGTGAGCTTCCAATCGTGGCCATCTTTTATCATCATTTTATGAAGTCTAAATCTGGCAAATCAGCGGGCAGAGGAAATGAAGCGCCTCGGTCTTTGCTCATCTTTCAGACGGAATTTAGACACGGCGGGAGCAACCGCACTCGTGCTCTCTACGAATGTACTTTTTTTTATGGCGCCCTGGGATCTGTCGGTATCTTGCGTAAGCTCGCCGTCGTCTTACGGGAGACACAGTTTCACGCTTTTCTTGCCGAGTCATTCTTACTGCCCATCGTCATGCTGGATAGAAAGACGAAAGGCAACGACTAGTTCAACTCGGTTTCCCCTTTCTATCGCTGGTTTTTTGATGATCTGATTCTACAACTTCTCCCGTCACCTCCCTTCTCTCTTCTTACCCACATTCTCGGTGCCGATGGATGGGTCGGGAATCGCCATTCGTTCTTTGTGTCGCTGTCGTTCCTTCCAGACCTTGAACTCAGACTCAGAACGACGGTATGCCGCATCCGAAGCCTTTCACTTCGGGGCTTGCAGAATCTAAAGCGCCAACTACTCCGCATAGCTCGCCTCGATCGTCCACGTCCCGTTGACCGCTCCAGAACCCGTCTGAAGAGAGACGATCGGTCGTTGGCGAACCGAGCCGGGGCGGACATGTGGTTGACATTTGAGAGGACTCCCCTACTCGGGCAACACAGGCAGGCAACTGTTGTTTAACACAACAACGAAAACAAAAAACCGCCGGTAAAGAAAACACCCGACGACGCCCAATGGGGGAAGGTCGTCGTCTTAGCTTCGGTTGGGTGGGGAAGCAAAAGCGAAGCGAGCAAAAAGAAAACCATTCCCCCCTCCATATCCTGTGAGTGGAAACAGAACCATTCTCGGGCGTAAGAATATTCGTTGTTCTGGTGTTGAGTGCGTCAAACGGTGTTGCTTGAAGATGTGTGGTTTCTTGTAGAAGGATAACCGAGTGTGTGCCAACCGGTGCCGGAGTGCAGCCAGCCCGTGTAGCCGGCTGCGTACTAGCGACCCTCGACAGAAGAGGTATTATGGGACAGTAATAAAAACAACTATTTCCTGTGCGACTCGATTGGTGCGGGAGCGGGCCCCACGACTCAGCTTCCCTGCAGCATCGAGAGGTACCGAGTGCTACCAAATCAACTAATTGAATCTCATTTCCTTCCAATCGTCGTTGCCGGCCTACCATTACGTGCGCCGTCAAAGGGTGTTCCCTTAGTCCGCCAAGTTCGTTTCTGTTTGCTTCTGTTGTGGTGTAACGAGTGAACAGAGTGTAACTCAAGTGTGCAGCAAGAAACAGCACCGTTACCACTAGCGCAGCGGTGTGCTCCTAGATTTCCTGTTGCACAATAGTGCACCAGGGTCGTAACGCAGGCGCAGCACTAACGCCTCTTCACACTAGTATCATATTTCGTACATCATCGTCCAACATTTTCACGGCGCCCCACTGCCGGCCCGGATCGTACTGGGCGCTTTTAAAGCATCAATTAAAACCAGTGCAAAGCAATCGAGTTCGTAATCGAACGACACGCCACAGTTGCCAAGGGGAATGGCAAGGGTCGCCTGTAAGGTCTCTCAAAACCCCACACACATTTTCCATTTTCATGTGCCCATGTGAGTAGGAAACATAAATATGGTGTTTATTTATATATTCGATTAGGGAACCACTGCGGTGAAGCTGAGGCTTCAAATTCCTTCCTGGACATGCCAGGAGTACAACAACCAACACCATATCCACTAGTTGGGTGTTGAAAGTGAAATATGTTCTCGCCGTTTTTTCGTGAGGTGTTTTTTGAGCGATAAAGTCGGCGTGTACCTGCAGAACTTCACTTGGTCGTACGATCATAAGGAAAACATGCACTCGACTGAATTCGATCGAACCGATCGATGATCGTGGTTCAATCGAAATCAGTTCTTGTTACGGTGGCGATTGTATTTTTCTTACGAAAAAATAAACCCTAGATACATGGCAATTTTTTGTTACCTGTAGTCGCGAACTACCTCGCCCTAGCCAATTTCTTGCTCACACAAAAAGAAACAACTGGGCGATAACAATTTCCTGCCCGTAACGAAATGCAAACAAAAGCGCAATGGAAAACATTGTTCGTTGTCCATAATTTTCAGACGGTCACTCGTAGTTCAACATGAAGTTGTTAGGATTGGAAGGTTTTTTTTTCTAAGCTGTTTAAATAGTAGAATGTCTCGTGTAAAAGGTATCGAATGTGTGTTACTTGTGCTACATTCACCCATTTTTTTCCCCCTGTCCGTCAACACGAAGTACGGGTCGTCGTGTACACCGAGAAAATAATAAACCGTTCGAAGCATTTTTTTAACCGCCATTCATGTCTTGTCACTAATGGTCAACGAGCTGACGGATGGCTCCTTTATCGAATGGTGAATATTTTTTTTTTTTTGCTCGGCACTATCATTTACATACAGTGCTTGCCTTTCCTGCCCAACATGTGTGACAAACGATTTTGGCTACCGTGATTCTACATTGAAATGTCCTTACGAATTTGAAAACTTGAAAAGCGACCCGCCCGCACCATAATAAACCAAAATCTGTACTTCACGACAAAAGACTTCAACGCCGCGGACAGCGACGAACCTTGTTTCAGCGCGGCATTTGCAATCTAAATTCCACGCACATGAGGAAAAAATAAGTTAACTAATATTCAACACCAGCAACATGGGCACAAGGATGGCAACGAGGTTCGTGGGTTCCCCCGGGGGTGGTGAAAGAAACATTGGGTTTATTACCAGTGTAAGGGCATGTGAGCGCCTGCTGCCTTGTCGGCTAGCGATACCCGGACGGTTGGGCCGCGCTTGTTGTTATTAGTATTTTGCGATGCGAATTTCACCATTGAACCATGAAATGACACACGGCCCGCTTCGGTGGTACGTACAGCGAGCACATTCAGTGATCCTCCAGTTAACTCGGACAGGCGCGTCAAAGCAAACTGCCTCACGCCGTGTGCCGCCCTGGCGATGTGTGTGATGAGACATATACAGTTTTTTGCTGCCTCTGCACACATTCATTGCGATGCTGACGCGTTTTGCGCGATCGTTTTCGAACCGCGATCGTCGTCTCGACGTCTTGCGCAGGCGGCGATCGCCGGCGAAACACGGCTACTGAAGGCGCGCAAGTTATGTGCAAGTGCAGAAGTGAAATTACTTTCCATTTTCGTTTCATTGTTTGCATTGTACGTGTGTCTGTGCGCGCACCCGGGGGCTTTTTGTTTCTTTTCTGTCGGTTTCATCGTTAAAATTGGCTCCCGTTTGGAATTTATTCCGATAGCCCCATGGAACATGTGCCGGCGGTATGTGCTTTTTTTGATAACTCTATTTTGTTTCGTCTTGCTCCTTTTTATTGCGCCATTGCACACTCAGCCATGTGAAGTCATTCGGTTTTTTGGGAACTAGTTAACATTTGTAAGGACTGAACGACTTCCTGGACGTGTCGTGGTTTGAAGCAAAATCAACACGCTGACCAACAGGGTGAGAAATGATTTAATCACGCGACGGACGTTACTTACCAACGAGGCAGCACAAAAAAAGGACCGTTCCGCCCCGCAATAAACATCGTTGGTATCAAATTCAAATCAAATCCACTTCCTCGTTCCAAACGCTCAATGTCGGCGCGATGTAGTTAGCGTGTCCTTCACTACGAAGCAAAGCGCAGCTGTTGCTAACGCTGGCGCTTTGTTTAGCAGCCACCTTCCCTTCACCGAATTTGAAAGATTCTCGTTAGCTTCTCAGAGGAAGCCCCGAAGCGGGTTTTGCGATCTCACGGATCACTCAGGGTGGGGCTACGGACGGTCAAGAATTTATGTTGTTTTTTTTTACTTCGCGGCAGCGCTAGCTTACTAGAACCGCCTTTGTTATAAATCGGTAACGACGGTGGCGACGCTCGCGACGGTTCAAGAGGGTGAGGGCGGTGAATTATTTATTTTTTACACCAGTTCGGATCGGTGGTGGCGTTCGCTTGGCGTGGCATCGTGGTTAACCTCGGGGTCCGGACGAAACGCGGCGCCCAAAAGCCCCGTATTTAAGATTAAGAACAGGAATTAACGCGCCCCGCCGAGCGTAGTCGCGAGCTACGTGAGCTACGTGTGAGTGGCTCTGGAGCGGGTTCCACGACGAGCATGGAAGGGCAGTTCAAGGCGAACTGTAGCATGTTGTTTTTCCCGCTGGGAAAGTTTGTAACAGGATTCGAATCGCGGGTCCAGGGCGGGTAGCAACAGCCAAGGCCGACCCTTTGCACTCTTCAAAGGCGACGGTGTGGCTGTGCACGACTTTGTGCACGAAGGAAGTGTGACGCCAACCGAACGGCAGCCCGACAATGTGCTACATGAGTGCGATTTGAACCGGTAAGATTCTTTGATCCTCGAGTGAACGCGCGCCATCGTTGTTGCAGAGCGATGTGGGAAAAATTAGGTACGTTCAATTCAATTCTTATTTTTCTTATAAAATCCAAGCTATTTTGGTGCTTAACAGAGTGCACGATGCATGCTTTCTAATTGCACATAAAATCCTAAAGTCGTAGACCACCTGGGGCGACAAATTTCCATAATCTGCCTTCGGCAAACAGTGATGAAACTGCACAGGAAGCTCAATTATGTGACAGAACTTGAACAACTTTCAATTTGTTCGTGGTTCGTTTGGTTTTATTTTCTTTTTGGTGGTTTTTTTTTTATCTCACAATCACATCAACACCTCCCTAATTATGTGCTTCCTTCGGAGCCGTGCCGGAGTTGGAGCAGTTTAGCAACGCTCTCTAGGACGACTCTCGTGTTAAGGGTAATGGTTTAATTTTCTTTCAGCAGCAAGGTGGCTCAATCGGCCCCGATTGAGACACAACAGTACCTCACATCAATCACGGTGTCCTCGTTCGGTCCATCCCGTTGCAGCGGTCGTGGCGTGGCGGAGAGACGAACGATCGCCCAAGGCACGAAACCTTTCTGGCGAAGCGAAGCCCTCTATTTGCGCACTACCTTTGACCTAGTGCTGCTGCTACCGTTGATTTCGTCGATGGACATCGTTAGAAAACGTTAAACCTGACAACAGCAAGGGATGTGCTCTACCTCGCTCACTCTATCCCCGCGCCGCTCTTACTTCCTCTACCATTGGAAAAAGGAAATATCTTCGCCCCGGGGGCCTTGCAAACCACGTCCGAAGGAGATGCATGTGGCGTATCGGGGACGTATTTACTTTTCGGTGTGGCACTGACCAACTGTCGGTCTGTCAACGGTGGGCTTTAACACAACAGCTGACCCAGAGCCGAAACCGAACCGGCCGGGTCCACCGTAGCAATCGTCGACCCCGTTCAGGCGGGTGAGTGAATAGGTGATTGGAGTGCCACCGGGTTTTATGGGTGGCAACGTGCTCGATCGATCGACGGATCGAGTTGCGGGACCAAGAATCGAGACGTCAAACATGTGCTCTAACCGTTTAATTACCCACCGGGCGTTCGTGTGCATAATGTACTACCGGATTTGTCGGGGTCTTATGCCATCTGGTTTCCTTCGCTCCCAACGCCTCCGCCCGGGCCGCCCCTCTCGAGCACACGATCGCCATCACGCACGCTGTGAAGTACACAATTAATCCAATTTCCGAACGCTCGATATTGGCTGCCGAGCTGCGGTTTCAGCGGTGGGTCAACAAAAAGGGAAAAGTACTCTTAAGTATCTGAGGAGGAAAAAAATGCACGTTCCGTGGGTTCATACACCCGGTCCTTTTCCGCGCACATGAGATCATGTGGCCGTTCAGGAAGAGCGTGAGGTAAGGTTAAATAGTAAATAATGCTCCGCCACACAAACCGGTAGTAGAGGAGCGCGCGATCGGTTCGGATCGATTCTAGAAAACCACGCGCGTGGCGCTGCAGTGTGGCTCTATTGCATAAGCTCATTTGAATGATGCAAGGCGTGACATTGCCAGTTCATGACACTGGCCTACTGAAAGCGTGCTGGGAGGAAGTTTGGCGATCGAAAGCGAAAAAAAAACCCTTTCTTCAGTTCGTTAAACCGATTGAGAGTAGGTTTTAGAAGGGTATTATGTTCTATGGTCATATTTTCCCCTTATCCCCTCTCGTTCCGTCAATTCGATCCTTGAATAAAAGTAATTGGACGACTTCAGCATAGGAGTTCGGTGCACAATGGCCGGGACCGCCTGGACCATGTTCACGCCTCGACAGCATTGTCAGCATGGCGTTGCATTAATTGACGCCACTCTGCCGCCCAGTCGAACGGTCTTCCCTCCTTCCCTTGCGCCAATTGCCGGGCGTGTGCAAATGAGCCGGGAGGCTGTGTAACCAGCCCCGACGACTACGAGCTTCTGGACACTGCCGGCAGCTCTTAGTGACCATGGGCCAATTTAATGGGCGCCTGCACGGGTAGCGTGCTCACACCCAAACGCTTGAAACGAATGCAAATACTACCCAAGTCCCACACGGGTGGGATATTGGGCGTTGCACATATAGCACGAAGTTTGTACGGGCCGGTAAAACAATTCGCC
>JAOEFI010000007.1:18311923-18348102 GCA_034621735.1 Anopheles plumbeus | reverse complement strand
CACTCCGCCCGGTGGAAACTTTCACTAATCTCCCGGGCAGGCCGTGCTGCCGCTCCAACGTGTTTGCATTTGACGGCAAACGGAGCGCGGCCGGTTGGCATTTGTGGTCGGCTGGAGCCCCGTGGTCAACCCCGCGGTCGACGGCCAACAGCGCCCAATTAGAAGGTCCAATCGGGTAAACGATGTTGAGCTATGATACCATAATTACAACGATGAATTTAAGCCACAAAAAAGTTTTCTTTTCTGGCCCTATCGAGCGGTTCGGTTCAGGTGGACGGGGCATGTTTATGGACACGGCGGAAAACCCGCCTTCGGACAGAATTGCAGCAAGCATTGAGTTATTCGTGTATTTGAAAGGGTTAAAAAGTGGGGAAAAGTTTGCCCGACGCTCCAGGCAAGTGGAACTAGGAATGCTCACCACAGCCATGCAACAGGGGGTGTCGGTATTGTTTCAATCTTATTATATCATCAAGTGCAGTGAAAAATTGCCGTAAAACGTCGTACAATTCAATTAGCAACATATTTCAATCGATATATCAACCACGGAAAGATTTATTGGCCACGATTAAAGTCATTGTATGTTTACTGGAGTTTGGATGGTGATGTTGGCATTTTTCCTTTTTTTTTTTGCTCGTGAGTTATGAAAAAGCAAACTCTTCGTTCGGCACGAGAGCGAATGATGGATGGTTCTATGTACAGACCAAGCATACAAAACCGACTGATGAATAGATTGTTACTCGTTCCTACACTGCTCGCTTCTTCGAACCGGAAACTCCGTTTTGCTTCTACAAAACCGGGTATTGGAAGCAGAGCGCTTGAAGCCGTGCGGTAATAATACATTTCGAAGGCAGAGTAATTGTGCGTCTTATATAATTTGATCTGATCTGATTCTAAACTATAATCACCGATAGTGGCTTTATATTTACACTTGCCTTGGACTAAGCATAGTTTTGTAACCACTTGCCTGTGTGCCACATGCAGTCCAGTCACTCGCTTCTCGCTTTTGTCCAGCAATTGTATTTCAATTCTTCTTTTTTTTTCATTCCATTACATTACATAAGACTGATTTTTGACAAAATGGAGACAAACGTCAAACATTTAAGTCTCGTGCTTTATCATGCAAATAACGATCTCCAGGCTCGTCCGAATCCATGCTCGACCTATCCACGTGAAGCTATTATACGATCAGCGTAATTTACTACTGAAAATAAGTCCCTTGCAGGGGGCAGCTACCCACATTTTACCTAAAATACTGCTTGCGCAAAAGCCCAGGAGAAAATGTGGAACCAGTGTCATAAATATTGGTCGCTTGGGAAATGATCCATTTCACGGCAAGCCTACATATAACAGCATTCATTTCAGCTGCAAGGGCCACAAGGCCCCATCGGCTTCGGAATGAGACATATTCGAACAGTTACCGGCAGCCTCAATTTCTTGAAAATGATCATAGTAGGAAAAATAAAGCCTAAAAAATTTCACATTGGACTAGGCGAAAGCAACGGTCTCGAAACGCGCGTCCTCTAGTCATGGGAAAACGGTGCCCCACTCTTAAACCATTCACGTTTGGCAACAGGAAAAATGAATCCATTCTACACATCAAACACCATTCGAACGAATTGATTTCCTCTGCCCTGGCACTTGCGGCCTCCGGGAAGCGATGAGAGTTTCCATTCAATTCTAGCTTTCTTCGGTTATTACGTAAATGAAAAAAAACTGTGTCTCCATCAAACCCTGAACATGAATACGGAACACAATTGAACTGAGATAGCTGTCTCTTGTTCAATGGAACCTCAATATTTGTATGCCTAATCCAGTTCAAAGCAGCTTACATCAGCTGATGGACGACATTCCACATTCAACTCAAGTATTGCGATTGTACTACCTATTCGCCATTGGTTTCTTCTCAGATTCTGTACCCGATCGGGGCATATGGAAAACGAATGGTATATGACTTTCCTCAAAGTCATATTTCTTAAAGTTAAATCTTTCAATACCCAACACCGCCATGAAGATCACTTTCACTTTTCCCATGAGCTTTATGGCGTGGTGCAATGAGCAGCCAAATCATCATTTAACAATAACAATCATTCAACGGGAATTCAACAGCAAGCAGGTGGTTAAGAAAACAGTGCAAAAACTGCTAAATTTTCCTTTCAGTAGGTGAAAAATGCGCCACATGTTTGATTGGATCCGCGCAGTGTGAGTATAGTTTTCATATGATTTTTTCCGGTTTGCCTGAATTTACGGTACACGGTGGAGAATTCGAGGCTGGGCGCACTCGAACCAACAGCGAACGTAATAGGCCTTAATCGTTTTTCATTTCACTTTACGATCGGTTTCGTTGGAATCAATTCGAATGTGAAAGTGATATAAAGTCGGGGCAATACAATGAATTGGAGGAATTTTGTGATGCTCTCAAAGTAGGCGGCCAATCGATCATCTGGCCCAGATGAAATCGACGCTATCTTCACATTGTTCTATGCTGGAAATTGAAAGCGGAAACGCGCCTTTACTGGCGATGACATTTTCGAGGATGATTCCAGCTGCTGATTTTTTATGTGTTTTTAAACTTCCTCATTCGCTTAGAGGATCGTTTCCTTGGGGAGAACACGTTGACTTTTGCTTTCATTCTACCGCTTCTACTCGATCGCAACCGGATGGGAATTGATATTTAAGGCGGCACATCATCCCGTGCGTCGTCGCGACCTTAGTCGCTGCCGTGGCGATGCCATTAAGTTCGCCATTTTATTTCTGCTCTTCGATTTGATGGCTCATTTTCACTTTATCGCGTTCCACTGCCGGCCGGCCAATACTGAACGGCCGTTAGCAACTGGTTCGAGCTACCTGGTATCAGCGCAGATGTCGATCGAGAAAAAGGTTAGCTGCTAGCCTTCAAATTTACCTGAGGCTTGCTTGCATCATTCGATTCTGGTGCACTTATCGCTGCTGATATATCGCTCCAAGAATGTTGAGCTGTCCATTATCGTTTGATCAACATAATTTAATCATCTCAAGTTCCTTCGATTTGTGGACCGTCCGCGGTATGCTTCATATCATTGTCATCACAGTGTATTGAAGGTTCAAAATAATTGAAAATATTAAAACAAACCCTATTCTGTCAAAATAGTTGATGAATTATGGATTGGAATCTGAAGTGAAGATTGTTATAGATTTCGAAATGGGTCAAGACTATTGCCTTTTTTTATCTAATAACAGTTCCGAATCCGCGATCGTTGGTGGTGGGCCTTTCTTGCAAAACTCGAACGGGGAACAAACTTCAGACCACTTCAACCGTTGATATTGAGGTTGGCCATGGTTCGTGCACCTAGTTCCTAGTGTCGGGGCATCGAAAGCAGGACACCGAGACCGCGCATACTAGTGCGATTGCAAATATCGTGCGCGATCGAATATACTGGCCGGCCGATACGGCCGATACGTCGTGGCCCCGTTTGTCACGCTCTCGGACGCTCCGGACAGTCACCACCAGCCCGCAGAAGGTGGGCGGGGGCTGAGTGAGGGTGAGTTTTGCGGTTCGCAGCGACATATTGAGCACATGCCCCCTCATCCAGGAAGCCGAAAAACAAACATACACCCCACCCGGGCGACATTTAAAATAGGACAAAAGCTACACAAAGTGCGGCGCCGTAATGGACGAAGAAAATGGCAGACCTGTGCGCCCCCGTACGATCGCGCACGCCGGCTAATGTAGTGAAAGAAGGAGGAAAAATTACAAAAATACAACGACCACATCGTTTCGAATGTGTATCAGAAACCGGCAGCTCGCCAAAGACAACAACACGGCCACAGGGCAGCAGCAGGTTGAGGACGAAGGTGGTAGAGTCAGCAGACATGCGGGGCGCGGAGGAGAGGTGGAGCGACGGAGCGAGCAAGCTAACAGACTGCGCGACAGGCGCGACAAACTGCGCGAACAGCTGAGAGCAACTTAAGACACACAATCAATATGTATAATCACGTTTATATTATTTATATTTTCACTCAACTTCATTCACTCGGCGCGGGCGCGGGACGACCGAGTAGTGGGAGTGTGCTAACGGTTCCAAAAGACAAAAAGTCGTTCAAAGGCTCAATTGGAAGCGATGGCGGGAAATGGGAGGCAAAAACAAAACTGCGGTAGGAAAGGAGTTCATTACATAAATATGCTATTACGATACATGTGTTTCAGTTTTATTATTACTTTCGCGTACATTGATCGGACAGTCCGACGCCATCTGTGTAGTTGTGGAAAACACTAAGCGAAAAATAAAATGAAATATATAAACGTGCAGATAAGCAGGTTCAATGAAGGTGGTCCTGTTCACTGGCATTGCGGGTTTTTTCTCATATAGGGGACAGAAAAAAGATAGCTGATACAATGTTGCTATTAGGGTTTAAGATGATATTAGCATTGACTACCACTGTTTTTCAATTCGAAACATGTAAAGGAGGATAGATAAGGAGGAGAATAAAGGAGCATTCGCACCGCATGACTTGCATACAATCAAATATCTCCAAACTCAAGAACACCGTTTCCACATCACCTTGCACATAACAAATGCCTAAGTATATCGCCTTCTTCGCATTAGCTAATACACTTCCTGCAAACCCTTAATCATTGCGAATAGACTTTGAATCAGCCAAAAAAGACTGTGATCAAATTGGAAAAGGAAAATTCGTTTGCAATAGGTCCGCTCTATTGTGAAACTTCGTTCCTTGTTCCGAAAGCACTGGCTCGCCACCAGAATGCCTACACTGCACTGCCACACGCTCCTTGTAGAAATTGGCTCTCTGGGACCACCTCCCGATGGGCCAATCATTCTCTGAAGCTATCATTTACCCCATTCTGTGCACCCGGTTACCTGAGTTGGCTAAATAGACACCTTGAATTAAGCGGTGGTTCGTCCTAGTTCTCCACCATACCGTCCGGCGGCCTTTGCGAGGCTCGTTAGATACTGGTGCTACCGTGGAAGTGGAACTAAACTATGCAAATCGAATCTATAATGTCGATGATTTCGCTTTTGACTCATGAGGTTATGGGTCGGGGCACGTGTTATGGGCGATGTTTTGGTAGAAGCCAGGTGGGGGTGGATGAAAGAGCGACCCACCAATGGCGCTGGTGTTCCTGCGATCGCCCACTTTGATTGATCAACCGATATGCAAAAAAAAAGGAAGTTTGTACCTTGCGAAACCGAATCCTCCACCAGACTCTATCGCTGTGAGGGCGATTGCAGAATGTCAGCGTTGAACGATCCTTCTTATGCGGAAATTGTCGGATCTAGCATCATTATGGAGACTTGTTAGGAACCTGACGGGGCCGGGCCGAGGTCGAAACATTTGCCAATGTTGTAAATGAGGTCACCAGCGCTTAGGAGGTCTCCGTTCCCTGCGCTCGCGTTGTGCAGTGTTTTTTGTCGTTTCCGCCGTTCAACCGCGCGTGGGCAGATAATAATGTGCTTCATGCCAATTATGAGTATGAACAAGAAAGGGAATTGCTGTCATTTCGGCGCATAACCGCACACGTTCTAGAGCCCGAGTCCTTGGGCGGTCCAGCATTAGGAACGATCATAATGGCCGATTTTCATATCGAGTTTCAGCGCGGTTTCAGCAACCTTCGACACGAGCCTAAGTTATGAGCAGCCGCTAGGCGGAGACGTTCTGAGGAAAGGCAGTTCTCCTAAATGTTAGTTCGGTTGAGAAATAGGACATAAAATACCGACCTAGCCGGAGCTTATCCTGCTGCGCTTACACGCCATTTTTTGATTAACTTTTTTACGAGGTGATTAGGGCGCCTCGACGATCGAAAAGGCCAGCGAAAAGGAGATAAATTTGGAACACTTATTTTACACTTCACACCATTTGTCAAACCATCCTGTCAGCGCTCCGCTGGGAGGCTGGGCGGGTCAAGGTTTCACAGCTAAATGAAATGTGGGCCGGCTCCCACACAATGTCCGCTCAACCCTTATCGTAGTCCCATATCGTTCCGAGCGGTGGAAAAAACATAACATTTTCGATACTGCCACTCAACGTGCGAGCCAGACGTCAGCGAGATCAACGCATGCGTATAGCTCACGCACGATCTCCCGCACGCAATGTGTCAGCGCTGAAGAGGGATGAAAAATGGAAAACATACTTCACCAAGAATTGAGCTGTAAAATGTCAGCTTTATTTGCCCTGTTAACCATCACTCGCAACCCTGCATCATTCGTCCTGTCGCCCAACTACAGTGCCACCGGCGACGGTCGCTTTTGGTGGTCGATGGAAGCCTTCGATCTAATTCTCTTCGCTTCAACCGATGCCAATCTTGCACCTTATGGTGTGCGACTGCGGTGGAAGAATTAAACGGGGCCTATTTGTCTAAGCAATCGATACCGCAGTGAGTTGTAGCATTGAGTCGTTTGGTGCGTGTTTCAGAGGCCCCAGACCAATATTTCACATTCTGAACGTTCCATTTCAATTGAGATACGTAAGAAGTAAATCTAAGCGAGTGAAGGGTCCAACAAAAGGTGGTTTCTTTCTTTCAAGGATATTCTAGCATATCCTACGTCAAGATAAATATTTTTGTTTCGGGATATTATTCACTGGAACCTAGAAAAAAAACCTGCCAATGTCTACCTATATGGTAACAGGAGTGGCCACCAGCTTCGAGAGCTTTCGAACAAAACGAAAGACTGTATGCCTTCTGTACGCGCGGGAACAAGCGACGAACCGTCAATAATCACCCACATGACTCATGCAGCTGTCAGCCGGTTCATTTTGGGTTAATGTCATTACCAGATAGAGTCTGGCCCGTAATAATCACCTTCGAGATATGCATCGCAGCGCACACCGCGTCCCAGGGGTTATTCGATAGAAAGGCGAAGGTTTTCCTGCTCAAGTTTGATCGGCGGAGAAGTGCGAAATAATTTGTTCCTATTCGGTTGCTTATGGGGTGCATTCCAAATGAAACATGTATTAGGGGGAGGGTGTTACCGAAAATTGAGTCAATCAAGTGGCCCACAGCACTTGACCACACGTTTCACGTCGATCGTTTGCATGCTGTCTGAGCATTCGGCTCACCATTCGGTATGCCACGGTCATTTCTCAAACTGTTACACCGATCTGCAGGAGCCAGTGGGTGGTGGGTGGGTGCCTGTGTGCAACAAGCTTTCCTCGCCGTGTGGTCAGTCGGAGTTTGCATTTATTCGCACCTTTCGTTTCCCTTTCCCCTCCCGCTGCAGCAATTTTGTTTGGCTATAAAAGCGGAGGAGTTTGTGCAGGTTTCTACATTAAGCTTCGATCAACTCCCATCACGATCAGCTGCAAGGAACTGATTTTCTATTCATGCTCTCGATTGTGCACCTTATTCGGCAAACGGCACAATGGCAAGGGAACGCTCGGCGGGGAAACAGGTCAGGCGCGCCGAGTGGGACTGTGAGACGGTGAACATGATTCAATTAACATAATTCGCATTCGCAGATTTGAGATGGTCGAATCTTTTCCTCGCCCGCTCGATGGTCGCGGCTGCGCGAAACCGATTATTGTTACGGACTCCGTGCGCTTGTTGCAAATTCCGGATCAGCAGAGTACTGTCCAGCAGCACGCAGGGTAGGCGCCAGCTGGACGCAAGCCATCGAAAGCGAGCTGGCCTTAAAAAGGTTGCGTCGGTGCCGGCGTGGCGTTCACGACGACTAACGCCAACTAGTTCGACACCGAGGTACAACAAATTAGCAGGGAAATTTGTAACGCCGGCCCGTACAACCGACTCCCGCTGGGCAAGTTCTACAACACTCGCGGTACGAACCCCAACCGAGCGCACCATGCGTGCCCGCGCACTATCGAGATCCTTTCGGTTGGGTGTTCTGTTGTTTGTTCTTTTTCCTTTCTGTCACTCCCTTCCAAAGGTCCGTGTTCACCATTCACTTGACCATCGCCAGCGAAGCGGCAGGCTAGGCCATTCGCGCCTGCTCGGAGCGGAACGGAACTCGGGTAAAGCACAGGATTCCGGCTCAGCTGGCACACTTGCGGATCAGCTGTTTGACAGTTAGCGTTGGGACTCCCGATGATCGGTATCGTGGTAGGATTGCGTGAGTTGAACTTCATTCGCATCGAACTCGTAAACCGGGCGTCATTCAATCGCAAACTATTTCCAGTCCAAACGGGACACGCGAATCATCAAGTGTGCGCAACGGTGTGATGAACTGAGTCCGCGCGGTAGTCGCTGCTGGACTGGAGTATCTTCGTTGCTGACCGGAATCCTAATCGAATCTGGCGGATGAACACGATACGCGGGAGTCGGGAACGCGGGCATTGCGTTGGAATCCGTTGGATTTGTAATAACAGTGAAAAACGAGCTGTGATTGTGGGCGTGCTTCCTTGCGTGTGCGATCGACGACAGTGAACGACGCGCCCTCGGTGAGGATGCACTCTTTAGCGTTCGTCGTAGCCGTCAACGGACACGGTACGTCGGGTTTCGGTCTTGTGAATGTTTCGCGATTGCGTGGTTGTTGCTGCGCCGTTTAGGGAGCAATTAACATTCTTGGCAGGTTTCTGCATGCGTACGTAATTTATGTGACCAGGACGACGTTTCCCTGAGAGTGCCAGACGGTGAGGAGTGCTACCGAATGAATCATCCGACCGCAAACATCTTTCAAGTGCTTTATACCATTTGATTCAGCAAGAATATTTAAACATTCCGCTCGTAGTTATGTTGTGCCATAAAAATTTGTGAACTTATTCAACATTGGTGGTTTATATCAACAGTTGAATTCCTTCAACAGGCCGGTGGTTATAATGGCTCGTTCCGCCTGAAATGCTTAATATAATTTACTCGCCTAGGTGCTTCAAAACATGTAAAATAATTTTCCTTTGTTTGGACGTCTTTTACAACCGCAATGAAACAGATTTACAGTCACGATAAAAAAGCTTTTCCTGTAATGCTTCTCTGGGTAAACATAACCGTCTCACTGGGCACTCGCCGGTCCTTAGCAGACTTAATTAACGTATTTGTTCATTTACACTCACTACATCAACATCGTAAATCTTGCCTATTCGCTTGGCGGGAATGAGGTGGCCTGAAAGGCCCGCCCAAATACCAACACGTAGGATCAGTTGAACATCCAATGGGTGTTTTGTCCCCCCCCCCCCCTCCGCCCCCTTCAGCTCCGCACAAGCTAGTGCTCCTTGAAAACTCGCTCGAACGGAACGTTTTGAATGCTTGACGTCGGCAATTAACATGTTTATTCACCTATGGTGTATATCGATGCTAGGCGGGTTCAGTTGGTCAGCCGACACTGGTGGTCCAAATAGCAGGCCAGCAGACAGGTTGTCGAGAGAGGGCGAGTATGTGAAGGCATGTCGGAAAATATTGACAAGATCATCAGCGTGCAAATCGATGATCAATTCATACATCGGAAGGAATCACCTCCTAAAAACCAAGCGAAGAACAACATAGTTGATGTAAATGGCATAAAACAACACTCACACACGCCCACACTCACCTGGAAGAACGGGCATTGCTAGTACGTAATGAAGTTATTAATCATAAAATGCACCAGCGCCCTTCCGGTTGCATCGCTGTCCGGAGGGCGTTCGACATGACACGGAAGGGAACGGTAAGTGAATAATGGCGGATGTGTTTCATCGATGTATCGGTGGACGGATGCGTGGAAAGCCTCCTCCGCAGTAGGCGGCTACCACGTGGCGAAAGAAGCAATCCGTAACGTAGCCATTTAGGCAGCAATTGTCGGTAAAAGCTTACGCCACCCAGAGAACCTCGCCGTCTGACTGAACATCGTGCGCTACTTAGAACCAAGCTGTTTGAGGGTGTGAACCTGTAACGAAATACCCGACGGGCCTGGGGCCGAACGTGTGCGAGCCACGGTTAGAATATTAATTTCACCCCATACCGTTTTTCCAAACCGAACGAAGTTGAACGGGGCCGCGGGTTTTCCGTTGCAAGTTGACAGTAATGGCGTGTGCGAGAGTATCTGTGTGTGTGTGCTGGTTGTAACCTTGGGCGGGAGTAGCTGGGAGTTGGCCACACCGGCAGCAAATGGTACGGTGCGTTGTCGGTGAATCATTCGCGCACGGTGGAATGTGCATTCACGCAAGAGGGCCCGGCCGATGATCGATGCCACGTGGTGACGAAATGATCATTCGTCGCTCATTGCATCCGATTGCTGATATGTTACTTCCAGCCAAGGCAGAAAGTACACAACTATCAGTTGGAGATAGAGAAAGAGAGAGAGAGCCTTTATGGATTAAAAATTCTTTAAAATTCTTCTAGACGAGATTGTAGTGGGGGTTAAAAATGTTATGGCGAAACTCATGGCTTGATTTCTATGGTATGAAACTTCTGAGAAATGTTAATCCTGCCATTTACGACCAGACCCACTAAACGTTGCGTGCAGTCGGGGAACGTGGTAAATTGGCTGACAACAAAAAAACAAGGCAAAACATGGCCTAGAATGGCAACTAATTAGTGTTAATAGTCCTTTAAATGTTCTAAATCGTGAGGCAGAATCAGATGAGGATTGCTTCAAATTCAGTTTTCCTCGCTGACGCGTGCTTGTCGAGAGTCAATCCCCAATTTGTACACTACGAATTCGGTGCATGTTTTATTTATTTCTGAGGTCTGCAGCGTGCGAAACAGTAGCCACCTTCGATGGAACGGAACCAACCCAACGGATTCAGTAGCTGTTTCCACCCAATCGATACGACGAACCCGTTGTCGTAGGTCGACCGCGAAATCAATTACGGAATTCCGCATTGACACCGACGCGGTTCATTTGCCGTGAATCATAAGGGGACATAAAGGGGATCGTTGTAAAAAAAGTGCGCCTCCGGGGGTCTTGAAAGTGCTTTTCTCTTGGGCGGCTCTTTGCAAATACACGCTGCCGGATTCGCCATGCTACCGGTATCTTTTGCGTAAACGTGCACGGTGCATCAAGACCCACAATTAAAACCAACATGTGGAAAAGTGTCCGGTTCGATGTGCGCTTCCTCGTTGCCCAGCATCGCTCGCCACCATTGACTGCGGTGGATGTCAAGGCAAGAGTTGATGGACACACGGATCACTGTTTCGGTTCGCGGCGTCGGGCCGGCGCGATATTATTGCCCCGTTTTTCGTGGCTTCCTCATTGGCAGTGGTTGAACGCGCATGGATGATGATGACGATGGGTGGAGTCGCATCCCGAAGAAGTGCGCCGACGTTCGTCTGCCTCACTTTACCCAAAGGGGCAGTGGCCGTTTTTGCCAGCCATTAGCCCGCGCGGTCACGGATCTCGGCTCGTGGCGGGCGAGGAAAGTGGAAAAGTAGAGACGTGCAGCGTGCAGCGCTTCAGCTCAACCACTTGTGCGAGATCTTGACATTCGACCACGGCTGGACTTCGGCGCACGCTCAATGCGCATGTTCGCGACGATGTGAAAACGGGCGATTGAATATATTAAAATCGGTCATTATTCACCTTTGTTGGCTTTTACGAGCGGATCATTTAAGTGGCATAAAACCGTTTATGTTGTGATTGGGCTGAGCGCGATGGAAGGATCGCAGCATCCTGTCGGATCGCGTGCGCAGTCGGCATTGAACCAGCTGACATCATTCCGTTAGCATTTTGGCAGAGACCACAAAATTCGGACAATCCCATCAAGCGATCAACCGGACACTTTTTTGCATGTGTGTCCGATGCCATGACTCAACGGCAACCTGCGCGGGCTGTATAGCAGTCGGCACCAGCGATCGCCGATCACGATCTCAGAATCATAACGGCTCCAAAGTCTCACCCACACCGAAGGTCACACCCGGCACAAATAGGTGCCATTTCGTCCGACTGGCATTCCATACCGATTTGGCGCCCTCATGATCAATGACCCACTGACCACAGGACGACCATGGCCATTCGGATTTGGGACAGTTTCCTGAGTGCCCCGATATTCATCCGCGAGACAATCGTAATCGTTTGCGAAGCCGCTAATTTACGAGCCCCTGGAGAGTGTGGTCGATGTGTGAGGGTGGTCCGATTCGATAGCACCTCGACAGTATATCTAGGGCGAGGGTGTGAACCAAGTAGACATTATTACTACAGCCACCAGAAGGATTGTCAATGCCACGAGATGTGGGGGTGTATGGTATTTGATGGGGTTGTTGATATGGCGGACATAATAAGGTAGTCGCTACAGGCAAGGCTTTTGAGAGCGCTCGGGAAAAATAATGATGCAATGTGTTAGACTATGGTAAAGGACGAGACTATTAGGTGTTGTTAACACACATTTTATAACACTTCATGAAAAGCTTTGAAAATTTGAATAGAGAAAAATGATTAATTGAGATACGTAACCATCTTTTCGTCATGTAATGCAGTTGGGTTATATTACGGAAATTCTATTGAAGGTACGAAATTACTTTCAATTTGTCCGACCTGGTCTGACACTCACAATTTATGTTTATTCGTAGTAATCGCTTGTCGAGAATATTTATGAGCGACATGCAATGAACTGTGCACCTTGTAATTGAAAGTTAATTTAATTTCGAACAAGCATTCATGAATTCCTTCGGAGCGATCTTTTATGTTCAAACGCCACGGGAGCGCGGTTGTAAAAGGTCCCATTCCAGCTGCCCAAACACCTGTCCCTGGTCCCATCTCGTGATCGAGTAGAACTAAACTCATTAGCCACGCTCTCGGTGGTGGTAAGCGTACTGATTATTCTTCGGCAAGGTAGCGCCAGCCCCTTCGACGGCCTAACAAGACACCCAAGCCCTTCTGAGGTCCTCTCTCCCCTTCTCTACATCTCACTCCTCTCTCCCTTCAACTGCTTCTCGATAAGTTTCCTCCGCGTTTCGCAGATCCGATCCGCCTCGGAGCCAATAATCTCCTGTTATGATTCAATTAGACCCGCGGCGGGTACTTTAATTATGAAACAGTTTGTTTTGCCATCAATGGGCAAACCCACAGGCTGCCGAAGGGCGAAGGGCGGTGGAGGCGGAGGGGGAGTGGAGGGTGGGACAGGTGCAATCGGTGCTGAGACTGTTAATGATGGTGTGAGATCAGTTGGACGAAGGTGATCTCGAATACGGCAGGGGTCTCTCGTCCCTACGCGGTCCGTTTGTTACCATTCCAATTCCGCGTACCACTCCCCGTTCGCCAGCCAGCCGACCGGCCGACATGCGTTGTTTTCCTGCAAGAAAAAAACCGAATCAACCCTTAAAGTGGCACGCGCTCCGGTCTGAAGTGAATGTTTACTTTGCAGAGATCACCGTCTCACCCAACACGGCCGGTGCGTTGTACGTGCTGGATGTTTGGTCCGTACTTCTTTTTTATAGCAGGAGAAGTAGAAGCACGAAGAGGGGGCGCATACGCAGGGCTACACTGCATTGTATTCAATCCAGTGCACGCCTTCACGAATGCGCTTCAACATTGCGCAGGGACGCCTGCACGCCGGCCACTCAGAGCCTGTCTTGTACCATCATTTGAATCACACGTCGATGAACGTTCGATCAACACTAGAAATATCGAAGGAGTTGACCTGAAGGCGCTCGCAAACCAGCGCAGGAATTTCACCTTGGACCGCACTGGCCCAGCTGGACGAGTGCGAAAGGAGTTTTCACGCGCGCGCCTTGGCCTTGGCGCAGGGTGCTTTGTTCTTGCTGCCCAGCAGGTTGTTAATTCAATAATGCTACACATTGTTGGGCTGGATTATTATTTTTTAGCACCATTCAATCGAAACGACACTTGGCTCGGAGTGCCATCGAATCGATTCTTGGAACTCACTTGACCGGATCATGTACACGAGTTAATAAGTGAAACAAGTTGTTTAATCCTCCGCTTGACTGTGTTCACATTTCGGGCGACTTGTGCACCACTGTACCGATTTGAAGGATCCCATGGAAGGAGGAAAATTAATTCCACGGTATGACACCGCGGCGCAGCGGGCCGCCAAAAAGGTCATCCACACAACTAACCTCGACCTTTCCTATGCGTGACCGTGCGGCCACCACAATTCGAGATACTTTTTCGACCTGACAAGATGCCGAGCCGAACCGAAACTGCACGATACTTCTTCAGTTGATTCAGTAATGTTTTTCTTCTGGATAGCTTCGAGCAGCAGAAATTACCATTTTTATGTCTTCCAGTGCCGTCTGGTTGAGTTTGTTTGGTGGTCTGTTTTTTTCAGCCCAGTCCCCTCGAATAGGCTTCAAATTTATGCCACTCACTCGAAAGCTCATGCTGGCGCCCTGCTCCTCCTTTCGCTCGTGTGAAACATCGGATTATGCAATGCGGACTGGAAGAAATACGGACACAGCAACTGTATCGTCGAAACACTGGAAGGGTTCACCCCTTAATACTGTGACCCGATTGGAACAGAGTTTTTATTTTATGTTTGTTTTCGTTCGGAGCCACCGTTAGCATGTTGGGCAGATGCGTGGATGACGACATCGAAACACCCCCCTGGTGCTCAATCAAGATCAGTTCACGAAGCCGTGAAAGAGATGCTTTTTAATTCATAAATTCACCCCACCTTTATTGGTCAATTAATCGCGCAAAGGGCGAGGGCAGAAGGTTTCGAGCGGCTGAGCCGTTTTACTAAAGACCTCGACGACAACAGTTGCCGGCTCGCCTTGTCATCATCTGCTTGAATTTGCATTGATATTAACATGGGAGTGCAATTAAACGCGGTTTCTCTTCCGTGGCAGCTTTCGGCATCGATTTATCCCAATACATGTCCCCTCACGGCGGGCTAGTAAATTTAAACACCAATACAAGCTAAATAAATGGTTGCATTTTAATGTTAATTACATCACTTTGTTTGTCCTTTTACTTGCAGGTAAATATTAATGAAGATTGATGTCGTTTAATTGACCCATCAAAGGATGGAGAAGGTATTGGCAGAAAAGATGTACAAGTCGTGAGTCATAAAATATTAAATATTTTCTTATTTTTGATTTTGAAGTTTACAATACACATTTTGCACGACAAATCACAACCATTGTTAGGGTCTGGAAGCTAGGGCGTTTATCCTTCCGAATATTCCAATCAGCTCATCGCAATAAATCGACGTAATTTGTTTTCACACCAAATCGAAACGACACTTTCCTCTTCCGCGTATGCAAATGGAGCACTAGTAAATTCCACCGTATAGCTGTTTCATATGCTCAATTAGTCCGACACTGTTTTCCACCACCGAGCCGAACGCACGACGAGCGTGTGGAAATCTGTTTCCCTCTCATAAATTCCACCGGCAACATCGTCCACAAGCACGGCAACTGGTCGGACGATAAATTCTTCAAACTGATCCGTGCTCGTGAAAGTAGCATATATTTTCCAGTGCGTCGGCTACGGCCGCCTTCCGGTGGCACCGTGCTGTGCCGAGTCGGCGCCACGGTACTTCCGTTTCGTGACATCACGCGAGGAAGAAATGCGCAGTAAACCCGCGCAAAGGCAGATGCAAAATGCAACATGCAAAAACGAAGCACCACCGTTCGCGCAGGGGTGGTTAGATACTACCGGTACAGCTTGGACGGGATGATGAATGTGCTTCACACTGTTTGCGACAGCTTTCCACCGGACCCAGGCCACACCGATGCTCCCCGAACGAATTGTGAAATGTCGCCCTGCTGTGCGAACACTCCTTTCCGGTTGATTCTGTTTCTTCGGTCGGTGGTGAGTGTCGCTTCTTTTTCTTTCTGCGTACCCTATACATATGTTTCCGAAACGATCTCGATGCATCGCAAGTGCACTGCATTGCACCTTCACGTGTGGCATAGATCGATCACATGGTAAAATATGACACAATCGTGCACGTGCCCGGGATGAAGATGAATGAGGTGAATTAGCATTAGGCATCGGTTGCTGCGGCGGCCGAACATGTGCCGTCCGTCGCGAAGTTGACGTCGGGATGGAGGCAGGACAGGCGAATGAAACAAGAGAGGTTCACTAACAGAGATGGCTTTCAATGTTCAAGGAACGAAAGATCCATAAAAGTTAGGCTCAAATAAAATACTGCATCAACAGTGTAGCCTGTGACAGTATCATCGAACGATCGCCTGAACTCATTAACGTTAGATCTGGCAGTAAAACTAAGTGGTTGGCAAGCGAAACTGCGAGAAGGTCACAACAAATTGTCAATGATCGTCACAGGCGCTCAGATGAGCGCGTTAGAACCTATAGATCAGTCCATCGATCTGGCGGAACCGCTTGATCCAATAATGGTCCGCTAGATCGGGCTTTGCTAGTGTCTTCTTTTAGTCGAGGGTCCAGTCAGAATCGTCGCACCTTTAAGTGCCTTCCGAGGAGCGAACGATCAACCATTTGAAGGCAAGAAAGCAACGTGTAGTGGACCTCCTGGGGGAGAAGGGGGTAAGGTTAATTGTACCATCGCATTGTAGCACGGAATGCGAATGTTGGAGATGCATGCCGACAATTAAGGTCAAAGGGTTTGCCTGACGTGCAAGGTCTGACGGAGTCTAACTCGACGTGTTTGTTCGCGAATTCCTTCGTTCGGCGTCCGATTTGCATGTCTCAGTAGAAGAGTGCGGTGCGTGCCATTAAAAATGTGTTATAATTTTATTTCCGAAGGCAAACAACCTACTTTCGCACGGTTGTGTAACGAAAGTTTGAAAACGTAAATACCTCTCATAGCGCCGATACAGCAAACCCACACAGGGTCAGGCCTAGTAACGTACGTTCGTTACACTTACTTAAGAGCTTTGATTAGATAAAAAGCGACGACAAATCACCCAGTTTTGAGTGATCTACTTTCCTTCTGCCGAAAACAAAAAAAGGCCCAAACAAACCGATTCTTTCCACCCTCGATCATTGCCCGCCCCTAAATGATTAGGGCCTAATTTAATTGCTCCGCCTTTTATGCAACGGTTACACGCGTCGGTAGTGGCAAGGTTGATTGACTAGTTTTGTTGTCCCCGCGGTGCGTTGTTGACGTTTTGCTTAGTGTCTCCGGCGGGAATAGCGCGTGTGTGTGTGCAGTGGACAGATTTTCCCGTTCCCGACGTGTGCCCGACAGTGTTTACACGGCCAGATTCGACGCTTTAACCGGTTTCCATCAACTCCCGGAGCTCTCGTTCCAGGCCCTTCTGGTGACAAAAAGTGGTGTGGCCAGCAGCGCGCAGAGAGTGACCAAATGTTGTCGCTGGGCCGCCGCTCCGAAGACGCCGAAACAGTTCAATGATTGGTAATTTCAATTGAGAAACAAACCGCAATAGCACGGAGCACGGAGGCAAACCGCACGTACCGCTAAACCGCTAAGCAGCGGCCGCGCCGTGAGGGGACGGAAAAGCACCGACGAAAATAAAAACTAGTTGACAAACGGATTTTGCGGTCTCCTCCGGCCCCTTTCCGCGGAGGACGACGGCCAGCCGCGCGTGATTAACCCGACAAGTAGCTTTCTGTTTCTCGATCAACTTTTACATAATGATGAAGCAGCCGCTACCGCCATCGTCGACGTCGTCCCGATCACTGTTTTAGGCGACTGGGGTTGATAGTGGTGGATGGGTGGGTGGGTTGCCTGTGGAAGGCAGTGATATGTTTAACTCATACACACAGTCTCCAAACCGCGGTGCGGGCTATCCCCGAGTCGGCCCTCTTGGCGCGAAAGCGATCGTGTCGGGCCACTTCTTAGGTTCGTTGCGATAATGTAGGAAGTTTCTCCACCATAACTTCGGCCGAATCTGGCACCAGCCAACTCGTTCGTCGTCGAAAACATTTGCTCCCCCGCTAGCTGGCACTTGACGAGGTGGGGAGGTGCGGCCAATGACGCACTTGTGGCGGGGAGGTATTCAGTCTTCCACGCCAACACTGACGCTGACCTTGGACCTTCCTTCCGTTGCGGTTCGACGCAGCGCATCAAACAATTTGCATCGTTTTGTGGTCCACCGTATCCACGCCAAAACGGCCACCTGGTGTAGCGAGGAGGAGGTGGAGGCTTTGAATTTCGGCATGAACGCAGGGATGAAGTGAGTCACAGTAGTAGGTCAGGTTCATGTGGTTTCGCAGGGTGAGAAGATGTGCTCATTTTGGCGTCTGCTGAAACGATTGATTGATGGCTGCCGTTCGTCATGACTCGAGAAATAAATCAATAATCAAGGATAGAGTTGCCACAATCGATGAGTTCGGATACACAACAAGGCATGTGAAGCGGCTATAAGCAAACAATAAATAGCGACTCGTTAAATGGAACGATAAAAAGGGTTTAAAGGAAAAATTAAAATACAACACCATTTTGTAATGTTTCTTAGTATTCAGGGAGTATCGTTGCTATAGTGATATAAATACCGATCTAAAAAAACGATTCGCATTATGCAATCGTGCGTTGAGAAATCTATCGTGCAACAATGTAGAAATGGTTCTTCACAAAATTAGGTGCAGCCATTAACAATGATTGATTGAAATCGCCGGCACCGATGCTGATTTCGCTTTACCAAGCGATCGGTTCATCCTGATCTCCATCCTGATATTTATATGCAGCTGCTGCATATGTGTGGTGCATTGAAAATTCGATTCAAGTCATGCTGCCATTTCCGTCATTGGCGATGATTTATGTTATTTGCCTATTTGTAACACCCATCGGCCGACGTCAAAGGCGCTACCTCTCGGTGCTCTTTTCGCCCACCGAACTCGCAACCTACCCCCAATGGTGTTCAGCCCTTCAGCAGCGATCCGTGCCAAGCGAACCGCTAGGTGCTAAGCATAATTGAAAATTGCTCCGAAAGGGTTAGTTTTCAATTTCAATCAACAGTCGGCCAGTCAGTCCGTCAGAGTCTAATGAGCGTTTCGAATGATAATTACCCACCAAACGGCCATCGCCTCGTCGTGGTCTTGATCAATTGGAATGCCTACACAAAGAAGGGCCTCCGGTTAAGTCGAAATCGACGCGAAGCCCAGCCGATCGGTGCAAAGGACTGCCCTAAGGAGGCGCTAACGGTGCAGGGTATTAACATTTCTGAAATTCTCCCGCCAAAACAGAGAAATATCAAAGAGGAGTTTTGCAAGCGGTTCCTTGTGCGTATGTGCTATAAAAGTTTGACATTTGCGCGCGCCTTTCAAGTCCGACTTTGGTCTAGTTGATTCTGGGAGCTGATTCACATAATAAAACTAAATGAAAAAATAGATATTCAACAGGCGTTGAAATGATATTATGTGGCGTTGCAATACTTGCGTACCAAAATCCCATGCCACTGCCATAGGTTTCGGGTCTAGCGAGCAAAAAATAAACTTAAAGAAAAACACCCTAAAATAAACCTCCGTATGGGTCGACCCAATCGTTAATAAACGTTCTAATAAATTTGATAAAACAACATCGTGAAACGACCGAAAGGAGAAAAAAGGTGACACACCACCGCAATGATTGTCACGTTGGTACCGAGCGACCTTTTCATGACCAGCTTTCTGTAGTTTACGATTTTCAGTTAAACAAGCAATGAATCCGCACCAAATAATAATCCCTTCGCCGTCATCACTGAATGGCGCTACAAAGTCTAGAGCGAGCTACGCTGCACTTGTATAAGGCTCTATCCTGTCAGAGAAGAAAAACACCCGGCAAACGTCTCAATTATTCACGAAACCAACTATACAGGCTGCCTCGCCGCCTACGCTAACGCTCATCTATGATCAACGATCGGATGCGTGGTGCCGGCTGTGCCATAAAGTATGGGCTGCGTGCTTCCGCGCCACACTGGACCGCATTTTATGGTCAGCCATATGGTCAGCAGCGTACCGGTGAGCTACCACCGAAAAGCAGTCAACAAACGGACAGGTGGATAATTAATCCGATTCCTCTTGTGATACCAGTTGCCCTTGTGTTTGGATACGATTCGGCAGCCGGCGCGTTTAGCCTACAGGTGGGTAAATCGTTCCTCCGTGCACCGCTGTGCACTATGACCGTTACCAAGTAATTAACAGATCGCTGATGATCGCTGCCTCAAGCGGAAGGAGTAATGTACTGAAACCATCGTCTTGAAGCAGCCTTTTCTTAGGTAGTGTGGATTAAGTCAAGCACCATTCAACAATGTTGCGTTAAACAACATGATGCAATGAAGACAACTGCGGCTCGGTTTAGACAGAAAAAGTATCATACACCCTTGCAGCAACGCGAGCCATAGTCCGATCAAATTAGATCACAAATTAATTTTACGGCATAAAACATGAATTTGTTGTGGTTAAAAAAATTATTTATATGATTTTTTCGGGTCCTTTGAAAACACTGTCTACAATAAAGTTGTTTGTTAATGAGCCTCCATAAAGCCAGCGGTTGCTGGTGATTTCCTGTAAACAACGGGATCTAGTGCAGCCACCGGCAACTCGTGAAACTTTATATCCAGCAGTAACCGAAGCGTGAAAGCTGCGAATGCAGCGAGATCAAAAGCGCAGCACATGAACGATCCTAATCAGCGCACTTGCAAGTCTCCTCCCTTAGGGAGAAGAGTCTATGAGAATAATAAGTACATGTCTAGAGAAAAACCCGCCATTTTTCGAGCGTTGCGCGTAGTGTCAGCTCCCAACTTCTTGCGGCACAACTTCTTCACATAAAGCTACAGCTTCTGGTATTCGCCCCGCGACAAACTAAACCAACCAGGCTGCTTGGATGCCAGGTTTCAAGCCGCGCAGAAGAAGATCTGACATTTGATTGCGCCCGCTTCGAACGGCCAGAGATGTTGGCAAAGGCCGGCGGAGGTTTGAGTTTCGCGATTTCCATAAAAGCAATTAAAGACCTCGCGAAGCGTGTCAGCGTGGTGTGACCTTTTCCCAAAATCAACCCGCCCTCCCGCGCCAACGTGAGGAGCATAGCGGGAGGCGGGGGAGAAAACGACACATTCACACAATACACTATCTCCATCGGGTCGTCGGATGGGTCGGAGGGTCATGGTAACTGGAAGGCGACGACAGGCGAAATGCGGTTCGTGTTTTTCCCACAACGCACGCCGTATCGTTAGAAACGAATTATTTAACATCAAAATACTCATTAATAAATCACGATGCCGCCCAATGTGTTCCGCCCAAAAGTGTTGCGGTGGTCAAAACATTTGTTCACGCTCGAGCGCGCTCCGGTTGATGTTTTTGATGTTCCTAATGAGGCCCCATTTTTATCAGTGCCGACTTCCTATTGGCGTCTCTTGGCCTCATCAAGGAACGGAAGGTAACCGGGGCTGGCTCACAAATCATTCGCCGCGAAACATGTTACTCACGCTGTTTCGGTTTAGTAAATAGTTAGTAAACCATTTTGAAACAAATAGGTATGCTGTAGGAAACACTGATAACAGCCGGCGGGACGGTATCTTTCAAGTGATCTCGACCCCAAACTAACCAATGAAACACGTGGATTCATTCAAACTTTATCAGATGCGATGCATTTTATCTATTTTGTTCCAAAACGAGACACTGTTGACAGACCAAAGACACGACTTTAGGTTGAAAATTTTATAGAACTGTAGTCGTAAACATCCTGTCGGACCACTCTGCTCT
The DNA here is from genome assembly GCA_034621735.1 of Anopheles plumbeus. Lineage (NCBI taxonomy): Eukaryota > Metazoa > Arthropoda > Insecta > Diptera > Culicidae > Anopheles > Anopheles plumbeus. The sequence goes on along the minus strand of JAOEFI010000007.1, from coordinate 18,326,656 downwards.
TCGCTCTAGCGTCCATAAACTTCCACTTGGAAGTTCATGCCATTTCCGCGCTGCGTTTTCAGGTGGATCCTCGTGTAGTTCTGGCCGATGCCACCGCTGGTGATGGTGGCGAATCCTCCACGTCCTCCCGCAAGACGATCGTACACATAGATAGCGGTGATGTTGCGACCCCGTTGCCCCCTCAGTGGGTACTCCACGTTGTAGGATTTCACGCGCAGGAACGATCCCGTCTGGATGACGGTCGTCTGGTTGACGAGCGTATCGTAGGGCACTCGGGAACCGAAGAAGTAGTTGTGCGTCTGGGCGACCGCCAGGCAGCTGAAGCCGAGCACAGCCAGCACAGTGAAAATCGCGGCGAATTTCATGTTGGCAAGTTCTATAGTTTATCTACAGGAATTGCAAACTTTACTGGAAAGCACTTCAACTATCACCAGAACGTTTCGCGAAAGACTGTCTGAGGTGGGTTGAAGGTGTACGGTTTATATGAAAGGTGCTTATCTAATCTGTACGCTATGATGGTCCGTGGAACAAGCCGGGCACGACCCCACGACGCGCGGTGCCTCGTGCCGAAAAGCGATATTATTTGCGAGACGTTGTTTCTCTCTTCACTCAGAGCCATTTCCAACAGCAATGTTTGAACCGTACGATTCATCCACTTGTGTCATCAGACAAAAAACTGCACTCAGAAGGATCTAATATTTGTCTTTTTTCGCTGTTTGCCATTGCCTGGGTGTATTACTCACGAAACATGTTTCAAAATGTAGGTTCAAGTAAGCGTTTTTTTCTCATGCTCGTATAGAAAGCGATACAACAACAGGCAGTGCTGGTGTTGTGTAGATACTTGATAATGATCTAGGGTGATTCTCCGATATCTAGCTGTCTATCTGTTGAAGGTGCAGAAAGGGGGATCACTCACTGCTCCGGTGAGTATTCGTAGACGCCATCGTACTTTGTGAAATGCCATATGTTTCCGAAGGTTTAATCGAGACAAAGAATTTATCCCAACAGATTGATGGCACATTTATGGAGAAGTATATCCTTCGGGGACTCAGTCAAGAGTTCAGACATATTCAATTATCGCATTGCTGATAGCGCTCCACTACAGTTTTTCCATGCTTCTTTGCATGTGTTACTCACGTTGGTTGCGCAAAAGAAAGACAACGGCGACTAGAGCGAAAACATTCATCGAACAAATAACCTACCGTGCGGTGCCAGAGAGTCAAACCAGCTGATCATGCTGCGGGATGATCGTAGAAGGCATGTTGTTGCAGGAAATGAGGAAAGGTCATCCCTAGCACATCATTGTTGCCGTGGCGGCGCATTTGGTCGGTGTGTTGCGATTGTGAAATATCACCAGCACGATAAATTTAATTGAATGTTTCATAAAAAAACGTACATCGACTGCTGTAAGTGAAGATGGGTAACATAAATCTTCTCCCGTGGGAGGGAGAACTCAATCTAAACTGGAAATAAGACGTTCTCTAGGTGAGGGTGCAGGGCTTTTCCACAAGGAATTGGTTGAAGGCAGGAGAAGTATCGTATTCCATGATTGGATACAGGATCCAAGTGCCACGGGATGCGAAAGAGGAATGACGATAGACTCCGCTACAATCAACGAAGGAATTCAGAGCGAGTGTGTACACCGTCATCCTGATCGAGAAAGAAGGTGGTGCAACACAAACTCATTTCAAATGGTCCAACGAGCCATCGGTGCAACTTCACCGAATGTTGACCAAACCTAGTCTGGCCGAATGCCGTCAAATTTTAACATTTTCAGCGATGGGTCTTTTGGCATTTAGCCGATGTGAGAAGTGCATATGGTGTGCGACGTGTCGCGCCTTGATTATGACTGATGAAACTTTGAACCGCGCGGAAGGTTAAAGTTGAGGCTCGGCGGTCGTTGGTTTGTGCGCAAACTTCGCCACCCCGCGCTAGAACACATAACGCCGCGCAAATGAATCGTCGAATGAATATCTCGTCATGCCCATCCTGAGAGCACTCTCGGCATTGATCTTTTTGGAATCCGAGGGCTCTCCGGGCGGTACTTTTGCGATTCTCCGGCGTAGCTGCGATAACCGGTAGATCGACACTATAGTGGCTAGCGTTGTCCCGAATGGCTTCCCACATAAATCTTTCTACCTCGTCCCTCCTAACGGCGAACGTAAGTGCAAGTTGTGCCGTCCAACTCTTCTGGTGGACCTGTCGATGCTTTCCAATTGTACCGGTGTACTATTACGACACTGTTGGCGAAAGAAGCCCCCTGTTTGTCGGATCGTTTTCGTTGCCGGTGGCCACACAAGATCAAACCGAGCGAACCGGCAAACAATCCTTGGCAACTACTACCCTACTACGACCGCGCAGCTCAGGACGATGGCTACGAGGGGAAGGTAATGGAAAACATGAAATTAAACACAAAAATGCACACCTCGGAGCAATGTCTTCGGATGGCTTCGGAGAAATCCGACGACTGGCAGGAGGGTTGTAAAGGGTGGGCAATGCAGGGGAAGTATCATTAGCATTCATTACAGAAATGCCGGAGCCCGTTTTTGGTGCAAACGGCGTACGCGGCATACCGTTAGCCCACTGTGGACTTCTGGTCTGGTGCGAAGTCTTCTAACGAGATGGCCCTCCGGTACGGGGAACACGGGGATGGTGTGGGCCCGAGTGTTTCCCTCATTTTCGCCACCCGTCGCCCGCTTTGCAGCTCTTCGCATCGCGTGCCAAATTTGCAGAAGATTTGCTCGGATTCGATTACACGTGGCCCACGCAGGCGCGAGACGCGCGGTGCGGGGTGGCATGGTGGTAAATGATACGCGGCAGTTAAGAAATTCTTGTAAACAGCACTGCAACGGCCCGGCGACCAAACGACCGAGGATCTAATAGATGTGTACCTCGTTACCGGCAGTGTTCAGTATTCTCCTCGCTCCCTTGCCATTTGGTTTGATAGTGTGCCTCGAGAAATTTTGAGATTTTCTTGCACGCGCTCCGAATTCCCTTCCTCCGGTGGTGTGTGAAGTTATTTATGACCCCTTGCGCTGATGTCATCCGACAGAATTTGCCCGACATTTATCCTGGAACGTAAATCGATTCCGTTTTCATCGCATGCGAAGAATACGGCTTCAGAATGTGAATACTGCCATAAGTTTGAACGTTAGTAATTCGATTCGAATTCGATTAGTATTGATTTCAGCGCGGAACAGAAATTAAAACGTACAGATAGAGCCGTTGCAGAAAAATCGCGACCTAAATAAGTGCTGTAAAAAAAACAAGATCCTTGTCTTTCTGCTACGCAACCAGTACCGAATACAGTACCCAAGGATTATCGGAATAATTGTTTACCAACAGGCGCGAAGACTCATATACAATAAACGATCCGATTGCCTTAAAAGGACACTGCCAACCGAAAGTTGCTCCCTTTAGAATGTACGATACATTAAAAAAACTGCACTCCACCCAGGAATAGAGTAGTCCTTTTTTTTCTCCTTCGTTGACGCCACACACCACATGCCACCAGCACAAGATTAAGCGGGGATAATTGGATCAGCTGATGGAGGCTCATAAATTTCTCCCCTCACTCTAGGTGGCCTTAGCGCAACTCTCGTTCTTACATAACCAGGAGCGAAACAAAAAAGGCCTGCCAAACAAATGACCGACTGTAAATGAAGCGTATCGCAGATGCGAAGCGCATGCCGAGCTGAGAGATCGTGCGCTTTCTTGCTCTCACTCCTAATCATCTCACCTTACCACTTGCTTAATCGAAATCATCATCAAAGCTCATCAAAAGGAAAGCTTTAATCGTATTAGCCAGGGGGAGGCTTTCTCTGACTTGGTTTACTTTTTTCGCACTGCAACTCGCTTCGCATCACTACAACATTACAACGATAGCTGCTAAATCATTGATTGTACGGTACGATCAGCGCAATGAATTAGCTCATTAAAATAATCAAATGTTTTGTAGCTGATTATTCTCTGTGTTTTATTTCTTCCCTTCAAAGGGGAGGAAGCAAAACTAACTCGATCTACGGTTGTGCTACGAGAGCATGAGCTCGAAAAACGATCATCACAGTGAACTTCAGCATTCAGCAAAGCTTGAAAGCTTCGAAAGCTTTGCTGCCGCACGATGTGCTTCGTCTACGGTTGAGGGATGAAACCGTACAAATGTTACATAGTTTCCCCTCTCTTTACGATCGTTCTTCTCTCGCATCGATCCTCGATTCTCTTCCTCTGATTCCGTTTCGACAAACCCACATTCGTCCTGACGGAGTGTCTGTCGCCCGACATGAAGTTAGACACATCGTGCTGCCGCCAGGACGATGCTGCACCATTCAATGGCATCGACGATTACATGCCATCCGAAAGGCGTAGGTAATCGGGTATTAACTCGTCCCCTAGACACGGAACTGCTGGCAACAAGTCCGTACGATCGACGGTGACTCGAAAGGCAACAGGTGAAATGCATCGCGTCACAGAAGGGGCGCCGCACCATCCGTCGGTACGCAAAGGGGCCAGCAACCCTTAACATAAACAAAAAGTAAAGCGGGCGCCTGGCTACGGGGATGAAAGGCAGACCGAAAGGTTGAGATGCCCCCAGGGGGAAGAGCGACGAAAACAAAAAGCGGGAAATAAAAAATGACGTTAAATACCGTTGATCATAAGCGTTTGTAATTTATGCAGTCCCGAGGAGGAAACGAAAGGGAGACAACACGCAACAACTCGCCAAGGATAATGGCGCTTCGCTGACCAGGCACAACATATGACGCACTGTGCGCGAAGGATCCGTCTTCAGCGCACATCGGACGGGAAAGTGTGCGTACGTTGCACTTTCGACCCTCTTTCACTTGACATTCCAAGTATGTTTTTCTCTGTCTGCCAACAACCAACCGCATCGCCAGGACCTCCTCGCGCAGGCTGCTTACTTCCGGGTTTGACGGCGAAAGCATATCCTGATGATGATGATCATAAAAAAGCCGGCAGTGGCAGTGCCATCAAAAACGGTAGAACCGGCAGCAGCGAAAGCAGCAGCTGTTCGATCAACCCTAACGATGTAGGACAGGATAACAGAACAAAATAATGCTGAAGAACAGACACTATCAAAAAGGACAACGACAGTGCCACGATAATTTTGATCGTAGAACCGCGTGTATGTGCGTACCTGTGCGTGTCTGTTGGCGCGATGTGTGGATAGTCCTTTTTGTCCTATGATAGAACCTGTCGGAGGTCCCGACCTTCCAATCGAATAGATGGGACCAAGGATCGACTCCCGAAACCGATGTCAATTAAACGGCGAAAAGGATTCCCTTATCGGCGGCTTTGGCCAGGACTATTGCCTACCTTTCACCTGCTGCTACCGGCGAAGGACCATAGCGAAGATCTGCCGCTGCGAGGTTACATGTTCGTAGTTCAAAGAACCTTTTGCCATAGGAAAAGGAAAATGCCATAGTTTAGGAAAAGTATTGTAAACTTTCCAACATTCAATTGGTTTCATTTAGAATTTGATATCATTTCAAACAAATATAATATCATTTTATGTATGACAAAACTGTGTGGCACTAAACTTGGAAATGTATTGTATGGTTCGTCCACGAACAGGCCCCAGACAAAATGTCCACTAGGTGGATCGTTTTCTTCTATTCTCTTTCTTTTCACACTCCTCCGAGTGACGACCCACAGCGAGTCAAGTGTTGATGATGCGTGCGCCAGACTCTGCGGGTGGAAAATGTTTCGAGTTTTGCGTTCACCCCACATTCGCTCCAGTTTCTTCGTGTTCGGCCGTTGATCGGACGGAGCATTCGTTTTTATTCAGAACTTTACAAATGTTGCATTCACCAGCTCGAGTCGGAATACGATGCGCGTGCTAGGGCTCGGTCGTTGTGCAGATTTGAATTCTCCCCCTCACACACACGTTGGGCGAAAGGACACGCGTGACTGCGCGCTATGTAAACTACAGACTCGTACTGTTCGCTCGATTCGGGAAAATGTGTGGCCATAAAGGCGGAACCAGAGCGTTACGGTCTGGCTTCTCCGTTCGCTGGATCGAGTATCGCGATTTAATTCTCAAGAACAACCTTCTAGTGGCGGTAGTAGTTCTTGTTATGCTTCGATCCATTTGCCCTCTCCCTATCGGATGGACTTTATCTTTCTCGCTGCTCAAGACTGTGTCACATGTAAAAGAAGCAGTCCAGCACTTTTAAACATACCCACTAGTCTCCTAAGTTAGGAATGAAGAATTTCCTGCGTGGCGAACTCTGCCGACGTTTGTCATTCGCGAACAATTCAAAATCGTTTTTCCCAGCGTCAACCGTTCGCTGGTTCAGCCGACCATGAAGGCCAATGTCATTTATTGTGTTTCATTGTTCAAACCTAACAGCCAACCGACAACCAAACTTGGGTATTTTGAAGGAAAAAAAAAGAAGCATTTCATTCCAAATGTATTCTATATCCTCCTACGCTTACTTCCGGTGCAAGCGATTAACTTGACATGCCAGAGGGTAGTTTTGTTAAGGTCAACTTCATTAACCTTCCTTTATCAGCAATGGATTTATTTATTTTGGTGTTTTTTTTTCTATGTAATGGAACAAACTTGCAAGAACTTGGCTTGGCTTAAACGTTTTACTAGTAGTTTCTTTTGCCCATTTCAAATTTTATTAAAAACTTCAAAATTGTTCAAGAATGTTTGCTTTGCACTTCATAGTGAATGAAAAATGAAATTTTAGAAATGAAATTCTTATCACTACGCAAAAATCACTTGATCCTAATGTTGGCTGTAAGGTTATTACACTCTAACACCCACTGCTTCACCTAATCGTTAGGCCGATACTGGTACAAACGCGTTAGTATAAAGCACTGCTGCTAGTCATCAACTTTGGCCACTAACTTAATATGATAGTTTCTTTCAATTGTTTGTGTAATATAGTACCCTTTCTCCGAGGAAATTAAATTCACTGCTGGGAAAGGCTTGTAAAAATTGGTAATCTTTGTTCCTTCTATTCGATCGACGTGCGTCGTGCGACGCGACGATCAAAATCAAAAGGAATGATCTTACATTTTGTCTATTGCAACCCGCCCCGAGTCGTTGCTACCGGTACATGTAGGGCTGAGCGACATGTTTCGTTAGCGTTCACTAAGCTTGCCCGGCACCGAAACCAGCAAACCGAATCATCCCCACCACCATTCGACTTTCAGAGGGTTTGAGCTTGGCAGGCTCAATCCAGCCGGGTGTGACCGGGCGAAGGCGAGAGGGAAAACCCGACGGACGATCAGCACCACCGAGTCGAGGTGCAGGAAATGCGCTCATTTCCATTGTTGCCCTCGTGCGCGACACAGAGTCTGGTGCGTGTTATTTACTTATCTCCCCCAACGGACTACATGGTTGTGGCCGTTGGCCCAGAACGTTTTAGGCCTCAAGTCGAACTCAACGTACCTGTCGTGTAACGGGGGAAAACTGCTGGCAACAAGTGCCTACGAGTGAAAGTCTACGAACTTTTACCGAAGGGTCGCTGGTCCGCCTTCAATTTCAATGCTATCGCTTTACCCTTTTCCTTCGGAAGGTGGTAACGGACGAAAAAGGACACGTTTGTTGGGCGCAAGAATATCCTTGCTTGTTCTTCATTCCCGTATGGCGTTCGGTTGGGGTTATCAGTCTTGTCGATCGAGTTTTCACGAAATTTCGGAGCAGAAATATAGGGGAATTGAACTTAATCATACGAAGCAAGAGGAAATTATACGAAAGGGAGAAACATTAAGGTACTGAAACACTATATAGCTCATTAGAACAATGAATTTACTATTATACCACTTAACCAAAATGTAATAAAGTAAGATGAAAAAAGAATTGTAAGGGGCCATTTCCCATTTCAATGTTTCTTTGTAGCAATTTAGATAGACGACCCCAGACCCTAAATGTTCATAATGTTTGTACTTCAACATCCAGGAGTTATGTACTTTCGCTGGTGTTCATTCATTTCTTGTTAACTTCCAGCCGCTCAGCTCATGTAGCGACGTTTAAACTGCAGTCTAAACTGAAGCAGACCTTACGATCATTTCCAACCGTTCATATATTCAATTGTTTACAAATTATATCCTCGAACATGGTGCGACAGGTGGGGTAGCTTAAGCCGACGGTAGAACGAAAACAGGGAGAGAACGAGAAAGAGGGTACGCAAGGGGACGGGCCTTATGTACTGGTCCTTTCTGCTGGTTTCGTCGATCCACGCGACTATCCGGATGGCTGACTTGCCCTATCCATTCGGTGTAGGTTCATAAATTGTAACGAATGCGCGACGAAAGATCGGCGAAAGGCGTCTGCCTTTGTCGCCCGCGAAAGGCGCCTGCTGGCGGCACGCGCTACCATGGTAAGGATGATGCTATCAACATCAGTATAGTTCTAGCAGTACCATCGCAAATGGTACAGATAACAATAGCCCTACCTTACGGCGGGTACTGGTGCAGCTATACATCATAGGAAGAATGCACCCTTACTGCATAGAATACAATGAGCATCGGGCTTAATTTTTTTGGGAAGAACCTGAAAACCGGCAAACAAGTGCAGCACGTGCGAATCTACTGACGGCCACCGTTTCGGTGCACTTTGTGGTCGTACAAAACAATGGGACGCACCTCACGCTGTAGTAACGTGTGTTCCTCCCCGAATCGCGGCCGTTCTAAATTGAAAGGTTTAAAATACGACCGTGCGCCAATGTGTGTACTCGCGCACCACGTTTACTTGCATCATCTGGCCGGTGCAATCGGATGAGAATCGTGTGAAGAGGTGAGCGAGTCGAGCGTGGACGCGTGGTTCATTCATAACTTCCCAGCGCCCGTTCGGCCGAAGAAGCTGCGAAGACGGAATTCGACAAAACGATCCCGAAAAAGGCCAGGAGGAGCGGACGCTGAGTCTGGTGGAGGGGGAACAAGGTATCGATTGCAATGGGCAAGTTTTTCGCGGTTTTCCTACCCTGGTCGATGCAAGGCTGTGCATTTTTTTGTTTTTGCTTTGTGTTGTCTTTCCGACGATCGAATCCCTGATTCCCAGTCTCATGGTGTGCCATAGGCCTCGCAGTATCATTTTTACTCCACGTTGGATGGTGTCGTCACCGTCGCTTTGTAAGGCGCTCTCGCAATGGGCAGGAAGTTACGGTAGGTTAGCGTCACCTGTTCACCTGCTGCAGAGACGGCGAAGGATGGCGCGGACGGGATGAAAAAACACAACTGAACCACGGCGAGAAAACACCTGAGGAAGCTACAAAAAGAGACATTTCCAATCGGAACCGTACAAGAACGAACCGATTGCCACGCTACACCAGCTGCGACCGCGTCGCCGGTCGTGTCTTCTGCTCCGGTGCTAAGCGGGCCACTGACAAACCGCAGAATCCAATCGATTATGGATGCAGATCCTCGGTTCCTTTTCGGCGAGAGCTCACACACCTTCACGGCCGTTTCTTTTCTTGCCGGCGGACGGGAAATTCAACCGGGAAAGAGTAGCGATCGCACACTTGTGAATGGGAAGTGATTTTCTTCCCGCCCGACAAGTGACAACTTATTTTGTGCCGAGCTGAACTAGCAGGCTGGGTGGTGGCGTTCGCAATTTGAAACCTCGGTGGGAAAAAAAGTGGTAACCACATCGACAACCCACCACAGAACAGGAAGCCATCGGGTGCACTGGGAAAATACACTCGAGAGCAGGAATTCGGCCTTAGCCTAGGCCTTCTTTTTTCCCAGCAGTTTGGCCACCCTTTGAAGTGATTCATTCATCAGCAGCGCCGCATGCTGGACTGGGAATGGCAACCACGTGCTGGCCGCTGCCGTCTGGAGGAAGCAAAGTCCAGCTGAGGAGAAGGTGAACAAAAAACAACAGCCGAAACCGAACGCACCGACCGCAGCCAATTGCATTCATGAGTGTATCATTCATCCCGGTTTCAATTAAATAACGACTCGGTCACTTGAAGCTGGACTTCCACCCAGGCGGGGTTGATTTCTTTCGGCAATTTCTCTCGCTAGTAGAGGAAATGAGATGTGGAGCATAAGCCTTCCCTAAAGCAGGTGCAATACTTTTAATGGGGAAGCTAACGAGATTCGCGTCGCCGTACGGTGGTGGCCCGCGAGAATGGAATGCTTTTCCTTATTGTATTTTTTTATTGTACCGTGCCAGTGAACCAGACACTACACCGTGTGTGTTATGTAGATCGCTTTCTTGACCGCTGCTGAAAAAAAACTGCGATCGAATTCCTCATAAGACACACTTCATGTTTGTTACGAAAGAATTCTGATTCTCGTTTCCCTTTCTTTCTTCTTTCAGATGCGGAGACGATCCAGAATGAAGGTTCTAAAGATACTGCAGTCCTTTTCGCAAGGTGAGTGGCACATTTTGGTTGCAGCAAACATAGGACTGATTGCTTTGTTTTCTGAATTCTAGCAACGTTCATTGCGTTTTTGCTGCTCTTCTTCGGTGTGGAATGTATGGGTGCGCCTGGGGTATGTCTAGCTGTTGTTTTGGTTATCACAAAGGCTTTTCCACTAATCTATTTCCAAACTTTTTATAGTACCTGGACTTTGACAATCTACCGGAGACGAACTTCACCTGCGCGGGCAAAGTGATCGGTGGATACTATGCCGATCTGGAGGCATCCTGCCAGATGTTTCACGTCTGCACCATCGGCCAGGGTGATGAGCCGATGGACATCAAGTTCCTCTGCCTCAACGGGACGGTGTTCGACCAGGAGACGCGTGTATGCGAGCGTGTCGATGAGGTCGATTGTTCCAAGTCGGAAAAGTTCTACTACCTGAACCTGGAGCTATACGGAAACACGATTATTCCGTCGCCGGAAGGTATGACACATGTCGCTCCTGATTAGCTATCACGTATGGCAAGGGCTTATGTTTTTAATCTTACTCGTAGATGGCAGCTCCGAGGAAGAGGGAAGTGAAGGGGTCGGTTCTTCGTCGACCACATCCACAACGACCACGACCACAACAACCACTACAACGACAACACAGAGGCCACCGACCACGACAACGCCGTATAGGAGATACATTTTCAACAACAGCAACATAAACAAGGGCTTCACGCAACCGATCTCGTCCTCGACGATCGCAACGCCGATGCACGCATACTCGAGTACCTCCCCGAAGGCACCGTCCCATGAGGAGGACTACGAGTACGAGGACGAAGAGTACACCGAGCGCAAGCCGGCTGACCCGGACTCGGTCGTGGTGCCAGCGCTGGAGAACGACGGAAGCTTTTCGCCACAGCAGTTCACGCTGCAGCAGCAACAGCAGCAGGGCAACCAGCCAAAAACGGAGCCTCCGACCAAGGCTGGTGGCGTCAAGCCGGCCGTGTCGTTCCAGCAGCAGCACTTCCAAAACGGTGGCACCCTGACGGTGACCAACTCGCACGTAACGGTCACCACGCACACCTCAGGCAATGCGAACGGCGGCCAGTCGGGCGGTATCAGTGGTGCAACACCCACCAGCGGGACCAAACCGAAACTGCAACCGTCGCAACCTCCGCTGACACACAAGCAGAAGCAACAGCTGGAGCATCAGAAGCGCCAACAGCAGGAGCAGCTGCTTCAGCAACAGGCCATCACGAAGCAGCACGAAGAGTTGCAGAAACGCCAGCAGGAAGCGGCCGTCAAGCAGCAGCAGAAGGCATACCAGCAGCAGCAGAAGCAGGTGCAACAGCACGAGGCCGAGATCAAGAACCACCAGGCGCTGCTGTTGCTACACACGCAGAAAATAAACCGACAGCAGCAGAAGCAAAACGCCCCTCCCCCGGTTAATCCAGCAACCCAGCGGTCGCCCTACGCTACCGGTGGAGGAACTAGTGGTTTTGGAGCAAGTCAGCAACAGCAGCAGCAAACACAGGCACCAAAGAGAATACCGCTGCTTGCCTCATCATCGCCCCTATCACTGCCTTCGCCTGCCTCTCCGTTGACACCGTTTCGACTGAGGGCGCAGGGCTTCAAACTGCCTCCCTCGGTGGCCCCACAGATGTCACTACAGCAAAGGCAGGACATACTGCGCCAACAGCAGCACCAGTTGCAGCAACAGCAGCAGCATCAGCTGCAACAACAGCAGCAGCAGCAGCAACAGCACCATCACCACCAGGAGGAGCGCTTCGAAGGCTACCGAAGACAACCACCACCTCAGGTGAGTAGCCGGCCCCCATTGGCATCCAACGTGACGCCGAGCACTAGCACGATCGCATCTTGCACCATGCACCTACCTGCTTTACGTCCGCTTTCTGACCCCGGACAGTATCCGGTTCGTTTTCAGGTACCGCTGCACCTTCCCTTCGAGCAGCAGCTGCGCAATCAGAAGGATATCTCGCTCCAGTTCGACCCGGACGTCGAGGACCTGACCCAGATCCCGCAGCACAAGGAGCTCAAACGATCGGACCCACCCTTCCATAACCATAACCAGGGAAAGACCGGTGTTGAAGGGCCGAGGGAACCGTCCGCACCGACGGTTAGTGATCGTAAGGTCGACGGCAACCTGCAGCCCCAGCAAAGCCAGCACCAGCAGACGGAGGTGGCGATCGGCGGCGATCAGGATCCCGTAGTAGAGTACGAGTACGACGAGGACTACAGCTCCGAGGGCGACGGACCGGAGCCGGGAAGCAACCCTAGCCTAGATAGCGTTAAGTCTAACACCAATAGTGAATTTGTTATCGCCAAGAATGCATCACCCGCTAATGGTGGCGAGGACCGCACCCCGAAGGAGCACACTAGTGTGACTAGAAGTGATGGTAGAACTAGTACTAACCCTAGCGCAAGTAGTTCTAGCAATAGCAATAGTAGAAATAGTATCAGCAGCAGCAGCAGTAGTAGCGATAGCGTTAGTAGTTACAACGATCGTAGTTCTAAGAAGCTCCCTAGCAGCAGCCCCAGCAACACTAGTAGATTTATCATTAATAACGAACACCACAAGAGCCATGGCAGTAGTTCGCCTCCCCGAGTTCAACCGTCCGCTCGTGGTGGCGTCTCGTCGGCACCACCTGGGTCGCTGCCCAAAGTGATCGTGACGACCAGCACCTCCATCCGGGATCATCACGGTCGCACGATCAACTCTCGAGTCTCGAGCACCGTACAGCCGGGCACCAGCACGGTGCAGGCCCCCCAAGCGCCACCGTCCACAGTCAGGGGTTACGACGAGTACAAAGAGAGTGATGTCCTGAGTGATCCGTTCTTCTTGGATGTGCCGCGCACTGGCAACGTTGGTGGTAACCCACGTGCCAGAACCAGAAGGTCGGTATCGACCAGCGGAAAACGATCGCGCCGGAAGCGTTTCATGCTGCTTGTTCCTCTTTTCATGTAATCAAACTAACATACCCCTTTGGTTATGCAGTTAGCAAGAAGACAAATCTGATTGCTTTCAGAAGCAGTACTTTTACTGCAGGAAGCTGTGTTCACGTTAGTTTTTGTATATATTTGCCCAGCGCAAGCAGAACGAACCAACTCGACAAATTCTAACTCACGAATGAAAATACTCATACCTTCCTCCATGTAGTCTATCATACTTTGTAACTGTCTCCCGCTCTAGCCCCTGTTTTGTTTTCGTTTACATTCCTCTTTTCCTTCGTTCGGTTGGAAAGGATCACTTTCATGCGACTATTGTATTTGCCCTTCGATTAGCTAATTTAATGTAATTTTCAAAAACAATTTTAACTTAAATCGTATCCTCCTTGTGGTCGCTCGATGGAACATTTACGATATGTGTATGTACAGATAACTATTATTTTTTCCGTTTTTGTTTTTCTGTTTGTTTTGGGCAACAGCAACATAGTTCGATTGCATGAAAATCATATCTTTCAATTTTAATTTCAGGATTTATAAGTTATAGTTTTTTTGTTCTCCTTTAGCGATTAAGAAGCAACACCTTCGAACGACCTAGTTATGACATCGAAAGAATCACAAAAACACGAATGATAGATTGTAGTTTTCTAGTTGTCCTGTACTTTCGTCCTTCTATCCACATGTTCCACAGAGCCTGAGCGAACATGTAGATAGTCATAAAACAGTAAACCAACAAACGAGCGATGAAATCATGTAAAAAATAAAGAGTACAGCACTGTTCATGGGGCTTTATTTGATACTATATTAAGCTTGAACTCAATATTAGTTTGGGTGCATATCACAATAGATTTGCCTTCAAATCTGAAGCAATTTCTAATTCCAAGAGCCCGACCGGTTCAAGGTTCAACCAAAGGTGGCAGACCCTATTCATAAAACTTCTTTGAATCAGCGGAGGGGAAATAACAAAACCAATCAACGCATAGATACAGATACAGTTGAGAACATTGTATGTTGCGATGTATGTGTAAATAGTGTTCCATGTTCATAAATATAAATGTTTAAAATGTGTTGGCATTACCTTTGTAAAAGTATCGTATTCGCTTCAAATATTTCGCATATTTGGCGCGATAGTTTTGGGTCACGTTCGAACAATGGCTCACAGTAGCAAGACCCGGCCATAGCGTACAAAGCGTTACGAACTGTCATCGGTAATTGTCCCGAAAGGAGAAAACTAGTGATGGTCTTGTATGTAGTGGGTTAACCAGAAAGTAACTAGGTTTGTACCCTTTTCGTTTCTGGATGCAGTATGTACGTGAAAGAAACCTTTATGAATACGTTTATTTGACGGTGCCTATAAACCCCCGGTTACGTCATGTAGTTCAAGTATAAAATAGTGCAAGCGTCTAACGAGAGGAGAGATGAAATTTTTTCTTGCAGTTTT
>JAOEFI010000007.1:18259363-18311823 GCA_034621735.1 Anopheles plumbeus | reverse complement strand
GTTACGTCATGTAGTTCAAGTATAAAATAGTGCAAGCGTCTAACGAGAGGAGAGATGAAATTTTTTCTTGCAGTTTTAACAAAGCACTGTTTGGAGCGTCATAGTTCAGTTTTTGCGAAGCGGCTTTTATTCGTAGTGTTTTGGTACAGGCGAATCGGTTTGAATAGGTGCAGAAACCTGGTAATTATGAATATTGGAACTAGGTGCAAGCTTGATATACTCGTAACTGGGTAAGTGGGAATGGTGCGTCAACTCTAAACACTGGCAGTTGCCAAGAAAACGTCAACGAGACGAAAAAGAGTTCGTCCGTGCTCTTCACAATTTCAGCTCGCTCGTTGCTGCTGTCGTCGTATCCGAGATATCGAGACTACGAGTCCCGTCAACCGTCAGGGCCACTGACGGTGTGGGCTGATTTGTGGTTTGTTCTGATATTGCAACGTCCCGCGCACTGTGCTGTTCTGTTCGTCAGCATTTCTACAAAGAAGCCCTTGCATACTTGCCATTGTGCATCCGTGTGTGCTCTCCGCATCGCATCGTATTGTCGCCGTCGTCGTCGTTGCACCCTGGCCTTCGTCATCCTGGCCCCTCTGCTCGGCTGCTACTGAAGTACCTCCGGATCTTCGCCGTGCGGATCGCCGTGGATGTCTCCTTACCACTCCGGTAGCTGTTACTGTCGCTGCTGCTGGCTACTGGTTGTGCTCTAGAAAAGTCCTACCAGCGCAGCAATGTACAACAACTACGGCAACGCGATGACGACGGACCAGTTCCGCAAGGTGGAACAATACTCACCCAAGTCTTCGCCTCGTGCTGGAGGGGCCGGGGGCCGATCCCCAGTCGTTGCCCGCCAAGATTCCTCCGGCACGCTCAAGACTACCATACAGCTCGGCAAAAACCCTTCAATACTGCACAGTGGACCATTTTACTTAATGAAGGAACCACCAGGTACGCATCAGGTGCCAATTTCACAAACAGCATCGTCGATGTTTCCCAATTGTTTACAATGTCTCGGGCTAACAACATTGTTCGCCCTTTGTTAGCCCATTGCTTTGTCTCACACACTGTTTTGTTGTTTTTTTGCTTGCATTTTATGTCCCACACAACAAAACACTCTTCGACAGGAGAAGGCGAATTGACGGGGGCCACCAACCTGATGGCACATTATGGCTTAGAGCATTCGTATAGTAAATTTAGTGGTAAAAAGGTTAAGGAACAGCTATCATCGTTTCTCCCGAATTTACCTGGCGTCATCGACGGACCAGGACATCTCGTAAGTATTTTGTTGAGTACCCTAGTTGGCTTAGCTTTCTATGTGCTACTTTTACGCCACACAGTTCTGCCTTTTAGAGTAGGTAGTGACAATATGTACATTTGTGCTATTGCTTACTTTTCTTTCTCAGGATAATAGTTCCCTTCGAAGTGTGATTGAAAAACCACCGATCGTGGGCAAAGAATTGCTTCCACTGACTAGCGTTCAGCTGGCTGGATTCCGCCTGCATCCAGGACCCGTAAGATACTATTCCGATTTTTGAGTCGATTGATCCTATAACTTTGCTTATTAATTTTACCCCTGCATTTCTCTGATCATCCTTTTAGCTTCCGGAGCAGTACAAACACCTGAAAACCGCACCAACTAGAAAGCATAAGAATAAGCATAAAAAACACAAACATAAGGACGGTGTGGCACCGCCGGAACAGTCCGCGCTGGAAGCGGCCGGGCTAGATACGCACGAGAAGAAGCACAAAAAGCAAAAAAGACACGAGGACGACAAGGAGCGCAAGAAGCGGAAAAAGGAGAAAAAGCGTAAAAAGCAGCGCCATAGTCCGGAGCATCCGGGCAGCGGGCCCGCTCCGGTAGTCCCTCAAACGCAAGTCTATTAAAACAAATCAAAAGCTAGATGATGTGTAAAGTGAACCTATCGCCAACAAGTCCGGATCCTTCGACCAACGAACATCGTACACATTGTATACACATGCAAACTTTTATTGCAGCTAGTTATGTACTGTGCACTAGTAGTAGGACCGAAAATGCTCGGTTCGATCTTCTTCTCGCATAGGCCGAAGCACAATAAGCCAAGGTGTCATACGATGGGGGATCTAGAACAGTGTGCTGGAAACAAAAGTTGAAAAAATGGCTCAATCTATTCGGGCTACTCCTATAGACTACCCAGCAACACAGTTTTGGGGCCTGAAAATGGAAAAACAAGCAGCTTCCGATGAATGCCTTGTTTATTGTTTTGTTTTTCATCATGTTCTCTCTATACAGCGGACTTTGGAAGATTACGATACCAGACACTGTATTTGAATCTTTGCGCTGACCAAAAGGTGATCCTCATATCCGTGTAGCACACAACGCACTCATGATATTTCGATATTCACACCAGAGACTACATGGACCATTGCGTCCTTGCAGACTCATCCTGATTCTGTTATAAATAGTGCCACTATATAGAGGAGCTTTATAGTAAGCCAACGTCAATCGAGAACGTTAACGAGCATAAAGCTATGGAAGAGGATACACTAAAACGTGTGGACTTACTGCTTAGGTGGGTTGAGCATCAACTTTTTGAATTAGGAGTAAGGTGAAATGAAACAAAGGTGGAGCTGCAAAAGATGGTTTCTAAGGCAAATGAGTTCGAGTTGGTCATCTCTTCCAATTTTCATGCTTCGAACGCTTTTATTTTAAAATTCCCTTCCGCTAGAAAGGTAGCTGATCGACCGCAGCAGCTTTTCGGCAAGGATAATTATTATATTCCGTTTTGTTGATTCAATATGTATGATAGTATAAACCGCAGATAAAGATTCAATCCTTTTCCCCGTAGGGCTTAGAAAAGTATCCCCTACTCGTTTTGCTCCCCTTTTCCCAGCCCACCCCGCATTGCTGCTCTTCTAACCACGTACCGCCTAGTCCCACCACAACCACACTCGTTTCCATTTATATAGATATACGGTTTCGTTTGATCACTGCATATTATTTTGTAAGCATACCGTAGTCCGTAAGTATGGGAATGTGTATTAAGTGGAATCGGAAGGGGAGAGAAAGTGTTTCAATAGGGTTTAGTTTTACCGATATATTGAAGGCAGTGGATACACTTTGTGTAATCCCATTGTCGGTAGGAATGATTAACGAATGTGACTAAAGGGAGGCAGGCAATCGCAACCCGCGCTAGGGAATCGTCTTAGTGGGTTGGTAGGGATGGAATGTGGTGCAAAGTGTCCCTTGTGATTGCAATATCAGGTGCCTGGACGTGTGAATAGAGAGAGGAAAAGCAAGTTGATGATAGGGAGCGGAAAGAAGAAATGGAAACGCGAAGGAGAGAACCCCACCGACAGAAGGCCAAGTCAGGTATTGTGTGGTGGTGGGTCGAGTTCTCGTTGGAGCGGGAGAGCTGCAAGTATAATAATAAACTATACGCGAAGGTATGAATCGATGAGAAGGATGGGTAATATTCCGATCATGCAGACGGCGAAGTATGAAGGATCAATTGATAACAAATTAACAGACAGGCAAAAAATACCACAAAACCAATGTTAAAAATAGGGAAACTTATTTGTAGTGAAAAGAAGAAAAACGAATCAAAAAAAGCTCCCCTTTGTATTTATAACCATAACGTGGAATTATTTAACTTTTATTATTTCCTATATTTTAGCAATAAATAAGATCAAGAATGAACACAAGCAAGAAAATGATGGATCATTGGACAGGGGGTCTAGAAATCCGAATGGCACTCGGAAAAAAGAAAAAATCGTAGGAAATGTTTTATTTTCAAAATTTTATTGATTTTTTTTCCATTTTATTCCAGAGAACACTTTGTGCATTTATAAAAGCATTTCATCATCAAACCGGAAGAAAGGAAAACATAATTAACTTTATTGATAAAGGAAGAATCGCTTTATACGGAACAAGGACGAAAGAAGCGCGAAAAATTGCAGCTTGCCTTGTACCTTGACTGATCCCTAAGATAACCCTGCAACTATCGAACAAAATTGTGTGTTGAAGCGGAACAGCGAGAGGAGAGGTGTTTGAGATCGAAACGCTTACATTGCTTCGTAAGTGGTAGTTTTCTGCTTACCTCTCCCTAACTCTATCCTCTACCTATTGAACTCACCGCAAAACTGCATCTGATAATGATTTACTACGGTTTACTACCCTTCGCTGTAGGCGTCAACATCTGGGCGATTATTGTTTACACCGGTTGTCGTTTATGTTATTCAACATGACTACATGAATGTGGTAAAACTAAGCATATTGCGTGTGCATGCCTGAGCGCGCTGAGTACGGTTATCTCTCTATCTTGCATTTTTCTTAATTCCTTCTCTTTTTCAACCGTACAATTTATTCTATATTCTGTTAAAAACATACATTTCGAAAAGAAAAAAAAACTTTGAAAATCAACTGTTACGATCACGTTTGAGCCATTTTAAAATGCATTCCTTCGTTTCACCTGTGCCTTATGATCGGTTTTTTGCCATTATTAATCTTTTTACTTTTCTCTACTGATACTGATTCTCTGGATTTTTTTTTTCATTCTTCATTGTTTGCTAGTTGCTTTTTTCACTCTATTCTATCGACAATTTGAATGTATAAGTGTAGAGTTGTGGTTGAATATTGTATCTTAAGACCATTATTTACTTTCTGCTTTCCTTTTTTTTCCTACTTTTTGTAACGACTATTGCTCCACAATCGGCGCCCGCATCCGGCTGTCGAAGGATAACTTGAGCTGGGAGATATTGAATGTTTATTCCGAAATCAACCCAAAAAAAAGCTGCTCCTTACTTTAGAAGGGGGGTGTAGATCCCAGGGAAGGGGCAGGAAAGCATCCAGCGAAATATGTGCAGCAGTTCCGACGCCAGCCCTACTCATTCATTATGCAGCACAGAGCCAACTAATGCTGCTGCCGATTGGCGCCGTTGTTGCTGCTCTGGAGGAAGTCCTTGTAGGCCAAATGCATTTCGGGGTCCGTATCGTCGAATACATCGTCGTCATCGCTACGTGGAGTGGGAGAGAAACGAGTGTGTCAATAGTGCAGCACAAAACTTCTGCCGATTTGGAAAAAAACAAAGATCGTTCCCCTTACTCGTATTCGTTGTAGGCGGGATTCGTATACTGCTTCTTGGGCATGTTGGTTTCCAGGAACGAATTTTCTTCCTCCGTCAGCACCTCGCCGTCCGGGCCGTAGAAAACGGGACTGTCGGCGAACTCGAGGACATTACCGCCCATCTCCAGGACAGCTCCACTCATCGGCGGAGGCGGCATGGCTGGCACAGGAGCGACGGGCACTGAAAGAAACAGAAGTTTTCAGGTTAGAAACACTATAGCAGCATCGCCGAGTGAAGATGAATACTGACCAACTTCCTCGCTGCGTCCCCAGGATTTGCTGTGCAGATCCAGCACCGACCTGATGAGCGATCCCACCGAAGACTGTATGGATGACTGTAGGTTCTCCAGTGTGCCAAGGATGCTATGCACATGCTCGCGGCAGTCTTGCTCCAGTTCGAAACCACATAGCTGAGTACGGGGGTAAGATGAGAATGAAGCAGTGGTCGTACACACGGGCACGAAATCGTTGTTAAGTACACACTTATAGCAAGGAGCAATAGAAACCTACCTTCAAGCATTGGCAGACACACTTCACGTTTTCGGGTCCTTCCTTGCGAAGCAGAATGAGAATCGCGTCAATAATGTGCTTCGCAATGTCCTCCCCCAAGTCATCCTGCCATGGAGAGAAAAACAGAATAGTGGTTAGAGATGGCCGAGATCCCCGAACTAACCGTAACATTCGCTTACTTGGGCACTTCTCAGCTGCATGTACAGCTCCGCCAGGAAGAGAGTGGTGCCGCGCACCTTGACCTGCTCTTGGTTCATGAAATTCGGCAACTCACTCTGCTGGTACTGCATCTTGAGCCGCACCAGCACCCGCATCAGGCTTTCGGCACTGTCGTCCAAACTGTCCAGCAGTTGACACAGCCGGGCGCCCATGTAACGGAAGTTCGACTCCTTGATTGACTGGTAGTGGATTTGATGAAAGTACATAAGATATAAGAAACAAAATTCATGCTACACTAGATGTACCACTAGACACGAGCTTACCTGTTCGAAGATCATTTCAACAGCATTGCTCAGCACATAGTTATCGTCACGGAAGTCGGCGAACATGGTCGAGAGTTTCTGCTTGACATCCTCGAACATGCCGGGATTATCGTAGAGCTCGGCAATCACCTCGGTCAAATAGTCCAGTGCGAACGATTGCTTTCCCGTTGTCTGGAAAATAGACGGCCAAGCCCACCGACGAAAGGAAATGAAACATTACAAATAACGTATCCAAGAAAGAAAACTTCTCTCGATGGCTCATGGAAGGGTGGTGGTGTTCTGGGGAGGAAATCGGCGCACATGTCTACGCAGAGCAGGTGGTAGGTGACCTTTTTGTATAGCGTGAGAGTGTAACTAAAACTGCGAATAACAATTACAAAACGAAGCATAAAAAGTATCGATGACAGATCAAGATCGGGAATCAAGATATATAAACACAGCACAGCGAAACAAAACAGCAGTTTGAAAAAAGAAGATTGATATACAAAAAGTGTGGGTTAATTTCATATTCAAGAAGGGAAAACAGTTCGGAATGCGAGAGTAATGCAAAGCAATAGAAACCCTTGGGTTTACAACACAAACAGCACCAACGAACCAAATGCAACAGAAATACATCAACCAACAAACAAACAAACGTATCTATACAGTACACAGTAAGCGAGAGTAAAACCGCAACCACAATAGCAGCAGCGGCAATAAGCGCGGTGGGAAACAAAATGTTAGGGAAAACATGATAGTTGGGATTTGGCGAAGTGATGATGAGAGGTAGAGCTCAGCAACTATTCGGTGTTGTGGAATAATATCAACGTGGCACATTGATGCAAATTTTTTTGGTGGAGTATGTGTGGATGTTGCTGGCTAGGTGGTTGTTCGGATGTCTCCTGCTGGGAGCAATACTGTCCGTCGCATCCTACCTGCTCATCGTAGTCCCCGGCGGCAACGATGTGACCGCCCGAGTTGCCGCCACCAGCGCCCCCCATTGGTTGCATATTTCCGCTGGCCATCATTCCGTGGCCACCACCACCGCTACCTCCGCCGCCGTGATGGTGGTGGGATCCTTGATGTTGCTGGTGGTGGTGTTGATGATGTTGATGCTGGTGCTGCTGCTGTCGCGAACGGTGGTGCTGCTGCCCGCCACCGCCGTTGTTGTGCTTCCGGCTATCAGCCATGCCACCGCCACCACCACCACCCATGTGGTGGTTTGCGGCACCAAGAATCGGATGGTTCAAATAGTTGGTGCTCGCGTTAGAGTAGGCGACGCCGTAGGGGTAGGGTTGATGCACCTGCGCCTGCTGCGTATGGTGCTGATGTTGGTGGTGGTGTCCATGGTGGCCATGATGCTGCTGCTGGTACGGCTGCTGTTGGACACGGTGCGGTTGGTGATGCTGTTGCATTGGGTGCTGGTGGTGCTGATGGTGGTTGAACTGTGAGTGAAGAATAGGCGGAGTGTGGATATATGTACACAAACGGGCGTGCAAACAAATGTATGTTCGTTTCATTCATTAGAGCAAGGGTGGAGTGAGAACAAGGTGCATCGTACATCCAGCCAAATTGGGACGGAATTAGTAGAAGGGTGCAGGTGCAGGTACACGCACCACGGCGTTGATTAGAGAAGTTGAAACAAAAAATGCACGAGGTTATGTACATATCAGTGAAGGGTATCATTTTGTAGTGCCCGCGAATTGAAGTATATCCCAACAACATTAGGAAGCATTCCAGCAGGAGCAGGGCAGCCCGGATAGAAAATGGAAAGAAAAAAGAAAGAAGGACAGAGAAATTATAGAGAGAGAGAGAGAGAAAGAGAGAAAGATAGGCTTTAATTATAAACGCTGCCTTGGAAAGAGTAAGTCCTAAGGCGGATACCCCCCCCCCCCCTCCCCCTGTACAGCGAAGTCTTTTCACACACTAGCTCAGAGGTAATCCACACGTCTTTCAACACCAATGCCCCCAAGTTGTAAATCGTAACGTATAATAGACTATTCGCTACCGCTTTCCAGGCATTAACGGTTAACAAACTCGTCGAAACCTACTAAAAAATGACAAGAAATTAAACATACGTTAACTTGCGCATACTTACATCCTTGCCATTGTTATCTCCTCGCGCCATGCCACCGCCGCCACCTACACCGATCCGCACATTGCTTAGCCGGTTCTGGAGGGCCGACACCTTGCAAGGATCGTTGCTTCCGTTCGCCATGGCACCGTTATTGTTGCCGAGATGGTGCTGCGACGGAGGTCCTCCCATCTGTTGATAATCGAATCCGCCACCGCCACCACCGCCCGGTTCGACGCTGCCCTGCGCTGCGGCAAACCGTTGCTGCACAAGGGATGGTTGTGACTGGTGCATCTCCAACTGCGACTGATAGTGGGCCTGAGGTGGATACGGACCTTCCTGCGTAGCGATGACGGGATTTTGCTGGCTCTTCGGTACGAAAGGCTGCGCGGTCGGGGACAGATTGTATACTGTAATTGAAAAACAATCGCGGTTATTGGTAGTTGAGAGCGAGAAAGTATGGCGATGTGAAAGCAGGCGGGGCGCACTTGAGAATTATGGGAAGCATACAATACCACCAAACGTGAACGTGACCTGCAGCATGTCCCCTTTATGATTTCACTTTTCTTCGTTACGGTGCTTTCGGCCAAAAACTTTATTTAAAGCTGACATTTTTTGTTGGTGCATAACTCAGCAGTAGAAGCATGCAGAATAACGAAAAAACGAGCGTTTAACATACAAGACTCTTTTTGATAGCAGCTGTTCTTGTCGATCTCTGCCTTAAAATCTTTCCTTCGTAGGACAACAGCACAACTAAACTAGACGGAATCAAAACACAACCAAACACAACACTGATCGGAATGACTGCCGTGTCCGTTGGACACACGCGAAAACTGTACCAGTTCAACGGCGTTGCAATGTCCAACCATTCCCAACCATGAGTGCCTGTAGTAGTATTTTGCCCCGGCCCAGCACTGCAGCAATTTCGACCGCACACCAAGCTTCGGTGTCGGGGCATGGCAATGACCGCCACCTTTTTCCCGTACGCGGAGGATTGCGCGAAAACCGCACCAAACGTACTTTCGTCCCCTCTTTGTTTCTTCAACACACGCAGATCTGCGTTGCCTTCAGCTTTTGCTTCCCACCTCCCACAGATCGTGCCGTTGGTTTGTATGTTCGTTCGTTTGATCATCGCGATCGGGATCGTAAAACACACACACACGTACGACGGGCGGGAAAAAGGAGAAAATGTAGTGCAATTTCATGTGCCCACACTCGTGGACGGCCCCATTTCACCGAAGTGGAAGAGTGCAGTTATATTGGGGATAACTTTTTTTGCTAATATTCGCTGCCCACCGGTGCGAGATCTTGCAAGGTGACGATCGTGCCAGATCTAACAACATTGTACGTTTTTTACTGCCCTGCATCGAACATTCCACTAGGTGATAGGTTAAGAAGCGGCAGAAGAAGAATCTGCGGCATATTTTTCAGGGATCATTCGACCAAGACAGCCGCCAGGTTGCTCCCGGGCTGCGCATGACTTTCTCCAAATTATATCAGCTGATTCGTTAGCGGTTGTTGTAAAGCTGTCGTCAAATGGATCGTGAAGAGTGTGTCGTGAAAATGAGTGGAAATGTTTTAGTAGCCATTCAACTCTTTGCAGATCTGCATTGCGAGGAAATGCTAGTACCATGAAAGGTTCCAAACACGAATGTATTGTTTTGTTTAAAGATCAGAAAGATTTGTTCAGATCAGAAGCAGTCAACTTGAGCTGACTCTTTAATCGGTTCGCAGTATATTTCGACGCAAATAGATTGTTTCCGGGAAAGTGAACAACAATCATTGTTTTTAATACGCAATAAATATTGCACAAGAAAGGTAAACAAGTTTTGTGAATGTTTAGGTTGAGCAGTTAAAAACAAATCTCGTAGAAGCTAAAGTCCTGTTCTATGTTTAAAGCATTCCTCCTCACAGCGGTCGCCGACTGCATTATGCGCTACCATGGCAATTATACTGTCATGGGCACCACTGCGAAGGTATGTCAAACCACGCCAACATTTAACGCGACAAACATTATCACCTATGTTGGATACCCAAGTGCGTACCTTAAAGATGCATCCTTTTCTATGGAATTTTTCGTTCCTGTTTCTTCTAGACCTCAAAACAACTATCTAAAAATGCGGAACTGTACTTGTTATACTTTCATTCCCTTTCTATGTATACAATCGGAATTTTCGCGATCGAACCATCCGTCTCCATTTTCTGTCGACCATTTTTTTCTTCTTTATCGCCACTTCGGTATTCCGACGGCTCCATCGTATTATTTTCCCATTGAGTACACACTTAGCCACAGCACATAATTGACACCGTGCCCTCCGCCATCAGCGAGTCTCTGACCACACGTTAAAGGACAACCATACTTACGTTTCGGAGCTCGCATGCGTTCGAAGGATTCGTTGTTCTGTGGCTGCCATCCCCCGATGTTGTTCGGTTGCTCCATGGCGAACTGCGCTTGCAAAGCTGTCGGATCTGTGTTCGAGAATAGGTTTTCTTCGGTGATCGCTCACAAAACAGGTTCCTTTGTATTTTCTTCGCGCGATTTTTGCACAATGGGCAACGAAAGACTTATTTTTTCCTGTTTTGTACTTTGGAGGAGGCTAAGTATGAAACTTTTCACCCGTCTTTGCTATGCCTTCGCTATTCTTAACCTTAGTTTCCTGATTCTAAATTGCGACGGCAATGTGATGCGTTTTCAGAGTTTTCCGCTCTTCGTGTTCACAGTTCAAAGCCTAAACCAGTTCCGAAGGTGTATGCACGGCGTCCTGACCGTGTGATGTACATATCACACGTAGAATGGAATAAATGTAATTTTCAGCCGATTTTCACCTGCGAGCTTCTCGCTGCGAACAACGCGAAAACAACACGAACTCTGGAAGAGGATTATTTTCTACACTGCGAGACACTGGACGATTTCTGTCTGTGTTTGTGTGCGCTTAAGTGTGTGAGTGAATATGTTATTTATTTTAGCGATGAAAAGAAGCTTCACTTCCGCATGGATGTAACACCTCTCGCGGTCCGTACTTTCATCGAAGGACAACTATTTTCTTACACACTCCTCTTTCACATCCGCACTGCGCCGTTCGGTATGCGTGTTCAGAATTGCACAATCCTTTTTCACGATGACGCCGAAACGCATTTACAGCACGCAGGCACTAGGTGCCGTGTGACGGAAGCTGCTATTCACAATGACCGAATGTTCCTCCTCCGAATCTGACACGTTATTCGTCCCGAACGGAATACCGACAGCTTCCGATGGGAGATTGCACTAAGAATCTGTGGGTTGCAGTTCTGGTCGTTGGTTGAGGAAATTTGCAATATTTTTTCGCCCTTCAAAGCTTGCAATGGGAAATGAAAACACGTTTGACCCCCCGTGCGGTTTTTAGGTTCTTTGCAGCACTAGTCGAATGTTGAGCATTGAAAATTGACACATCGCATTGCATACCACCGGCGGGCTTTATGTTACGGGTTATAGCTGCTAGTTGAAAGGTTCGCGTACATCAGGTACGACTGCTTTGCACAAAGTAGAACTGAACGCGTTCAGTGTATTTCAATAGGCGGGATTGATGTTTATCGCAACTATCCCATCTGAACACATATGTGTTTTGACCGGGATTAATTAGTTAGATCTATGTGTGATTATTGGTGATTCTTCGTTTCTGGTTTTTATAGTCAGTACCAAAGCCAACTTACCAATTTTGAACGCAGTAACTAGGAAAGTGATTGGATTCAGACCGGCCAGTAAATGGCACAATCAATAATAATTCATAGAATGCCCGAGTTATTTTACGAGTTTTTTAATGGTGAAAAGAAGCATTTCTTTCAATGCAATGCAATTCGAAGCAATGACAAACAAGGCGGCGGTTATGACTAATAAATAATGTTGCTTTCGGGTTTCATTTTATTCGCTTTTATGCACTTTCCAATAGAAAACTAGTTCAACTTTCAAGAATCACACCGCTACTCTTCCCTGTGATCTGTTTCCCTACGGGATCGAAATGGGACCATAATAATTTACTTTCCTCGGCGTTCATGCAAGCACCGGATTGTGGGTGGTGATGGTTTTCCAAAGGCTCGCATCGTATGAACTGGTTGACACGTCATGCCGGTACAATATATTAATCCGTATATGCCGTCTTAGAGCCGACATGATTCGCTAAATTGCTTATTTATCATCTTAATTATAGATGCATTGGCTCCAGAATTGGCTGGAGCAGCGGATTTAAGTTTAGTGTGTTGTTTTCACACATTTTGTTTTCTTCATCTGAGGTGTTTTGATTTATGGATTTAAAACATTAAAAGTTAATCGGCTTGCCAAAGCTGGCTGCCGTGTGTGCCTCGCGAAGAGCCTCCGCGCAGGTTGGGTGAGCATGGCAAACGCGAGCAACATCCTCGGCCGATGCACCGTACTCCATGGCGAGGACAGATTCATTGATCAGTTCTCCGGCAGACTGCAATATACAAGGATCAGCATGCTTCAATGAGACATTCTTCTAGACATGAACGCATTTTCCGACTTACCGGTCCAATGATATGTACGCCGAGCACGCGATCGGTCTGCTTGTCCGCCAACACCTTCACGAAGCCGTCCGTGTCGTTATTGGTCTTTGCACGGGAGTTCGCGGCAAACGGGAACTTGCCTACGTTATACGCGACTCCTTCCGCCTTCAGTTCCTCCTCGTTCTTGCCAACCCATGCCACCTCGGGATGCGTGTACACCACGCTCGGCACGCAGTTGTAGTCGATGTGCACGTGTCCTCCCAGCATACCCTCAACGCACACGATGCCCTCGTCTTCCGCCTTGTGTGCCAACATCGGTCCGTGGATGCAGTCACCGATGGCGTGTACACTGGGTACAATCGTCTGGAAATTGCCGTTTACTGGCACGCGGCCCCGATCGTCCTTCACGATGCCAACGTTCTCAAGACCGAGCCCCTCAGTGTATGGACGACGCCCTACGCAGACGAGCAGCACGTCGAACTCCAAGTTTTGCTGCGAGCCATCCTTGACACTCTCCACGGTGACGGTGACACCGCTGCCACTCTTCGACGCGCTGATAACCTTCGTGCCTAGCATGAACTTCATACCCTGCTTGGTGAGAATCTTTTGGAAATTCTTCGAAACATCCAGATCGATGCCGACACCTCCGATGGTGCTCAGGAATTCAATTGCGGTTACTTCGGAACCGAGTCGCCCCCAGACAGATCCAAGTTCCAGACCGATCACACCGGCTCCGATCAAACCGAGCCGCCGAGGCACTTCCTTCAGCTTCAATGCGCCGGTGGATGAAACGATCGTTTCTTCGTCGACATCGATTCCCGGAAACGGCGTCACTTCTGAGCCGGTTGCGATGAGGATGTTTTTCGTGTTGACTGTCTCCTCACTTCCGTCCGCCTTTTTAGCCACGACCGTGTTGGGACCGGTGATCGTACCGAGTCCGTTGATGTGTGTCACCTTGTTCTTCTTAAACAACTGTGCGATGCCACCGGTGAGCGCTTTGACTGCCTTCGACTTCTGACCCATCAGTACCTCCAGATCGAGGCGTACGTTCTCAACCAAGATGCCTCGGGAGGCCAGGTCGCCCGAGTGAGCCATGTGGTAGTAGTGCGAGTTGTTTAACAGGGCTTTCGAGGGAATGCACCCCACATTCAGACAAGTTCCGCCGAGGGTGTCATTCTTTTCGATGCACACGGTCTAAGGGGAAAAAGAATGATGGATTTTGTGCGTAAGTGAATGTCCAGCAAAGAAGAAAATAGCAACAAGACGACACCATGAGGTCGTTTCCTACGCACAGCTGACTAAGTCAATGTAAGTTTAATTATAGCAACTGAGAAGCACTATGGGCCGCTTAAAGGCGTCGCAAACCAACAGAAATGCAATTGGGTTGGGTACCACTTTTGAACTGAAGCACAGCAAGTGATCGATAATCAACTTTGAATATTTCATTTCATTTGTAAGTGGACCCTTGATCGGTCTACGTTCGCTAAGGCCAGTTCACTTTCACTTGCATGTTCACTGTGCAGTGCCGCACTCACTGCGTGTGACCTTGGGTTGATTCCAAGCGCGTCATAAACACTGACATCTGACGTCGCATCCGAAGCGGCCATCCCTCCACATATTACACGACCGTCCAATCCTTATCAGTTGTCGTCCTTTCGCTAGAGGTTGTCCAATATTCCGACACATTTCAAAACCACATAGCGTTATCGCGGAATAGATCCACCGGTGTACTTACATTCATTCCCAGCTGGGCAGCTTTGATGGAAGCAACATATCCACCCGGGCCGGAACCGATTACCACCAGGTCAGCATCGTGTGTTGTCGAGTAGTATCGCCCGTACATAGCTCCCAGAACCGCCCCATGGTTTCGAAGGCTGGCATTGCCCTGCAATACAAAGTGGCCGGATGATAATGAATGCGGTGAGGTATTCCGTTAGTACAGCGCCGGTCGAGGGAAATTAATACGGAAGTAGTAATGTCCGAGTGTAGTATCACAACTTTGCATTTTCCTAACACCATGCGGCCAGAGACGTCAGCACCGAAACAGAATCGAGCAGAGATAGAACGGCAGATGATACAAGCATCGGTGGTTACGATTGGCGGAGATTGCATAATCGTTTCTTTTTCTTCGACCGTTTAGCGGACAGTTCTGAAAAAAACTCAGCTGTCTGTCCACCAAAAATTACCACCACCAACCACTACTAACCTTTACGGCAACGTTAATCAAATATCGAATGTTGGACTGCATGGTCAATGCTGGTGGCAGCTGACACGGATTAATCCTTCCTTTACTTAATTAATCCTGGGACGCACTGGAAACCGTGGAGGAATGGCTTTCGATCGGCTATGAAATCATCTGTCACTTCGTGACGAAAAACAGCACGGCGGCTACGCCGCCAACATTTTTGACATATGCTGGGCATTTGTAAAACCGCCGGTAAACCTGAGACATACTGCCAGACATAGGGCTGGGTAATGTCAACGTGTTTGTCAAAGCTGTGTCTGTAGTGTGATATCCCAGCCGCAATGTTTCTGAACTAGCTGGATGAATAAATTAAAATGTATTCATTCGGAAACAAAACTTCACAAAATTTTGCATTATAATGTCATTGTCACGTTTTTTGAACTGAGACCGTTTATGATTTTGGATGTTTGTTTACTGTTTATCACCAACCATTTGCGTCCGAGCCCGCCACGGAAAAAAAGAGATTCTGGTGTGTCAGTCATGTTGGCGAGGGAGATACGTTGGGTTAAGGGGAGGGGAACATTTTACATGAGGGGTTAATTTTGCATGTTTGGGAATTATGAATGTTTCATAATAGTTTCACACAATACCTACTCCTATTCAGAAAGGGTTCAGAGGTTCCACTGACGGTTTCAGGAAGATGAAAAAGACGAATGAGGTGAGTTTAAAATATATGTTTTATTTAATTTAAATTTTCAATAGTTCAGAAATGTACTTCATAAACATTTTTATTTCTCGTAGCTCCATGTAGAGTGTGCCCTCTTTTACTTGTTCTATGTTTTCCTTTTTTACATTTTCATTAGAACTATGAGCATCTGCGTCTGCTTTATATGCAAAATCTTAATTGTAGATCTGTAGTCAGTTTGAACGGTGCTTGGCCACGTGGATCGTGCTTCAACATTGAGTTCAGTTTTGTTGTTCGGAATCAACTTTTGTTTGTTTGTGCACTTATGGACATGTTCATTGCATATAAATTGATAAATCGTTGTCAGCGGTCTGCCTGATACGTCTCGAGTAACCTATAAACATTCGTTATGTTGGATGACATTTTCGAATTCATCTTCACTTTGTTTATGCTTTCTGATTTCGTTTAAATGTCGTACTGAGGATATGCCGTAAGAGGAATGATGTGAGCTTTGAAACGACTGATTCAAATTTTTTTGTGTTCACTCCACCTTTCGACTAATCTTACAAATTTATATATTTTCTGCTGCTTCCGATTCCCGCATTAATTCTTCCTAGAAGTAGGGTTGTCCCGGTTCGCTGATAATTGGATGTTTTGCTACTCTGCTATCGGAAGTTTTAGCTAATACTTTTATAATCATTATAATTTGATTTTGTACATGTACAATTAAACCACCCAAGAGCCTGTTAGATGATTGAGGTGTGTTAATATTTTTTGATCTTTTAATTTTACAAGTGCAAAAGAACGTAAAATGATGCTGTTTTAGACCTTCCACTATCTTACACCCTTAAAGAGAAACTTTACATAGGGTTTGGTGCGACCGGTTGAAGCGATTTATCTTAAAACTCAGAGACGAAGGTAGATTTTTATGTTTTGGTAAAAATGAGCATTTCTGTATTAATTTCTCTCTGCTTCTGGCACTCTATAGCCAATACGATGAGCCTAGCACATTTAAAGGTGCTAATGGCAAAATGGAGTTGATTGGTGAAAAGGATTCTAGTTTTTCATATGGACGAAAAGACGCTTGGCAGCAATGGCACTTCTCGATGATATTTGTGACTTTGAATCCGGATGTGACCAAGACAGCGTGAAGAGAAAAACGATAGATCCGCTTCGTTGATACCATGGCTGTGGAAGAACAATTTTGGCACTTGAATTTTGATGGGCTAGTATGGCGCATTAGATACATCAGTATGTGGAATGATGTAGCGAAAATTTTGGCACATTCGATTTGTGGGTTTGTCGAGATTTGTTGGACCACGGAAATTTTCTCAGTGTTTATTGCCGCACAGAAGTAGTGAGGCTATATCTAAAATAAATAATTCAATCGTTGGATCATGAAAATCAATGTCGCTGTGCTATGATAAAGATCGACGTCAACGTCGGGCTGGAAATGATGTAGGTATGTTGTGCCATTGTGATGAGACGATCTTTAATGAGAGGGTGGGAATAATTCGTGGGATCTCTGTCGTGAACGATACTTTGAACTATTTAGATATACATTAAAATTATACCTTTATCACAAGGAAGAAAGCACTATCAGCGACACAACAGCAGGCATCTGCCATTACGTGGGGAAAATGCTAAATAATACTTGTTCGAACGGCTACAGCTTTTTCGTGTCTAAAACCGTACCTATGTTCCATCGCCTTTTATCGTAACTTAAGAATAGTGGGAACCAAGTCCAGAGATAAAAAGAAAAACAAAACAACTAAAAGTATACCGATCGATGGAAGGCGGTTGCACCTGTTTTGTATGATAACCTAAAAAATTGTTGTTATCTATTTTTACTTAGTGTAGTTCACCCTTGCATTTTTTCTCACATCTTTTCAGCAGCCAAGCACTCGTGTATGATTGGTCGAATGAAATCTCACGCCGTAACATGTTGTCTCTCTTTTGCTTTACATCACATTTGTTTTATCTGCGCTAACATAACGAACGATCGGTTTGTTGGCCTTCATGTATCCATTCATCTATATACCGATAATGCTTTATGATAAAGGAATTGGTTGTATGTGCAGTTTTGTTATGCAGCCTTGTTGGACTTGATTTTCAGTAGGATCTATTGAGCGAGAATGATCAATATGTGCAAATAATCGAATGCGTTTGTTACACAAGTTTGTGAGCCAACGTTTCTATTTCTCGTTAGCATTGCTGTGCCTTTTTCACAGACAATCGGCTCGGCAATGGAAGCTTGCGGAGTGTGCTTCTATTTGTGCCGCTGCCATTACCACCACTTTGTTTTGGGGCTCCACTAAAATCGGTCAATTTTAGTGAACAGATAATTTTATAACTGTCATTTCTTATCGCTGTCCATTTTGTTCTTGTCTAGCGATGATGTGACCATGCTGCCGCCATTACCCGGATACATTTTGTCAAGATGCTTGATAGACTCGTTCAGATAGTTCTGTAAATAGTAGCAGTAGTTGGGGGGTGGTTTGGGCGGTTAGAATATGTTTGAAATACCGTTAGAAGCAACAGTTCAACCTACTTGAATTGCAGTCAGTGCGGCTACGATGGCCGGAGAACCGAAGCCATGTGAGATCAGCGAAAAGTGCGTCAGATGCCGCTGTATCGACGGGTCTAGGATATGTTGTGGTCTAGTATTGCAAAGTGGCGATCGGTCTTGGTTCAGCAGGTCCATCAGCTCCTTTGTGACCTGTAGTGATTGAACATTTGTTAAGTTACCGGGCCGATTCGAAAGCACGACTGCATTGCACCATACCTGTTTCGTGTTGAGCAGGAGCTCCTTCCTCCGGTACGACTCCTGGGGCTCCGAGTACTGGCGGGACAAATATTCGGCAACCTGGCGGGCAGGAAACTCGGTCTCGCAAACGTAGCCGAAATCGCGAGCCAGGTGGATCGCTTCACCCTCGACCAGCGACGTGAGCAGGGTGACGTTCGCCGCCTTACGTCTACCGGCTGGCAGGTTGAGACCAATCTTCTCCAACTTTTCCCTCAGCAGCCGCCCACCGTTTTTACTCTTTGCTCTGGGTCGATAAAAAAAGAGACAAAATGAGAATAGAACGTGAGAAAAGAAATGGTCGTTATTGATTTGAAGTGTTGCGCAAGGGTGTGATATCATTAACGTTGGATTAATTATACTTTTACCGAGAACCGGCGCGACTAGGTACAGTTCTTGCTAACATTTTAATTAATCACGTTTGCCGCGGATGAAGCGAGCGTGGAATGACGACTCCAGAAGAACATTTACTCACCGTCTCAGAACGCCACCGAGCAACGACGCGTTCAGACACTCGGGCGGCGACAGCCGGCGTTGTACTTCCGCTACGGTTACTTTGTATTTTGAGGTGCTCGATAGAAGACTGAGTCGCCCAGGAACTGAACAGAACACGTCGCTCGGCGAACCGATGTTGATTTGGCTGCTGTCCTTTTTGATGTCCGTGATGGGGAAGTCTGCAGGTGGAAAACGGGCAAAGAGCAGCGAATGTGAGATGTGAAAAATGTTGGCGGGTTTGATGCGAAATGTTGCCATTGAACTGAACCCTTTACGACCTGGAGCTCGAGGGGAATGTTTATCTTCCTAAACATACCATCTATTCGGTGTGTGCTAATGAGGAGCGTTGCTGTCTACAAGCGCACATTTCGTTTGGGTTAGGGTAAGCTGGAAAATGTTTGAGGGTCACGAATTTGGAAAATATGTAGGGTATGCCTACCGGGCCCCTGCTCACGTACGAATATTTCTGAGTGTCTCAAACTTCAATGTCACCATCATTTTCATGTGACCTATTTTCATGTACGAGATTTGCACTTATTTCGAGGCTTTGTTGCATCTAGGATATTTATATTTTATTCATTACCAGAACTGATTGCGGCAACCTGTACAATAGCTAAATATTTCCCACTGTTCATTTCTCTTCGTACGAGCGTGCCAGTCGCAAACATCATGGCACTGACCTAGGGAGTTGACAAAAAGGTTTTATTCAAATCTGCCTAGTTGGTTAGCCGTTTCGCGATAGGAGGAACTATAGTAGGTACATGAAAAAACTAATTTTGTTGCCACATACGGGCACGGGAAGGGAACGATCGCCGCATTGACAATTTCGCAGCTGGACTTGACCTGGAAAACAACTTCAGGTGCCAGTTTTTGTACCAGAAACGGAGTGATACTAGCATCATTCTTCCATTGCGGAATGGGATTCCATTTACTTCACACATGGGAGTCATCGTGGCAGTGGTCTCTAGCATGTTTTTTTTCTCTCTCTTCTGCTTCGTCCCTGCTGGATATAGTGGCGAATAGGCCCACTCACCGCTACCACAATCATTCTCCGTCCAGCGATGAAGAAAAACATTGCGTATACCGAAGTAGGGAAGCAGCAAAGGGTGGGGGCGATGTGTCTAAGAAAATCAACGCAAACGCAGACGCAACAGCGAGCTGAACATTAAATGTCCTCTCCACCGGGCCCCCGGCGGCAGGTGATTAGCCAATTCTAGATGAAAGGCTAAAAACGGCCAAGATCTTATCGCACACTTTTAATTTAAACGGTCCGGTGAGATTATTTCACCTACCCGGGAGCCGCCAAGGCGCGGGGGACCGTATGTGGCAGTGGCGATGACTGCGAAAGGGCAGGTAACATAGGAGTATTTTTCTTCATTTGGTTAACGACGGCCGAGCCGCCCGGTCGCTCTGGGACGAGTACGAATCTTAATGTCTCAGCTGGTACTTTGTTTTACTTGCAAACGTTTTTTTTTGTTGCGTCCATTCGATTTCGCGCGAACAAGGTGCGGGTAGCATGATGGCGCGACGGTGGACCTGAGTTTCGAAAATGATACACGCGAATTTCTGTTTCCCATTGCAAGCTAGCGCAGCCAGCTTCCACTGAGGTTGGGCACTGGAAGGCTTGATACTATCTTCTCCGTGGTGGAGAGATGTGGCGATGATAATTTGGCCGACCTATCGCTGTTGATGCGTTCCTGGAAAACGCCATTCCGCTATCACAGACTTCCGAATGAGATCTTAGCCAGTCGGCAGCGCGAATGTGACGTTAACCTTCGACATAGCGAGGGGACGCTGCGTTCTGCACGCTTTCGAACAGGCGAGCGTGGTAAGAAGATCCAAATAAAAGCTTCTGCTGGAATTCGGTAATAAAATGGTCATTATCGAGAGGTGACCTATCCTTGTCCAAACCAATGCGAAATGGAGCTATCATGCAATCTTTTCGATAAGACAATCGAGCTGCGGTACATCTAACCGCCTTCGATACCGTTCTTTTACGTCAAACGAATCGTCCAATAACGGGTCAACGGGCCCCTTGGACATTCCACGCGTCCTAATGGGGAATATTCCGGTAGCGGCTAGAATTGTTGTAGCGCGTGGAGCTCCCGGATTACCGAAAACGAATTTGGATCGCTGGTTTTCGGATTCAATCGACGGCCCTTTTCTGGAGCGCGAATAGGTAAGATGCACCGACCGACAGTCTATTCGGAAGCAAAAATGCTAATGAGTACGTCACGGAAGGAATCTCGAACGCACCGCGTAGGGGCTGTGGTATTAAATAACAGTAGCCATAAATATTGGAAGCATAGGTTTCACTATTCGGACGAAGAAATACTGGAATATTATCCCTCAGTGGCAGCGTTTCGCTGTGCAGCTTCTGGAGCCCACCGCGTTTCTGGAGGTACGTAGCCTATCATTGAATCAGGAAACACTAGAGTCAGGGCAACCCATATGGGACTCCGTGTGCGTGGCAAGAATGTGCCAGGTTACTTCCAGCTGGCCCCCCGGGAATGCCTGCCTTCACACCCAACATGGATGAATCATGAATGGAAAGGTTGGTCAGTCTTGGATACGAGGAAAAGTGCACTCCGCCGGAGTGGAGTCCGGTGTGGTTCCGTCGGAGCCGGGTTGACAGGGCACATGCTAGCCGAGGAACCGGGTGCTCGCAGTAGGGATTATATATGGCTCCGGTTGGTGTGTGTATCGTGAAGGAATCTCGGAGCCCAGCCGGCGGATGGGAAAATGGAAAGAGGAAACCGAAAACCCGGCCTCCACCGCTAGCAGGGGCTCATTAACATACTAATATTGTCAACCGGGTGTCATCGAGCTCGATCTCGATATATCGGACACTTCCTCCGGTGGAAGTTTGAGATCGTGTAGGCCTCTCCAGCCAGGGGCTCCTCCCAAATGACGGTGAGCGGAGGAAGCGGAAGAGACATAGATCGATTTGATAAGATCGCAACCAGTGTCCCAACGATCTCACACACAGTCGCATGCACATCGGGTGGGAAATGACCAAACTGTACCGGTAGTATGTGGTCAGTCCCGCCGGAATGATCTATCGACTCTCGGCGGGCCGGCAGTGAAATGTGAATGGTATCAGGGAAAACGCCCTGCCCTGCGAAGTGGGCTAAACAGCTAACAGCTTGTAGCACAGCCCATTAACACTCGCTGCTTTGAACTTGGGCCGAATCCAGTCAAATCGAACATTAATTACCTCCCGACATAGGTAGTAGGCCGCACGGCCGTGTTGTTAATGGGGCCTGAGTAGTTGCACAGCTCCCAGTGGCACACGTCCACGTTCGGGCTTTAATTTAGACATCAGAGACTCTCGGAATAAAGGGTCAACAATCGCAGGTTCGAAATTTCTACAAAATTGGCACAGCTGAAGATCCGCTAAGTGCAAACGAAGATGAACCCACAAACGCTGATGCACCCGGTGCGAAACGAATCCTGGCATGCGGAGTGAGCCATCAAACCATCGCCGGGGAAAGGAAATTATCGATATGGGGCTATTATTGTGATTGTGTTATTTAGAGGCGTGTAGTGAGTGTACCGAGAGGAATGATTCGGTACGAGGAAAAAGAGAGAGGTACTTTCCTATCACGGATGTTTTTATTTTCCACCCCAGTCTCGGCCTTAACAATCGTTCAGAATCGGCGAACTGTGCTTCCGAGGGTGCTCTCGAAATGAACCTAATAAAGCGACCGTAATCTGTCGAGGGACCGCAGGGGCTTTACCGGCGCAAGACGACAAAAGCATAGAAAGGCGCAACAACGTTGTGCCATTATCCCCGCACTGGTCTCCGAGCGCTCCTCGGAGTGTAATATGAGGCTCCACACTGAGCGAGTCGGGTGTTTATACCAGTGCCTTTGCCATTTACGACCGTTTCTCTTTTCCCCTCTTTGTGACGCTTCCCACTGGGTCGTGCTAATGTTGAGTCATGACCCTGGCGTTGTACATGGGAATGAGGTAGCTCGGAAGGCAAGGATCAGTCATATGGTCCCGGTAGCGGGCGCCCTGGGATCGTGTCGGATCGGAAGGTGTCAGATTCGGGAGATGCGTGTTTTTGTTTGCTTCCAGGACAGCCCATCTGGAACCGAACACCTCCCGGTGTCGCGCAGAAGGCTCCTGGATTTGGAGTACCTGGCATAAGGAGAAGGAAGGAATGGCTTCGGGATCGTGTTCAATGTGGCTAATTACTAGCTGCATCGCTCGCACACAACAAACAATTCGTCGTAGGTTCGTTTCTTGGCGTCTCGTCCGAATCTTTCGTTTCACAAATAGACCCACGATCGGTGCTCGTTTGATCGGTGGCGGCTTTCGAGGGGTACTTACTCTTCAGCAGCGGTAGATCGCTCATGAAGCCAGCGTTTTCGTCTATCACCGGATTTTGACCATCATCGACGGCACTCTGCAGGGCCTGGTGCAGCGTCAGCGGGTCGTGCTCGTGCGCTCCGAGCCGGGTTGCACCGGCACCGGCCCCGATCGAGCCAGTGTAGTCACCCCGCCTGTCCGAGTACGGGAACCCGTGCGACAGTTGCGTCTGTAATGGAACGGAAAAAGACGGAGAAGTAGAGATATCCATTAGACGATAAGTAATTACATGGAATGCGGATTTTGGAGATTTAGATGGCTATCATATCCTAATTGCGTTACACTCCTCTCCTCTGAAAGGTCTTGGTTTCGTTCTGTCCTATTTATAAATTGCCTTTTAGCGCGTTGCTGGCTGTATTTTGTCCCAAGAGTCGATTCAAGAGTTTCGAGAGCTTGTTTCAAACGCTTTCCATACATTCCTTGTAGCTTCGTTAATTTTTTGCTCACTGCTGTTGCAAACTATGCGATGTGGATTCAAGTATTAAGTATACAAGTATTCTTTGAGATTCACGTCCTTCCTTTTTTTTCGAATTTGTTCTGCGCACTTTGACTGCAGTCTCCCGAGACGAGTGCTAGATATCGATCCGAACGTCAATCGGAAATTTATGAAAATTCCTTCCGGAAGGGAAAAACGAGTGGAGGGTCGCTGGGTGAAGTAGCAGCAGCACGGAAAAACCACCACGCGCGGCTTAATCGACTTTATTAAATCGCTTTGGAGCCACAAATAGGCAGCCGAAGAGCTGCGCCAAGGCCACCAATCCAATCGGGTAATCGATCGGCACGGCACTGTATGAATGAACATGTTGTTGATAAATATTTCATCGTTTATGATACGAAATTGTTGACATTCTTCCGCCCGATTTCCTCCTCACGCATAGCTTTCCCGGGCCGGGCCTGGTTCAGTTATTCCAGCAGCTCTTTCGCGCCCACCCTCTACCCAACCCGCGCAACTCTCAACTAAACTCGTTGGATGGGAGAAAAGCGGAAGTATGCATGAAGCAGCGCCGTTTGCGGAAACCTTCGCTGGCTCGTCGGCATGGCGAAGGGTAGATTTTTCCCGGCGAAAGTTGCAGAAGGTATTCGCCCTTCCCCCGCCGTCCGGCGTAGGATGAAGGGATAATGTAAAAAAAGGACCAGGGATGGCGCGGAAGGTTAGCTATTTATCCTGAAAATCTCGGCGCTCGCCGGGGAGGGAAGGATATTGTACCGAGTGCACGAGAAACGCCTTGGAGTTCGTCTGAAGGAAAACTCCAGCCTACGCTCCGGCGACGTACGTAGTGGCGGTTCTTCCTTTAAGAAAACGACCAAGACGCTCTTGGCCCGAGAATGGGGAGAGCGACGAAACGATAAGATTTTCCCGCTTCCGTCGTCCTGTATCCTTTCAGTCCATCATCATCCTCCCGTCAAAGGTCTTGGAGAGTACTTTGAGGAGCTGAAATAGTTTTGCTGGAAGTTTATTTTCCTTTTCTTTCGGTTGGAATGTTGCTCCACGGTGTTGCGGGAACGGTTTCGCTTTGGCCTTTGCCAAAACCGTGGTGCCGTTTGTTGGCGCTACAGATTGGAAGCTACCGACAAGAAGCTTCCCCACGCTGGTCGAAGGCCCGTTTGGTTGATGGTTTCCTTTTTTTATCGTGGTCATATTTATGGACAGTATTTCCTTGCATTTCCATCTCCCACCCCGATGGCTCCATCCCATCGCACGCCTTGTTTTATCTTTGGAGAAGAAAAGAAATTAATTCGACCTAACAAGTCCAACATGACTTTCATAATTTTTTCTGGACACGCCGACTGATGCCGGGGCCAGCACATTTCGGAGAAAGCGACAGTTCGTTACGACGAGAGAACCTCAAAGTATGCTGTCCGTTTATGTCTATTTGGGCCCGCGTGTGTGCCGATGCATTTGAGTGGGAAAGAGAGGGAGAAAGTAGCAGATAAGAAAATGGGAACCCGGCCAGTGAGGCAGATTCAAAAGTCAGCGGTAGCCAAAATAAAACTGATGATGTTAATAAAAAAAAAAGAAAGAAAACAAAACATTGCCAGAAATTGAGAACAATCAAAGGCAAAAGGGTGACGTGGGAAGTGGCGGACTGCTGGCTGGCTGCTGGCCGTGTGCCGTAAGGCCGGAATGACTCAATCCCGGAGCGATCGATTCGAACGCGCAAGTTAATCATCGTCCGGAACCCCCCGCTAGCAATGGCGCGAAAGGGAAGGATGGTGAAGAGTCCAACCCAACGCCAGGATGTTAAAGTTCGGCACCCGGGCGCAGTTTATAAAAATTAATTAACAAAAATGTGTGATCTCATTTTGTCGATTTCGTTCCTATTTCTCATTTATCCGACCCGTCCCAGGAAAGGACGCCCGGGACGCCGCGATTGTCAGCTTCGAGGAATGATGTGTGTGTGTGTGTTTTGTTGGGACGTTGGAAGCTGAGTGGTCGGTCGGAGCGAAACGCAGCGATCATCAAAAG
This sequence comes from Anopheles plumbeus, assembly GCA_034621735.1. NCBI lineage: Eukaryota > Metazoa > Arthropoda > Insecta > Diptera > Culicidae > Anopheles > Anopheles plumbeus. The sequence goes on along the minus strand of JAOEFI010000007.1, from coordinate 18,286,173 downwards.
CGAGCCCCGGGTGAGAGCAGGAAATCAACGTTGATTTGTTTTATTGCTTGAACCACATTTTTGGTGATAGGTTTTTCTCGGCTCCGAGAGTCGCGATCGCCGCGGTGTGCCGGTATTTGATTGAGTGCTGATCATTTGGTGACCGGTTCCGGAGAAAGATCGCCGATTGGGAGGCGCGCGTGAGACGGGAGGCGCTGGAGCCCCGGCAGGAAAACAGGACGGCAGCAAACTGCCAAATCTGTGTGTACGAGATGCGGAATTTCGCAGGAGCCGGTCGGGAGGAAGACCGTCCGTTTCTGTTTCTCCTGATTGCTCGGAGGGAAGGGACTGTACATTCGAGGGAGACCTCGATTGAAAGGGCTGTGACAACGAGCGTTGGTTGTCTCGCTTGCTACTCACCACATGCTGCTGCAGTTCGGATTCTCGGTGAGATCGGTGGAGTCCTAGCTGCTCCTGCGAGGGTCTCAGCCCGGCCAGCTGGTTGTAGTGGTGCAGGGGTGCATGGTGCAGCGAGGAAAGCGGCTGTCCGTATGGATCCGTGCTTAGATAGTCCAGCCCATGGTTCTGCAGCAAGCGGCGAAAAAAGCGATCGGATTTGATAAGTCATTAACATCGTTCCACACAGAATACTGTTACTTCGCTGTCGGCGACTCGGTCCCTCAGCGTACCTGTTGCTGTGGGGGACTTTGGGTGCTGTGGTGGAACGGTGGCGGGAAGTAGGGCGGCTGGAAGTCGGACTGGAGCGCCTGGTGATGCATTGCTGGGCCGGGACCGTGTGAACCGCCGTGGCTACCGCTGTGGCCGCTCGCTGGTCCGTTTCTCCCCGTGTGTCCCCCGGAGTGCGTTGTGTAAGCAGGACTTCCGCTCGACAGCCCTATGCCTCCATGACTAGTGAGCCGCTCCTGTGTGGGGGAGAAGAATAAAAGCGGAGGAAATGGAAGAGGTGTGCGTTAGTTTGAATGTCTGTTTTATTTATTTAAGGTGCAGAATTTGGTAAAGTACGAAATTGCAATAATGAATTTATAAAGGTGAAGAAAATAAATACGACCAACATGATTTCTTTGAGAAATTGTGCAATTGGTACGTGAAACAATGACGCTATACTAAACGTATATGTAACCTTTGCAGAGATTTTGTAGGGAAAAAAACAAGGTTTAAATTTATCAAGTATTTTTTTTTTAGAGAAACGAAGCAGTTTTGCCAACTGGCGAATGCCGCTCTTAAATTTCGAACCATTTCGAACGGAATTTTGTATTTCAAGGATTCTCTTCGACAGAAACTGCATTCGAATAATTATCCACACAATTTTAACGGGATCCATTAGGCGCTCTATCCTCCTAGGCAAGCAGAGCCGTGCCCAGGGTGTCATAAGCTTACAACCACTGTTAACCTAAATCGATACATATTTATTTGATCACGGTTTAGTCGAGACTTGTGCTGCTTTCAGATGCTCGCCCCGTCCGTCCGCGGATCGATTGGTTTTGTTTGATTAACCGCCGACCGCCGGTATCAGTGCTCGGTCGGCGCTTCCACTGGTTTCTAAGGTTAGATTTGTTGTTTTTTTTTTCGTCCGACATTCAACATCCGAGGGATAACCACACTTTTATCACATCTTTGACTGAAAATCTGTCTTCAGCCGTCCCGCAACGATTCCCAACGCAGGCCCGGGACGTTTGGTATTTTTACACACGATTGATCCAAATCTATCGAGAAAGCTCGATCTAGTAGGATTTTTATTGACGGGCATTCTCTTTCCTTTCCGCTCCCTCGCAGCGCCTCCCGCCTCCACCGGGATGGGTCGCCGAGTTAGGATTTTACAAGTCGATGCCAAAGTGATACTAACTGGTCAGTCGAACAGGCGTTTTTTGTGCAAATTTGGTGGAAGTGGGTTTGATCTCGTGGTGAAGCAATAAAATGTGCAATCAAATTTCCAAATTGGTCGCATTTCCATGTATTTCTTCCAATGGCCAGTCTGTAGCGGGCCCAAAAGCCCGAGATGAAAATATGTATGCCAGAAGGAGTGTAGATTGCCATTTCCGTTATGTGTGCACACACACGGAACTGGTATCGCATCGCAGTCGAAGGGAAAGTGCTCGCATTGGGTAAAGAGGAAACATTCTTACACTTTTGCCGAATAGCCGCGGGATTGTTCCTGGGCGTCGATTGTATGAGGCCAACAAATGTGATCTTGGTGTGCCGGAAGCATTTTCAAAGGGAACGAACTTTTCTTGTGGTCCCGGATGTTGGGACATTTCTGCTCTCACCTACCCATCCCACGGCTCGGTAGCCTTTCCCACCGATTCTGGGTGTGCGTGCTTAATTAAAACAATTATGGTCGATATAATCCATCCACTTGAAATACGGAAAGTTGCCTGAAAATGCAAAGTCTTCCCAGCCCCGCTGACGCTGCGTTTTGTTTACCTGCACTTCTATAACGGATGACATGTCCACGTACGCCAAAGCCATCTTGGATCGCGGCTTTTTGTTAACGATATTATGGATTGTTCGGAAACGTTGACGGTTTTTCTATTCGAATTTCGTTCACTTCTGTTACTTTGTTTGCGATATCCTTTTCAACTGTTGACTTCGATACTAATTCGATTCACCGAGTCACCGAGATGTTCATGCAAATGCTGTTATTCAAAGGTATGTTGTGTTTTTTTTAGCTTTTTGGCACTGTCAAAAAGAAACCACTTTGATTGTTATCGGTTCATTGGTTCAACATTGTAGCTGGCACTGTCCGCGGTATTCCCTCCGATCATCTTCACCGCAATGGGGTTCATCACTCCACGTATCTTTAGTTGTTTGCCTACAATCTGCAGCACAACTTAAGTAAACAAAATTTTATAGTTTCCGTTAACGAATGGTGATTGTCTGTAAACTCATTAAAAAAGATATCCTTCAACTCCATCTCAATGGGACTTATATCCTTGAATGGTATTGCCGACGTTATTAGGAAATGGTCTTTTACATAACTTTGTCACCCAACAAACATTGAGCAAAACGATTGTCGAAGAAATTAGACAAATTGGAAATTAATGGAATAAATCGGCCCAATTAAGTGATTGCTGCAAACTGCAAAGACACTCGCGAGTCTGGACCAACCTAGGTAGGTTTTGTCGATTGCCGATGGCGAAATATAAATGTAATAATAACGGGATCATTGCCGCCGACCGTCCATTGAGCGACAGCCGTCGAGGGCCACTAGCCGGCGGCAGCAAGTGTGTGATCTATATTAGGTTAACCAACCGTTTAACCGTGTCAAAACACGCTCACTACCGCAATAATGCAATTAAGCTCTTTTCGCTGCTGCTTGCGCAATTCCCGTCTGGCCCAAAGGACTGCCGGTGATCTATCGGTCTCGTCAGGAAGCGAAGTGTTTTCGATAGCAAAGTCCTCGAGCATTGGGAAAATTGATCCTCAACTCCACCAGACCCAGGGCAGACGGGCAAAATGGCTCTCCAGGCAGAAGTGCTCAAATGCCGCACACGCACGGGACTAGGGAAAAACATTCGATCGGAGCTTTTCCTAGCCGGACTCACTGTCTACTTCTCCACTCTCACTTCAGCATGATCTCTCTGGGGAAATTGCTAATGCCAAAATTCTTTCGGCCTCTTGCATGCTAAATTCGATAATTGCTCTCCCTCTATCTTGCGCCCGTTCCTCGGCGAGGTCTAATTATTTTTCAATTATGCTCAATCATTGCTGGCGCACGGTATTTCGCTTGTTTCTTCCGCACTTGTCGCTAGTATATCTTCGGCGAGCTCAAACCTGCGTAACTGCGCTCGCTTTAATTCTTTTTTTCTCTCTTTCACTAAGTGGATAATGTAAGTTGCTTGCCGACGGTAAGGATGCATAAGTACGCTACGGCTCCGACACGAGTACTCGCGGGATCGCTTAGGGAGAGGATCACTGCACTACGGAGTTCCGCGCACGGGCTGGCCGAAATGGCTCTGGCAACACTCGAAAAGGCGTGCACGTGCGATCGTGCGATCGCAATTTTCCGCCACTACGGTTTAGGGTTGTAGGTTAAACTGGTCACGGATTCGGATCCGTCGGCCGAGCGGCCAAAAGTGTACCGACGGCCGTTCGAGAGTGGTAGTCAGCAAAACACACGCAAGCACTCGGATAATGGAACACGCACAAAATAAAGGACGCGCTGATCAACCTGTTGGGTGTTTTTTCTGATTTTTTACGCAAAGAGTCGGCTGGAACTCGTTCAAATTTCACAAACGATCGATCATGATCTATTTTTCGTTGCCACAAAAACCGATATCCGCACGCGACGGTCGCGATCGCAACGCGGATTACGATGGCGCGGGCAGACGAGCGAAGCGATAGGAGGGCGATGCACGCGCGCGTTACAATTTAATGCTGCCTCCTAATCAATCATAACGGGCGGAGGATCTAACACAAACTGAGCATAAAATCGGTAGCGACGATTTGTTTGCCCTCGGTTGTGCGTCGTTGTCGTCTTCGTATCTTTTTCCTTGTTTTTTTTTGTGTGCTCTCCCCACCGCTCGCCCTTCCCTTTCTCCACACTGTTCGCGCTTCACAACCACCAACAGGCCACCATGTGCTTATGCTCTCACTAAATTATGCTCAAAATATGTTCCATCTTCCTTTCTCTCTCTAGCTTCGGGAGTCGGGTTCCTTGCCGATGAGACTGCCTCGGGATGCTTTGACGACATTCTTCCTCTCGCTGCGTCGGTCGGTTTGCTTTCTCTCGTTCGCACAAGTGCCGATTTTCCCATTCGCTCACTCGTCCGCGCTACGCTCGAGGACGTTCCGGAGTCTTTTTCCTGTTTTTCCACCAGCGCACCGGAGGGCGAGTAGTTTCGTTTTCTGGTGGCAAATATTCAGCCCTCCTCTTTTCATCAATCAGCAGCATTAGCGAGCGATGGACGATGCACTCCCTCGGCAGGGATCTCCATCGCCAAAGGGAAATGGCACGAGTGCGAGAAAGAGTTCGAGAGAGGGACGAAGGAGAACCTCCTCTCCTGCACATATCGGCGAAGGGATATGCTCGCGGCCTCGGATGTTGTCCGGGAGCGATTGTTCCATCCCTCCGAGCGGCGCAGCATATGATTTTGGATGATGAACATCCAGAACGCACGTAAAGCAGCATAATTCCATGCTATTTGCAGGTTTTTGTCTCTCGCCGTTATTCGATCGCGTCTCTGGTGCAGGGACGAACACACATACACGTGCAAATTAAAAAAGAAACATAGGCCCCGTGCGGAAAAAAGGAAGGCATTTTAATTCGTGTTTCTTGTGTGTTGCGTTGCAACGCCGAAGATTGATCGTTCGTGTCTGTGCAATCGATCCTCCGACGGAGCACTTTCCTGCAAAATTATGCTGATGAGGCGCACGGCACACTGAGGGGCGAACTTCTTCGGCGAAAAGGTGGCACGCATTCCGCATGTGTTGATTTCTGCCACAAGAAATATGGTTGTATGAGGAATGCCGCCGCCGATCGCCGCTAAGGTATGTGAGGAATGCCCAAAACCGCTTTTCCAATTAATAATCATCAAACCAACTCTGGCGGATATACGATGAATTACTTTGTGCGTTCTACTGTGCATGAGATGGTTTGTTGCAAACATTTCCGCAAGGATCGATCGATGAAATGTGAAAAGTGGAATGATTTTCACTCGATTTCTAAAATGTTGAGGAATCACTGTACTTCCAACGGTTGCAACGAAAGCGACGGATGGGATGATAATAACAAGCGATCGATCCTCGGGCCCAGGGAAAGTTGGTTCCGAAACGATCGTTTCGCTCTCGAGGAATGAAACAGGAAGGCCGTCGACCGTTACAAGCTGAATAGAAACAAGCAGGAGTGACACGAACGGGCCACGCACTCCTGCCTCAAAACCTGCTCACCAAGAATCGGCGAAAAAAGGGCCGAAAAATCAACTTCTTACCGAAGCGAGCGACGGGGACGCGAGCCTGCCGGAGTCGAGTTTCTTTAATTGCTTTTCCCCCCGCGCCTGACGCGGACAAGTTCGTCGGCGCGCGGTTCCGCCGTGGGCCGGGTGCGTTTTGCGAGCCCCCTGATGAATGCGAATATAATTGTGGGTTAATGGGGTTGGAAGTGTGCGGCTTTCCGATCGGTTGTGCCCGGTAGAGCCGGAGCGTCCGGCGCAGTCCGGTCGCCGTGTTCGCGATCCAGTGACGGTGATTTTGGGTGATCGGTTCGGATGTCTGACGTGCCATGGTTGACCCCCGAGATGGGTCAGCTCATTTTTCACCGAACGGCTTTGCACTTGCGCCGTGTTTCCGACCGACGCCTGTTATGGACAGTCGAGGTGGCAGGAGTCTCATCGCTCAATATCGAGGCCCGTGCGCTCGTGCTCCTCCCGGTTGCTTGTAATGAGCCGCTTTCTTCCACAGGTGTTTCGGTCGGTTACGTAGGCGATGGACTGGCCCAAGATAATAACAATATTTGAACACTTTTCTGGGTCCGCCGGGGGTCCGGAGAGAATTAGAAAGCCTTAGATAACAGCAATGGTGACATTGGGCAGGTTGCCACCCCATACGGGGTATGGTTTCGAAACTCGAGATTCTAGTTATCGGTGGATATCGCTTCGAAAGTTTTACCTGTGTTGAATAGTTTGGCTGAATAATGTTTTGGAAAAAAATATTTCAATTCTGGCAGAATAGTTTCTTTGATCGCGGTTTACAAGTTCCTTCCAGCGCTCATAAAGTATTTGACGGAAAAGGGAGCGCCCGGGAAAATGGCTTCCACCAATTCCATAATTGGCGTTACATCATCGCCTAATAAAATCAATGCGGCACATCTGTTCAAGAACATACGCTTCACAATGGAACAATCTTCACTCCTATCCGCCCGGGGCGTCATAATTTGCAGCCGCTCGATGAACCGGGTTAGTGTGGAATTCGCCACAGTTACGTGCACCACATTCCCCCGGCGAACAATGTCGACCCTTTAGTCGGTTGGCCTTAAAGCAACAAACCCACTCCGCGGAGGGCCAAAGGGTGCCCGGAGAGTGCATTTCTGGGTAAGGGCATTATTTTTCCGGATGGGAGGAGCCTAACCGAGGAAGGCTGTCCGCTTCCGATGGGACGACGGTTGTGTCGTCGCTCCCTACCATCAAGGGGTCGGTTTCATTGTAGTCGGAAAGCGGGTTGTGAGTTACGAGTGCATCGCGGCGCAAATACGATGCGGCGAATCTCGCCTTTAAACGGAGTACTTTGCTTCTTCCTTCTGGCCCAAGCATGGTATTGGCAACGACTTTGGTAGAAGACAAATGATCATTGTGAGTTCAAATTGAAAGGAAAAGATGTTTAAAGGCATAGAGGTGGTAAAAAGCAGAATGAACCAAAATGGCCCGCCAATGATGCGGGAAACGGATGTATGGAGAAAGAGAGAGAGAGAAAGACGAAGAAGAGATGAGACGAACAAAATAAACAACAGAGAAAATAAAGAGAGAACAATGATCGGAAGTCTTGCAAGACAGTGATGAGAAAGAAACAACATATATCACCAAGTCTGTTCCATTTCTGGCAAGGATCAACATCAACAAAGGCATTAGTGCGCTCGAAAGGGAACCTTAAAGGGAACTAATTAATTCAATTACCAGCTGTGATTGCAGGGACGGTGTGAGTGTCTGGAATTAGAAAGAGAAAGAGAGAAGAAAAGCAGTTCAGCATGGTTGGCATTAGAATGTAGATTTATTCGGTACAAGCATAATATTTCAATCTGAGATGGCTGCTTTCTTCCTTCAACTACATCCCGTCGCAAAGATTCTCCGGTTTATTTGAAACACTTTCAAAGATTTGACCATAACATAAGTGCAACACGGGCGAAAGGCGATGGATGGCAACGTAAACATACATCTGCATCCGATGCTAGAGCTTCTCGCCACGTAGGGTTGTCTGGATATCGCTTCCTATTGAATTTATCCTTCTTGGTGTTCGAGTGTATTGAGAGGATAGAAAAAGAACTTCTCGCACTTCCTTCGGGTTTTTTGAACAAAACTAACACTCTCATGTATCATCGCTAACCCGACCATCGGCACCGTGGATGATGTGGTGTCGGTTGGCGCGGAAGAGAAGGAAGCTGTTGAGTCCACCAGCCATAAATAACTTCGCCGTTGGCGGACATACAGGTGACGATAACGCCCAGCAGTGAACTTTCCGCTACCGGAGGAAGCTGAGCCAAGAAAAATGGATTTCTTTTCATGGGGTTTCATATTGGCTTCGTTCATTTTTCTACCGCCAACTTGGCCAAACTTCCGCGACAGTCGAAACTTATCCTTGTTCGGTTTTGAAAAATGAACCCCCAGTAGTGGAGTAGTGGGTGACAGGGGCAGACTGGCACGGAAGCGTACACCGACCGTGGGTGTAATGCTCTCCGACAGGAAGGACCTGGAAGGACTATTTAGATCGCCGATAAGGAACCGATTTGCTTGTTCGGGCCAGCTTCGGTGAAGAGTTACCGCTTAACCCATTTGGACACTGCCTACTCCGGTGGCTAGGCTCATCATCAGCCGCTGCCACCCTTCCATCACACTTCTTCTCTTTTCTTCCCCCACCCAACCAAATCGGCAGGATCTATCACGGCGGACGATCGATGGCCCATCGAGGAAGCCATTAAAATGATGGATTACTGTTCAATAAAAGGCTTATGTAGTAGTTTTACAACATCGTTGTCGTCTGCCTCGTGAGGCACACCGTGTGGAGACGGAGATTGACTGTAATTTAAAGACAGTTTTACACACTCCCGAAAGAAACGCACCGCAAGATAAGCACGCACGCCAACGGATTCACGTTCACGATTATCTTCGGGTTGTTTGGGGTGTTTTAACCCGCGCCGCTTCAAAGGGTGCTCCCACGTGCCGGCGCGAGCAACGTGGAATGTCTCTCATGCAGGGGATGAAAACAGAGCACCATTTTTCCCCCCACCAAGCAACAAGCAAGCGAAACGTGTCGGTTACGTTTCGGAAGCTATTTGGAAGACACACGGCTTCCAAAACGACCGGTTTAGAGCGATGGCCAATAAATTTCCCATCGCGGTATGAAGGCAAGAACGCGCCCGATCTGCCAGAGGATCCTATCGGAGGAAGGAAACCCGCGAAACACCCGCCAGATCATCTTCCAGATTAACGTTTGAAACCAAAGTTATGTTCGGAGGCTAAACTATCGCACGAGGATCTTTGGCTCAACTATGGGTCGCGTTTTAGTTTTTCGTGAAAGTCTCCAAACTCCTTTCTGTTTCTGAGTATATGTCAATAAAAGTAGATCTGATTGGCTAGTTGGCTTTGCGATACCGACGAGTTGGAAACCCCCAACAGCGGACCGAAACATCTCAAACACTTACATACGAAATGATTTAAACGAAACAGTAAAAACTTTGGGCCAGATTTAACACTATCGTATTTTTTGAATACCTTTCACCCCCATCTTCACGGTTGTAGTGGCGATGCCTGTACAGACTCCCACTGGGGAGGTCACCGATGGCACCGGCGAAAGCGAAGGTAACATTAATTTTCAACATTGTTTCGGGGCCGTTTAGCGAAGCGTGTATCCGAAAGTGGAAATGTTTCGCTTCAACTTTGGGTTTGTTTTCCTTTATTCTACTGTCTGCTACGCCACGCCAAACCTCACACGATCGATTAATTGTCAAAGATAAGGGCCGGCTGAATGATGGAACGGTTGTTGGTAATTGGTGGTGCGTGTGTGGGTTGATGCATACGGGAACCGTTTAGAGTTAATGGTATGTTTGATGTTCGATCAGATTTTCACCATAGGTAAGTGCTCAGTAAGGATCCTACTATGCTGATTGGGTCAGTTTTCAGTCCATGCTATTTGAAGATTTGCTGGAATGTTTTACTCGATGACCGTTTTTTTTTTGCTTTTTTTGCTTGAGAAAATAAATTCAGTTTCCCAAAATTAAATGAAACTTTAGGAGAATAAATGATTTAACATTTTGGTTTTAGCCTTTCTGAACAAAAGTCTAGAAGATATACCGTCGTGGGAAACATACCCCGTCGGACTATTTCTGACGGGAACGGGAAATCATTTGATTTTGATTGTGACTAATTGTAAATTGAAATCGCAACACAAACGCACGAACGGGGTATATTTTCGCGTGAAATATCATCCAACACATTTGTCATAATTTGGAACTGTTTTTGGGGCGATGAAATTGAATAGCGGAGGCATCGAACCATTCACAGGCCCCATTTCTAAATGCTGTTGCTAGTGATCATCTTTCGCGTGGCCCTTCGCCACGATATTAAAATCAAATGAAGAAGGTTATGCGAACGAAACCCCAAACCAAAGTTACAAAATAGAAGCTACAGTTTTTGGCCATCGGAATACGAAACCAAAAAGCAAAAATCGAGAACTGATAAACGATGCTGTTTCCTCGCGCAATAGATGCGTATCCTGGCGTCTCTCTGGGGAGAGAGAGGGCTCTGGCCGATGTAAATGAGCGGTGCCAAATAAATCTTCAGTTTTAGATGAGCGCTCCATGCAAGGTCCCCGACGACGGAACCGGTCCATAAATTGTTCCCCGATCGAAGGAGGAAAGCGAACAAAATATGCTATCCGATTCCTCAACCCATGGCCACCGGTTGGCGCTGGTGCAATCGATTTTCCCACCCGTAAATTTGGAACTCGGACGAAACGTCGTCGAAACAACAACCAATGCTCGATATCTCGACCACCCAGCGGTATTTCGGACGATGGTTTATGCTTCCTTCCCGCGCCACGGTCGAGCTTTGGGTGGCGTTTTTTCGCCTAAGTCGCTTGGCGGTGGCCGGAGGGGAAGCGCGAACAAGGGTTCGAAGGGCATCCGCGTAACGTCGCACGCATGTTTATGCTAATAACGTTAAAGGCGTACAAGTGGCCCAGAGTCGTGTGGCGAGCGTGTGAAGCAATTAATTTTCCGTTGACCGACGGAAGAAAAGTCCGTCGGTGGCAACTAAGCCAACATAGGAAAACTAAACGAACAACATGCAGTTCGCTGTAGTTTTTTTCGTTACAATTCCGTTAACAACCCGTCTGCGACACCGGCTTGATTTTATTTGCCTTTTGATAAATGAACTGATCGGTGCAGATATCCTCCCGTTAATAAAACAGGACAAGAAAAGACCACAAGCAAAAAGAAGAGAAAACCCGATACAGGTACAGTTGTGCTAGATACTGTGCTGGAGGACCACTGGACAACCGAATAGACAAACGCATTAACAATCTCGTTTGTAGAGGATAATAACTTAATTTGATCGTCCACCATGGGGCCAACGAGTCGGGAGAAGTTGGCAGAGTTTTGAACACTGGGCGATTAGTGAGTGGGGGAAGGGCGCACGTTCGAAGGCTGCCAGATTGATCGAATCGAATCGGGAGTAACATCACGAAATGAAAAACTTCATGACGCTCCCAAAGCACCCCGAAATCGGCTTCGACGATGATGACTTCCTTCGCTGCCCGAGCGGGGAGGATGATGGTGTGCACGATGGTAGTGGTGGCGTTTGATCAACCAATTTATTTGTACGACCTCCATCCGCATCCATCGGGAGGGAAAATGAAAAATCGGTGGTCTACAAAGTGAAATAAATTGAAACATAGTTCCCGTGCGGTGGCCCGACACACGCGCCCTCCGACGGAACACATGCCGGAGCTGGACTTCGCCCGGGGGCCGAGGACGACGTGATGATGGTGACATGAGCAAAGATAATGCGACGATCGAAAGATCGCGTTGGACAGCCAAGGTGAGGGAAAGAGTAGTGCTGCCAAAGTGCGAAAGGAGCCGTTACGAAAAAATGTCGAGTGAAGCGGGGGAAAAAAGAAGAAGAAGGAAACAAATCACGATCACCCGTTCAGTGAGCAGAAAGAAGCACCACCGAAAGCAAATCAGCTAAGTCCATTTCAAGATTTGAATATAAATCATGTTTGATACAATTCTATCATTAATCATTTCATCCCTCCCGTGGGCCGGCGCTCGGGTGGGGGGCAAAGGGATGGTGGGAGGCAAACGAAAAAAAATCCGGGGTGGAAGCATTCCCAGGTCAGCTCCAGGTGACCAAACCACACCATGACAGGCCTATCAGCCGACAGGCTTTCGGAGTGACTTTCCGACCCAGTGCACAGTTACGTTTTCACCGGAGTTCAACCGGAGTGTTGGATTAGTCGGGGATAAACCTGCGCCACGTTTGATGGTGTTTTGGATTAGGAAACGATTGGAAACCGACACACGCGAACGCATACACCAACGCATATGGCCATGCGAACTATAACACGGCGGAGGCGGAGTACCCGAGCAAAGGGACTTCGGGTCCGCCCGGTGATGATTGAAAAATCACCAGCGATGCATTAGAAGTGTAATTAATTTCAACGCTTCCATCGGCAACGGACGGCTAAATGTTCGGGTGTAAATGAAGGAGTCTCGAGGAGTAATCATCAGTTGATCGACCTATTAAAACTATCGATCAACTTGAAGATAAGTGAGTAAGATTTCAAGTGCTTTCTCGAGGATGCATTCATAGTCATAGAATTGTGAGTTACTTTCAGAAATATTGTACCCGAATTATAGACGAAATACAGTAAGTGGTAGTAGTTCAGGTGTCCTAAATGCCGCTGCGATTCGAAGAAATATAAAATATCTTAGGGATGATCGGTTGAAGACCGTTCATTGATCCTATTTCCCACCGGCATTCTACGCACGATACCGCTACAACCAGACCACGGGCGGGGCTTCCGGATCGGTTTTCGAAATGATCCACGCCAGGTCGGTGCGTTCCCAGCGAATGTTAATGTGTGACCAATTAATTTATTAATTGACAGAGATTTTGTTTTTTCCTTCTTTTTTTCTCCATTCTGCTATGTCGCGTCTCGCGCGCGAGGATCCCAGAGTGACCGCGAGAGCAAGAATGGGAAAACGATCAGCGATCGTACGGCTATAGGGGTCCACCTCAGTCGGGCGATATCGATAACGTGCGATCGAGTATGAGGAACGAGAGGACAAGTCTGCGAAGGAGAAGGAAGCAGAAAACAAATCCCGTTCGAACACTTTTCTGTCAAAACTATACCCATGGCCGATCGATTAGGTTGCTTTGTGGGGCATTTTAGATCCGGTGGCCCCCGGTAGGGTATCGGTTCTTCGGATGGGGTTGAGCAAAAAACCGAGAGAAAAAACGGCTGAAAGGAGTAGGAAACACGAGCGAACCATACCGGGCCAAACGGGGCGCGGAGGGACGGCGAACGGACAGAAAAATGTCATGAAAAATAGCTTTCGGATATCCGGTGACGGTGGCTTCGGTTCATTTGCATGCGGTGACTCCCTTTCGTTGGGCTGATTTGGGTGTTTTTTTCTTTCTCTTTGATCCGAGGGCTTTGTTTTTGTAACAAAAAGATAAAACACTCTGGGCCTTTATATTCTGGGAAGATTTCCGATAGACCAGTCTTCCGGTTCTTTCGAACCCGCGCCTGATCTCGCGTTCGGTCGGCCAAATTGGGCTAAGGAACGGGAACACTTGCTTGCCGAAGTCTTCGCTGACTAAAGTTAGCGAAATCGGTCGTCGTCCCATTCAGCCGTGCCGTGGCCGTGTGCCGGGCGGATACGTCAGTGCATAGTAGCACATGGTTGTGAATGAGCTTACGAATAATCCGAAACCGGCGGCCAAGGCAGCTTTCAGCGAGCGTTGAAATGAAATAATTTATTAATTTCCTCCAGCCTCGGACGCTCCGTTCGATTGCGCGAAAACGGAGAAACGGTTCGCGTCGATGTCGCGCCTTCCGTTCGAAGTGGATTGGTCGACTCGACGGAGCTCATATGCCGCTGATGACGATGACGCTGGGGTGACGGAGGGACCATAAATGTTGCGCACACGCGCCTGCCCCGGCGAGCCCTCCTGGCCAGCTCGCAGGTTGTCGCTGTTTCCGGTCCAGATTCTGCGCCGCGCTCGTGAGCAGTGCACTTTTATGGCACCCAGTCCAGTGGCACACGGACTCGATGGACTCCGCTGGAACGAGGTTAAGCCGATATCGGGTTGCTATCCGATCGGTAGAATTGCTCCGTCGCGGGCTGCAAAATCGGACGGGCTGTTTGATTATGGCGAGAGTAATCAGGGACTGAGTTTATTTGAAGTTTCACCGAGCCATGAGTTATCTGCATGTGGCCGGGCTGCATAAAAATGTTTTATTTTGTCGGTATCTAATTTTCACTTCCATTTTTCATCATCTCTTTTCTTTTTATTGTGCGCGTCTATAAACCGATATTCGTGTCGAATTGGGACTAGAAACGCGACTAGCACACTTTTGTATTTTCCACGGCCACTAGGACGGATGACCTGCAGAAAATTGAACATTGGATTTCGGTTGACATTGCGTTGGGGTTTTTTTTTCTTCTATGCCCTCCACATCACATGCCGAACCGCTGGAATGTGTACCCATTTATCGAGCAACTATAATGGAGCGAAACTTACTGACCGAATCGATCGTGATCGCGGAAAGTCCGGCTTCCAAACAGTGGGCAACAAATAGGATAAAAGTTTTTGCTTTTTGTCAATCCAGCCATGAACCACAACCTCATTACTGTTAGCGGCTAGACGGACGGGTCAGATGGCAACGAAATTCCGTCTACTCTAGCATAACGGAGATTCTCTCTCTCACACTCTCTCGGGGACTCTGAGTTGATCGTTCGCTTGATGTGGGTCCAACAAGCTTCCATTCACTTGTGGGACTTTTCGCGTTAAAAACATGAAGATGAGGAGCATGTTTAACCCTTTGGACAGAAGTCGATGATTAATGTTCTTCTAAACGGTAATCTCCCGTGAGACGCACGGATAATGTGGAATGCTCTCCGGTTAGGTGCACAAACGCACACGCACACATGGACATACACATACGCGAAATAATTGCTAATCTGGTGGCGGCAAGCAACCACGCGCGGATAGCTAGGGCTGAACCGGGTGAGGCTTTTCCGAGGCCGGTTGGGAAAGGGAAAAGCCCTCGTAGCGAAATTGGCCGCTTCATTTGGTTCAATTTGTTTGATCGTGCGTCACGGGCGAAGCTCATATCGAACACCAAACAAGGAAGGCAGCGAATCATCCCATTAAGTCGCGCAGTGTTGACCATTGTAGTATGCGGGTTGCTCAAAAGAGGGATGATAGTTGTTGAGAATATTGTGTCGAACACACGATCGAAATAGAATTGCAATATTTTATCGCGAATATTTAACCGAATATACCGACACAGGGGAGTTGTCTTGAAATACGACAAACCGATTCTGCTGAACCCTTTAACAACGTGAACATTTTCGTCATGCGGACACAAAATGTGCCAGCAGTTCCCTGCCTGAACATTAACAATTAGCAATATGTTTCATTTATGCTCCGCTTCACCGAAAAACACTGGGCAAACATGAGGAGAAAAAAATCTAGCGTAGCATAAAAAAAAGAGCACAGAAAGTAGAACTAAGAGAAACCCCGCTCGAGCACCTTTCATTCATTCCTCGCTTCCTGAAGGGAGGTGCTGCTAAACTATCGTAGCAATAGGCTTTCCAGGCGTTCCTCCCCGTGTCCTTACCCGCTGGCCGAACCCTGGCGCTTTGTGAATGGGGGTTTTTAAAATTGTATTTGCCCCCAAGGCATCAGCCGACGACGGCGACGACCAACAGCTGAAGGGGTTTACGCACCCAGGACCCTCTGCTGTCGAGTCGGCGGTCGGATGTGTGTTTGTGTAGCTTTTTTTCCCCTGCTTTCCGTCCCGACGTGACGAACTGGGCCGGGAATCGAGACAGAAGAAGCGAGCGTAATTTTACAGGCCAACTGAAGTTTTAAAACCAACAAAAAGTAATAAATTCCCTTAACAAAGCATCCGCGGGTTGATAAAAAGGAAGAGAGAGGGAGAGATGGAGAGCAGTGAGAAATAAAGAGAAAAAATCAACATCAACCAGACGGCCTGACGCCATGTCGATGGAAGTGCATGAGCAAACTTTGCAAACATGAACTTAGAACCCCGGAGGGTCAGACGGACGATTGGAGTTACAATGTTACGGAAGAGAGAAGAGGGGAGGAAAAGAGAAAAAGAGCGAGAGAGAATGAGAAAGAGAAAGGGAAAGAATGAACAAGCAAGAGCGAAGGGGGAAAAAGGGGAAGCAATCCAAAGGACCTGGTTTTACATGGTTCTGAATTGAATTAGGAAATTGTCTGCCAAACTTTCTGCTGTCGGTTGTTTTTGGGTTGGTTCGTTGGGAAACTCATTAGCACAACATTTGGTAACAATATCCGGTGGCCCATAGGAGGAAGGCAAAATTTATCAAAATGGAGAATCGGTTGATTAAGTATTGAACGATGAGTGTTGATTGTGACAGAGGAACAGGAACCCTGTTACTGCCACAAAGATTTATTTCGAAGATCTGCTCTCCTATTCGTTTGGGATAGGAATCCCCTCTCTTCTTCTAATTTCTATCTTTTATAATTTTTTCTGCTGTATGTTAACGTGTAGTAGCATCAGCATAGTAGTACAGGAGACAACACGTTGTTGGGAGTTATTTGTTGCCATCACGTCGAAATCGTCGCTGTGGAGATATTTGGCCCTAAGGGCAAGAAATTTGCGACCGGAGTAATACGATCGTTGTTAATCGTTACTTCGGAACGAAAGTTATCATCCATTCTACGAGACAGCTAAAGTAGTAGGGACACAATAATTATAGGGCCGCCAACAAAAGCAAAGTGTCTTAAAAAAAGCTATCGAATGGTGTCCGAAAGCGTCACGTAATGGTTTGAAGACCTAGAAAACTGTTTGATCACACGCAAGGTTGGGTGAAATTTGGATCGTCCTGATATTCAGGATGTAGCAAATGAACGGCTGACCATCCCTCCACAAACACACTGATTTATTTGAAGTACGAGGCGGGCTACACAAAACGCAACAATGAGGTCTCCACAAAATAATTCCAATCGATTAAAACTATTCGTTTTTTCCTAGCCATTTGCTTTTGTCGGTCACTTTCATTGCTGTGATTCGGCCAAATTAATAGTTCGAAGAAAATCTACCTGATCACCTGAGCGCAGTACAGTATCCACACGAAGGCAAGAATGGAGTTGGGCCGACTCAGTCGTAAAAAAAGGGAATTGGAAACAATGTTCGCGGCCAGTTGACGGCTATAATTATGCGCTGACGCCGCTCGCACGCCGCGTGCGTGGTTGCGTTCGAATGATAGTTTAACGTTTCCATGATTGGCGATGATTAAAGCGAATCGGAAACTTTTCCTAAAACTTACAACTCGACCTCTGCCATCACACACCCGACATGGAACGCGCGCCAGTGGACGGGCGAACGAAGGAACAAAAACAGCCACCATCGTCAAGCTGCTGGTCGGCAATTAAAAAGCATCTTACCTAACGCTACATTTAGGGTTTTTGTGCGCCCCGCCTGCCGGCCTGCTCGGCCTCTACGGTGTATGGGTTTAATTTTCGGCGTGATGAACCATTCACTACGAGCGACGGTCTTAGATCGATCTAGCGCGTTCGTCATCGGCGTGGCGATGGGTGTCCGGTTTTCGGCTCGTGCCTGATCACCGATCGCGGATGTTCGCGGATATGTTGTGCACCAATTAAAGCAAAACAAAGCGGTTGAGAAAGAAAACTAAACGAAACGAGATCGCCCATGCTTCCCAGAAACTCCCTGTTCCGTCTTTTACCCCTTTCAACGCTCGACTCCCGAACACGAATCGAACATTGTCCGATTCCCGGTGGTAATTAAGTTGGGAGATGAACAGCTTGGTGGAGCGATCCACGAGACAATCTACCTGCCGGCTCGAGCGATGCTGCGTATGATGCTGCGTGTGCTGTTTTGGTCGAAAGCTGATGCTGCAGTGTTGGTGAAATAAAAAACTGTTTGTGATTGAAGCGAAAACCTCCCAAAACGGCAGCAACCGCCGGCGATGAAAAATGGTCACTTCATTTTACACCGATTCAGGGAATTGAAGCCGGCATGCGACGTGGGCCGAGGCAAGTGGCCGAGCGACATGCATTTTTTATTAACTCCGGCAAGTCTTTCGTCGGGTGGTCTTTGGTGGACCCAAAAACTGCTCTGGGTATGGAGTCGGTCGATAAAAAGAGTCTCGGGCCGCGGGAGGCAGGATTTTAATACGTTCGTGTGATAAGGGCAAGTTGAACGCGCGATGCCTTTACGCGTTAATCAATCAACAACTACTCTATGGCGGTCAGCACAGCCCTTGGTCGGGTGCTGCTGGGCGTTTTTCGTGAGTCTTTTACTTTCCCTCGCTTCGGCGTGCACGCGATCGCTCTCACAAAGGAAAGTCTTTGTTGTGACGAGTGGCGGGTTTTTTCTCCCTCCCTCACAACGATCCAATGCTATCCAGGAGGATGAATGGAATGGTTGCTTACCAGATCGATTCCTGCTCGGTCGGAACCGCAAAAGGTTAGCCAAGGTGAGCGATCCGTCGTTAAGAATATGTACTACTCTCTTTGCGGTGGATTGAGCCACGGCTCGGAGCTACACTCTTCTGGATGGCAGATCAATCACAACTCAAAAGACGATCGACTCATACACATGCCTAGGCCAGTCACTTAAGAGATCGTTCCAACCTTACCGGGCGATGTGCATCATATACGATTGTTTGTGTCGCTTTCCCTGTGAAGGGCTGGGAACTGGGTATGAGCTGATTATACCAGCAGTTTTGAAAACGCCGCCCAGTTCAACGGTAAGTGCTGCGCCTGCTACCCTTCTTGATGGTATGTCAATAAAATTCATTTCCTTGGGAGTTGTACCAGTACACGAACTTGAGTCGATATTATTGATGGGAAAAAGATTTTCGCCTTTCAGAAGCGGGGTTTCATTCTTCTCCCGAAGAAATAAATGATCATCCAATTACTTGTTTTTCTCTCTCCGTACCGTGTTGATTTGCCAGCCGGCGCAGCCCTGTGACCCCTTTGCGATTGGGCGCGAAAAAGAAATGCGCCGAACGATAACTTTCTTCCAGCTGACCACCACCAATGAAAAGATATTATTTTATTGCTCGTACTTGATCTGCAGTGCGACCGAAAAAAAACGTGGGAAAATTAATCATTTAGCGCATGTGCAGAATTCACCTGTGCCATATGTTGTGGGCTGAGAGCGGGTTCACCGTGCCGTGAAACCGAAGACTTGGTCACCGGCTATCGGGACGGTTTGTTGTGAATTTGTCTCGCTAAATCCATCGCCGGTAAAGGCGGCTTTCGGTGCCATATCGGAAGACAAATTAGCAGTCATCCGCGTGCCGCTTCGGGTTCCTCCGGTGCGGCAGGTAGATCGCCTGCCCCGAACGGGAACTGACCGAGCGTTTAAATCAATTTCTTCCGCATCGTTTAAATAAAATCGTCGACTCATAAATCTTTCGTCCCGCGTGTCCAGCAGCCATTTCCTTTTGGCTCTTCGTGACCCCTTCGGCCCTGTTTGGTTAGTTTTGGGATGAAAATTCTGTCGAGTGCTTTTCAAAAAGAAAAACGTATATCAGTACTGCGAGGGTAGGACACGACACTTGGACACAAAGGAAGTGAAGATAAATTCCTTCGGTTTTGTTTTTCCTTTCAGATCAAGGGGAGGACGGAGTGATATCACACCGTAACCTTTCTGAAGTAGCAATCCTTGCCATCGTCCTTACGGACATACAAACATTAATTTTTTTTATGGGAAGGAATGCGTTACGGAATTTCTTCTTTCTTCACTCGTGTCACGCTGCCGCCCAGCAACAGAGAGACACCGCACATGCGGCCGGTTAATAAATTATTATTAACTTGTAATTATTTTTATTGTTTATTTCTTTTTATTTGCACAGCGACCCGCCAAATTAATGGCAGCTCCGGGATGGCCCGGTATCGCGACCTGGCGATCAACTGAAAAGCGCGATCGCGGTGGCACGAGCTGGCCGGTGGCCTGAGGTGGGTTGCGGCCGGTGAGCAGATCGAAAGGGCGGCGCAGTTTGTGCATTTTTCATTGCATTTCGAGGATCAGCATAAAGATTCTGCGGCGGGCAAAGTGCTGCCAATCCTGCATTCCCTGTAAAAAGAAACTGCCCAACCCCTAGCCCTTTCTTTCTCTCCCTCTCTTTTTCTCTCCCACTCTTGCTCCTTCCATCCCGTGCCGCTTGGTGCTTGTCATAACTTTATTCAGCGGCTTTTACGGCAGGCCGCCGAAGAAAGGAAACAAGAAAACCGAAGTGATTCGGCTTTTTCCGGCAACATTCTTTCCCTTTTCGTTGCGAGTCTCTCTTTGAGAACGATCGGCTGTTTGAATGGGCAAGTGTACGTTTTTATTTTTATTAGCACTTTCAGACCCGACTGCGGGTATTTGCGGGTTCGCGCGATCATACTTGAGATTTTTGGCGTTTACTTCCTGCTCCCACTGCCTCGCTCACTCCTTCGGTGAACTCGCGATGTCTGCGAGAAAGGGATAAGGGGCCACTTTCGGAAAAATCTCATCATTATCTCGTGTGCAAGCGATGAGCGAAACGCGGGCGGTGCGGGGAATGAGACGTATCGCGATCACAGAATCAGCGCAGCTCCACTGCGCCATCCTCCAGTAGATCCTTCTTCTCGGACGATATGTGTATTTAAACGTCGGCTGTTGATCTTGTTTCGGTGGCACTGCCGGCAGAATTGAGTCGCCGGAATCGACACTTGAAATTTGGGTCAGCAAGATCTGTTCCGGGGAAGCGACAAGGGAAGACAATTGGCCCAAAGGAATGGGACGGCGGAGGCCTTACATCAAGATGAAAAGGAAACAAAAATTAATTCCAATTTTCAGCAAGTTGCTGTTTGATGTCTTTCTGACGGCCAGGAAGAGTTTCCCTTCCGCGGATTCCCCAAAGGTTATGTGCTGTGTCAAGGAAGGGCCTGGAAGGGGCATAGAACAAGGTGTGGTCGTGTCGTTTCGGCACATGTGTTCAGTTGTGATCGCTTAACGACGCATGAAACACCAAAGTTCACGCGCCGGAGATCATCACGGCCATTCGGGTTCGTCGTTTTGTTCTTCATTTCTCAACAGATTATTCCACGGGAGGAATCCATCGTACGTGTTACGTCAGTCGCAAAAGAAAGAGTATGCGAATATTATTGCATTTCACTGTTGACACCGGTAACACCAGAACAATCGGTGGGAGTTATCGACTGGAATTTTCACGACAAATCGAACGACTGGGGGGGAAATTAAAGCTGATGAAACATTATCGTCTTAAAGCCCTTCGGCCTCACGGGGTTTTAAGGGTAACGAATTCGGCCATAAGCAATGTTGATTGTACTGGAAAAATGAACCCAATGTGAGCATCATAATCTTCGACGAAAATTTCCGCACTCGCTGATTTCCTACTATCGGATTAACGATTTCGCCTTCGATCTGCGGCGCGGAAAAAAAGGGTCGGCTGCGATTTACGGTTCACGGGGCTTTCGGTTGTCTTTTAACCTGCGCATGGGTATGTTGTAGCACCTCTCTTCCCGCTGCTGCACGCCTTTTCCGGTGCACCCGATTGGGAGGTGGTTTAAATAAAGATTATGCCTCACCGGCACTTGACACTCGATGGGCTGGCGCACGCCCTGGTGGTTGGCGCATACTATTTCACTTATGCGTGGGCAACCCGCCCAACTTTCTAAGCGATTCCAGCAGCGATAAAACGTCTGCGAAAATCGGCGAAATTGTGGAATGAGATTACCGAGAACGCTGTGGACGTTTATGGGATTGTGATTAAAAGGTATGAAGCGTGAAAAAAAAAAGTAAAAAGCAGAAGAAGCAATGCATCCGATTGCGAAGGCGAACGTGTAGATGCACATTATCGCCGCACGGTCACCGCAAAACGGTGGCGAGTGACATGATGTTGGGTGCCACATAAATTGGAAGATTCCGGCGGCAATCGGCGGCAGTTTCTCTGCCTGGTCGCTGTCGTGACCAGTGTGCCGTTCCATGGGATCCATAATTTCCCCCCGCCCCATCGAACTAACCTCTCGGTGTCCTGCTTCAGAGCGGAAGAGTTCACCTTCTCTCAGTCTACAGAATTCGTTTCCTGTCCTCACGGCCGATGGCCGAGAATGGGGAAAAATCAAAAGCTTTTTGTGTGTTCCTTTGGGCACCAGCCAAAAAAAAGACTTGTGCAAACCCCCTTTCTTCTACTTTAGCGAAAAGTTGCCACAAGACGGACCACAAAGAGGAAACCGGACAAAATACACGAGAACAAGTGTTTTCCTATGTTTCGCGTCTCCGATCTTCTCCGTCATCGAGTGGAGTGTATTAATTTATGCATGGCATGAGATCGCGACGACACTTCGCGAAGGAAGAAGAGACAAGTTCCCCCGGGAGGTGGTAGCCGCTTTCAAGATTGTCGCACCGTGAGTCGCTAAAGCACGCCAAGCTCGGTTTCAAAGAACCGCGGTCATGATTTGTTAGAATCGTGCATTTGTTTTTCCTTTGAAGTGCGGGATTAAAGTACGGACGCTGTTGTCTTTTGTAGCAAATTATTTAACGGTTTTTTCTTATTCTCGCGGATCATCACCGATCGACGAAATGGGGCACGATCGTTTGTTCTTCAAGACACGCGGGACAGGAGCGTTGTTGTGATAAACCCGTTCGTCGTTCAACAAATTGAAACAAACAGTCGCAACAAATCGCCGGGCGGCTTTGGAGGTGTGTCGTGTTGTGGTTTCTGACTCGGCAACAAGTGTCTCTCTTTCCCTTTCCGCGCCGTGGTTTGGCCTCTGGAGCTCGACGTCGAACAATTGTTCAATGCTGCTCGGCCCGTTTCTTTCGATACCCTTTCTAAGGAGCAATGTTGGTTCCATTTGAGTTAGTGTTTTTTTTTTCGGGTATGCTGCCCCAACTCAACTCCCCTCCTACTCGTCCGACGCGCCCAGTGAACCCGAAATGTAATCTGCTTTGCGGAATTAGGTCAATGCGTAGTCGATCCGAGTAGCGATCGATTTCGAATGCTTTCGGCCGACAGCGGCAGCTCCGGCAGCCGATCGACATTGACGCGCGGCGTCAGGAATCCAAGCGCCTACGTTCGAGAAGGGATGGACTCAATTCCATCGCTTCCTTGCGAACGTGTCCACACAAAAAAAAATGGTGAACCGTAAAACGGTGTATAAAATGGTTAGCTTAGAAGCGGCACACTGATATTGCGTGTGCCCATACTCATCAGCGTGAAATCAGCGTGGTGGACGCGGTACTACACACCGTGGAAAAGGGCAGTCGCCCTCGCGGTCACAGTAGCGAGGCCCAAAACGCTGCCCCCGAAGAGGGAGTAATAATTAATTCAGTAATCTTGAATGATTGACGTGGCTCGGATTACTTGCAAGATTTTTTGTTGGCCGTACTCCCCGACCGTTTCGATCGCTTTGGAGGAGCATAGGTGTAGCATAAGAATAAGACCACTGCGGAAGGTGCTTCTCGGCGGTCGGTCGGAGTTGAGGAGGCGAAATTAAAAATCATCGACAATCGATCGATCTGCGTGCAAATGTCGGGAATCTGATAAACGGGTGACGATGGTAGTAACGGCAGCACTGTAGCAGTTTTGGGGGCAATAACAATGTGTAGAGTAGCAGAAGAAAAACATAAGAGCGAAAGAGGGAATTGATGCAGAACAAAAACGAAACGGATCAAACCGAGCACTCATACCTACACAACGATCCGGAACGACTTCATCGGTCGTCGAGCAAAAGAAGCGTCATTTTGGGAAAACTGATTAGAAAATTTGAAATATTCCGATCGAATCGGCTCGATTAGGGTGAAAGAAACAATGATGATGGAGCGGTGATAAGGAATGTGAAAAATAAAGAAAGAGAAGGTGAGAAGGAAAGAACTTGGTGGAGAGAACCAGTGACACAAGAACAGAAGCTGAGAGTACGGTGCGTCGCATCCACCGGAATGCAGGTAAGAAACTTTTCGGAATGTAATAGGAGTCCTAAGACAAAGGAAAGGCATTAGCGAAACTCCAACGGGCACGTTACCCAAGCACGAACGGGCATTTTCGGTCAATTAGGAATGTCGGGTTCGTCACGCGTCTGAAACGGCTGCTGGACCGGAGGCATCTTCTACTCCTCGATCGCAATGCAAATCACCCGCCAAAGCCTTCACCCTCCGATGAAGACGTCCAGGGAAGCCGTTGGCTGCCGCGCTGGAGTTGCGCCGGATCTCCTACCGCGGTGAATAGGAAAGTGGCAAACGATCGTCGGGATCGAACTTACGTCGTCATCGTCGTGCAGAGGACTGCGCTCATCATCAATCAAAATCAATTGGCTTTTGCTCAGGTCATCGTCGCAGTCGTGGCCGTTGCTGCCGGTGACGGCGGTGGCGGCGTTCGTCGGCGTTCCCGGTGCTGCGTGACTGCCCCCGTGAGAGACGCTGGCACGGTTGACACCCAGCTGCTGGGTCGGGTCGTTCGGACCGGCGGTGTGGTTATTGTTGCTGTCACTCCTCCGGCCGCTGGCGCTGTGGTGGTGGTTACTGTTGTTGTTGTTGTCACTCGCCATCGGACGAACGCCCGCCTGATCGCCGACCAGCTCGCTGCAGTCCATCGATCCCTGATGGTCATCGTAGCCGTGGTGCAGTGCGTGCAGTGCATGATCGTGGTGGTGATCGTGGCCAGACGGCTTCATGATCTCCATGTTGTTCTTCAGGATTTCGTTCAAAGAGTGATGCCGCAGGTCGGTGATTTGTATCTGGCTAGGGTCATGATGTTGCTGCTGCTGATGTTGCTGGTGTTGCTGCTGGCCGAGATCGGCAATCTCGTGCTGCGGAACGTTATTGTTCTTCATTGTTATATCGGTTCGGAAACTTCGTCGAACGCGAAGAGAACAGTTAAGATTCGCAGTTCTTTGTGGTTAAAGATCACCATGCGACTCCATTAGGATATTGGTGCTGCTTCACTTATATTTCTTAACCATTAGTTTTAATATCGCTTTCCGTATTTTTCTACACATTAATTCATTTCACTAAACTACGGTAAAGGTTTCCATCTTCCTGATAAGGCACATCAATTTCACTAGGCACATTCAGCAGGGCAGCCACCACACATTGAAATCTGGAGCATACGATATTGAGTGTGTGTGTGTTTGTGTCTGTGAATGAACATTTACAGCGTGAAAATGCGAACCAAAAAACGAATCCGGCACTAACGTTTAATCAAAATGGCACTGTCGTTTGAACAGAAATATGGACACACAAAAAACTGACACTTGCTTGCACCAAAAAAACCAGCGACGAACCCGATCATAGCACTACAGCGGGAGTTCCGATCGGTTCAGGTTGTGGTTTAGCTAACACTGTCATACGATTGGTAAATGGCAAGTAGGAAGCACCCGGAAAACATGTGATATAGAAGAGTGTGGCACACGATAGGGACGATGAAAACAAATACGATCTAGATGTGCAAAATGGATCGAAATAAAAAAAACTGTACTCCTAACAAGCAAAAAAGAAAGGAAAGAAAGAGTGTCTTGCTGAGAGCAGGTGCAAAAAGCGAACGCGAAACGCGACCCGATCGCGATGCGTACGATCAGAAGACCGCATGTAAACTAGTGGCCGTCGGGTCAGCGCCAAAGCCCCGGAGCTATTTTCGTGCTTTTTCGACCGCTTCTCGGCTCTCGGATGCGCTCTTTTGGCGTTCTCTCAGGCCGCTGTTTTCTTGGAAACACGAGGCGCACATGTTGCATGCGTGCTCTTATGTTGGCTCATCGGAGGCTCTCGCGATTTTGAGGCGCGATCTTCGACACTCTTCCGGCCCGTGATTCTCTCAATATTTCTCTCCGTCTGGTTGATCGTTCATTGTTGATCTTTTTTTCATCCTCATGATGGTGGTTCGTCCTGATCAGCAGAGAGCAACAGAGAGCGATTCGACTCACCCCATCGCGCTTGTGGCGCACGAGCCAGGCGATGTGTTGCCGGACGTCGTCCGCGCTGGTTCGTGCGGTTCGTGCCCTCCAGAGCTGCTTATGCTGCGCCGCGGTACGATAAAACACGCTTGATCGATCGTTCACCTGTGACAAATTGACTCGATTGTTCCGCGCCCGCGCCCACCACCGCGAGCGAGGGCGCGGGAGGGCATCGTGGGAATCTTCATATGATGGACTTCGGGCGGCAACCTGTGTGTGACAACGCAGAAAAAAGCGTACCGGACCGTGCCGGGCGGTCCTGCTAGCCAGGCGATCGGGCGGACTTTTGGCGTTTTATTTGGCCGTTCTTTGCGTGAACCTTTTTGTGACCCACATATTCGCCGATCGTAGTGATCGTTTTTTTTCGTACGGATTTTTTCGTACTGTTTACTGTACCTCTCGAAGCGATTTCGTGAGTTCGGGGTTCGCAGTACGTCCACTTCTTCCTCGTGTGCGGAAGAAGAAGAGCTGCGTTTGTTTTGGGTTTTTGGGAGTGGATTTTTTGGCAGCAGGGCAAAGATGCCTTTGATAGCGCGTGGGGTGTGTAAGAGATACAAATGCGCGACCTGTACTAGCACACACAGTCCACTTCGGCCATCCGCCGCTCGCTCACAGGCGTAACATTTTTGGACCCGGTCGAGTGATGCGTTCGAGGGTGCTTCAGGTACTGCTTGAAACACATTTCTGTA
This sequence comes from Anopheles plumbeus, assembly GCA_034621735.1. Taxonomy (NCBI): domain Eukaryota; kingdom Metazoa; phylum Arthropoda; class Insecta; order Diptera; family Culicidae; genus Anopheles; species Anopheles plumbeus. The sequence goes on along the minus strand of JAOEFI010000007.1, from coordinate 18,259,592 downwards.
CCGGTGCTGCTCGTAGAGGGTGTTAGACGTTGTGGCCGCATGGATAGCACTTACATTGCTATACGTCCCGGCTACGGGCTGAGCTGACGGGGGCTTAGGCGACAGGAATGTGTGTTAAAACAACATCGAGCGAAATATTGTTACTTTTGGTAGTCGAAAGTATTTGGTTAAGAAAGAAACGTAGGACGTCCACACAAATTGGATGATTTTACGGGATAGAAAAATAGTT
>JAOEFI010000007.1:18225794-18259263 GCA_034621735.1 Anopheles plumbeus | reverse complement strand
GTCGAAAGTATTTGGTTAAGAAAGAAACGTAGGACGTCCACACAAATTGGATGATTTTACGGGATAGAAAAATAGTTGGATCCTCGAGGATCACCATGTTTCAATGAGTAAAACAGACATACATTACCGAATTTTACAAGTAAGAAAATGATATAACATTCTCACAAAAATGGTAAATATCGAGCTGATTTAAAATGATTGCGCCGGGGAGACCTGGAATGTTCCTTTTCGAAACGGCGACAAACATGTTTAGACTTGCATCTTTGCAAGCTGGTTAAAGCGCACCAAATTGTGCACTCACCGGTACATCGTTCTCCAAAACATATCTAGCAAAATGAGGACAGGCGAAAAGAGACTCTACTGTCGGGAGGAACACTGGATTTGAATCCGCTTGGTAGGTCGACCAGGACCTACCCAATTTTGTTGTGATGGAAAAGGTTTTAGTCGCGAAACGATTAATGCTAATGTATGCAACTAAATATGGTGCCCATGGTCAGTGTCAGTAGCGCAGTGTCCTCTTTATTTTCCGACCTGCCAGCATTTAACAGCTACCGGCAGTCTTTTACTGCCAAGTAGGACCGTTGTTACAACGAGAGTAAGATCTTCGAGAGGGAAGCTAAAGCGGCCTGCTGAAGAAGGGTCCAATCAAGTGCCCTCGTAGCCGCAACCCTATCAAGTATGCACATTTGTATTTGGACCAGGGGAAACAGACAAGACCTCGCCGACGTGGGGCTGCGTTTTCGGTTGGCAAACTGGCGAAATGAAACTATATTAATTAAAAGGTGATACTGATGCGCAATTAAATACAAATCGGACCTTCCTTCTGTGGCCGGGAACGCCAAGACGGCGGCTGCGGATTCTTCAAGCGGCGCGTTCGAGGAACCTGAACCAACGGGGCCTTGGGCCGAAGAAATAAGATAAGCTGTATATTTTTACCTTTATTCCCTCCACTCTGGTGATTCCATTTTTCTTTAACTTAATTATCGTCGTGCTCGTTTGCCGCCGGAGCTAGTAGGTGCTATCTTTCAGGTCGACGCGGACGCGCTCGCTTTGAGCTGCGGCTCGTTAGTGTTCGTTCGTTAGTGTATCATTTGTGGGTTACCGCGCCGAACACTCAGACAGCCAACGAGGAAGGGGAAAGTGTCAAATTTAACTGCTCAAACGCTCGGCAGCATCCCAAAACAGCATCGGCAGCATCGGACGCCGACACTCGTGCTGGCGCGCGCCCGTCCCCTGTTAGGCGAGAGACTTTAAACATTTTACGGCCCGCGAAATCGCCAAACGATAAGCCGCGCTTGAGACAAATCCGCCCGATGCATGAGGCTTGAGCTTTCGGAGGGTTTGCTTTTTGTTCACCAGGATAAAAATTAAAGTTTCAAAAACGATAACCAAGCGAGTACAATATCTTTTTAACAGTCTATGGCGAGCGACCGACGGTACGTTACATTTGGCGTTGCGGTGAGGATGACATTTCAATTTAATTAACGCTCGATAGCGTACAACGGCGTTCTCGTACGCGGTGCCTTCCAAACGGTGGATCATTATGGAGACAATTTCGTTTGAACCCAGCTGGTGCTATCTTTTCTACATACCTTCTGGCGGCTAGGTTTGTATAAAGTGGAGACACAGTTTTACTCACAACGGAATACAGAAAAAGTCACCCGCCGAAGGATGTAGTCCAACCACGCTTGCACCGCCAGGGACCGTTTTATTGTCGCATGCGTTCTATGCATAAAACCTTCTACACCACCGTGTGCCATCTGTGGTCGCTAGGATAGTGGAAGCGTTCGACGAAGAAAAAAGTTAAATAAATAAAAGCACGCAGCTCGGCCACCCAATTCCAAATCGATCGATGGAACCGACCGATGTGCAACAAAAGAATGCATTGAATGCGCAAAGCGTGCCGCATGGACGGGGTGCACAGGGATCCGGCGCGCGGGCGAATGCAGCCGGTCGCAAAGTTAGTCGGTCATTTGAGCGATCCGGTTTAGCGAGGGCCAACCCGGGAGCTGGTGCACAAGGGCGTAATGCCAGCGGCAAGAAAAAGCCAAAGCCCGCGGAGCCGGTCGGGCGTAAATAGAAGCCGAGTGCCACTGCTTCTTGCGAGGTGATACCGGGACCTAAACACCCTTTCTACCATTTACGGATGGCTAACGAAATGGGAATTTGAGAAGGACAGGGCAACAGGGCAGAAGGAGGTCGGTCGTTTTGTGCAGATTTGTTTGTACCCTCACCTAAATCGAATGCCATCGATCGTTTCGAGCAAAACAAAACAGAACGCGAGAAATAGAAAAGCCTTCCCCAACGCAAACCAAATCAAGCGTGCCCAAATGCGACAAGAAACAAAAGATTTGCATCGTGGGGGGAAACAAAAAAGCAAGCGACGAACCCGACGGGCGTGCAGCGATGTCATCTCTACAAAGTCGTGGCAGTCGTTTTCATTCATAAATTCGCTCACGATATGGAGCAACGAAATCCAGGTAGGCTATCACCTGCACGTGTTAGTGCGGATAGCCATGTGTGTGTGTTGAAGTGCGCATGCATATTAAGCCCCAAAGGTGATGGTAATGTTGATTCGGAATCGACATAACCCCAGCACGGCTTCGCTCGTTCTGATCGTTCGTCCCGGCCAATTATTGCTGCCGGCTCCATTCATCCGTGGGACTGCAGGACATGAAGGAAATCCGCCTGCCCTACCTTTTGTCACCCTCCTCTTGAGCTACGCCCGAAGGAGCGGTCCCCTGGTCCAGTTCGATCCGTGGGTCCATTTTGTAATCATCCCCACAATTCTTCGGTGGTCTTTCGTTGCCTCGCTTCGGAGGGTTTCGGGTTCGAAAATTCAAATTAATAACAACAGGTAAACGTCACCCTGTCCCTTCCTTCCGTTTTCCCCTTCGGGAATCACGGTGTCGATGAAGCGCAAAAAATGCTGAAAGAACAAAATAAAAGCCCCTGAAAATGGACGCAACTCGATGAAACATAAATATGACACGACGAAATATGGTCAACCGCTGTGGCCGGGACCCTGAAAGAGGTGACCGGAAAGAGAAAGGAACACAGAACCGCCGTGTACAACAGCAGCGGCTGTTTCTGGGAGGATGAGTGTTTCGTTTCTTTTTCCTTTATTTCCTGCGGATGAACGGAGGACGGGTACGAGCCGGGACTCAATTTAGCGGAACGTCGATCAGCACCGGCATCAACGATCCGCGCAAATCTTGTAGAATTACCCACAGCTCGGCCGCACAACATAAGTCGGAGCTGTGAAGAGAGTCGGATTTTCTCGTGTATGGCAGTTTTTTGCCCTGAAATGGAGGTTTTTTGTGGGATCATTTATTCGTGCCGCTTCCCGTTTTAATCGCATTCCCGTTTTATGCCCATCGACAGCGGCAGCAGGCAACATTCGAGCAGGCAGGTTTTTGTTTGCACTTGGTAAGTGCCAAAATTTCACCGTAATGTTCGTCTTTAAGTATCTGTTTATTGCAGTTTATATTGTTTCCTGTTGCGTTACAGCACACTGTAACAAAAGAGAGAAATCGTCTGTCGTCCGGACGGGAGGACGGGCGAGCGCTCTAAAAAGAAGATCCTCGTATGGGTGTGGTTTGTAGCAGGTCACTTTCGATGGCTTGCAGCTGGGGTCATACATTTCCTGCCATATTCAGGCGACGACGGAACAGTGATCACTCGGCATAGCCCACCAAAGGTTTAATCCTAGAAACGCAAACCCCAAAATAGCAAATTAGTACGAAAGAGACGCTGGAACTTTGCTTTTAATTAGCTTGACGTTTGATAAACCCGGCAAACTGCTGGCTTGCCATAGTGTTGCGATGTAGGTGTGAAAATGTATTTTCAATCAAACAAGACCACCTCCTACTATGAACTCTATATCACTCGTGCTCCTCCCATGCAAGTCCTATAGAGAACCGTGTTGAACAGGGAATTATCATTGAATGCGAAATCGTTGTCGCTTGTCTGTAATTGAAGTAACGCCTGGATGTGGAAGATACTTTATACCCCGACAAAAACACATTCTTGTGTGAAAATTCATATCCAGCACGAGGTTCAACACAATCCTCCCGGCGGAGGTTGCTTTTGAAGGTTATTAGAAACAAGCTCGGTTGGCTTCGTTTTCTTTTAGCGAGTTTGCGTCAGTGCTGCTGCTTGAAGGTAGGACATAGAAGAAGGAAGGGACATGGAGAACATGGTCACATTTCTAACCATTTTCTAGATGACCATTGCGATCGGTATCTCCTTGGCCATACGGTCCATTCCGGGAGCCGTCCGCGGGGGTTTGCTCTTATGCTTAATGAACTCCGGCAGGTCCGGGAAGGAAAAATATCCACTTTTGTATTCACCCCCCTCCTCCAAGGGGAGCAATTTCACACTCGCAAGATGGGCGGGATGACAAAATGTACTAAATTACATTAAAACTGGATCCTGGACAGTCCGTTGTAATAAATGGCAATCGAAGAACCGGAGCGTTTCTCGGAGAACGGGCTTTGAACGTGTAATGGATTTGATGCGAGCATTAGCAGAGCAGAATTAGGGTGGGGGAGGAATAGCCTTGTGGTATACAGTGTCCATGGAGCGGTGACAACCCGCACTTCCCGATCCGCCCAAGCGAAAATGATCGTCGCACGGCATCGATGGTAGGCTTCAAACGGCCAGCGGTCGTACGGCGACCTGCGCCTTTCGGCAAGATTGTCTGCTATCTTTGGACCTCACCGTCTTCCCACCACCTCCGAACGGGTGGAGCGTTCTAGCGCTCGGTCGGTGCTGGCAATAATTTATGAGCCCTAAAAGGAGTCAACACTCGAATTAAAAGCCCATTACCACCGCACGCGTGGTCGTGTCGGCTGCGTCCGATCGCCAATGGTGCTGATTGTTTGACAAACTTCGTAATTCATTAGATGGCCATTTAATTTCTGTATCACCCCGTTTTTGAATAGCCAGAGAAAGATAGAGAGAGGAATTTCCCAAGTGGTGTATGAGTGCAGTAGAGAGATTTCTTAGCCCCTTGAAGGATTTATCGTTTCTGCTGGCTGTGGACAATATTTTTGATGAGACAGAAAATGTTTTTGCTAACAGGAACGCAGAAAGAACGAGCAAAGTTCATCTGTTTCACAACGTCGTATTTATTATATTTGTTAAACATTAAAAAGTAAAGCCAACTAATCACCCATAAAAGCATAATTGGTTGTGAAACCGTTTCACACCGATGCAGTTTTCATGCGCAAATGAGTCGCGTTAAATTATTACTCCACCTTTCCACCAGCCGGCCAATCGAAACGCGAAAGCACACCGACAACTGAAAGGGGGTTCAAGCATCGAATGCCTCACCTAATGTTTGACCCATGTTTTTCCGCCCACTGTACCATCGGCAAGATCATTGCTACCTCCTTCCACCAGAACCACCTTCGCCGCGCCCTTTTGGGTTTACCGTTAACAATACGTTTATTTCTGCTCATTCATTTTTCATACTTCGACGCTGCTGGTTCGACGGTGTTGATGTCTGAAGTCTAGCGTTGCAATGATTCGGCGCAAAACGCGCGTTGCCGGTCGTCACCCTTTTGTCCACCCGGCTCGGCCGATCACGGGGGGTTTCCTGCGCAGCGAATCGGTTATTGTGTTTAGGCATTGATTTGCTATTAATATGAACCGAATAATAAATTACCACTCGACAACGTTCGCTGCCCCACGAAGGAAATCTCCCGGAGTTGGTCCATCTTGGGTTGAAGTTATGTTGCTTTTGGCCGAAGTTATGTGTGATATTAATGAGACTAGACAGTACTTCTAAACTTCAAATACTGGTTACTTTTCAACCAAACCATTGGCCGAACAATTCATCCGTGACAGAAGTTAGCGCGCGAAGCAATCTTTTCACACCTTCTCGGGAGCAGAGCAGAGAGTTCCGACCCCTATATCTCTGTGAACAATTCCCGGCACGGTTCTACACCCGGCGTTGCGATGCTGTATGTCATATTCTACATACAATGGGCGCGTAATATTTGCACGCGTGTGATTCTCGCGTACCTTCCCGATCGTGATCGTGAAGCAGCTCTGGGCGAGTGCGGCTATTTTGTGTTCATTTTGTTCCGTTTTTTTCCAATTCCAGTTGAACACCCTTTCTATGTTTCAACGAGATGACAATGTTAATCGTTACGGTGGAACAGGAACACACGATGTGCTGCAAACTGGCCCATGAAAAACCGTAATAAACACGTGGGTAATTACATGCCAAGTGACATGAATGAGGAATTCTGGCAAAATATAAACTAAAAAACAAATGTCAAATTCAATGATCGAGGAACATGTTCCATCCGTCAAAAAATCGCCCACCCCTTCACAGGCGCCCTTTCCCGCCGTCAATCGATCCACCGAAATGGGTGATTTATTGACTGGCAATCTTGCTCCAAGCCGAGTGTGCCGAGTAATCAATCTGAGCAGAAACAACGGCCGTAAACCGAAAAGCCATCAACCAGCGGGGAGTGCAACATCGATGGAAGTTTGATTTTTCGGGGCGGATTTCTGATTGCGAAGAGCAAGTGTTTACGTTTTCCAATCGGCTCTTCCGATCTTGGGTTTTTTTGGACTCGGTTTACGGGGGAGGTTGTGCTCCGGAGTGAACCGTTTCGCTATTTTACTTTTTCGTAAATAAACAGTTAACTTTGGCTTTTCGCTTGCGGTTCTTCGCGCGATCCGGCGATCCCCTCAGTGCGACCTGTGATTGATCTTCTGGAAGGCTGCCGTGGTCCATTTCCTTTTCCTTTCCTACGTTTTTTTTGCCCCTCCTCGTGGTGATTTCTTTCCAAACGAGTGATCAGGAAACAATCAGAAATGTCAAAACAATCCTCTACCGTCGGCGGCGGAAGGCAAACGGACACATCGCTCGCGACATTTTTCGCGACATCCAGCCAAAAACCGGCTCCCCCGGGCGGGTGGAATGGGACATTCGGTCACGAATCGGGCGTCGTTTGGCTGCCGGTTGGCCGACGGCCGTTCGGAAACTGCCACCGACTGTGGCTGTAAATAATTTCGAATGTGCTAGTAAATTAGCTTTTATTGGGCCGTTCATCGTGCCATCGCGTGGAATTGGGCGGCGGTGATGCGAAAATTCATGTTGCGCTATGTCTTTTGCCCGTACAGGTAGTTTATGTGCGGTTTTTTTTCTCTCGTTCTCCAACCGGTCGGCACTTTCCGCTTCTCTGTTGAGCGGTTCTGATGAAGATCTTTTGGCCATTTTCGATTGACAAAAAGGCTAGTGTTGTGGGAAGAGAGAAAGGCACCGAGAGAAAGAGTGTAAAAGAGGGAAAGAAAACGCGACGAAACGAGCCGCACGCACCCAACCGGCCTATAGATGGCGGTTTTAGGAACCCCGCGTGTTTCAGCAAACGGCCAAAAGCAGTTCGGAGGACGTTAACGAGATGGTCATTCTCATAAAAGTTTCACCAGAACAGCAAGCCACAAAAAGTGAACAAACAAGCAAAAAAAAAAAACAACCAAACAATTCACAACGGGCCTTCATTGGGCGATCAATGGGTGTCAGCCTTTTGTCTCTTGGCTGGTTCGCTATCCGGTTACGTAGTGCTAAGATGCACACCGGAAGGGAATTCCCTTCGACTCCACGCGCGGTATATCAACGAGCTTCAAGTTAGGTCAAATCGCACCAGCTGACATCCCAATTTACGGTGATTGGATGGACTGGTGGCTGTGATTCAGTCCACCGGCATTTTATGACACATATTTAGTGACAATTCGCGGAAAGTCTGTCCTAAAATCACCGGGAGGTATTTTGGAGCGAGAAGTAAGCCATCATTGATACTTTACTTACGAGAAAGAGCATGTTCGAGCATCGGCAATAAAACGTGGTGGAAATTGAATCATGTTGCTCTAAAGACTCTCTACAAAACATACGAACACGATGACCCATTTTTATTCTATTCCTTCTACCTGTCAAACGGCTTTTTGTTAATTTTCCAGCAAGTTCGAAGTAAATGTGTTTTACACAAAATAAACTTGAGAAAGCGCGCGCTTTCCAACAGGAATGTTCCGCGGGGCGTGCAGAGACATCTGTACGGCACTAGCGCAGACTGCGCTACGCTCTCTGGATGAATGCGGATGAAAAAGCTCAACACTTACCCATTGTGCGCTAGCATCGTATGGAGGAACACAGCGAAATGTCATGCTCCTCGCGGCAACCTCCTCGTTCGTTGAGTTTTTGCTTTTCGATATGTTGCCAAGCGACGAACGTTAAGAAGACATTCGCTGTGCCGAATTCTTTCAGTTATGTTCGGGGCTCGGAGATGCAACTCGATGGTGAACTGTAATCTTACGCTTGCCTTTAATTTACCTTTTACCACCTCGAGTGGCCCGGCTTTGTCGAGCATGAAAACGTGTGCTTGATGCCGTCCGTGCACATTAATCCACCAAAAGATTACAGTGCTGAAGAGGAGCTCACGTCGGTTCGGTTTTGGTTAGAATTTGTTCGCCGACGCTCCTTCCCTTCCGGTGCACGATTTTACCCTTCCTCCACCACGGGTTTGGAAAAGGGGCCGTTTCTCGCTGGGCGTTTAATTCGCGCACGCACCGCCGTTCCTTTACGCCCAACGCGTGCAGGGCGTACGCCACGAGCTGTTCTGTTTCTGCTCGCCGTTCTTCGCAGAACTGTACGTCCCGAGCGCACGAGCTCTCATTGACGTGGTCGATGTTTTATGGGTGGGTTGTGTGGTAGTAATCAGGTGCGAGAATTATGCTTTCATTGCCGTCTTACCTAGAACAAACAAAACACTTAGTTAGCATGTAACAAGTTCTGGGATTTCAATGGAATGCGATAAGTGAAAAATGGGATAGGTAAAACCTTATCCCAATACTCGGAAATGGAATAAAAACAGAAAGCGTTTAATTAAACTACTTGTCAGTGTACCATGTCCATTTCGATTGGAATATTGCTTGCAACTGCTTCACTCCAGTTGATCGGCAATAAAATATGACAAATGCTTTGGAAAACAACAGTTCCCCTGATTACTACAATCACCTCTCTGCTTTTCAGAGACCCCGTTCCATTTTCAAAGTGCTGCAAAAGAATGTTGATGAAGGGCGAAATCGATCGTATAGCTCAATTAGCGATCGAACACATCATCGAACGAGTTGAGCCAGCGCGGATTCGCTCGGGCAGAAGCCAAAGCAGAAGAAAAGCTACAAACAGCTACAAACTGCTTCCGTTAAATTACACAGGGATTGCAGCTACTCCCTTGGACGCTTCGGTGGGAGCGGAATAAAAATTGTTTTATCCGCGGCTCCCGCTGACTTCGCGGCGGCTTCCGTTCCGTTGGTACGTGCCGTACATGTTTGATTGGTTGTAATTCGCTGTTCTTTGCGAACTCAAAGATGGGGCCCGCGCCAAAGCAAGCAGTGCTCGTGTGGAATTTCAGGAATGATTTGAACGCACCACGAGGAAACGATACGTCCTAACCGAAACCACCTGGGCAGGGTGTAATTTTCAACTAACATATTAGTGTAGCGCTACCGAGCTTACACTGCACCGTGGCTTAGGGTGGGCCCTCCTTTACCCGTTGCACTGGCGATCGTACCGATCACGATCCTTCGGCCGAGCTTGAGCACGCAGGAGCACAGCTCATGAAGAATCATAATTGCACCCCGTCGATTCATTCACGGTTTCATCTTTGATGCATTCCCCGCCCGAGAAGAGACCCCATCCTTTGCTCCTTCGTTGAGCGTGGCCAGGGGAACACATTCCGTGGAGAACGCGGTGTTCGCAAGGTCCGTTTTCTCCCCCTCTTCAGCATGCTGGTTGGCTGGTGGTCAGTTGGGTGATCATTTGCGAATGGTAAAACAGAAGAAAAAAGGAAGCGAAAGCAACGCAAGGCAAACGTCGTAGCCCAGCATCCCGTCTTGACAGGGAATTATGACTGCGCTTCGACATTGGGCACAAGCAAGCAAAACCAGCAGGAGCTCCGTGGACAGCCGTCCTCATGCTTTTTTGTTTCTCCGACTGGCGCAGATTCGCCCGAGTTGTTAGCCCATTGCAATGTGCATGACGTATCCGAGGTATAATTTATGGAGATTAAAAATGCACAAACAGTTAAAACAAAACACAAACCATCGGAAAACAAAGGAAGGGAGAGAGCTAAAACAGAAAATCCAGTGCCATCAGAAGGGAAATGAGCGAAATGGTGAGCATTACGACGTGCAGCAAGCGAACAATTTTAATGCCAATGTCTCAGCTCCTTTTAGGAATTAGTCTTTCCAAGAGCATTCCTGCTTTGGAGGAGAAACAACTTGTCTCTGAAGCACACTAGAAAGAATGCAAGCGAGGCCATTGACGAAAAATGTAAACCCTGGCTAGGTAGGTACAGGCCTATCTTTTTTCCGACGACGCGAGGAACACTTTTCCGCGTGATTGGCACAGATTTTTATGGCAAGCATTCCAGCGAGTTGGGAGTCATAAAATGGGCTCCCCATTAAAGCAAACCAAGTGGTTTTGGTTTTGAACGCGGATTGCGCGGTGCAATGAAAATTTGAATTTTTTCGGGACTAATGATTTTTCGTGTTCAAATGAGCTCGTAAATTTAAATTTGATTGTTTATATTTCCGTTCCGCGTGTCGGTGCAGCCCGTTTGCCAGTAGACGAAAAGAATGGAAACGAAACATAAATCATCAACTGAACGCTGCAACGACTGACCGGGTCCTCTCGGTACGCGAGACGTTCCGTAAAACCGTCGGAATGCCCGTAAAATGGTTCCGTTTGTTAGACACCCTGTTTCCAGGGCGCGCCCGGCGTAAAGCGCACTGATGTGAGCATTGATCCAGGATTGAGGAATGGCTTTTCGGAAAAGGGCAGCAGATCTTCCCCAAATTGCCCCGTGCCGTCGCGAACGACGACGAGCAATAGAACAAAAATCAAAATTAAACGGAAATATTAAAATCGAAAACAGCTTAAATCGCAAACGACTCAACCGATCCACTGAGTGTTCGCGCGAACCGGGGATGAATGCGTTCCCTAATCTATATTTTAATGAGTTTTCATATCCGCTCCCTCCTTTGGCATGGCAAGCCGAATTGTCTTTGGCAAATCCTTTGGAGCAGATGGATGCAATCCGTTCCGCTGCAAATTGTGCATTTCATTCACCTCCAGTTTCCTTGCGTGAGGCTCTTCTTTGTGGATGAGTATTCCACAATCCTCAGCTGTTTTGAGGCCAAAGTCTGGCACCACTGGAAGGATTTCGAGCCGAGCCCGAACGCTCTCCGTCCAGTGGGCTTATTCAAGCTGCGCTTTGGGTCATCGCTTACGCAGGTTGCGTTGCGCATACAAATATATCTGCTGTTTCAGTAAAAAAATAAAAAAGTCATTAATTTCGTACTCCACAATTTAATAACTTTTGCGCTACGCTGAGTGGGCTCCTTCTTTCGCTTCGGTCCTGATGCTGGGCAGGGCAGGACAGCCAGCCGGACCTTGGACTGTCTTCATCTTTTGGCTTGTGCCTCGTGCGGTTTGTCCTCGGACGGCGGAAGACCCGCCACTGCCAGGTGGGCAAATGAATGCGCACCCATTCCAATGGAGACAGACCGCTCAAAACATTGCGCCCTCCCGTCTGCCGGGAGCTCGCGCGAACCTCACTTTTGCCCCCACCATGGAACACACAGGAAATTGTATTTTTGAATAATTTTATTTTTATTGCTAGCCTTCCCTTTGTGCAGAGAGTGTCAAGAATGTGCGTCTTCTGACGTTTGCGTATGTCCGGCTACAGGGACGGAGGGGTTTGTTTGACCCTTAAGTTCAGCATTAAGATGGAAAGTTTTCGTCCGGGTATGAGCTTTGGCCCATAAGTCAGTAATTTATGTTTAAAAAAAAGAGATCTATGCAAATGTGAAATTGCTTCACCCAATTATGCAGTAAGATCTCGAATGTCTAGTAAAATAGTTGACCCAGATGGCAGTGATGAGGTCCGCGGTTTGTCTGGAAACCAATAATATGCACATACGATAGCGCAGTTATTAACTTTCTTCGTGACTTCCTTTACTTATGCTTATGCTTGAGAAATAAGCAATTGTGTGAACGTCAGGATTACCAATTAGCCGAGAAGGCAACATTGCAATGATGAGGAGTGCGTTAAACTAAATGGGGTAAACCAATGCTTCCATTCCGCTCTTGAGAAGGTTTAACAAAATAACGATCCTTTCGGCTGGCAATCATTGATCGTACAAAATAATAGATTTGTTGAACGACGTGGAAGGATATTTGTCCATTCGAAGTGGTTAGCATCTGGCCGTTGCAATGATTTATGCTTCCCAACGTGCAGAAGCATTTGGGACGAACCGTTCATTGAGGAAAAATAAGGCACCGTATAACAGATTTGGTAGCCGGTTGACGTGTAAAACACCACAATACAAACAGCTACTCAACTTTTTTCCGCTTGTCCGACGACCAATGTTAATGGCGCGTGGGGATATAAATCTTCCATTTATTTCTCTGTATTGCCAAGAGTGCTGTTTACAGCCATGAAACTGCGTTGGAAAAGGTTTATTGATGGCTCAGAGTTGAGTGCGGGTCAAGTCGTTTCATCCCCTTAAAGCCCAAGAGAAGTTTCCACAGATCTTGAAGATGCTTCTGCATTGGACTCTGGCTCGGTTGTAGTGTTGTGTGTCTTTGGAGAAACACATGACTCCATGCTATCTTTTTCCGATAGGCGGTAGGTTAAATTAATATTTCTACCTTTTCGCGCTTCTATTTGCATAGTGCTTCATGCTGGTACACAAAACGAATCCATTGCATCCTTTTTGTGCCAACATTACGGGCATAATATTCAATTTGTCACACTGAAGTCTCGTGCGCAACAAAGAATGGATAAGTTTTTTTCTCTCCCCACTACGGTTGTGGTCACTGCAGTGGTGCATAATGAACAAATAGAAATCAGTCCTTTTTTGCTTTGCCCGTTGCATCTAGTCCGACCGTCTAGCAGCCCGTTCTTGTGGTAGGCTGGCATTCTTATCCTTCGAACCAGCCATGGCTTGATGCTCTCCAACATTAGCATACACCTTGGACAAGAACTCTTTGGCTCGAGGTCGAGGTCTATTAGAGGACGGGGTGGAATATTATTGCTTCATCCATGCGGCCCTTGCCGTAGGGGGACAAGGGGGCACAAAACAGAATGAATTCACCGAGCAGAGTGTCCAGTAGAGGGCCAAAAGCCGTCGTAATGGATGCAATGAAAGAATCGAATTAGGTCTGTGAATGAAAACTACGCCAGTTCTATTAATTACGACGAGGGCTGCACTTTGTAATGGTGCTGGTAGGGTACGAGTCAAAAGGCAAAAAAAAAATCAAGGAATGATCAACCCGCGCCAGACAAACGTTGTCGGAGGAAACCCTTTTCCACCTTGTCCATTCTCGACAACTCCCTTTCCCTTCCTCTCTTTCTCGAAGACCCTACTCGGCGGTCAATGGGCTTGCGGTTTCGGAATCACGCCAAAGCGCGTGATGTAACTTAATTTATTTATCTTTCCTTCAAGCCTGGGCTCGGACCATGCCGAGAGACCCCGTTGTAGCTCCGGTTTGAATGCAAGAAAAAATAAATCTGTCTCCAGCAGAATGACCACAAACTTGCCGTTCTCCCGTGCCTCGCTTTCATGAAGGAGTTCGACGGACTATTTGGAGCATTTTTTTTGTGGTCTCATTTCAGAAGTGCGAGGGTCTTGGGATATTTTTTTCCGAGCCCGGTTGCTATTAGTTTGTGGTTTCACGGACACAATTGTGGTACCGTTGAGGCACGTTCTTTGCCCGACGCCTTCAATGACGCCACCGACGCTTAGTGGAACAGTAAACTCGTTTGCTCTTGTACTGCTCATCAGCTGACCAAACGTTGGAGAAAAACTCCTTCGTTTTGAACCCGGCCCTCGGCCCGAGCCGAAGATGGTCTGCAGTTATCGGAGTCTCGGAACTAATAACATTTTAATGATGCCGCTCTAGCAACGCTTGGCTAGTGTACGCGAGGAACACTGGAAAGCTATCCCGCACTGTTCTCGAACCAATCATTCCGAGCAACGCCTGTTTGACTAATTCCAAACCAAGCATGGATGCGATGAAAGCGCTATCGATGCGACTTGAAATGGATGCCCGGTGTTCGCTGATTGGCCTGAGAAGCCTTAAAACTTATTGTATTTTAAGCACCGACCTAGGCCAAACGGCGATCGTTTTCCGCGTGTCTGGATTTTCACTCTAACGTTATAATTATGGCTTAACAAACAAGGCTCAAGGAAACTTTTATCTCCGACCTTCCCCGGCACGAAGAAGGTCGGCAAGAGGTCAAGACAAGGATCAAGAGCGTTGCCGCCTGTCAGAATATCGACTCCGGTGAGAATGATTGATTTGGCTTGAACTTTCCTGGCGCCTTCCAACAAGGAGGGTGGATTCGAAAGGGCTATCATGCGTTCGTTTGCCAACTGCCGAAGCTAAAAGAAATTCCTTGCCCATATCGGTTCCTCATAGATGATACTGAACGGTAGTGGAAGTAAATAATCGTTTTCTTCCCTAGTTTAGTCTTTGCTACAAGCAATCTGTGTTTGTGTGTTATATTTTTGTTTGGATACTTTTCAGAAATCTGATTTTTTTTGTTTTAAAAACATACGTAAATTTGTTTTTTTTTCTACAAAAAGGAAGAGCTGCTGTTACAAAAAGCTATTTCTTTGGCCTCCGATAGATCGCTTGCAGCCTCAACACCTTCGTGCCCTGACGGCCCGAACCAGGCAACCGATGTACTGTGGCAACGATAAACACTGACCTTGCCCTTGCCGGTATTTGCAGTACCATCAAATAGCTCTCATTAATTATCCTAACGACCGCAATCAAGTCATACACACTAATTAGCAATCGATCATGAGCCGAGACTGACGGGAGTAGTACGGATAGGCTCTCAGCTGGAGGATGTGAGAATGTGTCTTACTATGTCTACCCGTAGAATGGACAGCTGGGCTTCTTCGAGGAAACGCCAACAGTAATGTGTTAAGCAAACTAACCATTTGATAAATACTACGCCATTGCGGTCCACTTTTAAGTGATGACAAGAAAGTATTATCGAACATTTGTTGCGAAAGCTTACGCTCGCCACCTTGGAAGAAAATCCAGGACCGACGATGAACATTCGATGAATGCCTCTTGGTTCGATGGACTTTGCCATGCCGGTGGCATTGGCCAGCATTCCAAAACCGATGGATCCTGGCCGCTCGGTCTCGCTCGGCGACGGCGACGAAGATTCTGTCGAAGCGCATCAACGAATTTGAAGAATTTTATAATTACACAATTTGGGTCAATTGCTTGTTTCACGTTGTAGTTATAGCTTGCTCCTTTTCGCTTGCGCTTTCGTTATGCTTCTCGAAGCGCCTCGTGCTATCCCTTTACGTTGGCACTTTTTTTATGCAGCCCATTTTTTTTGGCTAGTTTTTTGCATTCCATCTCCTCCGTTGAGGTGCGTTTAAGAATTTTGACTGGAGTCGCGTTCTTTACAGCTTCGAATTTATGTTCGCGTTTTCCGGACGCTCTCCCTGTGCTCTTGGCAGGGTTTCGTGACTAGAGGGTATGGACAGCACGAGATGATAACATAAGTGCCGAGAAAAAGGCATGGAAAGGCATTGGCGGGTTTTGCCTTGCGAAACAAATATTCTAACCATGAAGTCAAGACAAAAAAAAACCCGACACGTTATCTTGGGCACACTTCATCCTGTTTGGTTTTTTTGTTTTATGAGGTAAGCTTCAACTTGTGGGACGATCGAAGGATGGTAAAATGTTATAACTGTTTGTAATTCATACTCTTTTGGATTTCAATAAACTTGTAACACGTCACGCAAAGAACTTCTCCGACAGGTTGTATACATATTTTCTACAAATGAATTGGAATTTCATTTACACGTTTATACTTCCACTTCCTCTGTGAATGACGGCTTACATATCACTTCGGCGAAAGGTACATCAACAAAAAACAAACCGAGAAAATGTACGTGGAAACTACGAATTAAAATTCTTCTCATGGTCCGGGTCGGAGTCAGCTGCCGCTTGGCGTCTTCCCTAAACGATACTTAATATGAATGAACTGTGCCCGGTGCGATCATTTCCGACGTTCTTAATGTCGCTTGAACTATGGCCGGAATCACCGGCTTTGGGCTGTCGCTGCACTTTTCTTCCTTTTAATCGTTCGAAATCCCGGCGCTATCATGTCTCAATGGTGCGGGAAAACTATGAGGGATTTTCTTAATCACTTACATTCCCCATTCCCTCCCCGAGTTATTGAGGATCCCCATCCGTCGAAGGAAGAGGAAGCGAAAGATTCAAGATTGATTATAAGTTGTGAGAAATGATTGACAACAGGAAATGAGCTTTATCGTGGGGTGGCGTTGGCACACATACGCGATGCTCCGTTTTCCCTTCTTTTTTAATGTGTGATTCCGAAGATGGGTCACCCAATTCTCGATCAGCCAGCCCAAGGAAGGGATGTGGTTTCCTGCGCCAACGATGAGCCAATGGACATTTAAGGAAAATTGCTGCCAGGGCAAGCGCCACGCACCGGAAAGGTATAAAGTTATTAACCCATTCCCTTCTATGGGGGCGAGCGTCAACCGCACGGCGAGGATTGACCCCGGCCTGTGTCGGTTGATGAGCAGCAAAGCGGAGGAGTAGCATGATCAATCGATTCGGGAAGCAACTCAATTCCAAGGCCCTATCGATCGAGGAGTCAGGCCGAAGAGTTATGATGATTCCGTCAATAGATCACTTTCAACAAAATCGTAAATATTGCCACCATTTTTCACTTCCATTCCTCCTCCGCGAAGCAAAAACCCTTAAAGGATAAAAAAAGTGGCTCAATCCTAGAGCGCGTTCAATGTTGCGCCATTTCCACACGGGGTGTAACAAATCGAACGACATTAATCATGCACAGTCCGGTGGTATATGGATGATGTGTTCATTACCACCACAATACTCCTCCAGCACTTCTCTTGCAACCACTTTTCGGGTGGTAGAAAAGGGAGCACCATTATTTGTGTTTTTGCAGCAGCAGCATCCCTCCTTGTTTGGATTAGATTATTTTGTACGCAGAACAACAGCGAGAAAATAAAATGACCACACAACCAACCATCGTTGAATGGTATAATGGAGCGGAAAAAGGTTTAATGGGTAAGCTGGTGGTGGTAAACAATAAAACAGAAAAATATAGAACTTTGACCTGCGTGGGGGATGTTTAGTTTGCAGAGCAACAGCTCTGCAGTAGAGTGTCGTTGGCGGGTGATTTTTTTTTTTACACCACTCTTCGCACACTAATACATTCACCTCTGACACGGTATAGGTGAGCACAGGTCCAATGTGTCATTCGTCTGTGATTTATCTAAACAATCATCTGCACATCCCCATCTCGCCAGTACCCGTCCACCTGACAATTTATCATCTCCTCTACGAGCGAAGGCTCATTTGTCATTCATCAGCGCGGGCGAACTCGAGCCGAGGGCAAAGAGACGCTACCACCTGCCCGCTAGTTGAGAGAGAAGTCCACGCAAAACACACGCAGGCAGTGCAGCCCGCGACTGCAGCAGCAGCAGCCAGTTCCAAGCGACTAATCGATGCGACAATTGAGCTAAACCGACGGTGCGTTTGGGAAAGGGTAAACCGTGTAGGACAAGCGATCGATATCGGATACATGTTGCCTGCATGCTGTAGGCTTGAGGCTATGAAAACGATAGAAGCATACGCAACAAAAAAGCTCTAGCTGAATAGATGAATATCTATCGCGCAGGACACTAATCTACTATCGTCCTCCGCCACGAAACTCTCGGAATGAGTAAAGAGAGTGTAAAATCAGCGTCTGTGTGTATACATACACTGGACCGGCACTGGTGCAAAATGTTATCAACGTTATTTCGAGCAAAGTGAAGCACGCGAAACAAAGGGCTTGAGCCTGCCTCGGGGGGGTGTTTTCTAGAACCCCGCCGGCACCGGGCGTGTATCGATCCGCTTGTATAACAGACTCATCAGCATGTTTCGAAGTGATTCGAAAGGCACGATCTTTCGCGTTGACGTTGGCATGGTGATTGCAAGCGTGTGACTGATATGCAAGCGTGATTCCATCGCACGTTGTTGCCAACATCATTTTTACACATATTTAAATTTAAATAGTTAGTAATGTTAAATAAACGTGTTCGTTGAATCCTTTTGTTGTGGTTTAGTTGCGTCTTTTAAATTCTACCGAATGCTGCTTCAAGGCTCAAAGATGAGGAGCACTCCTTTGGTCTGGATAGAAATTCTCCCCTCATTAAAGCCTGGCGTGCAGAAAATGCTATATTATTCCATCACGGTTCTGCATGCGAAATTCTTCATCAAAATATACCTTCCCTTTCTCTCGCACACTTTTTCTGCCTCCGTCTGCTCATAGTTTTGTCTCTATGTCCCGCTTTCTCTCTCTCTCTCTCTCTCTCTTTTATGATTTCGAGTACGACATTGCATGAAGTATGCACGTATGCGACTGTGGAAAGGAAATCTCTCCTCTAGTAGAAAAAGCCTGCCTACCCCGGCTCAACCATTTCCGTCTACCGTGCTCAAGCTTGACTGTGTTACGTACGTGTGTTCCGCCGCTTACTCGCGAACATATAAAACTCCTGGCCGACGAATCGCATTACGATTACGGATACTGGTTTTTCTCGTTAAAGTTTACCAAAGCCAGCAAAGCCGTTAAAGCCAGCGCCGGCAGCGGTTACTAATTGATGGAACCGACCCGACCCGATTTTCGAGGGCACAAGTATCCCATCGGCAAGGTTAGTCCACGTCGGAAGGGCAATAAGGGCAAAGGGCTAGAAGCCCATCAAGGTGGGAGGAAGGATAGCGTCTGATGAAAGGGGCAGACAACAACTTTACGGAAAAACCACAAACTTTGCGCGCCGAAAAGACCCAAATGTCGAATTTTAAACCTACCACCGAACTCCGGGCGGGCTTGGCAAAACAGTCAAGGATGGAGCCTTACGGATTTCAGTAAGTTCCCAGTCTCTGTTCATTCTGGTGTTGTTTGACTTTTTGCTTTTGTTCAATCTGAAACTCTTTGTTCGCCGAAAGTGTAGCTGAAAATTTCTGCCAGCAGGGAAAACAGAACGTCCATACATCGAAGAACACGATGAACAGCACAAGTACGCGAGCGCACACGAGGAAGAAAATTCCTTTTCTGATTCGCTGTGTTGGTAATTTTATGATTATCAACAGCGTGCAAGAAGCGGCCGCAGGGCTAAATCTGTGGAAGGCCAATCGATAAAAGACGGTCCGGAATGGGTGGAACGGAAAAATAAGGAGGCACCAACAATGTACGCCAGCAATCGCGCCAACCGGAGCCGGCAGCCAACCGGAATTCATGCCGATCGATTGATGACGATGCTGGAGGACGAAAGTTGGCAGCTCGCCCGGAGAAGCATGCGTGCCGGGAACCGAGAACGATGATGGGGATGTTGACGATGCGGTGATAAATGCGGTTCATGGACGAAACGTAAAATCCGAAGAGAGTACAACCGTTCGTACAGTCATTTGCGTGATGGGAAGCAACATCTTACTAACACTTATACGACGCAATGGGGAAAGCTTGTACACGAGCGCTCCTAGCGCAATGTTGAAACAGGCTCAGTAAACTGGATGCTGGGTTGAATTGGTGCCCCATCAGTGGTGAATTATGTTACAATATTGAATAAAAGTATGAGTCCATCGGCAGAAACAGGGATCATTTCCAAGAAAGAGAAAAGGCGAAACATAAATATGGTGACTCATGTGGAGGTGTTTACGCAAGGTCTTCCATTGCGATTAAATAAGCATAAAGGAAACCATCAGCTCAATGCCACAAACAGCGTCTCAACCATTCACAAAACTTCCATTCGATGAACTTTTGAATGTACCTAATTCTTTAAATCATTAAGAACACTTCACATGAATTGAAAAGTTGCGAAATACCAAACATCGCGGTAATACGACATAATTGTTAAGCCTCCGCCAATCAAAGGCTTCGACATTAAATCGCTGAATGTGGTAGCCTCATTTTACTTTGACTGATCCTTAGCATGATTCTGAGTTCAACGATTTGCATTTATAATAGTGCATGCAGCTGTCTGCATCGCCTGCCTCCCATTTATTTGCTTCTTTACATTGGATTTGCAGTTTTCGGCACCACTATGGACGGGCTGGGTTCGGTATTTCCGTGGGCGATGCTAATTTGAATAATTTTTAGACGATTATCTGCTCTTCTCGACCGACTCGAGGGATTTGCAATGGGAAAGAGAGCCGGCCAATCGCGATGCTTATCCAATCTATCGGTTATTGGTTGCGGCCGGCGATTGCATGCGATGCGTAAGACAGCGTTATGATTGATTTTTTTATCGCTTCGGCTGCTGGAATGATAATGATCCGTGAGAAACCTCTCTTCGTGATAGGTGAAGAATGTTTATCGTGGGAAATATTCGAAACTGTTCGATTTTTTAGCACCCCCGGAATGGGAATTTTTCTTTTTAATGTGGCTAACTAACGGTTTGTAGATTACTGAACTCGGTGCTCTTAGAAGGTTTCTTAGTTATAGGAATCGTAGATTTATTTGATTTCGAAAACTAAACTATACATACCATAATCATGTCTTAGAGAATGTCTGGCTTCCGCTGCGGCTGCCCAAAGGATCTTAATGTCTTCGACGAGATAGTGGAATCTTTCAACACTACAATGCACTGAACTTGAAAATTCACGATAACACTCTACACGATATCCTTATTCTAATTCACCAAGCATTCACGCAGGCGAGGGTAGTGAAAGAATTTCCACTTTGAGTTTTCTTTCGTGTGAACTTCAAAATGTCTGTTTTCTTGTGAAACTTTTAAACACTCTCATTACATACGTTACGTTCACATGGGATAGTCTGACACGTTTCACGCAACGATTATTTGCTTCTCGGTCGCTTATGTTGTTGGCTTGTTAATTACACGTGGGCTGTCGAGAAGTCAATCATAAATTAAGAGAGATGCAATTTTTAATGAATGAGTAACATTACGCTAGGGTAGCTCCATACGACAAGTGGACATTTTCTTACACGCATATCTTTAGAGATACGTACACACTTGCAACCGGCTTTGCGTTTGGGGGGGACTTAGTACACCATAGCGACCACACTAGGTATTGGCTGTAGGTTTTAGCTGGAAAAGGCACATCAAAGTATCACGCTTAATTTGAAAAGCTTGAAGCAGGTGGTTGGACGACAGCGCGAGCGAGAGAGACTAAAAAGGAGCCGAAAAGTAAAACCACACAAGTTAGCGAATGGGAAGTAAACTCGTACTTCCGATCGCGTGCCACACAATCCCGATCGCCCGGACGATAAGCGCGCAAAACCTGTCGACACACACGAGAATCGTTGGATCGCAAACTGAGATATATTTTACCCGTTGTTTGTTTTTACCGGATGTTTTGTTAATTTTGGCCGGTAGAATTTGAAAAGTCCTTGTAGACTTCCTGCACACTATTGTTTGGTTTTCCCATTCACACGCGGCACTGCTGGTGTTGTGCAATCGCTCATTGGCAATCTGATGTGGACTTGAGTTCGTATGGTAAGATTCTATCGGCCATGTGTTATGGTCGGCACTGGTGTACAACAATTGAAGAACCAAATTCACCCTTTAAGAGTCACACGAAGTGGATCCAACTGCCACAATTTTGTATCTAATACACCGGTAGGTGAGGTATACGACGATGTATACGTCCCCGTGTTCGGTACTTTGAACTGGATCTATGGGAATACTGGATGATGTTTAATTGTCTGAGGTTCCACAACAGAGAGACACGCGACAATCAGGATTACTACACACACGTGTTATAGCACCCATACGCACGCTTGAACGTAAATTTGCATTGATTTTCGGGCTATCCAAGCAATGGAGTGATAGGGATTCAGTTTCACGAACAGTGCTGCTTCACAAAATCCACTTCTGTACAGCCGGTCCTGGAACTCGGTCCGCTGCGGGGCAGATAGCTGACATGAGGAACCCTCTGTGTCCTGGCACGACCGGGAGACACTATTTGGCGTGTTTGTCCGAACGGAACGCGCAATTCGAACTGTTGTCCGGCTGTCAACTGACAAACGCACGAGCGCACGAGCGAACGAACGAGAACAGAGATGGAGCGCACGCACGAGCGCACGAGAGATTGAAGCTAGGGCTCGGTACCTTCCGGGAACGCAACACAGCGCACGAAGTGACGGCTGGCAACCCAGTACACCACACAGCAGGCGATAGTAGCAGCGTCAACGGCAACAGCAGCAGCAACAGCAGCACCAAGCGCAGCACGAATGCTCTGCGCAATCGATAGATTGAAACTGTGTGCTCAGGTGAAGCTGCAGGGTATACGGCGCCTTCTGTTTTGCGAAAAGCCCAAACCGACGTTCGTCTCCGCGCCGTCTGTGCTCTTCTTCCTCGCGCTGGACGCACCCGACCGGTCGCGGGTCACCAACACACACGTTGCTGTGTGTCCTTTGCGTACGCTGCTGGCGGTGCTGGCGTTGGTTGGCGAGGGTGGAGGCGCGCGGTGATGAGATGCAGCCGCGGCGTGTTCCTCTTATTCAGTGCTGCAGGGTACGGAGTTCGCGAGCGCCTGTGCGTGTTTGTGTTTGTGTGTGCACGCGGCGGAGAAAATTGATGCCGCCGAAGGTAGCATCCTCCGGCCTGTGTCGTGATCGGTTGCGAATCCTCGGGCGCAACGGTTGCTGCGGTGCGGGCGAGATGGCACGCTGAGCACTCTCGCGAGCGATGCCTCTGGAAACGCCTACTGTCTCTCTCCCCACTCTCTCGCGCGTGCGGTCTCAGTCGAACGCACTCGGACTGCCGCACGTTCCGCTCTCCGTCTGCTCGTGTGTGCGCTGCTGCTGTCTCGCTCTCTGCTCGCGGGCCACTTGGCAGCGTGAAGCAGCGCGGCACGACGCACGGCACAGTAGCCGTCTCTTTCCCGTTTCCTCGCCGCGGGCAAAACGCGGCTATTGGCTTTGTCGCTTCCATCCGCGTCGCGAGATGCCCTTCTCGCTCTCGTTCTCTGCCCTTCTTTGTCTCGTGTGCGTGCGCCTTTCCACAACAGGGATGCTGTGCCGTGCGTCCACCACCCTCCCGGAACCATCTTTCGTCTATCTGTCTGCACGCCTGGCGATACTGTCTCTTTCTCCGCGGGGTGGAAAAGCCGGACTTCGATGAAAAAAACCCTCCACGGCAGCCGCTTTCGGTGGCAGCAAACGGCAGCAAAAGCCCATAAGCGATTCGTCGTTCGCTCTCTCGCTCGCACCCAGCGGATTCTCTTTCTATCGCGGGACTCTTCTTCGAACTTTATGCTTCTTTCCCTCAGAATAATGCACGATTCTCATCTCCGGGCGCCTGCCGTCCAGGAGGTTTCCTTGCGCACCGACACAAGCACAATTTGATGCTGCAGGCATTCCCCCCAATCGTGGCGGCCGTTTTCTTTACATGATTGCACACAAACACACCCGTACCTACACATTCAACGGCTGCCACCACCATCAACAGGGACAGATGGAGGGCATCTTTTTGGTACACAACTCGAGGCGTTTCGGTGAAAATCCTTCCTCCCGGTGGAAGGAAGAGTGCGAATGTTTCGAATGCCAAAGGGCGCTGTGAGTGTGTAAGGATTATTATTATATTTTTCATTGCTTTCTTCCATTTACCCTCCTGTTTACAACCTGGAAAAGCGCATCCCTGCCCCGCAGCACAACGCTGCTCCCGCAGGGGAGCCGTGTAACTCACCGGCTCCAGCATCCACCGGGAAGCGGAATGTCTTCTCCTTTTCCTGTTCTGCACTCCCGATGCAGTACATTGGAAATTTGTGTTTTGTCTTTGTTCCCCCGGCTGGTCCTTCGATAGCGCCATCGGAAAACGCACCCTGTGCTTATGTACAACAGCTCCGAGCGATGCTCGCCCCGAGAGGTATTGTGCCTGGCAGGACTTCGACGGCATCGAGACGCATAGTTTTCTCTTTCTTTCGACGCTGCCAACCCCGGGGTATTCGCGCTTCTGTCTCACATGGGGCGCAATTTTTCTCCGGGCTCGAACGCCTCCTGGAAAAGCGATCCCACCCCGAAATTCTCCCGAGGCAACAATGCCATGCCAGAATGCGCCAGAATGCGTCCTTACGGCGTTCCGGAGTAGGTCCTCGGTGGGACGAAGTGTTGCGGCGTGGAAGATTCATACTCCTAGCTACCGCTTGCCATGCACTGCAGCATCGACAGCACCTTCCCAGGCCTTCGTTGGCCGAGATTTTCCACCCAGCTCTTAGCAGCAGACTACACGCCAGTAGCGTACGGATGCTACTGAGAAAGAATTTTCCGTCCCGGCTATTTCCTCTGCCGTTCTCTTTCTCTCTCTTTCTTTGTCTCTCCCCTTGAATTCCCTTTTTCTTGCTCAATTTTACGACTGAAGTATTCCTAGATCAGAATCCTCTATTCCAAAACGAGGATGGAACCGGTACGCGGGGAGGCTCACCCGTCGGGGGGAGATTTATTAAAGTTACATAAAACTTTTCCGCCATCCTGCGCTGCACGCCCGCAGACGCTGCCGGGCATCTTTCGGAAGTTCCCAATTGCCCTCGATTCCCGGCTGCCCTCTATCTTTCGCCTTCCTTCTGCGATTATTATGTTATTACTATGCTGCATGAGTTGCGGGAGCCTTGAGACTATAAAATGCGAATATTTACTACTGCAGTTTCCAACCGCGGAGCCGAAATGCGCGATCATCATCATCATCCGGAGGTGCTTCAGAGGCAGAAAGTGTCATTACGCAGCCCCTCTCGTAGTTGCTATTTGTGAGGTGGAAAATTCGGTTTTCGGGGGATCATTGAGGATGAAATATTGTTATGGCTTCCATTTTGTTAGAACGCAAGCAGTGCGGGGTGGACCGTTGTCGGGGATTCGGCGGACGAGAGAATCGTACGTTCTTCCATTCTGCCACCCTCCGTCCAAACCTTGTTCCATAATGGCATCAACCAAGTTTGGTAGTAACTGCGAAAGGGAAACCGGGTTCGTCTGCCGGGTTTACGACGCACATCTCCGCAGTTTTCCCTCCTCAAACGCCACGTTTTACTACTGCTGATTAAAGACAAACAGTCCTTTTTCTTCGACTCTGGCACAGTTATCCTCGTGCTCCTGTCGGTGAAGAACTTGCACTTTAATGAGTGGTCGTTACTGGTTGGGAAAGGATGTTTCTCGAGCATTACGGTTTGTGTTTGGCAACCATTTTGTGATGCAGAAGCGTTTTTGCCAAAGGAGTGCCAGAGGGTTGTGGTGCAGCATTTTAGGGCAAATTGAGTTTATGTTATTGTTGATGTGAGGTTTGATGCTTTACTTTTATAGACACTATATGGAAGCCCTTCATAACGTAGCCGATTTAAACTTTTGATGTTTCTGATTGTTGTTGGGTTGGGTTGGGAAGAACTTAAAACACAGAATGATGTCTTTCAAATAAGCGTTATTTTTTCTGGTAGAGAAAACTCTAGCAATCTGTGGATGCAACACTTCAAGTAATGAAAAATGTATGCTTTCTTTCGTTATTATTGTACTAATCTACCGGGAGTATAACGTGCCATCATTATTCACTCGCATTGTGCCACCCAACAACCGGATAACATGCAGCATACTGTCGTCCAATTTCAACACAGAATGTCGCAGCATAATACCACCATCACCTTCGGTGATCCTGTCCACGTCAAAGGCGCTGCTCGCGGCCCGTGGACCGTCCGTAGCGTGGAGTTAATAACGATAACAATAATAGCAGCAGCGGCAACAATAATAGTAATAATAATCGGTTTAATTAATAAACATATTCATATGAAAACCAGGCCTGAGTGCCTCGCGGTTACGCGCTACACTGTCGCGCGTGTATGTGTGTACCGCGGCCAGCTGCCAACTACAACCTGTGCGCCCGAGCGTCGCCGAGTTGAAAGGAAAAGAGCATAAGGATCGCCTAGTGCTAAAGCTCACTTCTTGCTGAGAGTGCCTTCGAATGCTGCGGAGGAGCTTGACGCAGAGTGTAGTAACGGTGGAACAGGGCACGGGTTAACTTAAGCTTCTACTGGATCCAAAAGGTAGGAAACAAGTAGGCATGTATTATGGATTATAGTGCGGTGGACAAATGATGTCGGTGGGCGACAAATCCCCAAGGAGAAGAAGAGGCGCAGATGAAGACGTGGGAGAAGTGGCGGGGGGATCTAATTTATGATGCTGTCGTCATGGTTTTGCTGACAACTGAAACAGCAACATCTCAGGGGGCGATTGGGGGGAGGAAAGCAAAACATGAGCCGTTCACATGGGGTTGAAAATTGTCTTGCCTAGTCTCTCTTTCATTCTCACTGCCTCTCTCTTCTACACGCTCACGTTGACTTGCGAAATCTTGTACTAGGAGGCAAAATTATGAACACCGTAGCATAATAAATACAATATCGCGGAACCCTCGCGCCAACAGCGCCATGGCAGGCGGCTTCAGCTTCGATTCCACCTGTCAGCGAAGTACGTTCGAACGAATGATACCGACATACTGCCACCCACAGCAGGACCACCCATTCACCCACGTACCAACACAAGAAGGATGGCCTGGGCATATCAATGAGTGGCAACATTGTTGCCACGCTCCGCGGGGGTCATGTTGGGTATGTGATCTAGCATCGCGTAACAATGCCGTCCTCTTGGCGCTATTCCTTGTTTCTTCAAGAATGGCCCCCTCAGTGCGCTCTCTCCCTCTCTCTCTCTCTCTGTGTTTCTCTCTCTCTCTCTCTCTCTGTCTCTCTCTCTCTCTCCTTCTCTCTTTCTTGTGCCGAACGCGTCATTTTATTTTGGTATGTATTGAAGTGCTACGCATTTTTACGGAGGGAATAAAATATCCGTGAATAAAAAATAATGTTTATGTTACGTTTTAGGGGAAACATAATGAACTTTTACGCCCTCGCTTGGTAAAGGAAATCGTCTTAAAGGAACATCAGAGCAAAGGAGCAGCTTGCATAACATTAGCAAATAGAACGGCGGAAGGGTGGCAAAGAAAATGTCGAATCCTAGAGTGAGCATGTCGATTTTGAACATTACATTACAAGCAGTCTAAAGTTTAATGAAAAGCAACTGTCTTAAGAGAGTAGTTGAATGGTAATGTTAAGTTATCTAACAGTTAATTATCAAAAAGACTGCAAATATAAAGGGTCCGCAGGATTTGTTTTACAAATGTTATCAATTATATCTGTCAATACAGTTGTATGCAATGTTGTTCCATACACATGTATTTCCAGTCGGAAAGTGGCAGGAAAAATAGGACACATCCATTTGCAGCAATACATAAACTCACTGTGAAACATAACCAAGGGACAATGGAGGAATGAAAACTCTTAAGAACGGGCCAAGATTAGTTTCCCCACTTTCTCAATGCATGGAGCTGCAGAACGTGCCAATAATACAATCAAAAATGTTATAAGCGAAAAAAATGTAAACGACGGCCGCGGAAAGGAACTCAGCGCCATCTCCTCCAAGCAGTCAGTTTTTACTTTTCATAAAGCAAGTGATGATCGTTCCATTTTCCCCCTTTACATTAATGCCGGATGGCAATTGTGCCAAGTTTGTACCGAAGTTCTCGAGCCAAGCGACCGTGGCTTGATACACACACACAGACTGAAACTGGCACACAGGTTAGACGTACGCAGCTGCGACGGACAGTGTAAAATGCTTAAAAATTACACATTTTTAATAATAATAATATGAACGTTAACAGTAATAATAACGATACGTTGGCTGACTGGGATGTCGGGCGCTGAAACAAGCCACATCAGGTTTCCAATTTTTTACCCTGTCCTCCCGATTCGATAAGGTACGCCACTGCAGGCGGCCGGGTTTAAAATGGGCCGATGGTAAAGAAGGGATTCCACTGAACATTGGATTTTCCTTTTTTCGCTTAATCGCTCCCCCCACGTTTCTTTCGGTGGTTGCGAGCCAAGACGGCTCACATCGGAACCTGCGTGTGTGTGTGTGGGTACCGAAAGAGAAATGGCCCAAGATCCAAACGATTCTCTTTCCTGCCGTCGAGTCCCCTCAGGGCGGGTGTGCGTTTGTGTGTGTTTATGTGTCTGCGGTCGGACGCCTCGGACACGATCGAGCCGGGTCCAGTACGACTACTTGACTGAAACCCTTGAGCTGGTCGGGACACTCGCCTAGAAGCCACGCCAGCCGCGGAGCCAGTCTTCGAGTCCGAGCAGCTTGACTCTCGCGCGGTTCGCGGTCCGGCTTATCCTGCGCCGGAATCTCTGGAAGCGCGCACATTGCACATTGTTTTGATAGATAATCGCGCGCATTTTAATGAATCGTCTTCCTTCCGCCGGGTAGCGGCGGTCCCCTCCAGCGGGGCCGGCCGTTCAGCTGGCTCTTGGGGCGGGTTTGTGTCGCTTGCCGTGTTGGTGGGTTTCGCAGAGAAGAAGGAAGGATGTCCAAGAGTCGCGTATCGGTCGAACGGTGGGCGAAGCTGCCTTCCGAACGCAGCAAAGTAGGCGTTTCGCGAGGGCGCATACTTCTTTTCGCAAGGAAGCCGCCCGGAGGAAGAAATGCTCGTGGGCGCGTTGCGGCGGCTGAGCGGCTTCTCGTCGTAGTACGCGGTGGTTGTAATGTTCCACGCTGGCCGAAGGGTCGGAAGACGGCAGGGTAAACAAAAACATAGGCCAACATTAAAATCAAGGTGCATAATAATATCAAAAGTGGAGGGTAAAGTTTTTCTTCAGATGTTTTCTTGCTTTTATCTTCGCTTCTTCACTTTGTTGAAACAGACCACGAGGTGGAGACGAGAGGAAATTATTAAATGAAAAGCTGTCGACAATCGAAGTGCGAAGTAGTAGGAGAGACGGACGGAGAGAGCTGGGATGTAAGAGAACCAGAATAAGGGAAAAGAAGCGAAAAAAAAAGTTGAATGTGGAAGTACGGCGATCATATCCTTGTCGACGGCTTGGGGTCGGTCTCTGTGGTTTTATTTTTTGCCATTTTGAGGGTGGCGACGGATATTGTGTCAGCGAAGTGAACCGAAGGAGGAGAATACGACGAAGGAGCTCAAAATGACTCCAAGCAGCCTCGCCAGGAGGAAAAGGAGGCCGTTTTCTAGGCGCGCAGTTTTAGGGATTTTCTTGGGATGAGAATGAACATTTGAACGCTTTTTTCGCTGCCTGCCTCTTACGAGTCCTGCTGCTTAACGCTCATCCTGCGTAAGTTATTCATCGCCCCGCTCACTCACCGTTCAGCGAACGGATTTTACGTTCGAGGCGGAGGATCCATTCGAGATTCGTCTTGTTGTTATTCCGCT
This sequence comes from Anopheles plumbeus, assembly GCA_034621735.1. Taxonomy (NCBI): domain Eukaryota; kingdom Metazoa; phylum Arthropoda; class Insecta; order Diptera; family Culicidae; genus Anopheles; species Anopheles plumbeus. The sequence goes on along the minus strand of JAOEFI010000007.1, from coordinate 18,229,896 downwards.
CGCATTGTGTTTTTTGTACTTGCTCGAGCGCGGTTTTGTTTTTGCAACAGGTGAGCATTCCGTGGCCGGGGGCGATCCATTCGCTTTCGAAAACATAACTTCTTGGCTCGGGAGCGAACACTCGAGTGGGCCCCGCGGTGTTTGCCAAAGTCCTGTTCAACCTGTTTGATCAGTCTGAGGGCTCTTCCGTTCTACGGGTGCCGATACGGGGGCTGGAAAGGCCACTTGGCATTCCGTCAGGACGCAGATTTCGTGCATTTTCGACCGTGAGTGCTAGTTCGTAATCAGACGCGTAGGTATAAGGTAACCTGTTCGCAACGGTGTAGGTGTATCGAATATCGCGCACCCAATTGAGTTTTCCGCTTTCAGTAACGTAGGAAAATGATGTAAAAATACATATTTTTATATTCTGAATGCACGCTGGCAGCGCTTTTACTGAATTGCTAATAGGCCTGAATGAATTCGGAACAACGCTCTATATACGCTTCAAATGATTTGTTTTTAATAAGACATGGAGCCTCGAATTTCGTTGAAAGCTTTTATGTTCTATACAATCATCAAAACGAAAACATTCTTCACTGATTATATTTGATGGATCATCTCCACTTTTCTCCTAACGCCAGAAACTTTCCAATTTCTTCAAACAACTGCCCGAAAGCGCGTTATATAAGAGTAATTAAATACTACACTCTTCACCGAATCCTCATTCTCTAGAACTGTTCTCCGCTACCGATCCGCTGCGTCACGATAAAATCACAATGATTGAAGGAAATTTTCGACGGGGAAAACACAAAAGTTTGGTGGATCAGGAAGAAATAAAAAAAGAACCTTCAAACCAGATTATGATACAACAGGATCAACAACGCACATACTATTTGCTGGCTACCGCGGTTTTGTTGTGCAATAGGCCCCGAAGGTGTGTTTCACTTTTTCCACGGCGAATATGAACGAGAGTTTCCGCGCCTCTGAAGATGAAAACAAAATCATCGAAAAACAACAAAGAACATCCCGGCAAAGATGGTGGAAAACTTAGCGAAGAAAGAAATGGCGAAGGTCTTACAACAAATAAATGTAAACGCCTGTGTCCGGCAAAATTGCGACAGGCAACGTCGGTGGGAAAAATAATAGAATAAAAGATGGAAAAGAATACGAGATGAAATGAAATTAAGAGCCGCCGAAGTTTTCCTCCGTCTTTCATCGAGTTTTCCAGCGCCGGAACATTGCCCCTGTTGCGGAAAGCGGACGCTTCTTCCATCTTGGATCGGGACAAAAATTGTCTGCACTACCATGCCGTGGAAAATGGGAAAGAAAATCCACGGTTTGTTGTTCGCAAACGGGAACGTGCCCAGTGCGAAAGTTGATGGACTTTCCCATTTTCCATCCGACCAATTCAGTTGAAGGAAAAAGATGTATAGAAGAGGGAGAAAACCTTTTGGGAAGGGGGGAAGAAAATAAGTAAAGATACTGAACCACCAGTTAATGAAGCGAATTCCGTGCCTAGCGGGGAACTTTGGTGGAAAATGGCCGGAGAAAACATTGTGCAAAGGAAAGAAGAGGCAGGGAAGTGAAACGAAGTCCGAAACAAAAAGAAAACGATTCATTTCATTTGAGAAAATTTAATTAGTTCCTATCTATCTTGGGAGCGTTTGTTTGTGCGCAAGATTTTCCCCCGCCTTGGCGGAACAGAGAAGTCTGAGTCAGTGGGCGAATGAAGTGGGTTTTGTGGTTTTTCCTTTGTAGCTCGGTGATGCTGGGAGCTGCGGCAACAAAGGATACGCGGGCGGGCCGTGGTCGAAGGGACGAAATGGGATCATCTTCTTTCTTCTGCTGGCGGTACGACGGTAGCGTAAACGGAAGGAAACTCGCGGGGTGGACGATCATCTGTAGGTTCCCCTGGAAGCCACTAATTCCCCGCGTTGGTGGATAGAAACGATAGCGCACAGTTGTAGGAAGCGGGGAAGGGATGGGTTGCTTCCATAAAATAAGAAAGATATAAACCTGTCCGCCCTGGCGCCACTAAGCCTTCGCTCCGTGGAGGCAGTTTCTTTATTTTACTTTCGCGGCGAGTTTTTCTTTTATTCGCCTGTTGTTTTGATTAAGTTTGTAAGGAAAATTACTTTTGGAACAATGGTTTTAATTATAATTGCGGGAGGATGATCCAATTTCCTTGCCATCCCAGCCAGTCGTGCCAGCCCCTGCCTCTTGGATTCCTTCTTCCACAGCTAATTCCTCGCCGAAAATGCTTTCCCGAACCTTTGTACCTGGGAGCATCGTCGAGCGTCTTGCGTCATTCGAATTCGTCCAGCGAGGTCAGGTGTTTGTTTAGGCGACCCATCAATTCCTGCAAAGGAGCACCGTTGGTGATAATAAAGAAATTGCAAAGGCACAGGGCGATGTTCTGAGGGAAAAACTGAATAGGTTCTTGGGCAATTTGTTTTCCACTATCCTTTGCTAAGCGCCGTGGGATCTTCGAAGGAATCCGTGTTCTATGCACTTCCAACACTTTCACACAAGTGCCGTTTGTAGGAACCGGAGCGAAAACAAACTTCCTTTTTCGGTTCATTGAGCAGTTCGTTCACGGTACTCTGCATTCGTTGATGGGATTGTTACTGGAGATTGGATGGAGTGTTCAAAGGTGAAAAAAGGATTCCTATCCATCGCAACTCACTCACTTGAGACGTGATTTCATATGTAAACGCTATAAATATTCATAACCGTCCCATCCACGCGTGGAATATAGGAATAGTTGAACGAAAGGATGCCCTTCGATTTTCGCCTTTTTTCTGCACAATCTGCTGGGTTAATCCCATCTCTGTTGCGAATGCGATTTATTTTGAGGAGATTAAATTGAACGAAAAGCAGCAACAAATTTCAATGATACATAGGGCAATATTTATTTTATGGGATTTGGTAGGTAAGAAAAATCATTGATTGACATTTTATTGCATTTGCTTTTGAAATACATTTCTGATAGATATAATATTAAAATTGAGTTCTAAAAGTAATGCAACGTAGAACAATATTTCACAAATATTGTCACTTTCTTTTGCACATCTGTGCTCAAATAAATTAGTCAAATAGACCGTGAAGCTGGAGGACTTTTTTTAACTGCACCTTCGAAAAAAGCAGTTGTTTCGTTGAACGGTTCATTCCATTGAGTGCAGATTCGACACGACTGAGCGACACTCTTTGTGGCGGATTGGAAGAAGAGCGCAAGTGGAAAACGACGAAAGGATTTCAGGCCGCATAGAAATGGAAAAGGGCAACAGAGTAGATTGCCATGTGTGCTTGCAATAGTGTGACATTGGAAATTGGGTTCAGTAGGCTGACGGGATGAAATTCTTGGTACAAAAAGTGCAGTTCCAAAGCCGTAGGTGAAACATTTCCAATTTCATGCCATATTTGAAAACGAACCTGTTCGGTTAACCTTTGAATGAAAAGTCAGTTCCGCTCCTTGAAAGAATTAGCGCGAACGGAAAGAATGTATACTTTTTTATCTGAATAAAAACGAAAGCGAATGCCTGCGGGTGTTAATTGAAGTGCAATTGCAATCGAAAGTGCATAACAGGTGGGTTGAAAAAGAAGCGTGGACCGATGTGGAAAGGAGTGTGGCGGATCCATCTAGACGAACTGAGGTGCCCGTGTATCGCTACGCATGCAGAAGATCTGAGACAGCGTTATCATGTGCACCCGCCATCATCATCATTATCGTAAGTGCACTTCAGCCGCGTTCGGTATTGGCTGGCTTCACCGATTGCATTCCAGCGTCACAGGGTGGGGACGCTCTGGGGCATTGAGCAAAATTGGGCCTGTCGCTTCTATCAATCTCCTAATCCCTGGTGGTGCGCTGCCTTCCTCGAAGGGCAAGGTCTGGGCCTTGGGCCTGGGTACCTTCACACACCACTCGGCGATTTATCTTATACGCTTGTCTTACGCTTGCCTTGTAATCACGGGCAGCTTTATTTCGGTGCAGTTCGCTTTCCATCGCACTAAATCACGATAATTACTGCGACCTCGGCCAGAGCTCTGGCTCATACTACTCTCGCACGCATGATAAATCAAAATTATATGCATCAAAACCATTTTTTGGTAAGACGTCCAC
>JAOEFI010000007.1:18193097-18225694 GCA_034621735.1 Anopheles plumbeus | reverse complement strand
CTGGCAATTCTCGATCATCTTTAAGCATCATCGACAACCATCAAGCTGCGTCCACCCGTCAGTCAGTCAGTCTGTCGAGTTCGACGACGTCGTCGCACGGCACATCCGTTTTTGGGGAGGATTTTATGCGAACATCGGTCAGTCCGGCGAGCTGTCCATATTTCAATTTTTTCCGTGCGCAGTATTGAGAGGCAGGAAACTCGATGTTGTGGAAGGGATCAAGTGAGATGCATCAAAGACCACTAAACCTTTCTTTTCATGGATACAGTGCAGGACCAACGATAGACGAGCTATCCATTTTATCATCCATTAAAATATTTCAATCAGACTGAAACATTTGTTATGAAATCGAATTGCAAGCAACATTTAGGATCGTAAAAACTTGGACAAACATGAATGAACTTTTGTGTTTCCGTTCTGATTTTGTATATTTGATTCTAGTATAAACAAATTTTTCGGAACATACCTGTGAAGTTTGACTGTATACGCGTAAACGCTAGTGTAGTTTGTCCCCTGCATGCGTGTAAGGCATCAAAGGCAAGAACGATGCGCAACGATCCCCAGACATTCTCAATCAATGTGAGCTTCCCGTCAGCTTCCCCCGCATGGTCTTCCACGGCCCTTCCAGTGTGCATCCTTCGCTTCATCCTGGTGGCTATTTGTCCGTCCGAAGGGCAATTTTGCATACGCGTCGAGTCCGAGCCCATTTTTCAAACGACTCGTACGACCGTAGACGTTCGGACCGGCGCAACCCATCGCTGACCGAGGTGAAGATGAAAAGAAAATGACCGAAAAGCAGCACCAAAACCTGCACCGTCGAGAGATGCGGTTGCTGCATCTGGAGCGTCTCGGCGGGGACTATTACTCCTTTCGTCCTGGGTCATTTAGCCTCCGGGTGTGAGTGGCCAGGATCTCGAGGAGATAAAGTCAGGTATTGTACCGAGCGAGACGCGTCAACGGAAAAGTCATCAAAGAGGCAACGTCATCCAGAATGGGACATAAAGGAGGAAAGATGGATAATGAAGCCGATGGAACCAGCAGATCTTAAGACAAAAAATCATAAACATGTCTTGGAACTAGAGTCTGAACAATAATTACTCCGTTTGATAAACAAAACAGTTTGACAAAAATGTGGCTGAATTCTGCAGTTACATTTCGTATCCTTAATGGTTCGATTCCTGAAAAACTGCAACAAGCAGAGTGGCGCAGTGGAAGCGTGCTGGGCCCATAACCCAGAGGTCCGTAGATCGAAACTATGTTCTGCTATACTCAGGAAATTCTTTTTTTTTCAGTAGGATAGTTTTAGGTTATTGATTTTTTGTTCAATTTTTTGCTTTCAGAAAATTTCTTCGATATCGATTTCGAAAGGATAATTTTGGTTCGAAAGAGTTTCCAATAATGCTAAGAACGGCTTGGATCTTCAATTAAACACCGTAGTTAGTATTCCACTGAACGACGGTGATGAACATGGAATGGGTTTATTTGAATCATACTGCATCCGTGATAATATATTATTCTGGGATAAAATAAACCGATGCGTTTAGAATACTTAGGACATGCAGGAAACGATGCGTTTATGTTTCAACTCGCTTTAAAGTCGACCTGCCACTATGGTAGCACTCGGTTGTCCGGTCGTCAGATTATATTGATGCATGAAAAATGCAACTCGCAATCGTCGACCCTCTCGGTCGGTTCATCCGTTGCACAAACATGCACAATATGCCCCGACGAACGAGATGCAAAGGACAAGAAAGCGAACGGCGATGCTGATGATGATGGTAACGATGACGAGCAAAGCGAGGCGAAGCGAGCGAACGCACGAAGGAAAAAACGCCGAAATGTGCAGCACAAACAATTTTAAGGGAGGAAAAATTCAGTGGATAAGAAACTACCCCAGGGGCTGTTCGTGAATATGATTTTCCGTTTTCGCTTTAGTTTTCTTATTAGCTGTGCCAGGAGGGTGGCGCAGGCGGCACGCTGCTGCCGGTGCTTTGGAGTTTGGGGCGGTTTTATGTTGTTGCGTTGCGTTCCGGCACGCTCCCCGTTCGTTCTTCATTCTGCCTCCGTGAGGGAGCTTTATGTGCGCCATCAGTGCTGCTGTTGCATGTTGCCGTTGGAAGGCTCTGCATTGGAGAAGGGCGGCGCGGGAGACCGGTTGCCGCTGTGGCGAATGGCGAACTTGTCTTTACCGATTTATTCCGCCCCTTCCGAATGTCCTGAATGTCGTTCCCGGGTTCCTCGCGAGCCCTCCAGCAACCCCGAGGAGTTTACGACTCGGTCGTCAGCGTTGTCTTCCGAAACGCGCGGGATGAGGCTTCTGGCCTTCGTAGGCCGGTCGTTTCGTTTGGTTGTTTTAGGGAATGCCGTGTGGTCATCAACCGTCGGCCTCGTCGCAGTTGGCCCCCGATAGCAACGAGGGGAACGGAAACAAAACACAGCGCATAAAGCGTTAGGAAACGCGGTACCAGCGAGGCACAGAGCGAAAGATAGATAGAAGCGCCTCGAGAGAAGAGAGAATGTAAGAAAACATGCTCCAAGACGGTATGCTTCCACGGAGGCAATGGATGAAAAAGAAAAACAAAGACTTTACTCCACTCTAGGGGAGGAGTAAACCCAGGATCAGGCATTAAAATGTCTGTGCTTCATAATCAACAGCAGCAGATAGGCCACGACAAAAATGGTAGAATCGGTGCAGCGCACCCGCAGAATACTCACGAATAGGCCCCGAAGAAAAAATAAACCGGTAAGAGAAGTAAAATTACACAAATTAAAAGTACCTCAAGGGGGGAGCCAGACGATGTGGGAAAGGGACGCGGGAGACATATTGCAAGAAGTAAAAACAGAATAAAGTCTCCTCCTCGCGTATATTAATCCGGTACTGCTGCTGCTGCTGTTGGTGCTCTTTTTGGCCATAATTTTCTGCCCGGCCAAAGTAACGCGAACGAACCGATGGTTCGTTAATCGGAACACGATCGTTAATAAAGTTCATTTATGGGCGCCATTTTAGTTCCATCGGCGGTTTCGCTGCGATTGCTAATTTCAGGAAATTGTCGAATGGAAAAGTGCAGTGCATGGAAGTCGTTCTCGTTCGATAAGTTCGGAAGAAGAATAAAAAATTGACTAAGTTTTGAAAATTTCAAAGTTATTTAAAGAAAGCAGAATGGCGCAGTGGAAGCGTGCTGGGCCCATAACCCAGAGGTCCGTAGATCGAAACTACGTTCTGCTATAGTGGCAAAAGTACAAGTGTAAAAGCTTTTTTGTGTGACCAGAGATCCTTCGATATTTTATTGGCATACCAGGAAGGAAGCATATTTTAGTAAATTAAAATTGTGAGAACTACTTTTGACTGTTTTAAGTTTTTCTTCATGTAAGAAGACCACTGTTTGCTTAACTTTACTTCACATGAAGCATTAGTTTCGTTCCCAGTTTTTCATGCTTCTTCATATGCTTTGTAAAGTATATTTGAATTGAAACATTAAGAGTTACATGACAACCTGTATGTTACTGGCAGGGTATATGAAGCGTTGCTTCCGATCGCAAACCGGCGCCATTTTCTTTTGAACTTGCACATCCCCAGCAGCACGGATACATAACCCAATAAGACTGCACCAAAAGGGCGGCAGCTGGCTCGCAGAACGTTGGAGCCGACCTGTGTCGATCCTTCCGAGCACCGCCCCGAGAGATAAGCTGCCTGTCCTCCAATCAGGGAGCGGCGAACCCCGGCACCAGTTGCGCATCGAACCCCGAGCCGGTAATGGTTGTTGTTATCCTGAAATTTGCAATAATTTAGAAAAGGGAAAACTGCACAGCACGCGGCACGGCGCAGAGTGCTGCGCCATAATTACTGGCTCGATTTGTGGACCACGGGCACGATTAGCGTCACCGACGCCGGTCGAATGCCGAGCCGCCAGTCAAAAGGACCCGGGCGGGTAAGGTGCACTCCCGGGGTTTGACTAATAATTTGCCTCCTGCCCCCACTCCTCCGCGATGAGAGGATTTTCCTGAAAAGCCATTTCGAACACACCGCGTGCATTTTTGTGCGGGAGTCGTGACTTGCAAATTGTCCGAGGGAAAATCGTACACCTGCAATTATCCTTCCAAGTCAATCGCCGCTAAATTACACATTACGGATCAATTTTAATGATCCCGAACGACGGTGCCATCCGCACACGATCGGGCGAGCGCAGCGCCGAGCTGGCAACGATTCCCAACTCATTTGCGTCAGTGCTCCCGCGCGTGTGGAATTTCGTTGGCGCGTACATTGCCCATCAAGGATCGATCGGAGCGTCCCGAGCGGACTGATAGAACGAATCCTTTGCGTCCCTTCTGTGGGGCAGTGTGAGTTAAAGTATTTGGGCATTCCTTCCAAAAGGCGTCTACAATCATTATGTTTTGGTGTTTTAATGAACATCCCGGATTTTTGCCAATTTACGATTGGAAATGTGAAGTGTTCAAATCAAATTAATGTAACGCTCGAAGAAATCGGTTCCAATAAAATTAGAACGTATACAGGCGTTTTTTTATTGTTGGTAATGTGAAATAATTCATATTCATATAGAAAGCATATTTTATTCGTGAGATTTTTTTTTTCTTGAATTATTGTGTTTTTCTTGAATTAAATTCCAGAAAACTTGACACCTTACTCGATATTGGCATAAGTCTTACTACTTTGACCATAGACAGGCAGTTGATGACTGGAAAGTTAGAGTCGTGATAAAACCATTACCCCGAGGATATCGGAGTATGATTTTTCCAGGAACACATGCAACTACCCCTCGATTTCTTTCCTGCATTTCGCCAAGTATCCTCGTATTGTTGGAGTGGTTTTCCACAACGCGCTAGCCATCCAATAAGTACACAAACACACTAGCGCCTAGGAAGTGAGGTGCGGTGGAGTGACTATGGCAACATGGGTCCAGCGTGTTGCCCTGTGCAGGTAGAGATTCATCCGACGATGAAATGGATTGCAGCAATCTTGTCAATCGTCTTTTTAAGCTGAAGGAAGGAGCGAACGAGAAAGAATAGCAGTATTTAAGAGAAAAAAAAAGCAGTAGACAAGCAATGTAGAAAGAGCAAACAGGATCGACATTACAGCTGGTACGACGGATAAAGTGGCTTGATGCTCGTTTCTTCCTCCGACAAGGCAACACCGAATGCACCTCAGCAGAGACCGGGAACGCTGCTATGAGCCACTCTGCTCACGATGCTGTCTGTGGCGTGCTGGCAGTTTGTGGCAGCAAGCAAACCAAAGCAAATTCGCGACGGTGTGGTTTCCCGGTTGCTCGATTGGTCGGCAAGGGTTGTTCCTCGAGCAGCAGCCATCCTAACCACCGTCATTACTAGCTGGTGGCTACAGTATGTATTTTTCCTTTATGGGCAAATTAAGTTTCGTGCTGCAATCGTGAATCCGCAACGATGCACGAAGTGCACCTCGCTGCTGCTGCCACGGTTAGACCACGTCCATAGAACAGCTAACTCTCAGCTGATGCTGCACGGGCTTGTCTGTCGGCGTTGAGATGCATCAGTGTCAGCTTTTCTACTGCGAGAGTTTGTGTCCACAACCGTCCACAACGTGCGCCGCAGTTTTCCCCGCTGCCCCACCAATCATGATTCATTGGTAGTGGTGGCCGCCACGTAGATTGTCGAGTAATTGAAACGATTTAATTTTCAGTTTATCAAATTACATCCCACCTTGAACTATCTGGACCCGACCCGACCCGGAGTATCCCGGGCTTATAACGTGCCAAGTCGAGACTCTCGCCATGATTAATGGGTAGGAGTGCTGCAGAAAAGGTCCTGTGGGTAAAACGTGAGATGGTCAGTCGATGCTGGACCATCATCGTGCCCTCAAACTGCTCAGTAGTCCCGCAGTCGGCGCGGCAGCAGGTACTCTGCGGATATGCATGATTGAGGTAATTTCTAATTTCAAACAATAATTACTTCTGGCCTGTAATTCGCACTACATAGATCGATCGGATGATTGCGTAGCGTAATTGTCACCAAGTGATAACATTTGATGCTGCTTGTCGATATAGGAAGCGGGCAGGTGGGTTAGTGGATTTTTGGGGAGATAGGACATTTTAATTAAGTTCTATTTATATATTTGGGACCAGGTGGCAGTATACTGAAAGCAATTTTGCAATCTGCAATATCGCACAGAAAGGTAACCTTTGAAATGCGAGTATTAGAAACTAATATATTGTATATGAATATGAATATATGAATAGGATTTGAAATTTGGAAACAATTTTTTTTTGTTATAACTATCGCATCTGATACACACAGACTAAGATAAATTCGATTTTTTACAATGGAAAGATTCCCAAATTTTGGATTCAATAAAATTTCCATAATTTTTATCAGTCCAATTCGTTTGACTCCTTTTAAGACATGACTACAACGAAAAACAAACGTTCCTAGTTGCCGCAGGCATTCTTCCGCAAAAGGACAATCAATTCACCTCCCGTTCGCTACTTCTGCATTAATAGTAACATCCAGTTTGGTGCACGGTGAAAATGAAGGAAAGGTGACCGGATTCGGAATGGATTGATCGCGCGTGCGCCTTCGAGCGACGAAGCACCCTCGGGCAATGGCAGAGGCAGTAAATGACCATCCTACGGCCTGCCAGCCCTGTTCCCTTTGTTATCGGCGTGTGGCATAAAATGAACGATTGGTTAGTGCTGAAGGGAGCCGGGCTTCCCTTGGCGAACGTGCTGATGAGCGGTGGATCCTTTCGGAAGTCGTGAAATGGCGTCCCGATTTCCGCCGCATAAGACGTCGCCCACGAGTTGTTTGATGCGCTGCAGTTCTCCTGTCGTCCGACTTGTTTCCGCAGGACGATAGCGCGACAACAAAATGGCGAATCATGATTGCGGGGTAGCCTGCCGTTTCTTCCTACCGTTGCGGGCTGCAGCATTAGGTTGGAAGTCCTTTCGGAGTTATCTGCCTTCGTGGAAATGCCTGCAAGTCTGTGTGATTGTTTTCTTAATTCATTATCCTGACAGGGTGCGTTGGGTAGAATTGGCGAAAGGTACAGCACCGCGCGGTCCAAGTACTGCCTCCGGCAATTTCATAGGAAAGGAATCTTGTGCATACCGAGGTTGTACAGTGCTTGGTAAGAGTTTCAGTTTGGCAGCTTTGCCCGTAGTTCATTTGGACTCTAACGGGGCAAAGTTCAGAGCCCGTGCTGTACATACATTACATACTATTTCAAAGAACTCATATGTTCTTTGAGACTATCAATACAAACATGTTTCCCTAATGTTTATGAGGAGTTGTTTGAACAGAAACATTATTCGCGTGTGTGCAGCTTTGGACTTAAACTTTTATCCCATCGCTGTATGAGCATCGTTGCAACTACTGCGTATGCATCTCCATTTTCCAATAAATCCAGCACATATCTGCCATCGCCAATGCAGAGCCGATCACAATCCATGCAATCGTTATTGGCATCATGATTGTGGTAGTCATTATCATCATCGTCATCGTTGTTGTCGGCATCGTCTTTCCGGCCAGCAGCATCGAGCAATACTAACGAAGCACGGGGTGGAAGAGAAGGGAATGCAGCAGAAACGGCAGCCGCCGCAGCGTTGGCTTTACTTCATTGCTGGCGCTGCAGCCGCGAGCGCATCGGTGTTGCATCCGCACGGCACGACGGGCAGCGCCAGCGAACGCCAGCGATCGTCCGCGCCAACTGGTGTAACGGGTGGTGTACATAAGAAGGTGTAATAAGCATAAAAATGTCCGTGTATACACACCGAGTAATGCAATGGCTCAACCCGAGAGTGAGACGAACGCATTGTGCAGCGCGACCCCGCGGGGAGGACATCTCGGTGGCATGTAATGTGTATGTTTGCGAGAGAAAGAGCGAACCGGTGGTGTGGAGGAAGTTTTTACACACACACACACACACACACACACACACACAGGCGCACGGCGCAGGACCGCGAGCGGTTGCACTTCGCGGCAATATGCGTCGCGTTGCATTGTGTCGGCGGCGTTCCTCCTCCGGTAAGATATTGAACATGGTCTTCCCCAAGCGGCTCCTCTTCTCCCGTGGCTTCTGGCGTGTGTGTGTGTGTGTGAGTAAGGGTAACAACAAGAAGGAGAAGACAGTGTGGAAAGGATGGAAGGGCATAGTTGCAGCCTCCGCATTCGTCTGATTGGTGGTGACCAGTGCGGTGCATTGGCCAAGAAGCGCAAAAAAAGCGAAAAACAAAACCTAAAAAGAGTAGCCATAGCAAAAGGCGAGAGTGTTTTTTCATCAAAGCAGAGAGAAGGGAAATATGAACGAGCAAAAAAAATCCACTCGAAGCTTTTGTCTTTGGGCTGCCGTGGAATGCGGTGGTTTACACGGTAAATGAAAATGCATCCCTCGACGGAGCGCTGGGTGCAGTCGCGCACCGGATTGCACTCCGAATTTTTCGGGATAAACGTGGTACTGACGGTGCGGCCGTGTGCGCACTGCGTAAACCCACCATCGGGTCTTCCGGCCCCCGAATCCCGTACGTTGCCGGTTTCAGGTGTGCCTGCAGGGCGCGAATTGATTTTCCAGAATAAAAATTTATGCACACTCCCGAAGATTCATTTGATTTTGGGTTTTTTTTTTTTAATTTTATTTTTCGTCCTTGGGAGCGACGCCAGTGGTGGGGTTCGCCACGGTACCGAGAGTGCTTCTGCTACCAAACTGCACCTAAACCCCCCCGGGGGGAAGTTTAACGGCCGGTGGATGGATTCGTCGATTTCCCAACGGAAGAGTACCAATTCTGATTGGTTTACGAGTAGTGTTTAAACTCCGCTTTTTATGACCAACTTTCGTTGGTTCCTTGCTGCAGTTAATGAGAATAATGAAGTTTTCTTCAGTTGAACTGGTGCAATGTGAGAAGGAACAGGATTGAAAAGTGGATTACCATGACACTGCATCATTACAATTGTTTCCGGCACGAACTGTGTATGTCGATATGTTCCCGCTGCTGGTATGCAGATGTTGAAAAGTAAACTATGACGGTACAATCGAGTACTCTGTGAAATAATATAAAACGTTGAGTTGCACATTAACAGTGGAACAGAACAGACTGTGTTTCTCATTCTTTTAGGCTATTTAACTATTCCAACAGCTGATTCGTTTTCATTTAAATGTGGGGATAATGCTTTTCGTGATATATTTTTAAAGGTATATAGTAAATGTATTTAATAGCTTTAAAAGTTCTGCGGCTTTCTACATTGCTTCATGTTATCAAGATTCATTGATGAGGCTGACCTCTCATTCATTTATTATTTATTCAAATAGGTTGACCCCTTCAAAGTGGAGCGCAACGACCGGCACGAGATAGAAACCGGAGATGGCATGTTCAGATCGCCCCGACACGGAAGGGCATCTCACGCAACACACATATCACAACCGTCGTCAGGCGGTCATCAGCACTAGACCAACGTCCTGGACAGCATGATTATAGGTCCGTGATTTGAACTCTCATTTTTCTGTTAGCCATGAAACGGGCAGGATCAGATCTGAAGGCGAGAGAGTGAGGTAGGTTTTTCTGTTTCCTTTTTTGAAGCCCCCATGTACCCAGTTAGACTCATTCATACACTGTTGTAATGTTGCTGAAGGATCGGTAAAGAATCCGTTCTTGAAAGAGTTTCTAAAACGTCATCATTATAATGACATAAAACAATAATGGTGCCCCTAAACATGATGCTTTAATAATGATGGATAATTAGAATCAGTTTTTTTTCGGGCCCGATCCTCGGCCGAGGGTAAATGTGTGAGAACAAACCTTGACTCGTCAGGTCGGACGGATTATGATCACTCATCAGCGATCGTCAGTGGGCCACCTCAGCGGGAACAGTGGGGCGAAAAAATGAACCTGCGAAAGGCGAGCCCTTTTTCGACAAGGATCGCGCCCGACCTCGGCAGGAGCCCCGTTTGTGCGACTACAGGCTAAGCCGAGGCGGCATTAGCCTTCCGATCATTACGGCGACGTGGTTGGCGTGGCTCGGCTTTCGTGCTAATTTTATGGCATATTTCCACGAACACACGAACCGAATCGGCCAGAGTGTACGGTTGGGTTGGAGGTGTGCGATTTCGAAACTCTGATAAACCGCACCACGGGTACATACGCGGATCTATTAATCAAACAAATCTTTCCGATGAATCGCGACGAGCGCACGCTCCAAAAGACGGTCTTTCGATTTTTTCTTCGATGGGTATAATCAAATTAGGACTCATGGGTCCAACGGGGGAGGAAGCTGGTCGAAGGTCCATAATGTTCCGTCCGATTGCGAGGAATTTTTGTTCGATATGTTTCGGATACCACCGGAATGGGAGTCATGCCGAAGGACCCTCTAATTTTCTGGTCGGCGTCGGCATGTGCTGAAGTGTGCTTGCGATATTTTTGGGGCGAGTCCGACCATCTTATCGAATAAGATCACGTGCGCACCATTCGTACATCATATGCATCGTTTGATTGTGGAGTGTAAGTGTTTCTTTTTGTTTGTACGAAAAGTGTTACAATGTTTTCTCAGACCTTTAATCCTTGAGATTACATTTTTGGTAGTATCCTTGTGTTCGAAAGTGAATATGAATTGAAGAACTTCTCCAACTCTTTTAAGAATCCAAGGATGAACACTATGAACGACCTTCGTACCGATGATAAACAAAAGCTAAACAACCGATTCGAATGAAATTAGGGAGCCTATAATTATTACGTTCATTTTTGGGCCCTCTGCCAAGGGAAGGAAAAACATTTTGTTTTTTTTGTATCACCACACCGAGTCAAAACAAAACTAACGATTTTGTGTCTGTCCTTCATCGAGAAGAAATAGAAGACGTTAGGTTTAAAAGTCAAGTGGGGCGATCACGAAGAACGATATGATAAATGCCTATGCTGGGGAATTTCTTTAAGGCCGCTTAGGCGGGGATGCAGGACTTCAGTCAGGTCGCTTGCACGATCAACTCACGATTTCCTAAAAATAAACAACAAAAAAATGCCGAACAGACATCCACCCCCACAATTAGAACGCCAGTTCTTGGACGAGGCGTTGTTTTGTTCTTTCACGTTGGCATTCGCTTCGTGTGGTTTCTTTTTTAAGTGCACTTTTGGTTTCGTTGGAAGTCGCGCAGCACTGGGGAGTACCACCAAAATCGCGAAAGTAAAGTCCGTCCTCGAAAGCCGGCCAGAGGAGCATTGCATTATAATTATCTGCCCGGCGAGCGGGTTTCTACGCTGTGCGAAAACCGAGGTCCTCTTTGTTGGCGCCGGCCCAGGCGAGAGCGTAAAGATTCGGCATTTTTCGACGGAATCGAGGGGGTCCATAACAAGGCCCCCGTCTGAGGACCTCACTTGTAGGCGTCATCATCCGACAGTCCTTTGCCATTCTCGCTTGGTAAAAAGACGACTCCAGCATGGAATCATCGGTCATTGCTACGTCGTCGCTGCGGCGCGTTTATTGCATTTACACTTTACAGAGAAGGGGAAGAGGTGCGTCCGAAGAGTCCACTCATGTTCCATAAAACCGTCGTCAGTCGTGCGTGCTCGATCGTTTGATGGATGCAACATTAGCCGCATTCTCCCGCTCGGGCTCTCAATCATTTGGCCGGTCTGCGGCGCCCGTAGTCCGGCGTTCGTTTTTGCTCACGAAAACTGTGCATACTGTCTGATAACAACCGCCCTAATGATTCGTGGGTGGAGAAGGATACGCCGCTCAGTCTCGGAGACCAAACCAGACCGAGGAGGCTCGTTTGATTCGCTCACTTTTGCTTTGTGTTGTTTCTTCCCGATCGCATGCTGCCATGGGCCCGTAGCGTAGAGAAATTAGATGTGGACTGAGCTTTGCGCGATGTTCTGTGAAAAAGGAGGTTATTAGGGATGCATTTAGAAAAATGCAAATCCGCCGCTAGAGGCTGCCCAGCGACCAGAAAAGCACCGTGAAGCAGGTAACTGAGGCACGCAAATCGAACGGCCTGCTAGTTGGAAAGAGTTTATGCAAAACTGCCCAACAAATGTCGGAGGCCGCTAGGAGGGGCATAACCTTGAGCTTCGATATTGAAACATATTGTAGCAGAACTCCTTCGAACACTCAATTCCGTACATTTAGTAGATGGTTGCAGTGATAGTGGTTTTCCATAAGAAACTGTACCCCTTGACCTCATAACATTAGAAATTGAATTTAAGAGGCAAACTTATATCAAAAGTTATATTATGACACAACGATTGATCTGATCAGTCTTCTGGCAAGTTCATAGTTCTCTTTCGTGGGTTCATACACAACATACTACAACATAAGTCACCCTTACAATGGGCAATCATCTTCCAGTGACATTCGTGCGCGCCGGTAAAAGTGAACGCCTCTCCCTGCAGCCTGGAAGCCATCGTCACATTCAGCTGGAACCAATTTGTGGATAATCCACTTGTAAAGGCAAACCGTTGATTCTTCCTGTCCCGCCACCATCTTCACCACCACCAGCTCTTGACGCATCGCGTTGTCGCCACAGGCCACCCTCGTTGGTCTCGTGCCACGAGATTCATTCGAATGCATGATTTAATTAATTTTATTTTTCGGTCATCGACTTTGCGAGGCTTTATTTACTAAATAAAATGATAAACCGCTCACGGGGATTCATTCCCGGTGGAAACCGACCCGCAATGGCACGCTCTTTGCCAGGTTCCCCTCTCTACAAACTAACCTACGAACAATTTGTGTAAAAAAGTAGAAGAATGGAATACATATCGAGGAGCACTGGTATAATTTGTCCGCCAGCTCTAGGAGGTTTGTTTTATTTTATTCCAATATTTCCTTTTTTTTTGTTGCCTTCTCTGTCGGGATCAATATTCCCACTCCTGCCGACGCCCCACTAGCACGCAAATACAAATTCCGAGCTCACCACGTAACGAAATAGTTTTGGCAGAAACCTGTCTTTAGGGGTCCTAATTTTTTTTCTTCCAGAACGAGGCTCGAGTAACGGGTCTCGATCCTCCCCGAGCTTGGTGAATGGATTTCGGGAATGTCTCGCGAGTGGAAATTCGAGGTCCACATTCGAAGACCCAACCGGTCTAATCTTCACCGATCGGTCCTGCCCCGAAGGAATCGTCGTCGCCATCGTCGTGCGATAGCTTCTTGTGGCGCACGGTGGCCATCCCATTAAGACACTAGCTGCTCTAGCGGAATGCCCCGAAACTATGACGCACTCCGGTCGCTCAACCCAGCCACCATAATAAGAAGCGTGTGCGGGGTCTCTGCGTGGCGTGTTGAGGGTGAACCATTACCTCGAGCGCACGAGGGAAGAGACCACATTCGGGGATGCCTCTTGCGTTCGTGGCTTAGCTCGGGAGCGCAAGCCAGGAGAGGGTCCAGCAATCGGACAACAACGCTTGACATGACGCTGAGGTCCCTCCGATGCCATTGGGTGTGTGTGCCCGATGTCTATGTTCCATTCCACTGTCCGCCCATCCACTTTTCGCCCGCTGCAGGCGCTTGGGATGTGTTTGACGCTCCTCCCCGGTGAGTGGGACTCGCCTCCCCGCGACTGCTTTCACGACCCCTCTACCCGTGGCCGAGAATTGGTCGGTGATTTATATCTGTTAGCACGTGATCGCTTCGAATTATGAATAATGATTTGTTTTATGTTGTGGCTTTTGTTGTTTCGATTTTATGACTTTTCAGGCGCCGCTGGGTGTATTTTTCGGAGTGACCGCGTGGGGCAGACGAGCTCGTTCAATATCGTACGGTTCGGTTTGTCGTGCTTGTTTTCCGAACACACTTCCCCCGGGCAAGGATTGCTGACGACTTCTGCGGGAGCCTTTTTCTTCGGGATTGAAACATTTCTTCTGGCTCTTCTCGGACGTCGGCGTCGATGGCGTCACCCCGACCCAAGAGGGCACCACCGGCGCCGTTTGTGATCGTCCCGTGATTGATTGCTATCGTCACCGAATGGAATGAGAATGATGATGGTAGTGGATGTGGTAGTGCAGACGCATGGCATGCGGTCACATCTGTTCAAATGCCGGCAAGGAAACTTTAAATTCAAACGATTGCTGCTTGATACTGTGCAGCGTGGCTGACCCTTTTTTTAACAAATTTTGAATGAAGTAGAAACCCCTTTGAATTTCGGAGCGGCCACCCCTCTAAGCGCTGCCTCTGCGCTCCTGCTGGGATAATTAGATCGGTTACGGTTGTTTTTCGGGTCGAAACATCAAAGATGAGCGGTGGATTATTATGATTATCGTTCGACGGTTTCAAAGGATTGTTGTGGCGTTTTATAGTTTGATTGCAGGACAACAAAATCTAACATTTGGCATGGGAAGGGACGAGTTCCGTTGCGTCGGAGATAATGAGGCGAATTCTGAACGAATATCAATGGGATTGAATGTTACATTGTCGCATAAACTTTTTGTTTGGATTTATTTTTACTGCTGCTTGTATGCAAATATGTCGAAAAAGAATGCAAAAGCATGCAATACTTTTCTCAACTGATCGACATTATAGATCAAGCTTTCCGGGAAGGATTTCTGATGTCGTTGGTAGAGGATAGAGCCCCATTCAAGTCAGGAATTTAAAACGGGAATTTAGGAATGATTTGCATGATGTTTAGAAATTAAAGTCTGAATGAACTGCAACATCCATAAGTTCCACGAACGAAGATATGGTTAATGATGACGTGTTTGCAAGCATGAATTTCTAGAATTCCCCAAAAGGACCGAAGAAAGCATTTCACCTTCGTCAGATGACCGATCACTTTGTCGATTGCTAAAGAACCAACGAAGGCCAAGGTATCGGGAACCGTATAACGTAGATGCATTTGGTTGAGGATTCTTTACCTGGCGAAAGGGACTTGGTGGAGAATTAAATCGAATAACTCACAAATTGCCATTCTGAGCAAAAATTGGCGCCCATCGCTTTGATTCGCATTCGTCGGCTAACGAGCGATACGAGACGCATCATTTTGGGCAGTTTATGTTTATGCCACGGAGGGGCCGTCGCCGTCATCATCATCAGTGGCGGTCGCGTTCGGACGTCCCGGCAGCGTTGGGAGACGTCAATAAAATGATAGACTTCCCGAGAAAACTAAATTAAATTAATGATTTTATTGATACCAATCACGGTCCCGGGGTTGAAAGACAAACTGTGGCCGGTGGGTGTTGTAAAGGTCCCGGTTCAAATGCAAGAAGGTTGCGTCTTGGTTGGAGTGTTTCAGTGTCCGGAGCGATATTACTGAACAGAACAACAAATAAATAACGGAAAAATAATGCATACTTTTGCTAACAAAAATAAACGACCGGCTTCTTGGCTGGCCGTTTCAAATGCTATCAATAACCAGGACCAAAACCACGAATCCTTTACGCTCCAAAACTCCATGGTTCTGGAGCTCAAACAGACAATAAAAAAAGTCTTTCAAGCGAGGGAGTGTCAGTTGGACCATCGCAATCGGAGACGTATAATTTGATATCAGGGGGAACTGGTGAGCTGAAAAATAAAACGCATTGCTGGCTAGCCTTTTGCCGGGCGCGACGATCGACATCTTTTTTTTTTAGGAGGAATTCAGCAAGGTCCAAATCAAATTCAGATCTTCGCCTCCATCCGGTAGGGCGACTGCTCAGCTTGGTGGCAAACGCCTCTAAAGAATGGTTCAGGTTGTTCTTCTTTTCATTCTTCAGAAGAAGGTTCTTTCGGTGGCTTTTCTCGAATACTTCCCGGTCACGAATCCTCCCGAGAGCGATCCCACCATTTCGACCGACTGGGAATCGCCCCGTGGTCTGCCAATCGGTCTTAGGCGGATAGGGGGATTCGGTGGTTAGGGAAGATAGATGTGTGGCAGAACGACCGAAACACGACAGGTATTAGTAGAACGCTTACGCTAGAACCGGACCGAGACCGATCCCCGACGAATGCAGTCATTCTCAAGGGAACGGGGCGTAACGTGATGTTTCGGTTACTATAACGGGCAAATTGTAGGTGTACGGTTCTCGGTATCGCATGCAGACGAAGGTTAGAATATTCTCCCACGAACAGTGGTGGACAAAAATGGAGCAGGAAAAAGGTTGCTAAATGATGTGCATTTCTTCAAGCGCCCAAAGAATTCTTGAAACGATTTGAATGTCTGTCAATTGGTATACGTTCACTATTACGGCTTGTTGGGAAATTATTATTATATTATAAATTCGAACAAAGACACCCAAGAATGGCTCCACAGAAATATTTTTTTTTAAATCAACAAGTCGAATGTCACCGACGAATTATATGTTAGATTTATAAGGCCCTGTTTTATTCATCTGCAAGTCCTCAACAGCAAACAAAACGAAGAGAAATATTAGCGCAAAAAAATTCTTCTTTTTCTTGAATTTGTTTGTCCTAATCTCGCCCAAGCAAAGGGGAGCAGAAGAAGGAGGCGATTTTCGAATACGCCGCATTCGACAGCTTTGTTTCGAGTGTCTCGTATTTCCTTCATCTCGCCTTTCTAGCGATTCGTGTTGGTCTTCGGTTCGGTTCTCGCGTTGGCGAGAGTCGACACCGAAGCGGGAGAATTAGGTGAAGTGATTTGTACAAAGGCGATCTTGTCGTGGGCCATGCGAATATGCACATCTCGCCCGACCGACGAGGGATCATCATCGTATGATAATTGTCCTGCACGAATTAGACCGGGAGCACCGAATCCTGCGAGGGGCCGCTTTGCGAGAACCGCAAAATATCGACTCCGAAGCGAGGCCAGGTTTGGGTATAATAATCGGTAATAAGGCTACCGGATTTTTTCCCCCAGGAGTCTCTGCCGTCGAGTGGATGGTAGTCCTCGTGCATGGCATGTCGATCAGCTTCATGTCCTGGTTTTTGCCCGGCGCAGACAGACGCATAGCCCAGGAATTGGATTCCAAAATTCCGGCAATAGTTTCAAACCCCGTTTGCGTGGGAAAGCAAATTTTGAAATTCCCATATAGGCATGGCCGCTTTTTGCCGCTTGACGGGGGAGAATAGATGGCTGGAAACTGTGGTCGGCGTATTCTGGTAGCAGTGTTGTGGAAAAAGTCATCACTGGCCACGACCGTGGGGCAAACGGTGGATTCGGCACTGGCTCTATCTTCTGTCCGGCGTCCCGCTTTTCCGCGCCGTCACAGATCACAGGACCTGCGGGACGATGGATTTGTTATGCTTCGAAAACAGCCCATAGCCATTGTGGTCGAGTCGGAACCCGAGCGGATGGCGTGTGGCTTCGGTGCACTAGCCAGGCAGTAGTTTGGTTTTTATTTTTTTCGTTTGCAGTGGCAGAACCAGGCTGCAGGGGCCAAATGTAGCCATGTGAAAGGTTTAGGTTTTGGGCCAATGAATTTTTAATTCTGGTCGCTCCGGGCTTTGCGGGTTGGGATTAATCACAAGTTCATGGCATTTGCGTATAATTTATTGTTTGATACAAACTTGCAAAAAACGACGTTTTTAAAATATGTTAATCAATAGGCGTGTGTGTTGAACAGCGTCATGTTTTCGAAACCACATGCTGCTGTTTTAATATGTCGTATAATAATAATATTTTCGTTGCAGTTTTTCAGTCTGTTCAATTGATTTCAAATAAAAATACTGGTCATTGGGGGATAAAAGTACACATTACTCATATAGATTGCGGGTTTCGAAACATAATAAGCCACAAATGAAAGCTTTCTGTAATTGCCAAGTGATTAAACGGTTAAAAGAAAAATCAAAGGCGACAATTCGACATTAGAACATTGTCAATTGCTGGTTGCAACATTGTGAACAGTCGATTACTTCTTACCGCAGCACTGCTTCTTACGGATTCTATATAATTGCTGCAATTAAATCGTCGGTTGACTTCATCCCGATCTGATCCCGAAGGCCGATCTCGACCAATAATGACGGTGCAATATACCCGACTGCATCGTCACACATTTTATTAGCAGCCATTACTAACTCCTGCTGCACAATGTTAACTCCAGCGGGTGATCGGATGACTGCAATTCGATCCTGCCCCAATGTATCCTTCGTGATCGTCGTTTGGAGAAGAGTTCTCAGGCCCACCGGGATCCCCACGCATATCGATTAAGCGGTAGCCTCGGGTGGGTTAAAATGGCGCAATACCCTCGCGCAGTACCGAGGTCTTTAAGCGTTTCCAGGAACGTGGAACCGTTCTTGGGGACTCGCAAGTTCAGAAGTTGACTGCCGATGCGTAATGATTGTGCGCAACGAAAGTATCCCTCCCAGGATCGCTGGCTGGAGTGCGCGATCGGGACGCCGAGTCGAATCGCGAGCCAGTGGATGTAGTTCGCGCGACCCGAATAATGATTGGCAGCGTTGAGGAGTTGCCGTTTTCCACCTTCGCATGCGTTTTTTGCTGTTCCATTTGAAAGCCCGTACACTACAATTTGGATGGCGCGATTCGCCCCGAACCAGCACGAGTTTGCGTGTTCGCTCGGGGGAGTACGAGAAAAATGCCAGAAAAATGGCCTCCAACCTCGCTCCGATGCAGCCGCTTACCGTTTGCCCGTCCGTTCCTTCCTTAAGTGGCAGCTAGAGTACTGTACCTATTTGCCACCATCGTGTCCATCACGAGACCAACTCCGGGGCCCGCCCGGCAAGGATCGCGTAATTTCAACCTCGGGATTGCTCACGGGATCTGTGGGTATTAGTTCGATTCGCTAAAGTTTTCCCGCCAACAGCACCGACCATCGTTCAAGCAGTGAAAAGAGCGCCTGCCAATTCCAAACGGCTCTCCTGCTCCTTCCCTACTGATACGGAGCATAATTTGAAGCGGTTTCATAATGGTTGGCAAACGCCTGAAATGTTAATTACGAGTTGCTTTCCGCGCAACAACACTACACGCCACGTTGCCCTTTATAACCGCGTCTGTGGTTTTTTAACACATTTGTTTCACTTATCTTGAAGTTGGCAAGAGCGAAAAGAACTTTTGATATAAATTGAAAAGAATTGTTGGAAGAAATGCATCACAGGGCATTCCAGACATTTCAGAGTGGTTCAAGATCAACTAACTATCAAATCGTGATGTGCATCGTTCAAATTTCCACCCACCGTTTCCTTCCGCAGCAAGCCTTGACTGGAAACACGTCATGCAGACGGGTTCAGGTGCAGGTCGCGCAAAAGTATGCAAAGTTGGCACCCCGAGGATGGTCGCAAGTGGTTATGTTGTGTCATTGTTGCGCGAGCGTAAAATGTAAATAGAGTTATTTTTACGCATGAATAATAAAACAAATTGTTTTCCCAAACCGAGCCGGTTCCGAGTAGGGGGAAACGCGACGGGTCTTCTCAAGTTGCGGCACTAGAAACACAACGGCGAGACGATGGAATGGAACCCCTTCACGCCCAGTGGGTGGTGCAAGTGTTGGGGTGTGAGAACGAGTCATTGAATTGAACCGAAAGGGAAAACCGAGAAGGCGTTAAATGGTATTTCACAGCACGATATTTGCCGTGGCAGGAGCATAAGGATGAACTCGTCGCGAATGCAGCAATGCTACCAACGTTTCATTGTGCGTCATTAGATTTCGTTCGCATCTCAGCAATTGCAGACGCCAGGCGGAATTGAAGCACTCGAGAGGATATGCTCATTAGCAACTGGCGAAGGCTCAAGACCTACGCACGCATCATTCATCTCCGGACAATCTCAGGATGTCGTTTGTTCGTTATCGACCGTCATGACATAAAATACTTTAAGACTGCTTGAAGATTGAAGAAAACTTATAATTAAACTTAATACATGGATTTGGATATAAAAAAAAATGAAATAAAGTGTAAGAGAAAGATAGGAGTTTGTTGACTCGTTTAAAAATCGTCGTTAAAACTCGCCTATCGCAAAAGCAGCTGTTTTAAGCCATTTCTAATTCGATCCACGTAGAGATAGCTGAACGATGGATTCTTTGAATGATAAGAGTTGCATGAACCTTCATAAACGGAAGGACGCGATTAATACACTGCATAAATTAATATCCGTGCATAAATGGTCCCTTTTCCGGTTTGGTTTTGAACGCTGCAATAGAACATCAGCTGAATCACAATTCGCTGCAGCAACAAAGTCAAGATGGGCCGTGCTAAACATGCGCCAAACGTCAAACGCGTTATCTTCCCCAGCGGATCTGGCTTCACGTAGCGATTGCGTTTGCGACGAACGAAGGTTGTACTCAAACCTCACAACCCATCGAGTCGCAGGTTTTATGGTCTTTTAAGTGCTTAATTAGGTTTATCGTACCTTATCAGAGAGCGTCATCATCGTCATCGTCATTGCAAACCCATCAAGCCGTTGTTGGTGGCTGAAGGGAGGGAGTAGGGTCGTCATAATCGGCGGCGATGGTTGGGTCTTTGGTTGATTTTCCGCTTCGAGTTCCACTCACAGGACACGCGGATGTTCTATCCTTTACTCGGTTCCGGTTGGATGCGCCGTAATAGGCTTTTCACAAGTTCTCTTTAAAAATCGAGCGAGAAAGAGGGTGAGAAAGAGTATCGAAAAGGGGAAGAACGTCCTTACCATCTCGGGACGAACATCCAAACCCCTTCTAGGAGTCGCGGATAAAAACGAGGGGACCGGCGAAGTTCGGCGATCATTCCGTGCTATCTGTGTATGTAAATGAGACCAGCAGGCGTTTTGGTGCGGAGGTTTGTACAAAACGATTTTGCAACTCCCAAAAAGACCCTTCCACGGTATTCACGTGGGGTTGGTTTATCGAAGAAATTATCACATTACCATCTGTAGAAAGACCGCTCTTGCGCACGTACGACACGCCGTTGGACGCAACTGGAGAAGGTTCCTTTCGGCGGTGATGAAAGGGCACGGGCGCGTATGGTCGAGCGAACGCAGGCACGCACGCACGAGGGCACAAAACATGTTCATGTGCTGACCGCAGACCATCAATCCTCATCGAACGGCACACGCGCTCCGGAAAGGAACAAGGTTAGGACTTCATCAACAACGGTACGCGCAACGCGAGTACGTACCTAATTAAATTTCATAAACTAATTGGCTAATCGATGCGTTTTTCTTACCTGTCCGTGTTTTCCCTTCTTCATGGGATGGATTTTCCCTTCTACTAGTGCGCTAACCGGATCTAATCGATGCTGATGGTGAGTTGGCAGACGTGCTGCACCACCACTCGGAAGGCGTGTGCGCGTAAACACGTACCAACGCGCTGCAAAAAGGGGGCTATCCAGGAGTTGGTTATTATTATGATTAACAGCAACGGCGTTCATCTCATCGCTCTCGCGAAGCAGTCTAACGTCTTGCTGCTTAAATGTACTCCATGTGGCACGCACGAAGGAAGTGGCGTTTTTTTTTGGTTTAGCACAGGGGCCCATTATTAGGAATGATTCTTGTTCGGAACGTCGAGAGTGGATCAAAGCAGCAAGAAAAAAATGTCTTACCAATGTGGAGTAAGTGCGAAAAGCATACTGAATGATGGTAGTTTTGCGAAAAACGTGCATGATAATTGAAGCTGCATCCTACTTGCTTTCAATAAGCAAAAGGGGGTGATTTTTTCGTAGAAAAAATAACTAATTCTACAAAGGAAAGGAGGAACATCCTTGGTAGGATGTCGGTGGAAAAGACCCCGGCTCAACAAAAAAACCTGGTTCATCTCGCGAATGATGATGTTTGGCATCGGGCACGTGGCACCGGTCGGATCAAAACTGGGCGCGAGATCCGATACTACGTAATGATACTTTATTTTCCGACTGAAATGGAGCTGGAGTGCTGCTTTCCTGACTCGCGACTCGTCTAACATAACTGTTCCATTTGGAGAGGATCTTAAAAAATTTGGCCTTTTTGCTGGAGTTCTGTTTTACGGTTTACAACCCGTTAAAAACGAATAAGTTGAAACATTGATGACAGGGTTAAAGTTTGTATTAATTGAATCAAGGATGTTATCAAACTTGTCTTTGTGTCGGTGAGTTCAAGATCATCAAGGAAACATCTTCTCAAGCATGATAGGGCCTACTGAGAAAAAACGTACCAGAACCCATAGGGGAATGGGTTCGTTTTTTATTTTTGCACTTTTGTAACACTATCCTTTTCGGTTGGATATTGATTTCAGTGCGTCACGTGTTGCTCGTTGAAAACCATCAACGGATCAACGGTTGGCAGCGTCTCTGCTTGGATCCGCTTTCCTCCAATTCGTCCGTCCGGTTCAGGAAACGAACCTTGCGCCGCTGTATTATGCTGTAATTAAGTGGTTTTGTTGATATTGGATCAACCGTCAAGCACCCCGTGTCCCCGAACCAACGTTGTGCCCTTCACCCTCCATCGGTGGCAGCGTTTTTCCAAAGGGAGGGCGAAATGAGGCACGGACGTCGTTCAATGTTGACGCAAACAGGCACCCGTTGTCGGTGGAAAATAATGTTTCTTCCGCCTGACAAGTGGGGCGCGACGTTAGACCCGAGTTTTCCGGCAAGTGCGCCGTGCTCGTGTGCGACCAGCGTTGGAGTGTCTCTCGATTTCCGGATTAAGAGTCCTGGGAAAGTCCAGTGAAAGTGTGGTCGATTTGCATGGTGGCGGTCGGCTGAGAAAATAAGTCAAAAAATATCCTTTCCAAACTCTCCTCTCCGCAGAACAAGTTCTGCCCAGAAGGACATCCCAAGGAGGAGCTACAGCGGGACGAAGAGCAACCCAACCATGCGCCACAAGTGTCACTTCCGGCAGTAGCTGGACGCTTCGTTCGTGGAAACATGATAAATCAATTTAAAATCTTCGCTTATCCTATAATTTATCAGCCAGCTGATGCTTTCTTCGTGCGATTTTCTTTACTTACTTCCTCCCCCTCTTCCGCTCACAAACGCGGACGCGGTTCCGAGAAGTTTTAAACGCTCCTCCGTACGACAGACGGGAGGCCCGAGCAGGGAAAAATCCCCCCGAGGAAATAGCTTCCAGAACACCGCCGGCGCCAGTCCCATGCTTTTCTTCCCTCGCCCAGCAGTCTGGTCGGGTTCCGGTGACCGAAACGGAAGTTTTTAGTAACAATCATCGCACGCCAACGACACCGGAGACACGGCCGAAGAGGTGAGCTTTCGGGCCTTGGAGGCATTTTTGTAAACAAGTGCTAAAATTCGCTCAGCAGCGCACTTACCATACGTTTTATCGTATCAATTTTCACTAATTGATTTCTTTTTCAACTAACGGTAGCGTGGCAGCTTGAAATGGGTTTCTTATTTTACATTTCCAAGAATGGGATAGTTGTAGCAGCTTCAAGGATGAAAAAGATTTTCAATGTTTTTCTGAAGCAACTAGTATTGTTTCTTGTATTATGCTACAGCTGTTATACAGCTGTTCATATATGAATTTTGTGTTAATTTGCAAAAGTAAAATTGTGTTTTATATTATTTTTCCGTTAAATATTCAAAAATATATTGTTTTTAGGCAATAGATGAATTCACATTAAATTAAATAACTGATTCTGATTTCGTTAACCCAATAGTCATTTTTATTGTTTGCCTCCACAAACTTCCAGAGAAAAAAATGAATAATGCATTCTTTTGAGCATAATTTATGCAAGCCAGGCAATCAACGCCATCAATTGATGTAACAATACAGATGCGTCCAATTTGGACGTGGATGAGGCTTCCCGTTCCACGCGAAACCCCATCATTATGCTCATCATTTAGGCTAACTAATGAATAAAATACCATCTCTACCAACCTCTCTCTCTCTCTCTCTCTCTCTCTCTCTCTCTTTCTCTCTCTTTGCGGGTCCAAAATGCGCCATGGTATGGTGGCACCGGCGGCTTTTCCTTTCGGTGGCTTGTCAAATCAATTAAAATATGAAATAAAAATGAAATACCGAAAAGCTATAATTTGTTCACTCGCGTTATGCATTTTGCATCCATTTGCTACTCACTATTTCATATTGAAGTTCGGTGGCTTCTGTGCGCCGCGGTTGTTGGTCCAATTTGATTGCGAAACTGACTTATAGCTTATAGCCTGCAAAGTCGCACGCCTAATGGTAAAGTGTAGGGTGTCTGTCCTCCCGGGCCTTCATTCCATCCTTCGGTGTTGGATGAGGTTTGATCAAACGGGCTCGAGAATAAGACAGAGAACGGTAGGGGCATTCATTTTGAACTTATTTGCCTTTAATTGATGGAAAATATAATAATGCTACGGCTTAGTCAATAGTGGCATTTGCTAATGAACATATCACCAACTGCAGACGTCGGCATTTCGCTTCTCCGTGATGGGCGTTTGGGGCGATCGGCTTCTTTCCTTTCCTTCGAATAAAATATATACAACACTACCGTCGGAAAGGATGTCGTGCGACCCACTGCTGCGAGGCGAATGCATGAATCGGAATTTCGGGTGTCCTTTGTTCTCTCTCGAGAGAGGTCCCGAAACCCTCGAAACGTCTTCCGCCCTGATGCGCCCTTCCTCGGCGGGGGTCGGCACGCGCTTGACTTTGAAAAAAAAAGGAAAGCACTGCGCTGTCGTGGGTCTCCCGAGGGCCTGGTTTTTCGCCACGGGTGGTTTTGCTTTTGGTGGCGATCGAGCGGCATCTTCTTCTCTCCCCACCGGGGGGCGTCTCGATGCGCTAAAAGTCGCCCAAAGGAGTCGCCCAAAGCAGTCGCCCTCGTCGCCCAGTACACACGCGCCCCGAATGTCATATTTTTTGGCAACGAATTAATCAAGCGGCCTCGCCGGATTCTCCGTCAGGGCTTCGCGTGACGCGCTTTCCCCGTGTGTGTGACCGTGGGTTCCGCTCAGGATCACAGGAGGGCATAAATTTAAGCATAAAGGCCGGTCACGATCGTCTTGGCTTGAAACATCGTCTCAGGGCGATGCAGCAGCGATTTGTTTGTCCCGGTGACTGCTGCTGATTAATTTTATTGCGATCTCTGTGACCCCCTGCCCGTGAAGGTGGAGATCGCAATAAAATCGCGCCGAAATGAGTTAAGTGCTGCCTTTCGATGGTGTTGAAAATGCAGGCAAACAAATCCTGTTGGCACATAAATGTCATTGTAAACTGAATCTGTGCCCAATTCTGAAGAGAATTGTCGCTTTACTTTGATGTTAATAATGTTTTTACTGTTGAAGTGAACACATGGTTTTGATCCGAACAATTTGAAGCTTTAGTTTTCATGAATTCGATAGCCACGATGTGTTTCAACATCCTTGGGCTCCGGTTTTTGAGTGTTTGATGTCAATCTCTCTCCAAAGGTGTTCGCGTGCGGCATGCAGAGAAATGGCTTCGCCAAATTGCTCCACACATCATGATGCAGTCAAACTTTTTTGATCCGAATAAGACACATAAATCATACGTTCAGGCTTGCGCCTGCCCTCGTTCGCTACGGCCTAAGAAATCAGTCAACCAGCAAGCGGCACATTCATCACACAGTATCGCATCGCGTTACGAAAACGAAACATGGCACGGCTAAAACAATTTGGATATCGATAAATTATCGTCGCCCGGTGCTCGTTGTTATTATGATGATTATCGTTATTATTAAAACTAAATCTTCGCCACAAATTATAACCCTCTTCTTCCGCGGGGCTCGCCGTGGTCCGCCAGCAGGCGGACCACACTACACCGCTGTCACCATTCGATAATGATTATCATCACGAGGATCGCGGCACGGGACCTGCTCGGACCTGGTCAGGTTGTCCCTTGCACAAGTCGCGAGTCCGTCAGATCGGCGCAGCACACTCGATATGGAAACCAATCGAACCTGGAAGCACACGACTTCCACCCGTGATGTGTGACATGTCTGTTCTGCCCTTCCTTCTCTCTATCGATCTCTTTCTAACTCTCTCTCTATCTATCTCGTTCATTGTTTCTTGATGGGATATCGTGAGGAAGAGTTAATCTTGATACGATTTCGCTTTTTTGGGACGAGCAACATAAATAAATTATTCCGTGATAGACAGCTAAATTGTTTCGATTTTAGTGGCCGAATTTCTGAGTAAACGTCCGGCGTGTTTTGGGTTGGAAGGGGCGAAGGCGAATCCGTGAGGAAGAAGTGTTGTACACTTTTCCACCGATCTGAAGATTGCACTGTAAAAATAACATTTAATTTTGTTTCTAGGTTAGTTTGTAGTTGTAAATGACCATTTTCTTCTTTATATATTTCACGTCCTATTTCACGTTCGATTTTCGAGACGCACCTGTCTTAGTCGCGATTAACCTGATTCCCTGACGTTGTATTCCATTGCCTCGTCTGAAATTGCCACATTTTGATCGGATGATTTATGGCAGCACTGTTGAGCACTTTGCTTTGCACAAATTTCGGAGCGCATGATTGCGTTTTGATTGAATACGAATAAATCTAAAGCGTTTTCGAAAACACCACCCCTGATGGATGGGGATCGCTCCATGTTTCTCAGAATTAACCCAGACGGACGGTTCTGTAGCATTTCGTGTCTCGCGGGGAAGCGAAGCCAACATTAAGCCAAGGGTTCAATCGCGCAAGTCCGCTGCAGGTCCGGATGTGCCGACTACGTTAAATGAGGTGTCAGCTGAGGTTTGAGCAAATAATTGGCAGACAACTGCTTCCTTCCGTTTCCGTGGAAGTAGGATCGCGGCCCGCACTAGATCTGCGTGTGGCGTGACTGAAAGGGCTGCCAGACCCTTTGGCAAATGCGGGCCGTCCATCCTAGATCCCAAACCCGCTAAGATTGAGCTGGAAGTTTGGTTCGATTCGGACGCCTGTTGCGCGAGAAAAAAAAGAGCCGCGCCCCGAAGGAAGCTGCGATTCCCGCGAAACGCTGCAAGGTCTCTTCTATTCATTAACGGTGGCATCCGTTCCGGATTGGTCAATTTTGCGTCGGGGACCGTCGGGAGGAAGTGCGTTGTTCCGGAATCTGCGTAGTGATTGCAGCGGAAAAGTTGCATTCAGCGCTTCCGGTGCAGTTTGACCGAGGTCATGTCGGTCATTTTCAGTCATTTCATCATACATTTCCAGCCAGCAACGCTTACCGAGCCCTCCCGCGTGTGTGTCTATGTGCGTGTGCCGCTTTCGGGTAGCGGGAATGGAGGTTTTGCGTACGTGCGCTAAATGAAATTCCCTCCAGCGAGACAGCACACGCTGCCGCATCACATATCGTTGCGCAGACAACTGCAGCTGATTTCGGTTCCCTTGGTTCCCACCTCCCATCGCCGGATGTCTGCCGGGGGCCCGGGAGTCACGCGAAAATTGCCTCGGCGACTAAAAGGAATCCACAGGAAACGAACGGATTGCAAATTGAGTCGCCCTTGTGCGCCATGGGCCGGGGGTCGTCGTGGTTGCCCGGGCACTACAACCAACGCTGGAAACAACCTGAAAGCAATGCAACGCACTGCAACCTACGGTATCGCCAGTGCACCCGTAGAAAGCAACAAAAAAATGACGAGTCTCGAAGGAAAAAAAGGAACCGAAAACAATCAGAAACGCAATTTTCGCTGCCGAGCCGAGGTCGGTCGAAGTTTGGCGTATCGGTTCGGGAAAGTGGAGAATTTGATTTCCTCCGGGTGTCAACCCGCCTGATGGTGTTCCAGCAAAGTTCCATCGGATGGTATGCGTTTCACGTATGCAGATGATCGGTGTGTCTATTTTCGTGTCCAGTCTTGATGCTGAAGCGCTCGCCAGTAGCACTAACTGCAGGATTGGTTGGTGTTTCGTAAATTGGTGATTGCATTTTTCCGAATATTCTAAGAATCGATAGATATAACTTGCGACTCTCCTATTTGATAGACAAGATTTCTCGGTATTTCGATATGGACTTTTTATACGAAAAGTCTATTCGCGTAGCAGAATTTAGGAACAAAAACCCTATTCCCTCCATTATTCCTTCCTTCGGCTCTAGGTGGATCGACAGTCGACAAGAAGTTATCAATTTCCCGTTCTCTCCTGCAACACAGTTTGACCGCCGTTTCGGGCATGGTACACGTTTCCCAGGCACCTTGTCGCTGATCCTTACGGTGTTTTTGTTTGGCGAGGACACAAAACAGTTGCGCTGCCTCAGGAGCGAATCCCGCCCGGCCTGGGAAGCTCGCTTGTGCGAACAACGCTCGGCTGTTTGCTTGGCCCTGGTATGAAAGACGCACCATGTTTCCGCATGCAGTCCAATTCACACACACTCGGGAAACGCGTGGTGCATGCGATGGGAACCGGACTCTGTATGTACGCCGCGGCACGTGACAGAAATTCGTTAAACTTTCGAGATTATTAAATTCGGCTCGGTCTAGGACCAGGCCTACCCGACGCCCGAGGGTGTCGTTGGTAGCCCGGCGAAGGAGATATTAGAACCAGGAGTCCTTGTGCGCTCGTTCAGATCAAGCTTAATGAAAGTCAATGGGAATGGCGCACGTCGCATGACACTCCTTCTCTCTCTCCCTCCCTCTTCCTGTGCGGCTTCGAAAAACACTCGCCACATGACGAGCTCCACCCGTTGTAGTCGTTGGTTTCGATTTCGACTTATTAATTTATCGCCCAGGGACCTTCACATGTTGTTGGCCTTAATTTAGTTCATCTTCAACAAAAAAAGAAAACAACAACTGTGGACTCCTAATAATTTTCGCCGTAACTGCCCACACTCGGAATACTAATTGTTGGCCGGCCTCCTTCCTTCCTTTTTAGTTGGTGGGAATCGCGGTCGCCAATTTGGCTGCCGTTTGACAGCCGTTTGGCAGCTGGTATCAAAAGAATTTTTCCCGGGATCCTAGTTGACCGGCAAACAGCAGAAGTTGCATTCTACAGCATTCAAAGCAGCAGCAGCAGCAGCAGGGCGCTAATATAGATTCCACTCGGTTTTCCCGGGGGCGCCCGATTTCCAGCAACAGCATTCGCCTCATTTAGCAACACAATTTTAGGTCCTGCGCCTGATGTGTGGTGATATAATTAGAAAATTATTTGTGGCATTTTGTCAGAAAGGAAGACCAACTGCGCGCGCCTTACGCGACGCGCTCCGGACGACGCAATCCGGTTGCGTAGCAGCACAGCGTTGCCGTAGAGTCTGTCATCCCCCTCGAGGCTGAGGGCTGACGGATGGTTAAGAGAGTGATTATTGGTTATTATAGCCCCCATTTTATCATTTTGGGACCCCTCGGGGTAGGACCACGGATTTCCTACCAAACAAGCTACCGTAGAGTGGACATTCGGGAGAGAGAGCGAGGGAGAGCTAGCGGATGACGCTCCGACAGCGTCATAATCGTCACATCACTGCGTCAGCGTGGCCGTCAGTGTTGCCAAGTGGTGAGATTTCCGTTACGGAGACTCCCAATGCCGCTCGGGGCCAAGGACCGGGGCAGCATGCAGCAGCAGCAGCAGCAGTTGCAGTGCGGTGTCCAATTCATTAGGGCTCTCTAATAAGATGAAATTGATCCCATGCAAGCCACCCCCGGAAGGCACGGAGGTGTTGATCGAAATTGCAGTCCCAACCGAAACGAAACAGCAACAAAAAAACGGGTTGCAGAGGGGGCCAACTCGTGCAAAAGCGAAAAAAATTCTAAATAAAGTCCTGCAGCGTTTGTGGTCCAAAAAAAAAAACGCATCCACGGCCTGATGCAAGACACAAAAAATACAGCAAACCATATGGTAAAACCTCCACCATTTTGGCGAGTTGGCCCTTCTGGGTGGGTTTGCTTTTTTATCCCCTGTGCACCGGGCTACCGGGCTTTTCCGAGCCCGCATAATTTCGCCTAGCTACCGGAGGGCAAATCTTATAAAAATCTTTTTCGGGTCCCGCGTTCCAAGAGAATGGATTTGAGGTTGTGTGTGTGTGGGGGTTCGCGCGTTAGTTTTATTGATATTCTTTTGCCTCTATCGCGCCCGATTGCATTCGCTACCTTCGCATGGGGTTTTGATGAGCCATTTTTCTCCGGGCGATGGCCGTTTCTGACGATATAATAACACCGCGCGTAATTCGGGTTGAGCCAGCAACAGCTGCGCCACGATTGGGATGCTTTTAATTTCTTTCCAGGACCTTTTTCTTCTAAGCTGGTCTACGAAAGGGCTAATGAAAAGTGCATAAGAGGAATGGAAAAGTGTGCGCAACGTGTTCTTCAGTGGTTTCGAAAAGGAAGAATGTTTTGGATTCAAGCTCTGTTTATTGAACCAGACATAACCATAGGACACAAGTCAAATTTAGAGGAGGTTTTAAAAGAAATTTTCCTTATGAATGGATCAATATTTCAACTTTACATTCTCAGTCTGGAAGACAAAAATGGGTGCATAAATTGAACCGCATTCGGTCGAGGTTATCGTTCTCGTCTTCATAGCCAGAGCATAAAGCAACTCCCAACCTCCGACGTGGAACCACAATCTGAAATATATGCTGGCGTACGATAAAAGCGAATCGAATGTTCACTGGATTTATTTTTAATTTACTCAAATGAATAATTTTTATGAATTAATATATTTCATCTTCTTAATTTTTATTACTCCAACGTGCAGCCGGCGTGAGCATACTTCGCTTTCGGTTCGATCCGGGGAGGCCGAGAAGAGAGCCATCGTTTCCACTACGGGAAGGCCCTTAATAGGTAAAGGTTCTTCAATGAATGTGGAATGGTTCTCGGCTCGTGAGTCTGCCAAACGGAATGAAGCAAAACAAAAACGAAATGAAAATGACAACACAGTGAAGAAAAAAAAACAATGGACACGAATGTTCGTTCGACTGTCACTTACTTTACGATCGGCGGAGGAATTCCGACACTCGGGAGAATCAAGCACCCGTATTGCCTCAGCTCACCGGGAGAAGATCAGTGGCCGGTCCTGAAATGAATCGAATGGGCCTCTTTCTCTCTCTCTCTCTCTCTGTTTCATATTCCCATTTATTGTTACGATGGCATGCATTGAATGTTTGCATGTATGCAATTTATCATCTTTATCGTTTTTCGGTCGCTCGTTTGCTGGTGCTTTTGCATATTGGAAACATGAATGAGTCCCTCTGGAAGAAGAGCTGCCCAGGAGCAATGCTTCATTTGCAGCTCGTGTTAAGGAAGCAAGAAAGAAAAGCAGGATAGAGCGAAAAGAGAAAGAGAGAGAGAGGAAACTAATCACAATTTAAATGAAATGTGGCCCTTTGCTAAATTAAGAAATAGACAATTAATGTTGCTAGTGCGACATGAGCTAGCTGTAAGCGGGGTCCCTATTGAGCAGTATGATTAATCATGTTTGATATTGGCAATATTTGCTGTCTTGTTCGGAAGCAGCAAAAAGACCTCTAACAATGAAAAATAATATTCTTAATGCTTCATGTTTGTAGTTACACAAGAATTGTTAAATGTTAGGTAAACAACAATTGTTTCTTTATTTCGATTTCAAAAGATGCAAACCTCTTAGTTGGAAGCAACTTCCGCTGTTACATGCTGGGTAATCATATGCAAACTACTCAGAACTCTGGAAAGGAAGCAAGCACTTCAGAATCTTCCCCAGGTTTCGCACGTTTTGTTCATTCTTCAGCAAATAGCAGGAAGGAAGAAAAGAATCTCCGCTTGGTGCAAATGAATAATTAATAATAACACTTTGACAGCTGTTTCCAGAATTCGCGTACAGTATTTTCCAATTATTCGAATGATTAAAGGTTAGTTTAGTTAGAAGACGAACGAATTGGTGAAACTAAACTTTCTTTCTTGTGAAGGAAAACTCAAAGTTGATGGACGCGGGATAGGAAAAAATAATGCTTTCATGTCCTCTACTGTTTCTGTAAAGTAGTTGAGCCCTAGTTATGTCCCCAGTAACGTTGCTGGTCCGTTGAAGCCATTGTAGCTACAAGAAGAGCCAACCAGTGCCGTTTTATGTCCTTCGCCCGGGACGAACAGAACACTGAAAGATAAAAACCGGGCTTTGAAGAGCGCGAACAGGAGCATTAAAAAATAACGAGAACATTGCCGTGGCTTGAAGGGAATGTGTGCGTCCCGTAACGGTGTGCCAGGGTCATTGGGACAGCGGGTATGTCCGGTAAGGAACCGCCGGAGACGCCATTCGCAGAGCGCAACTGGCGAATAACTGGCGAGCTCCTTCCGAATAGCTCCGGGGACAGTGCGCTTCGCAACGTTCAAGGTACGATTCCTGATGACCGTTGCAGAAGCTCGCCCTGATCTCGACCCTACCTGTGTCCGAGGGCAAACCGTAAGCCGTGTAAACCACGAGCCACGCCAGGAAGAGACGATGAAGTTACACTCCGAGAGCGAGCCAGCACGAGGCGAAAGGGACAGAGATGGAACAATCCACAGCAGAATCCACTGGCCGACGACTTAAGAGATTTTCGCTTGGAGCGGTGGAAAAATAAATTTAAACTTCCCTTCCGTCCCCCTCCACCACTGTTCGTTGGTTTTACCGCCGTTGACCATCTCCAAGTACCCCGCTCCGAATCCCCGTCCCACTCACCGAACAACAGTTTTAAATAATTTATGAAATGCACATTGCGTGGTATTTTTTTATTATTATTTCCATGCACCTTTTCTGCGCGCTTCCCTGCTGCACTTTACAGCCTCGGTAGTCTTAGTTGGGGCCTTCATTTCTGTTTGATCACATTTGTGTCCAGGTCGATGTCGTCCTGGGTTTCCTGCGCTGCAGGTTTCTTTCTTTTTTGTTTCGTTATTATGGCCCTTTTTTCGTTTGGTTTGGCGTCCGGGCCGAAGAAGAAACAGCGTTTCCGGTCAATATGGTGATTGTGGAGGGTGTTTCGCTACAATGCAGGAC
>JAOEFI010000007.1:18168568-18181948 GCA_034621735.1 Anopheles plumbeus | reverse complement strand
GGCTTCCTGCACAATGTAAAAATGCAGTAGGAAGAGACTGTAGGTTTAGCATTAGTTGGGTGCTACAATATTCTGCTTGTGGCCGGTACACCGAAAGACTGTATTGGTCTTGCTCGACGGAAAGTGTCTTGTGTCTTTGTGTGAAAGTCGTTAGTCAGTAGCTAACACTAGCAAAATTCGATAAGACTGTGTTGGCTGTTTTTTCCTGTTGAGCCGTTGGATCTAAAAATACTTTATAAAAGTACACTTGTACAAAAATAGATCGTATTCCAAGGTGGTCGACAGTGCCTCGCACCTGTAAACAAGGTCGTTTCTAAATGGAGAAAACTGCATAATAATTGTCAACAATCAGGCGACGGTCCTCGGCGGCCGTTTTCCCCTGCAATCGAATCCGGTCTCACTTGTCGCCAAATTGATATTTCAACAAACAACTGGCCGCAAATAATTGCATAAACGGTCGCAACGGAGTACACTGCCATAAGTGGCCCGTGCCCCGGGAGTAGACTTAGCGAGATGTCTAGCGCATGTGCTCGTATGATTTAGCGGCTCGCGCAAGATCGCGCTCCAAAGCCGCTCGTGCCGCGAATGACGGCGACGCAAGATCGCAGGACCGTGGTGGTTTTGGTGGGGTGGCACTGCCTTCCCGAGTGCGGTCAGGAGGAATGAGGAGAAGGTGTAGGATCATTACACAAAATTACCGACTCGCGCGTCCCGGCGAGTTCCGTCCTCCGCTGATGCTCCAAAGAGGAATGTTCAGACCGGAGTCGCGTACGAGCGCGAGCTGCAGTCATCTTCTTCCTGCAAGGGAGACCTTCCCGGGATGGGGCTGGAAAATAGCAATCGACGAAATCACGGCCTTTGGAGTACGTGTACCGCTTTCGTTCCTGCAGCCGTTTTGTTTGGCATGCGCCGTGGTAGGAACGCATGGACGGCATTCCCTTTTTTCCCTGTTTTCCAGGTCCTTCGCGACGCCCCCTTCGGGATGTTGACGATCGTCGATGGTGATTTTTGCAGCACGAACGCAGCGATATTATTTATTGCACTCCTCGTGCGCCAGCGAGCGAGGGGCGCATATTTGGCCGAAGGGATCGACCCGATGGGCCGAGGGGCGATGCGCCCGAAGAAAAACGGGCCCAAGCAGATATTAGCAGCTTGGGGGAGGGCCACGGCAACGGGCGTAAAAAAACATCGAGAACGAAGAATGATTTGCACATTTTGCGCGTGCTCAAATCGTGAGGTTACAGGGTCAAGTATTTGTGACCTGCCCACCCATGGGCCGGTGGACGCAAGACTCTCGGGGAGGGATTCTCTGGAGCCGATTCGAGGCCCAATTTGTCGGTCGAACATTGCGGACACCTTCTTGGCGGCGGCAGTAAGGGATTGCGATTTTTTTACGAACGCCCTTACGCCTGCCCTGGAGTAGTTTGTGTGGTCAATGATGATGATGACTATGATGATGGTGGTGAGTGAGACGAATGAGATGGCAAAGAACTCCTCCGTTTTTTTTTTATTTCGCTCACTTTTTGATACTTTATCCGTATATTTTCTTGCTAAAAGATGAGTCTTCCTTTTTAAGGATCACATTAGAAACCCATTGGGTAAAATGTGTGTTTTTTTTTAAATAACTTAGGAATAAGATTTTCATGGAGTAAATCAAAGGTTTTCCCGAAATGATCCTCCTTCTGAAGAACTTAATCTTCGCCAGCTGTGTAAAAATCCGTTCTATTCCGTTATCGAATAATTGCCCGTTCCCACCCCGGGGGTGAGTTCGAGTTTGCCGTGAAATTATTTTCAAGGTGCGAAAACTACCGGCGCATGCCGTGGGCCGCCTGCCAGCGCCACGGAAGGGTCAGGGTGAGCGAGCGCTCCGAGCAAGACGTGGAAGATCCTAACCGCCCTCCCCAAACCAACGGCAGCGCGACGCCGCCAATTGTCTGCACTCTTTAGAGAAGCTGTCAGTCAATCGCGGCCGGAACTTGGGCTGAAGAGTGGAGTTAAACAGCTTCACCTTGGCTCTAGGAGCGTGCTTTGCTGCTCCGGTTAGCAGCGATTGGCCGCGTGCCGTCCGTCAAGCAGTAGGTTGTCATTCATTCCGGCCCATTCTGAGCGGTTCTGGGCCGTTGCGCGGAGGACGTTCAAATTGCTGATAATTTTAAATCACATTATCGTTCTACCACGCAGAGTAGATGCTAGCTCGCGTCTGCTGTTACCTCCGCAGACCGATCGATAACGGTTCCGATCGCTTCGTTGGGATGTCGCTCGTGTTGCTGGAGACATCTTGCGCGACCCGACTCGTAATTGGAGTTGGGGCAACGGCAGCATTATTAACAATAAATACGTTATTCTTTTTTTCCCTCTCCAATTTCGCTATTCAGGCAATATTTTCCGTCTTCGCGTTCGAAGGAATCCCTGGCCTTGCTTTTTCTTCTACTCCGCGTAACGCAGGACCCTACACGACCTTACGGATCGGTATCGGAATGTATCCCTCGACGGACATCGTTCCACCCCGCCCGGAGGGCAACACACCCTATAGGATTTCTGCACTGAATATTTAATTTGATTTCTGTGTACAGACGATAAAAACATTTCCTTGCGCATATTCCCTCCACCCATGCTCCCAGTCGCCCCCTCTAGCTTCGTCTTCTTCTCGCGGCATCGCGGCAGCAGTACATAAGCGGCCATTTTTGCCTTCGGGGCGGAGGTTTCGCCAGCAGCAGCAGCAGCAGGAGCATCGGTGAGCATATTTCGCCTACTATGGCATTGTCCAACATCAGCAACATCAGCATGCAGCCGTCGTTTTTTTCGGGAGATCGTTTGTATGTGACCGGGCGTTTGCGAAAACGATACAGTGCGATATCTTTTTTATTTCGGTCGTTTCCTTCCGTCCGACTCAGCCTCCCAGCACCACCCACTCAACAACAACCGGAGATTGTATGCATACTGGCCAGAATGGGTCCCAAAAAAAAGCAGGGGAACAAGGGTCGAGAAGCATGAAGTGGGACATGTAGGCACACACACAAGACAGACTGCACACCAACAAGGCTTGTTACATCGTTACACACACACACACACACTGGTAAAGGACGATGCGTTCAGGGAGTCACAACTCAATCGCCGCGCGAAAAATAACCGAAACGGATGCATAGGATGTTGGGGTTTTCATGTGTTTGGGAAAATGGGAGCGACCATCGGCGAGGGAAAAAAAATACGTATTTGTGTGTACACATTCACACAAAACTAGAAACGCGGATCGATGCGTAACGCCATGTCCTTTGGCGGGCGGGAAAACAAAAAAGAAGTGATGGGTTTGCAATGCATGAATTTCATGGTTGGAACATGAAAAATGAACCAAAGGCTCCACACAGCGTGAAGAGCATCCACAACAAGCATGGACCGGTACAATCATGGACGAAAAAGGGCGCGTGTCATTCTGTGTCAATGAAAGAAAACATTACTAAAAAGGGAAACACACGAATATAATGTAAAATCAATTCAGATTCAGGTTCAGATCAAATTCAGGACTTTAACATAAATTAATCATTATACAAACTGACAGGAGATATCATAGTTTGCATATCACTGTTCGTAGTGATTCGCTTATTCAATTCCATTGCCTTCCTGCCGATGCGAACGTTTTTCCGCGACGGCCGCTTTTCCGCGAGGGACGGCCAAGCAGCATTCAGTTCGTGCTTTTCTTTTTTCGGTGGTTCTTTATTACATACATTCCAGTCCATTCGAAGCCGACCGAGTGCCTTTGGGGCAGAACGGCGAAATTTCATCGATACCGCTGCCGAATATCCTGTTGACGAATTTTGCGCTTCCGAATGCTGCATCCATCCGTGATTTCCCAAAATTTCCGCGAGCACAAGAAGCGTATTTTCCATTGCGCCGCCAATGGTTTCAAATATTTTTGTTCTATTTTTGGTTCAATCCGTTTTCCCGCTGCAGGATACGAAGACAGAGTTTTCGTGCAACAATGGCAGGGGTTTGATGAGCGGGAATGAGATATTTGCAATGAAAGTAGTCCCCCAAATGTTTGGAGCATTCCTCGAATAATGAATGTCATTTTCATAGTTCCCTTTTAACTGTATAACTTTTCAACTCACAGCACCTTTTTGACGCAACTCCAAGAAATCCCACAAAGAATGAAAGACAAACCAATCTGCCCTCCATGGACACTTCGCCAGTGTGAAACAAACCCCCGTTCAGCAGCAGCCCCAGCCCACTTCGTCGAACAAGAGTGTACGTTTCCACTATACTGGAGGAGAGCGTTTCTTAGAACCGTATACAAAGGGCCATGGAGAC
Source organism: Anopheles plumbeus (assembly GCA_034621735.1). Lineage (NCBI taxonomy): Eukaryota > Metazoa > Arthropoda > Insecta > Diptera > Culicidae > Anopheles > Anopheles plumbeus. The sequence goes on along the minus strand of JAOEFI010000007.1, from coordinate 18,177,643 downwards.
AACCTAACCTAGTTCCTTTGCTAGCGTATCTCTGCACCCTACATACATGTGACACCGCGGCAAGGATGTTGTCCTCGCGCAAGCCAACATCGGACCTAAGCACACACATTTACACGCACATATATATACAACCATTCGTTCGTCCTCCTCCCGCCCTTCGAGGAACGAGGGCTGATCAGGGATTCATCGTTTCCGCAGTTGCCAGGACATGGCCGCGACTCCTCTCTCCTCTTCGGTCTATGAATGGGTTTGTGTGTGTGTGTGTGGGTTGGTGTGTGCTATATGTGTGATTCTCCGCTCAGGATTCGGGTGCCGAATGGTTGGCCGGTTGGTTGGTGCAGAATTCGGAGGTAAGTAGAGATATATGTTAGAAAACAGCCCGGAGGCGGGTACTTTGTATTTTATGTTGCCTCACTCAGGGATGCAAGGTAATCGTTGGCGAGGGATGCTTACTTACACGCCACCGTTGGCAATGTCCGCATATGTTCTCTCTTTCTCCCATTCTCCCGTCCTATCTGTCGTTCCACTCTAGGGACAGTTTCCCGCCCAAACCGCCGTGGAATGGAAACCGCCCTTCTTCGTACCTACGACTACCGAGTAATGCTGCACTCCTTGCTTTCCTTTTTTATTCGGTTGTGTTGTCCCCGTGCCGGTCCTCTGCTACTGGAAAGGGTGTATCGTTCGGTGTCCGTGCTTTTTTATTTACTTATCCGATCCTTCGTTAGGTGGACGAGCAGAACCGTTCTCGCTGTCGTCATCTGTGGACTTCATCTTTCCCAAACACCGAACTGTTACTATGGGCCTAAGCGTCAGCGTTTCCTTTTTTATTACGACCTCTCGTGCCTCTCGTCCACCGCTCTTCCTTCGTGTGCAGAGACACGTACGGGCGAGCAGACACGCACGCTGGCGGACACATCTCGATCTCAGCTCCGCTTTGCACTCCACAACGCTTTGATTTGGTGCCTTTGTCTCACACACCGGTTCGTTGGTTGGCTTTTTCGGAAGCAGGAAAATGGAATAGCGGGTTTCCGTGACGCGGCCATGACACCTAGATATATCGAACCTTGGAGGACACGGTGTGCAGGGAGCCGAAGGGTCATGGAACAAGCATAAGCTTTTATGTTGCTCGTAACGAACATTTTCATTTTCCTACCGCTTCTACTGACTCCCCTTGGTATCTACCGGAATGATCTTTGACGAAGAAAATGTACTATGTTTGGTTTCTAGCACACCCATCAGTACAGTTTCTTACAAAGTTCTGACTTGAGTTAAAGCGAACACGATGTGTCATAATACCCAATGTCAGTACAATTAAAATGTTTAACGTCGATCAATTGTGGGAGTTTGGGCTTTTAGAATTATCGAGAAAAAAAAGGTATTCTCTCGAAAAGCGTTCGCCAGTAAATACTCGAATACATTCACTTCTTTAGTAATCTATTGTCCGCTTCCGAAGGGACTTGGTTTTGTTAATTATGTTAATCAACTATTACACGCCGACTAATCCACCGGCGTTAATGCATTCTGCCCGCGGAAAAGCCTTTCCGATGTTTCCGATGTAAAAGGAAAACTAACGAAAATCGGTGTTATTCGTGGAAAATGTTACATCACCACGAATGTCACCGAGAGGCATCTCTCATAACATATTTTTTCCATATAGCAATAGCCGTTGTTCAACGAAGCAACGGAAAAGGCTGTCATGTCGTTAGGGTTTGTTATATATGATTTTGTTCTTGGTTTTGGACAGTTTTCCCATGTGTTATTTTGGGTCCATTTTTTGCCATTTCTCGTACAGAATTATTCCAACATTTTCGACTGAGGTTTGGTAGGCCGCAGGATCATAAATATGATGAACCATGCGATGGAAATCCCGCATTTTTTTTGGGCGTGCGCACCTACACAGCCCTGTTATTTGCACCGCTGCCCGGAAGCCAATAGGTTGGGAAGTGGGCCAGCGTTCATAGTCGTGTGTTGTTGGGCCTGATGCGCATTGTTCTAACGCACCAGAAAATATCCGTGATTTACGGCTCTAATTTGTGGAGCATCCAGTTCAGCGCTGGCCCACGGACCTGCTTCCCGAACGGTCCCGGGAGATCGGTTCGAACGCAAGCCCATCGATTCTGGTCTGTCAAAGCTGGCGGAAAAGAACACACACACATGAAACCGTGGTCCACCGGCAAAAGGTTGGATTTACCGGACCCTCCCGAACAAGGGCTCCGTTTTCCCATGTAAAGACCCTCCGCAGCTCCCGGAGGCCTTTATGCTGCTTACGAGGCAAAAATACGCCACACCAACACCGAACCACCGACGGCGAATGGAGAGGACATGCGGAGCCGACGCGGCAGAGTCGTACAGTTTAATGCTTCGCAATAACAACGATAATGTGGTCCGTGGTTCTGGCGTTGGTGCGCCACCGAGATTTCGCCCCAAAGTGCCGGAAGAGCGAGAGCTTGGATGATCGTTCACTAGGCCTACGCGCGGCGTGCGGTTTGCTCGCGATCCGCCACAGGAAGCAACATAGTGTACCAGCATGGGCCAGCGTGGGGCGCCCGGAATGAACAATGTGGAAAAGATGGCTGATTTTGGATGATTATCGAAATCCGCAGCGCTACGCAGGCGAGCCACGGGAGCGGGGGGCGGCGGATGGGCGCGATAACAAGAGCCGCCAGCTTAGTGGCAACCCGTGCACATGACCGCAGCGCGCGAACACACACGAGCACACGCACACTTACGGGAGCACATAATGGCGGTGGCGGTATCATCGGTGATCAACATTTGTGATCCTTGGCCCCCTTTTTCGGGGGACATAAAACCCGAACGAGCCAGCGGGAACCAATAACATTACACCCAGATGAGAATGAGGAAAACAACGATTTATGCTCCTGCGCTTCCGTTGCTGCATGCGTAGGTTTTTATTTTATGATCGAGGTCGTCCTCTCAGGAAAACATGGATGTTTCCAAAGACCGCACCAATAGGTGGGCAGGGAGGGGATCTCGCGGTCGGTGCTGATCCACGCAGTATAGGAATGGAGTATTATGTGGATCGAAGGATACGCATCGCCGGCCGCCGGAAAGCAGGAACCATACCGAAACCATATGCACACGAAACCTGGGCGCCCCTCGCACTCAAACACGGCCCCCAAAAATACCACCACAAATCATCCCAATGGGGCTGTTCGGTGCTTGTGGAATATCAAACTAAGCGCGAGCGCGTTTTCGCCCTCGGGACATTCCGGCATTCGTTTTTCTCCCTCTCGGATTTTGGCATCCATCCTTTGGGGTGCTTCGAGAAGGATACAGTAACGGTTCGGGGCTCATCATGCATTTTCATGGGCTGCCATTTTCGTTACGATGGGGCGGATGTCGGTTCCGTTTACAGCCGGGCTAAACGAAACGGCGCGTCGTTTATGTTCTTTTTATTCGCCGGACCAGCATCCAACTGGGGATCTGTGGATGAATATTCGATTTATCGATAGAAGAAAGATACCTAGTGGTGGGATTTCGCTAAAGCGGAAGCCAGGGCATATAACGTCGCTTGACGGTAATATAAAAGTTATCTCAAGCCTGGGTTTGTGTTTCATCATCTGATGTTTTCTTTCTTTTTGGCAATGGAGATATTTTTTTTTCTCCATCACAGCACAGTTCACGACTTGAATCTTGCCATCGAGCCAATGCCCAGCGGATCCTCTTAGAAGCATCGTAAATTTTGAATGTCTACACAAATATTATGTTCGTCCGGGTTGTTTATTTGAAGAGTAGAAGTCCCGAATTTTTTGGTAGTATTGCAAAAAAATGATGTATAGAGAACAAAGCTGGGCAAGTAGGGAAACTCTTTATGATAATTTCACAACGATTTCCATTATTTCAATGATGCTTTTTTTCTGTATTCGATATATTGCCTTTTTTTAATTCATCCTAAAATATGTATGAGTAGCAAATGGAACTTTTGATCATTTTTGGGACATTTCACAACCATTTTGGATGAAAATCTTGACGCCGCCTCTGCCTTTTTGTTTGTTAGAACTCAACAATCACATCAGACGGGGAGTTTTTCGACGTTGTCTTGGCAACGACGAGATACATCATTTTAATTTGATTGCATCCCACCACCACCGATGCCCGGCCCCATGCGTCTTTCTCTTCCAACGAGCGAGTCCGTAAGTCGTCCGTCGGTGGTATTAGGAGTATCGCTCGAGGACATCGAACCGCCAACCGAATGACGCGCCGGGTTCACCCGATCCGGATTTCCCCGGATCCATGGCCGATGATGCAGCAGCTCTGTTTGTGCAGGAGCTCAGCTACCTACCGGCCCGGCACGGTGTCCTTGCGGTGCCGGAAAATCTCCACGCGCCGAGCGCACTGATGCGGATTTGATTCAGTATTAATTCTGGCTGCCTTCAAAGCACTCGAGGAGCGACAAACGCGAGAGAGGTGCCGAGAGGAATGGGAAAAAAATATTAGGTTCATGCCTCACCGGATGAAGTGTGCTGACGGGAAGGTAAACAAAGTCCTAATCTCTTCGCTTCGAGGAGAGTCCCCGGCTAGGAGAGACCCCGGCTAACCCTTGCAGTGGAAATGAACGCAGCGAAACACATCCATATGGGCTAATAATGGTGAAGTGGTGTTCCGGGGGATTAGTGCCACTTGTGTCACATTCTTGGCGGTGCTGTTTGCTGTTTGCCGGCCTCATCAGGCCACTGCGAGCAGGGGTTTATTGTCCCGGGTTGGTCCGACTCCCATTGCTGCGGCGGGAACATTAATCGGTGGCAATTAATTAGAATATGTTGCACAAAAGCGCGCGGGGCAACTGGGCAGGATTACCTCCCGTGCGTTTCGGTGTCAACCGGACGAGTGTTTTGGGTGGTTTTTTTGTTTCCAATTTCTGCACCATCACAGATGGCCTCACAGATCACAGGATCTGGCCTTACGTGTGCAGCGCTTTTCCGAAGAGGGTGACTGATAAGGGCTCATTGTCGCTTTTGAATTTTAAATCGAAAGAAAGCGAAGTAAATAAACATCACTCCAATCTCGACAAAACCCATCCAACGAGGGTGGAATTGATTTTTCCTATTGGCCCCTCCTGCGCATCGATATGATCGATTTAAAATAGATAAAATTGGCCGCCAAGAATCGAGTGAAGATTTCGGATTCCGTTGTCGGCAACATGTTTGAAGGAAACCCGGCTTCATTCGGTTGTCGGGTGGAAAACAGGGCGAGATTCAATTTACATTTCAAATGTGAATATACTTTTGCGTTTTCTTTTTCTTCCAAACGAATCAAGTCGGCGTATCCTTCGCAAAGGTGGTCTGCTACGTTCATTCCCCCCTACAGTGTGTTTCTTACAAATGTGCAGATTTTTTGCTTCTATTTTTGTTTGCTACTTTCTCGCTCTGATTTTGGTTGTTTTTGGGAAAATATTTTGCTTTCGTGGCCACGGTGGTGCGTGATTTATGATAATGATAACGCCCGGCGGAAATCGTATTTCGGTTTTTGGGTTTTTTTTCTTCTTTTTTTGCTGTTGTTCCTGTTGTGCGTTTTAGAAATGGCAACCGAAGGCGATTCGCGTAGGCTGCCCGCTACGCAACCGTGCTGTGGTCGAAGCAGAAGAAGAACAGGGCGCAAGTGAGTTGCGATCGAGAGCGGGCGTAAGTTGCGCTCCCATATTAAAAAGTCATAATGTGCTGCAAACCCAAACCCCACCCGCACTACTTGAGGGCACGGTGGAGTTTTTGTTTCTTTTGCTTTCCCCTACTCCTTCTGGGCCATTCCTTGGTGGCGAAGGAATGGGCAAAGTTTGGCTTGGGGATTGCTTGGCGTCGTGGTCAACCGCGGAACTCTCACGGCCCCCGGGAAGTGGGGTTACGGTTTTGGTTTGTTTTAGGTGCCCTTCCTCCGCATAGTAATGTGATTTTAATGATGATTAAACTGCATTAGAATGTCGTTGAAAGTTCGGCCGTAAGGAGGGGCCCGCGCCACATTTTATCACCTTCCTTCCAGCGCTGCTGGATGTTCGCTGCTGACTAGTTGATCGGGGCTTGAAAGGACTCTGGAGCTTTCTGACAGTTGACGACCTTTGCGGGAACAGGACACACTTGACTGGAAGTTTTTGTGAAGATCACACCAGCACCAAAAAAACGACTGCGAGGGCGCATCCGTATCGAAACAACACTATTTTCTCAAGGATGCTCGGGTGACGATCGGTTTGACAAATAAATGAACACATCCTCTTGCAGAGGGCAACGCGCTCCGATGGCCTTTTCCGTGCGTTACAAGCACAGCACACGGGCAACTTCCAGGAACTGAGGCGCAACCAGGCAGCAGAGATACTCCGCTTGATTGTCCTCCTCCACCCTTGAAAGAGGGTCACCCATGCGAGGTGGAATGTGACATCTGCAAACAGCTTAATGTCCCGCCCAAGGATCGATTAGCAGTGCCAGCAGCAGCGCGCAGCAGCACCAGGGACGGCAGCGCTTCATGGAGAAGGCAGAGGCGGTGGTGGTTTGTGGACAGATTTTCAAACAAGTTGTCAAATTCACCCTTCAGAGGTTACCCAAAGCGACATTTAATCCTTCATCAAAGGGCACGTAACCTGTGCCAGCGTTTCCGTATGCGACCCCGAATCCGATGAGTCGCAGTTGTGCTTCTGCTTTTGAATTGTGCTTCGTTCCGGTGGTCCTTGTCGCTTTCCTCCGGGACACCTTTTATCTTTTGGACATTCGTGGTACTGAGTGTGTGAGTATCGTGCGTATGCTTCCCGTGGGGACATGTGAGAAGTAATTAACCATCAGAAACGGCCGAACGAAAGATTCCACTTTTATTCATTTACACTTATCTATTGCTTTGAATACAGTTTGATTATGTATTTCTTTTTCCTTTTTCTCTAACACTCCCTATTTCTTTATTGATCCCTCTCCTTCTGGTTCTCACACTCTTCCTTCTTCTCCTATCACACGTGCGAAGAGAATCAGTGAAACCAGCGAAACCGAAAGCGTAGTGGAAATTAATTGAAGCCCAAATTGAGGGTGTAATAGCGCATTAAATAGTTTGGTTTTACAGTTTTCAGTGTGTCACCCTCTCGCCATTTGAAGGGATTTTGAATTGCGCTCGACTGAAAAAAAAACCCGATCGCCAGGGAAAAGGAATACGGAAAACAAAACTGCACCCCTGCACAACACAGGGCCGGAGACACCAGTTTTCCAGTGCTGGCGGTTTGTTTCGTCCGATGGAAAAACGGAGGGGGGAGGGAATTAGTTTTTTCGTTTTCCTATGTTTACTTTACCGCCACATTTCCCGATGCTTTTCCCTCGTGCTCTTCCCGGCTCGACGATGGAAAAGAGCGCGTTCGTTTCACGGTGTGCACATTGAAGTGCCGTGTCCCGTCGTCCTGGGCCCCTTCTTTAATGCGGCAAAAGTGTAGGAGAGGGAAAATGAACCAACCGACGTGGATCTGGAGGGAAGCCGGAAGATGTGGTGCACTAGATGCGGAAAAGTAATTTTTCACTAATTTAAAAGCTGGATTGAAATTGCAAAAATGAAATATAATAAACAGGAATAAAAATTACATCTCAAGTGAAGGACGCGTCATGCGCAAGGATCGCTTTGCCGGTGTCGCTTTGCCACTCTGCGCTTGCCTGATTTCCCCGGCTTTCCACTACCCCCAACAAAGATATCAAAGTCCTGATTTCAATTACACGAATTGAGTTATAATAACAATAATGAGGCAATCGTTCTCATGAGCTCACAATTTATCTTTATTTTCGACGCATTGGTTGTTGACCGTTCCCCACTCCACCTTGTGCCCTTCCAGGTCTACAGAGTCACGCACAGAAAAGCCACAGGAAAAATGAGCCCCACTCGAAGGTGCGCGAGGAATGACAGCCAAATGGGCCCCACGCTCGAAACTTCGCAAATTAGATCACCACAGCGATCCTCCCCGTTGCGGCGTGGGTAGATTTTCGGTGCACGGAAAAACTACCTGCCAAGATGCGCCGGGATGATCGTCTCAAGCCGGCATTAGTCCTGACTCAATGGTTCCTAATGACAATGATATTAAATCCAAATTATCACTAAAGAAAATAATGATTTCCCCCCGGTTCAAATCCGCGCGCTTGATGTCGTTCTACTTCTTTTTCTTTCTTTCTCTCTTTCGCTCTCTTTGATTAAACAGGAATGCCGGTTCCCAAGCGTCAAGCATTTAATCCTTCGCCTTTCTTACTCCTTTATCCCATCAGATCAGTTTGTTTTTCGGTATCCTTGCGCCCGCGGACGAACTCAGCAAGTAGCTTAAAGGATTGCATGGCCCTCGGTGAATCTTCAACGTTGACGTTTCGCTCGGAACAAAAACCCAGCGACGGGCAGCCAAGTTCAGTTTTCCCAAATCACTCGCGCTGGGAGCGGTTTGCCCGAAAGCGAGAGATAATTATAGGATGCTATGATAGCTGGTTGCGCTAAGGACGACATAATTGAGACTGAGTGGCTTAGGAGCAACGCCCCGAAATGGGGGCTCCGATGCAACCCCGATGACAAACGGGTGAGTGATTCGAACGAAACTCTTGAATAATTTGGCGATAGTTTAATTGATATCTGGGAGAATTGAGATCTAAATATAATATTCCAGGACCCGGTAACATGGGCCAATTTGCAATGTGACTTGTTTTGTCCTGGTTTAAGAAATTGTTTGTAAAGATACAGAAGTAAATAGAAATGAACATTGCAGCTACAATGGATTCGAGCTCTCCAAATTCCAAGTCCTAGCTTTTCTATCAACACTTGAATTACGCACTCTACGGAAAAACCCTTTCGGAAATGGGACTTGTTTGAAAATACAGTGCTGACGCAAAGTCAACAGCGGGACATCCTTACACCACTTGGCACGCGTACGCCACCTTCCACGTCACTCGCGAAGAAACCCCACGTACCCAGTAGTTATGTTGGTCTAAATTTAACGACCCCCAAACGTCACCAATTAGCGCTCGCTCGGGTCGACCGAAAATGAAGTTATAGCGGGCGTGAACGAAATACAACTTCCGGGCCTATTGAGGACGGTGGGAGGGGGGGGGGGGGGGGATAAAACCCACC
>JAOEFI010000007.1:18156619-18168468 GCA_034621735.1 Anopheles plumbeus | reverse complement strand
CCCCCCCCCCCCCCCCCCCGGATAACACGCAGCAGGGGCCGTGCTCGTCAGGATTCACAGCAGGATCGGCGGTGGCCCAAGGCGTACGTGACGTGACCATGCCTCATGCAGTCGGGGTTGGGTTTTTCTTTTTCCCAATTGCGGTATCGGCGAAGAATCGCCCGCCCTCCCAACCACCAACTGGCCACTTTTCCGGTTGCCTCGGGCTTCCGTAAGGCGGTCAATTTCCATCTATTTCTCTCTCTTTCTCTCCTTGGTATTGTTCCTGCCGGGTTCGCAGTTTGCTAAGCAGCCTCGGTGTCAACATCCAGCGCAGTTTTCCGTGCTTCCGGTCGGCGTAGGCGAGTGTCGAGTGTCACTTTCCGATTGACGTGCCCTGGTGGCCTTTTTACGCGTTGACGTAATTTGTTCTAGCAAATCAGTGTCGGTGAGTAAAAAAACATTATTTATTACCCTTGCCGTCGAGCCGCGATAGGGCGTGATTATCGGTGTAGCTGCAAATCATAGAGCTCACAAATGTTCCCTTCCAATCACTCCCACGTTTCTGGAGTGAATATTGTAACATGTGATCTGCTCACTTTTTTAATTTAACTTGTAACGAAATCGTGGGAGGATTTCTCCTGCCATTAGTTGTGGTTTCGTGTAACGCTTAATTTGTACCTTTGCCTGACACCGAGACGCTAACTACTAACAACAACGGAGAACCGTCTCCCACTACTAATTTTCTTCCCTCGAACATGTGAGTGCGGTTGTAACATTTCCTTCTTTTTCATTCTCCTCCCGTAACCGTCCGTAAAACAGCATTAAAACGACACCTTCCGTTCTTTGGTTGCTCGGAGGTTTTTTTTTTCTTCTTCGTTCTCTCTCTTCATTGACGAAACAATTTTACACGCAAATGAACGCAACACATGTCGCGAAACATGTGAGCATTTTGCTTTCCCTTCTCCGAATGGGGCTTTTTCCATTAAAGGAGGCAACCAGGGGAAACCCCCGAAGAAGCAACCCTTGGGCGAAAGTGTTTTGGTTCACTTTGGGGAGTTTTTTAGACTCATTTCATTACGCAAACTACTTTCCCGGCAATTATTTGAAGCGAAGAGAGACATGTAACAGATAGAGCTTGTATAAAGTGGATTCTAACTTCATAATTAAGTGACTCAATGGGACAATGTAAAAGAGACTCCGTTGACAATGGGTGTAAATGTTAATCACATGATAACGCGATGATAATTGCTCGATCTCAGTTGGTCAAGCGCCCAAACTAAACCACTGTATTTTGAGTGACGTGTTCAAATACCACACGAGGCGATGCTTGCCTGTTTATCAGCGATCCTATTACACCAGCAAAAATTATAATACTTACCACTAAACGGTCGTATCGCGGCGAACTCATTAGAAGTAATATATTCAACCGTATCACATTCCTCTAACCCATGGGCCGCTTATCACTTCCCCTCCCAAACGACAACACCCGATTCAAACATCGCCCTGTCTTACGGCTTTCCCAGGGGACACCGCCATCGGAGGCCATCGGCATGCTTGCAGTCGCGATGCGACGCTAAAATGCATACATAATCCCATCACGTGGTTCGGCTCGGTGAAGGTTTCTGGTCGGTTCGGTGTTTGCCATCATCTTGCTGCGGTTTCTGCCGGCCAATTTGCATGTGTCCCTGCGGACGGGCCCGTGCCGGTCTCAAGATGTAATGATATCATAATCAAATTATGGGGATTATCATTAGACGCGCCCGGTTGCATTGCTTTGTGCGGCGGCGGTGGCGTTGTGTTACGTCGCGCGGCCGATCCCGCGGTCGGAACGCATGAAATGGGGTTATGAATGCAAATTATTGCTCATATCTGCCACGTCTGGTCGGCCGAATCCTGGTACAAGTGTAAGGACGAGGAACTGTGCTGGTGCTGAGGTGTGCTTGTGGAAGCATCTCGGCAGTCATGGGAACATTCACACGGAACCGTACGTAAGATACGAATATCATTAGCGCTAACTACCGGGGATAACTAATTGGATCATCGGCTTCCAGTTTCGGCGTTCGGATCTCGGCCCTTGCTTGTGGCGCATGGGAAAACTATTCACTTTTCATCCACGCGTGCATGCCCATGGTGAGCCGAACTTCTCAAAACTATCTCGCCTCAACGAACAAGCGAACCATTTCTGAGGAAGAAAGTGGGTAAGTATTGAAAAATTGGGGAAATTTCACGCTCCTTATGGCAGGGACCTTTTATTGCGTTCCCTTCAGGACACCAGTCAACGAGCCACAGGATGAGCGATCCAGACTAATCCTTTCCACAAACAGCTTTAATCCGTAGGATGGCAAATTCGGGCGCAAGGAAGGATCCTCCAAGATGCACTGGCGGGGAAAAACTCCAACGCTTTATGTCCTTTCTTCGCCGAACTCTTGAAAACCGGCAGGCGAAAGAGCGGCGAAGGATAATCCAATTTTGATCGTACACAAACATATATCCTTCCGGCGGGCTTTGTGTATTCCGGCAGGCTTGCCGACCGCCGCTACATAAGCCGAAACTAATCTAATAACATCTCCTACGACTACTCGAAGCATGTGCGCATTACTGGATGGAGGAATGTTTTTTATCCTTACATTCTTGGGGAATCAATTTTTTCTCCTGAGTGTGTCCGCAGAAGGAGAGCTCAAATTGCAGAAGGAGAATAGAATTGTAGGTAGAAGACAAATATTTAAAATTTTATTGAACGTGCGAGATGAGGAAAGGCTTTTGCCTTTTCTCGATAGTTTTCGAAAGCATTTGTGGGTTTAAGTCACCCTGAATAGATAAATTATAAGAAAATCGATACAAGAGGTTTCTCGTAGCATTTTTCATACCCTAAATAAACTGTTTAGCTTTAGATTGTAACGGAAATTTAAAAAAATACATTATATATTATAAGAACGGCTAACTTTAGCCAAGACACGTATCGCCTGCTACGAAGCTTTCGTTAAGTTTAGCTTTCATAACCGGCCACCAGTAGTGTTAGTTGCGGTAGAAAGAAATGCCGGATATTTGTTCTCATAAATGTTGATTAGTTTTAGATTGTAGCATACTCAACAAATTGATTCCAATATTTAATTTTGATTTAATTCAATTAATTTTAGCTAAGTTACGTTATGTTTGCTTATTCTTGAATGAATACTGTTTTCAAATAAACCGGTAAACAATAGTTAACCCACCTTATGAGCGCCTCGATACGATGGTATAAACTAATGGCTGTGTTTGGACATAGCTGTCAAATCGCTTTAATTCGAATGGAAATATACGCGCGTTGGTTTGGTCTTTAGCTTGAAACCGCTACCATCGCCAGCATATTATTCACCAAATTTTGCGCCCAATGTTCAATGAATAACATCCCCGTTTTTACACCAACCTTTAGTGAACTGTGTGCTGTGTTTTGATATCAAATGTGTTGAGATCCGCTACCGCCACAGGATGTCGCAAACAGTGGTTGGGAAGATCGCTTCAGTGTCGTTAAAAAACTTTGTGTAAGAGAAGTTCGATCATGTTTGTGAATCTCTCACTTACTAACTTCCTTTTCCGTCATTTCAGGACCTACGACTCAGTGGTGTTTTATCCGGATGAGTACCTGAACATAATACTCGGCCCCAATGGAACTGGAAAGTCGGCTATCGTAGCCGGCATTGTCCTCGGAATGGGTGGTCACTGCAAGCTTCTCTCTCGGTGCGAAAATGTATGGTTTGCTTGCAAAAAAGTTGTTCAGTTTTGTAGATGCAAGGCGTGGAGTGAGATTGGTGTTTGTTTAACAACATCCTAATTTTATAGATCGACAGCTACATAAAAAATGGAAAGCATAGTGCAACTATCCGCATATCGATTTACTGCAACCAAAAGCGGGACGTTCGTTGGTTCTGTCGGTCTTTCGATCACAACCGGAACGACACGTTCGAGGTGGACAACGCAAAAGTGACGGCACGCGCCTACATTCAGCACATTCGAACGTTCAACATTCAGGTGGACAACTTGTGTCAGTTCCTGCCGCAGGATCGCGTGCAGGACTTTACGAAGATGAATCCCTGTGATTTGCTGGTAAACACGCAGGCGTCCGTCTGCTCCTCCCAGATGCAGGAGTGGTTCGATGAGCTGAAGGCAAAGCGAGACACGCAGCTGAAGAGTACGAATCAGCGGGAAAACGAAGCCGGTCGTATCCGCGAGTTGGAGGCACGGTTGGGCGATCTGGAGCAACAGCTAGAATCCATCCGTGTGCGCGGGGAGTTTGAGAAACAAATCGATGTATGTTTGGCAAGGAAAGCATGGTTGGAGTACGAGGATCTATTCCGCTTATATACCTCCACGATGCGGGATCACAACTTTGCCAAAAAGTACGATTAGGAAACAATCATGTACGCTTTTTGGTGCTTGGTTATCATTTTGTCTTGTTTTAGATCGTTTGAGGAAAAAGAAAAAGCATACGTCAAATGCAAATCGGACATGGCAGCGATCCTGACGAGAAAGGAGGACATTCAAAGTTCTATATTGGAACAGCACACGGTTGCCCAACGCAATACGGATGAGCTGAACAATCTGGAAGAGAAATCGGAGCGATTGGAGGATTCGATTGGGAAGCAGAAGCGCGAACTGCAAGATGCGCTGGCCAAAGCTGACGAACGACGCACCGAGCTAGAGGAAGCTAAAGTCATGCTCGGTGCATTCGTGCAGGATTGTGCCGATGCGGTCGCCACCCTCGGCTCGGAAGAGCAAGTCCGGACGAAAATCGTTGCACTGGAAAAATTGGAGGGAAAGGTTCGAAACGAGAATGAGCTGCTAATGGGCCGCAGGCAAGAGTTGAATCAGAGAATTGACTCCGATATCAAACCGGAGATGATGAGCATCCAGCGAAGCATCGATACGATTGAAAACGTTGCCAGCATTCGCTTGAAAATTCTGCAAACCCGCTTCGAGGGAACGTACAGGGCTGTCATGTGGTTGAGGGAACATACGCATCTTTTCCAGGGTAAGATTTACGAGCCGATGATACTGGAGCTGAACGTGTCTGTCACGGAGAACGTCCCGTTCCTGGAGAACACGATTGGCGTGAGGGATTTGATCGCGTTCACTTGTGAGTACACGGAAGACATGAATTTGTTTCTGCGTAAGATTCGCGAGGAGATGCGCATCGAAGGCGTAAACGCGATGCAGAGTGACCCCGCGGATATGCTCAATTATAAGGCCAAACATCCGATCAGCAGTATGAAGTATGTTGAAAAACTGAGGCTGAATGCTTCTCGCGGGCTCATGTACATCATTTGTCTTTTTTAGGCGCTTTGGCTTCCACTCCTATCTGATCGACATGGTCGAAGGCCCTTTCCCGATATTGAACGGGCTGTGTAAGCTGTACGGCCTTCACAATATTCCTGTTGGCGGCCCAGAGTCGGCCAAGTACGTAACATCGCTGCCGGACGAAATTTCTATTTTCTTCACACCGACAAATCGCTTCCAGGTGTCCAAATCGCGTTACACCGGTGAAAAGTCCACCCGCAGTGATCTGCTGCGATCGCTGAACCTGCTTAACCGATCGACCGATCATGCACTGTTGACTGAAAAGCGTCAGCAGCTGCAGCGGCTTGTGCGGGAGTGTGACAAAATTCGTAACCATCGCGGACAGATCGAGAATCAGATCAAAGAGCTGCAGGAGCGGCGCGCCGAACAGATGACGGAACTGCGTGGCCTGCAAGAGGAGCTGGCGAAATATCAACAAACGAAGCTAAAAGTTAGGCGGCAGCAGCAAAAGTGCACCGACCTGACCAATCGACTCATCAATGTGGACGACGAAAAGGCAAAGTTTAAGCGGTCCTGCCGCACGATCATGGAACAGGTACTAGACATGCAGCGGCGTAAGCTTACCGCACTGGATCGCTACGCAACGGCAAGCATGCAACATGAGCTGCTGCAGGAACGGTTGCGAATCTTCCAGGAGGAAAACAACGAGGTTGAAAGTACTTTCCGGTCAGTGGAGGACGCTTTTGAGTCTGCCAAACGGACACTGGCGAACGTGGAGAAAGCCTTCGAACGAATTAAAGAGAAAACGAACCAGAAAAATCTTGATGCACGATCCTTGACAAAGAACAAAGCTCCAGACAAGCCAGATTTTCCGCTCCGGGAGGAATTTGCGTCCCTGCCGGACACGGTGGAGGCATTGGACAGCCACCTGGAGGAGCTGCGCGTTAGGTTCGAGTGTCTTCCGGAGGGAAACCAGACGGCCGCGGACGAGTACGCCCAGAAGCAGCGGCAGATGGAACAGCTGCGTGTTACCATGACACACTCGGCGCAGACTGTGGCCTCCTTGGAGCGTGATATGGGCAAGCTGCACGAACAGTGGTATCCGGAAATGCTGCGTATCGTTCAAAATATTAATATGAAGTTTTCGAATTTTATGAGCACGATGGGGTTCGCTGGGGAAGTTGAACTGATTCGGAACGAAGAGGTAAGGATAACTTTTTTGCAAAGTTAAAAGATCATTTTATAACACGCCATGGATCTTCGAATTCTAGCGCGACTACAACGAATATGGCATTCGAATATTCGTAAAATACCGGAACGCGGAAAAGCTTTGTGCCCTCGATCGGAAGTTGCAGTCCGGCGGCGAGCGTGCCGTGGCCATCGCAATCTACACGCTCTCGTTGCAGCACATGACGCAGGTGCCGTTCCGGTGCGTGGACGAAATCAACCAGGGCATGGATCCGACGAACGAGCGGAAGGTGTTCAACATGCTCGTCGACGAAACGTGCCGCGAAGGACAGTCGCAGTACTTCTTCGTGACGCCGAAGCTACTGCCGCGACTGCGCTGCAACGATAAGATGAACGTGGTTGTAGTGCACAACGGAAAATTCATCCAGAATCCCGATGTTTTCCTGCCATCGCATAACCCGGTACGAGCGTGACATGAAGAAACAATTATGCCTCAACCAGCATCGGACTAGTGCTTTAAACATTACGAAAACCACTGCCTACCAGTTTTTTCTAATGCTATGATATACGTGGACTAGATTCTTTGATTACTTCTTCACTTACCTGCACAGGCATGCAATCGGTTCAGATAAATAAACGAATGAAAAGAATAACGTCGCAAGTAGAACGTTATCGTTTGATTAATTTATTAGGATTCTTAACAATTTGATCAATTTATTAGGATGTTAACAATTGCACTAAACACTATTTGGATAAATTCAACAATACGTCGGTTCTTCACGTGTCACGAGAATGAATCGTTCGGAGCTGCTTTTTGTGCGCCTTTCTTGCATTCGCATCTTTGCATCCAAATGCGTCGGAATGTAGCGTGCATCGAAAAGTGCACCTGTATTTTCTTTCCGCCGTAATCGGGACGTCACTTACGTTGAGCGCACCGAACGCCACCGGAACTTCACTTTCTCGTCGGAAACGATATCTCATTGATGACGCGCGGTGGACGCTGGATGTTGCTCGATTATCAGTGCGTGTAGGAATTTGTCGTTTCCATCTGCGGCATAAAGTGGCCCTCGGTGAGGTAAAAGGAGCCCGTAACGTGTTCGAGAAGCAGGTTTGCGTAAATGTATAAATATATATATATATTGATCCGATATTTGGCGAGCACTTTACATCGACTTACGCATATCGGTACGTTCCATTGCTGCGGTCGGTCTGGGTGGCGTGATGAGATCGTAAGCCAGCGAGCTCCCGGTCGTGAAGAAGATGTACACTTTGCCTCCTATCGAGTCGGTCATGGGTGCGCTAAAGTGCTAAAAGTAACCGCCTAAGCAGGTGGGTAACATGAGGCGGAGAAATAAACAAGCCATCGATCGCATTTGCGACTGGCGTCAGCGCCAGTTTACGGCGCGCGACTCGCATGGCGGCCATAAACTATTTATGTCAATCTGGCCGACAGAAGCTGGCACGATTTATAAGAACCCGACACGAAAAGTCAATTAAAAGCGAGTTGGTGTCGAAAAGCGATCGCGCCATCGAATCGGGAAGAGTGGCCTTCTGGCCACGCAATGGGGCCATCGGCTTATCGGCGAACAGCAATCCTCCATCCCATCGCCGTGCGCCGTGTTCGTGTGCCGGAGATCGATAAGAGATCGATCGTCGGTGTCGCGCGATGTCGCTGTCGCCTGCCCTGCGTCTCCCTGGTGTCGTAGACCGCGCAGGGTGATGCTGACGATAATGATGACCTGCAGTAGCCGTCTTTTCGGAACTTGGTGTCCCCCGGATACGGAGCGTCTCGCGCAGACCCTTCGCTAGAGCCATAAAATTAATCTTATTAGACTGCGCTCCCCTGCGTCTGCACCGTTGCTGCCAATTATGATCAACGGCCACCGTCGGCTACCGGGCGTCCTCGATCGTAAGCAGATTGATTTAATTGCCGAATGATGATGCGCCCCATAGGGTTCCTAATGTCACCAGTCGGGAAGAGAAAGAGAGAGGTAGTGAGTGTGTGTGATCCTAGAGAGTCCCGGTTCCGACGGATAATTGCACCCCGGTCGGTCCTAATTATCATGCTCGTGGACAAATTACTCGTCAACGCGGCCATTATCAAACTGTGGCCGGCCCGTTCGCCGGCGGGCACGTTGCTGCGACGCTGCTGGTATAATAATGATCGCGGAATAGTTATATTAGCCCACTTGACGCATTAAGTTGTGCGTGATCGAGGAATCTTCCCTTGCCCGGATCCGGGTCGATGTTAAATGGCATTCGATGGGCAGTGCGAGCAAAACACTGAAAACCGTTGCAAATCTGGGCCAAACGAAGAGAAATTTTGCCCCAAGGATCAATCGATCGTTCGATCGTTGCTGCCCATGTGGTGCCCAGTCCGGTTGAGGGTGCATTAGGATCGATCACACTCGATCGCTGGGGTGCGAGAGGCGCTGGCTCGCGGGGTGATTATGCTGGACAGCAGCACATGTTAATAGCGGCCGCCGGAATCGTCACTTATCTGCAATTAGCCGAGCTCGTTTGCTTCCGGTGTTGTCCGGGCCGTCACATCATGTCGCTCCGCTGCTGATGGGATCGTTGATAGGGAACGTCGTGTGGGTCGTCTGTTCCATCGAGGAGCATTCGTTGCGTCCCTGAAACGGTCCTCGATACCATCACCACCCGTCGATCCTATCGAACATGCACGGTGTTGGTTTCCATTAAGAAAATCGTCAAAATCTTAATCACTTTCACGCAGCTTGGCAGCGGTTGCTTTGTTGATATACATATAAAACAACTCACCGTTAAATTGGCTCCATCCATGGCATACTTTGTCAGGACTTACGGGGCGAGCTTTTGCTATCCCCACAGCTAGAGATGGTCAAAGTGTAGAAAAAAGATTACAATTTATATGCTAATTAGAACCGGTGCTCCTGTGAATCCGCGCTGCCTGGCGTCATCTCGGTGGAAGGGTTGGCCCCAATGGTGTCAATAAAATTATTAAATTTTTAATTGATTCTATGTCCCAAGACGTGCGAACGGAAAAAAAAACACTTCTTCTGCGTTCCGATCCTGTCGATGGTCATCTGTTCCTCGCAGACTAGGGTGAAGATAAACGTAAATGACTTCATTTATTATATCGATAATTATATGCTTCATCATTTCGGCTGCTACTACCCCCAGAATGGGACAGTTCGGGGCAGCCCTCAGTCCAAGGGTGGTCCCTGCAGCGGCATCGAAGTCTGGCGACAAGTGCCCCAACGTAACTGTGAAAGGCCCGCAAGTAGATGCAGCCGTTTATACAGCGAGCGACGAGCGAGAGTTTTCATTCCATTGAAAATAATTATTCACAAATTATCTACGGCGGCAAATGACAGCCTACTGGCCGAAAGGTACCCCGGGCTACTCCCCAGCAAAGGGAGGAAACGGATCGCCACGAGTGCGGGGCGTAAATGACCGCAACCAATCACTGTCGGCGGGATCCGCGGCTCCATCGCGAGGTGGCCGGTGCTCCTGCGGTTAGTCATTTTCAAAACGGACCACCGTTAAACGCGATCCGCCTGCCCTGCGTAATGGTGTCGTTGAATTTTCGAATGAGCCCTGCACAGTGGTGGCCGTTTTATCAAGATTTGCCGCGCCTGAAGAAGCTAAAGAAGCAAATGAGCAAGAAGCCCGACTCCGGTATGTCGAATGGGCTCGCAAGGACGGGAAATGAGATGAGGATTGCACTTTCATATAGCTTATTATGACTTACAGAGCGGTCGTGCTGTGTGAGTTACAAATTAAACAGTATTGGATCATTTATTAGCAAGCTTTCACGGGGTACAGGCCCGGCTCTGCGACCCGCCAGTCCTAGCATCAAATCCTGGCAATGGATAAGCGGACCTGTTCTGTAACCCTATCTAACCCTGATACGCTAATTTGCTTTTTATATTTTTCTTGAACGGACTCTGATTAACGTTGTTGATGCACAAGTATCTTAACAAATTAAACCTAAACGATCGCATGACTGTCGGAGCTCTGAAAGTAAAATAGAAGTTGGATAAGGATGCCAATTTATCATGGTTCGTTTGTTGAAACCATGCACTGAAGTGAAATGGATTTCAATCATCATAGTGGATCACTGACAAAAAAATCATCTACAATCAATATAATTTACTATCTATGTTCTTAAATGTCACACTGGAACCTGTCACTCTTATCGCGATCCAATCTCATCTAATATCAAGCTCTCACTCTACCAGGACTTTATCAAAAGATCCTTTGCTGTCATTAGTGTTCGTGTTTAGTTTGATTGCGCTGGAGGTATTAGATGTTCTGTGGTGGCTTTGTTTTTTAGTTTTCTTGCGGTGCCAACGGGATGGCGTTTTCGGTGAAGAAGCGTACCAACTGTCGCCTGAACGAGGTCGAAAAGGTTTGTTTGCCGCGGAGACGGAGCAAGGAATGCGAAGGAATAGTCGTCCTGCCGAGCGGCGCTCTTAGTGGTGTGACATGCAACGTTTTGGGATTTCCAAGGGCATTACGAGGGCGATTCATAACACACGTGCGAGTGTGCGTGTGACCGAGGTAAAGGTAACGTTAATGTCTCTCGAAAATCCCAACTCAGTGCATACAGATATACAGCGTGTCCGTTCGTCGATTAGCTCGCTCAATACACTTATCCGGGGAGATCCGATCAGACGTACGAATTTCCAAACAAGTTGGGACTTAGTAGGCCAGTAGCTGTTATCGAACGCAGAAAATCTTCTGGTCCACAAAATCCCAGTTCGATTGAAAATCCCTTCTGCGGTTGTGCAAGACGAGGTGTCTGTTTTTATGTTTCGCTACGGCCCGGCGGGTTCTTCTCCAAGCCCCCTGAAGAAGGTTCCTTAGGACGATGATGCTGGTGCGGAGAGGAACGGGGTCGCTTTCTGCCCGGGATGCTCGTGGGCGTATTGCTGCGGACAGTTGCACTGACAGGCGGGACCGGGCACGTCGTGAGGTCGATCGGTCGTTTGCGCGGTCTGCGATCCCCTCAGGGCTCGACTCGGTGCAGGTATCGTCATCGAATGCCTGATACTGGCCGGAGCACATCCCTCCCAAAACCAAACGGGAGACGGACGGCCCGAGTGCCCAACACTCTAGGGCCTCAACCTAACCCAACCCAATCAACCTGTAATGCTGTGGCGCATGCTACGAACCTTCCACCGGCTAGATTCGATCGGATCTGGCTGGCAAATTGGTGTTGCGGTCCTAGCAGTCGGTACCGATCCTTTCGGTAGTGTTCGAGCAATTACTCTCAGCCATGTTAGCCTTACCTTTGCTTGTTGTTTTCCTCTTCTTATTTTTGTCGGCGCAATCTGACCTCACCAGCGGGCAGCAGAAGGGAGCGGATCCTTCCGATCGTTGGGAACGCAGGGTGGATCGATCGATCGGGCGCGCGGCCC
>JAOEFI010000007.1:18087469-18101034 GCA_034621735.1 Anopheles plumbeus | reverse complement strand
CTTGTTGTTACGAACCTGCGAGGCGTAGTTTACCGACACAGGTGCAAACACACTTCAAGTGAGGCACATAAACAATGATTCACCCATACCCACATAACGAAGAATTACCAGGAAACGAAAATACAGATGCGGAAAGATGTCATCCATGGCTTCCATTGGATCTGAATATTTGATGCCACCTTTCTTTTTTCGAACAGTCATTCGTTGTGATCAATTTTTTGTTTTTCGTTAAAAAGGATGCTGTTCGAACAGTTTCAATCGAGGAATGAATCACCTCAAACGGCGTAACGTTCTTTGCTACCTTACATCTCCGATCTCCATTCAAGATCGCGGTGCGCTGATGGCATGTGTGCGATCACAAAGACCGGACTTACCCTGCTTCGATCTTGATAAGATGGCGCGTCGCTAATGTTGATCGTCGAGTGTGTCTTTCCCTTCCCCAACAAGAACAGGAAGAAGAGAGTATAGCAAAAAAACCGACGATGGAACGGTTAAAAACAACAGGCAGCCGAACATGCTCAGCGGTGTCTGGCCGTTTCTCCGACGGAAGGAGCAGTCACACGTTTGCCACTCAATTTGTAACCACTTTGCATTGGTCGCACCTTGATCCCTGTCTTGTTCTTTTCTTGCTAGTCTCGAAGGCTCATCCGTTGGATACATTAGTAGCACGTTATGGCCGTTTTGCTGCGCGAGATCCGCATCTAGTCAACGTACGCCCAGAGCAGGACATACGATGGCTCTCCGGGCGTCGTGTCATTGCTGGATGTCGTCCTGCTGCGTCCGGCTGACTCTGGTCGCAACCTGGGAGATAATAACAGACAACCAGCGATTTTCCCCGATGGCAACGTTGCGTGAGGTCCTTCCAAAGGTTGACCACGTTGTTGCCACGCTGCTCATCTGCATCCGTTTGATCCGAGATTAATCGCGCCACATCCAGAAGCCACCCTGGCACGTACCCCACGGCGACTGACTGCTACACAGTAACACTTTTCCGCTCAATTCCATATTAAATGGCTCAAATAATGTACTACCGTGTAGATCTTACCATAAAGGTTGGTAACGAAGACACGTTCTAGCCTTCGGGGACATCATGCCGAGATTTTTTTCTCGAACAACCGAGCCGAGGCAATTCGCCTAAAGGCTGGTAGTCCAACCTTTCGAAAATACAGATAAAATGGCTCCTTCAGTGTGTAATGATAAATCATATTTTCATTACGCATTCAAGCAGTCTCCTCTTTCCAATACAATGTTACCCCGCATGCTCGTTGGCATGCAACCGGACGTCGTCTGTCCCTGTGTGCAGTCAACCGTGATGATCTAGAACAAGATCGGACATCTGTGAGACCCAATGGTCCGACGGGGTACGCCTCGGGTTGGATCGTGCCGATCGAAATAAACCAGAAATTGATTAATAGTCCGGGCGCACTTCTGCTTTAATTATAACGTTCATCGCTGGTTGAAAATCTGTGCATCTCTGTCGGAAAAAGTTGCGCGCCTGAATTTAGTCTACCGGTGTGACACACTCCATTTATTTTGCTAATATGTTCGGCGGTATAGTTCCTAGCGCAATATCATATATGTACACAACGTATCCCTTATCTAGTTCTTTAACTGTTAACGTTATGTTGGTCAAATGAGTGAAACAACGTCAGGCAAGTACACGGGGGGCCATGTTATTGCTGCGCTGTCTAGATGAACATGTTTTATCTGTATTGACTAAATGAAACATCTTGTGGTGAAATGTATAGCATAATTTTAAATTTCTTTGAATGTTACAAGTAAGGACTAGTACTTTATCGCTTTAGAATTAATTTATTTTATTTGTACACACACACACACACGCGAGCGCGCGTTTTCTCTCCCAGCATCGATTTGGTTCGCATTGCCCGGTCTTGTTGGTTGCGATTTATCTTGTTTGTCTACATGCAGAGATTTGAACGCGAAGAGGAATCTACACTTTTCTTAGTCTTGTCTACCATTGTGTGAAACTGAGCTTCACGCTTGTTTCGTTGCTTTTCGTTTGTTGTTTCTCAGGAAGACCTACCATCGAATGGGTTGGCAGATTTTCGTTGGTATGTTCGTAGTTGTCTTCCTGATTTTACCGGTACATGCGGGATTCACTGGAAACAAACGGCACCGATCTCAATCCAGAACTGTTGATTGGTTTCTCCGATGTCGCGTATCGCGATGTCGATGATCGGCAACCGCATGGGCTTGTCTGTGCTGTAGCCCAGCACCGACTGGCCGTAATGCGATGTCCGATGCTGGCAGTCGTCCTGCAGAGCCTCGTACCGCAGGCGTTGGGGTCCTCGGGCCGTCAGTTCGGCATCGTTCCATGCCAACAATTTCAGGCTCTGGCGGTAGCTGTTCGTAGCCTTGTTGAAGTACGCCACGCTGTTCTTGCAGTGGTAGGTAATGTTCTGGGAAGCACTGGCCGAGAGCAGCTGCAGGAAGCCGATTTGATTGCTGTCCGACTTGTAGGAGATCTTCATGCCCTCCTTCAGCTCACCCAGCCACACCTCCTGCTCATCTCCATCATACTCCAGCTCCTTAGTTCGTAGAGGCTGCGGCAGGATACAAGATGCCTTCTTGTCTGCGTCGCAGTACACCAGGATCGCGTCGCGTGCGTCGCCCTCATTCGGATCGATCCAGTAGTGGCCGGAGGTGAACTCGGGGTGGGCGGCAAACAGATCCCGGCACGTCTTTGCTGGAGAGCTTTGCTTGCCGTCCGGTTTCTTGAAGGTGGCAAAGGCGGACTTTAACTTTTCGTACGCATTTTCGACCAGCTTCTGGCGTTCCTCGTCGGTCAACTCGAACACGCGACCGAGACTCATCGGCTCGTCGCCCATACTCGGGTCCGGCCCCTTGGTGTTGCTCATTTGACCGTGACCCAGAAGGGCGGCCAGAGCGGCAGCGTCATAACCGACGCCATCGCCCGGTGGGCCGGGTGGACCCGGAGGTCCCGCTGGTCCAGGCTGTCCGTGTTTACCATCATTGCCAGGTGGGCCTCGAGGTCCAGATGTTCCTAGCATTCCTTGCGGTCCAGCGGATCCGTCCCGTCCAGGCGGACCTCTGGGACCGCCCTCACCAGGCTTGCCAGGTGGACCCGCGTTTCCGAGATTGCCCTTGTCTCCCGGAGAACCGGCAGGACCTGGCAAGCCTTGCAGACCAATCAAACCACGATGACCCTTTGTACCCTTCAGACCTGCTTCTCCATTCTCTCCCTTAGGTCCTTCCAGTCCCGGAGGACCCGGTTTACCCCGTGGTCCCGGTGGGCCATCGACACCATGAGGCCCAGTTTCGCCGCGCAGTCCACGCTCACCCGTCTGTCCTTGTGGCCCTGAGGATCCTGGAGGTCCCGGCAAGCCCGGTGCTCCAGAAGTACCTTGAGATCCAGGGTTACCGATCGGTCCCTTATCGCCCGCTCGTCCAGCGATTCCAGGTGGGCCCTGCTTTCCTGGCATTCCTTCCGGTCCCGAGTCTCCCGTTGGGCCAGGCGGTCCAGGTGGACCAAGCTGCCCTGCCGATCCTGGAGGACCATCGGCGCCAGACTTTCCTGGGGTACCCGGTTCACCAGCCGCACCGCGCATTCCACGCATACCTTGAGCACCACTCGGTCCTGGCAACCCCGGAAGGCCTCGATCTCCCGAAACACCTTGCGGTCCCTGATTTCCTGGTGGGCCCGGAGGTCCATCGCTACCTGCATCTCCCTTGATGCCTTCTATTCCTTGTGGTCCAGGTAAGCCTGGAGGGCCCGAATTCCCGTGTCGTCCCGTATCTCCCGGATTTCCCTTCTGGCCCGGTGTACCAGCTGTTCCTGCGGAGCCTGGGTTTCCAGTTTGTCCCTGAAATGTCACGATATTAGATTGCGGAGCTATATAAAGAGGATTTGATGGCATCACTTACAATCGGCCCTTGATCTCCCGGACGTCCTGGAGTTCCCATGGGGCCGGTTTCTCCACGCAAACCAGGCTCCCCACGCGCACCCTTTGACCCTGTCAAACCGATCAATCCTTGTGGTCCGTGCTCTCCCGGTACTCCAGGCAGACCCGAGTTTCCTTGTTCGCCCTTCAGGCCCATGTTTCCTCGGTCTCCCTTCGCCCCAGGTGTTCCCACTGGTCCTTGCGGACCGGGGAAGCCCTGCAGACCCTGTGGTCCAACCGAACCACGATCACCGACCGCACCTGTGGCACCAGGTTCGCCGGGAGTGCCAGGATTTCCTGGTTCACCCTTCTCTGCCGGCTCACCGGGAGGACCCGGTGGACCCAAGGGGCCCTGAAGACCTCGTTCACCAACGCGTCCGGCAGGACCTTCGGGGCCCGACGGTCCCGAGCTTCCTCGCTCTCCCTTCTCTCCAGCAGGTCCGGCTGGGCCACGAAGTCCTGGCAAACCCACCATACCCGGTGCTCCTTGGTGTCCTTTCATTCCAGTTGGTCCAGTCGAGCCCTAGAACAGGATGTTCCAAAAGCGATTAGCACTCGATGCTTCATTTGACGCACGTCTTTAAAGTGCTTTGATTGCTTACCGGTGGTCCATCGTTTCCTTGCGCTCCTGGTTCGCCTCTCAAGCCAGGCGTTCCTGGTGTTCCTACGGGTCCCCTTTCACCAGGGAAGCCTCGCTCACCACGAATGCCAGGCTGACCGGTGGGACCCGGTTGACCAGGGGGTCCGTTCTGCCCATCCTTTCCTTGCGCTCCGGGGTTTCCGGGTGTGCCCGGTAGTCCCTGGAAGCCCCTGGGACCAGAGGTGCCCGGTGGGCCTCGATCGCCATCGTTACCAGGCGGTCCCGGCGGACCCGGAATACCCGGAGGCCCATCCTTACCAGCGTCTCCCCTTGGTCCCCCTGGCCCAGGTGGACCTATGTCGCCGTCCTTGCCAGGTTCTCCAGTGAATCCTTTGTCTCCTGTCATACCCATTGGACCAGGAAGACCTTGCAGTCCTTGTGGACCTGGTTCGCCCACCTTCCCATCGGCACCGACCAAACCACGTTCTCCGGGTGTGCCCGCTTTTCCCTGCATTCCCGGTCGTCCCGATTGGCCACGGAGACCCTGTATTCCTTGCGCTCCTGGTGGTCCAGGATCACCGCCCGATCCCTTCGAACCTTGCGGGCCCATTGCTCCGCGGTCTCCCGACTGACCCTTTACTCCCTGAGCCCCATCAGGTCCTGGCAGACCTGGCGATCCAGGAAGGCCTCGTTCACCCTGTGCCCCAGATAGTCCGGTAGGTCCCTTCATGCCACGCTTGCCGCGTTTACCCTCCGGACCAACAGCTCCGGGCAACCCTCGTGGTCCCGGAACGCCAGCTTCACCCTTGTGTCCACTCTCGCCCTTGTAGCCGCGTTCTCCAGGCAAACCATGTTCACCCTTAGAGCCAGCGTCGCCCGGACTCCCGTTCGCACCAGACGCACCGCGAGGGCCAGGGAAGCCAGGTGGACCGGCGATTCCAGGCGATCCAGGGCTGCCCTTTTCGCCAGAAACTCCGTCCTTTCCGGGAGGTCCATTCAAACCCGGTTCACCCGGTTGTCCCGGGCGTCCAGATTCTCCCCTGGGACCTTGTGGACCTTGGCTACCCTTGGGACCGGCAGCTCCCATATCTCCCTTGGCTCCATTGCTACCAGGGAAGCCAGGTGGCCCCGGTTTTCCGACGGGTCCCTGAAAACAAAAATGGATTAATGTGCCTCTTTTTCTTCAAATGTCGTTTCAGGACGAATGTCGTGACTTGAGACTACTTACCGGTGCTCCCGGGGGGCCAGCGATACCGTCTATGCCTCGCAAACCAGATGGCCCAGGTGACCCTTCCCGTCCTCTTTCTCCACGTGGTCCAGCAGGTCCCTGAAAGTAAATCATTTGAATACTTCATGTTCTAGTTCAAAACTTTGCATTTCCTTTGCAGATACCCGTACATACCACAGACCCTGGTACACCCGCGGGTCCAGTCGAGCCAACGGATCCCTTCTCACCAATAGCTCCAGTTTCGCCCTTCATGCCTTCCGGTCCCGGTAAACCTTGATGGCCCTTCAGTCCCGGTACACCCGGCATTCCCGGAAGTCCTCGAGGTCCCGGAATACCCACCGGACCCTGTGGACCGGTCTCTCCATCGTCACCAGCGGTACCATCCTTTCCTGGCGGACCAGGCAAACCGCGTGCTCCTGGTGGTCCTCCCGTCCCCGGCGGTCCGGATTCACCCGGTTCCCCCCGAGAACCCTGGAAACCCTGCGGTCCAGTCGCACCAGACGGACCGGGAGGTCCTCGCGGTCCTATGGGGCCGACCTGAGCTTGCATGAATTGGAAATTTTCCGGACCGGGGCCCTTATCCGCGCCACCCATGGAGTCCTGCAATTGCTGTGTGTAAAA
This sequence comes from Anopheles plumbeus, assembly GCA_034621735.1. Lineage (NCBI taxonomy): Eukaryota > Metazoa > Arthropoda > Insecta > Diptera > Culicidae > Anopheles > Anopheles plumbeus. The sequence continues at coordinate 18,094,682 of JAOEFI010000007.1, read as the reverse complement.
CGAAAGATCCGGCGCTGGGCCGGGGGGTCCCGGAAGGCCAGGAGTTCCGGGCGTACCTGGCATGCCCGGCTGTCCCGCTTGACCCGGTGTGCCTGGTTCGCCCGAGGGTGCCTCGGGTAGCCGATTTCCAACGCCCGAAGCATCGTGCTCCGGCACTTCCGTCGTGGTTGTCGTTGTGGTGGTCGAGGTGGTCGGAGCTACCCGGGGACAGTCTGCCTCATCACACTGGACCGATCCGTTACGGCAGCGGCACGTGGCACAGCCTCTGTAGCCCGACTGGAACACCTCCGACTCGCGATACCACTTGGCCTCATGGAAGCACGTGAACGGCTGCACGATCGCTTCCGGTTCGGGTGACCGAGTGGTGGTAGTGCTGGTCGTGCCCGTTGCTCGTGGAATTTCATCATCGGGCTGTCGGAAGCCGGTCTCAGGCTTGCGCGTTCCGTGACCTGGAGCGAGATGCGACGACCAATTACCATTCCATCACATGTGTGGCGTTTATGAGAACAAGATAATGATCGTCGGTATTGCTTTCATCAGCGTGGGATGAAAATGTGTCCCGACCGAACGCAAACATGTGGCATAGAAATACGCAGACCTCTTCATAATTAGTTTCACAGATGCGCAAGCGATGAAGCAGATGTTTAGTATGCAATTCGCAAATCATTCAATATTTCAATTATCTACGCTTTCGAAACGAGATGATTTAAAAGAAGAGCGATTCCGAATTGAAGTTTACAATGTTCGCCAAACTACCAGAATACCTACCACCATCGGGATCATAGTCGGGGTCCGTGCCGTAGTCGTAACTTTCGCCGTAATCGTACTCCGCATCGTATTCCGGTGCCTGCGCCTGTGGGCGATCGGCTTGCGGGCGATCGCGGGATTTCTTCAGATTCCTTGTCGCCAGTTTTTTGGCCGATTTACTCTTTCTGGTTTTTTTCTTCACCGGCTTGACCGATTCCGCCGGTGCCTCCTCGTCGCATCGTACCTGATCGGCAACTATCACTATGATGAAGAACACCGCCAGTAGCAGCGGACGTCCCAGGCGGAACTTCATGTTGCGAGGTACGATTGGCTCTGCTACGATGCGCTGATCCTCGCTGCTTCTAGTACATTGCGGTGTGTCCTTGCTTCGAGATATCCTGAGACGAGGAGAGAAGAATGCCGGAAAGACGGTCAACACACGATCGAATACTACCGTCCAACACGAAGCGCGACCGTTTGGGAACTAAATCATGCTCGTGTCCGCAGCTGCCTTTGCTGGTCAAAATCTTGTTCCAGCTCTCGTGTGCACTGATAAGAAGCGTGTCCGTTCTGCGGATGGATTCTTCCTGCTCTACACGCCAAACTGAGCCATCAGAGACGGTTGCTAGTACAATTGGGAGTCTTTAGGATCCAATTTTGTCACTATCAAACTGGTTCACTGCACTGCAACGTGCCGTGGTCTAATTTCATTTCCACATCTTCCCAACATTAGCGCCCCAGAACTAGCTGATAGCGAAACTGGAAGCTAGGCGCTGCCCCTAGCGATAAAAACCGAAATAGAAACGGGCGACCATCTACGAATAATCACAGGAACACGGAAAAGTGCCAAACGCACAAGCACGATGCTACATTTTTGCCATTTTTGGCATCGTTTCTTCCTATCATCGTTTGGGGGTCCATGAAAATTGGCACTCGCTCGAATTGACACAGTCACTTAACTACACTTCCACAGCAGCTTACTTACTTCTGAAGCGATCGAACTCAAAGGCACACAATGGTAAAAGCAGATGGCAAATCTGCTCAGCACACTAAGATCTTCTCCAACGGCTTGGCACTCTGTTCACTTATGTTTTACACTCTGGACTTAGTTTATCCACGCATGAAGTCCGCACATGATAACACCACCCGACCAACTGAACTTTGGGCTGATTTTGGGGATCTTTTTATACCATCCGCCGAACTCCAAACGAATGCTGTCTCTGTTCTGAGAATGCTCCGATAGAGCACACATTTTTCCCTTCTACTTCTTACTGTGTGGTTGTGGAGCATCAGCATAGAACGATTCTGGCCACACGATGAACGCAAAGACCGTGCCTTCAAACGGTCACCTTCCGTAGTGTGCTCCAACTCAAATCTCACACAGGCGATAGTTAGAACGGGTCGGAACACGGAACCATGGGTGGTGCGTTCAACCCACTGACCCACCAGATGCAGATGGGCGCGAAGCGCAAGAACGAGAGCACGCGTTTTAATTATTTTAACAAGACAAGCTTTACACACATATGCAGATGGCTTCGTAGTTCACACGTGAAGGCGATGCTGCCGCCTTTAAAGCGTGCGAAGAGTGCGAAGAGTTAAATCGTCGGTTGCGCGATCGATAAGGCAAACATTCGCGATCAGTCACACTGGAGGGTGTTGGTGAATGCTATTAATTTTCATAGAATTGCATGCAGCAGTCGGCACGACTAAAGACTGTGCGTGTGCTAGAAGAAAGAGACATCGTGCGAATGTTTCATACATGGAGGAATCTTGAGGACTATTAATGCGATCGATCGTTGTAATGGAATATTGTTGCATATCAAATATAAATATATATCATACTGTATAACAATGAATGAAAATCGGATCCAAAAACGGGGTTAAATTGAATGTAGGGTTGAAAATATCACATAAAAGAATCGACCGAAATCTGATTACGAAATCATCAGGGAGCTGCTGGCTACCATGCCGTAGGTAGAGTTAATGTGCACTAGCACGAATACGAAGCAAATTTCACAGGTAGTGATTTACGGATGCTATAGTTAGCACCACTTGCACGTTTTTCTCGCATAAACAATAGAAGAGAGCTTTTTCTAGATGTATGTTACAGACAGACAAATCAGACACGGATTCTGAAATTGAAGGCGTTAGGATGTAAAAAGAAAGCGAAGAAGGCTAACGAATAGAATGAAACTCGCACGCCTTCACTCGTGATAAATGTGATTGAAATTCAAATCAGCACGTGCTGTCAGGCTTCAGACAGCTTATCTCAAAACCATCGTAAGCGCCCTGTTTCACATATAGATGGCGCTAGTGTTGACTATCTTAGTTCAAATTATAGTACAAAGAATAGCCACTAGGTGTCCATTCGTTCGTTTCGTTTGAAAATCTTATAATGGGTTTGATTCCAAAAAAAAATACGGATACAAAAATTGAATTATGTCTTGCTCAACCTGGAACCTGGAAACTGTGGTTATTTAACATATTTTAAATCGAAAATTGATATGGTGAAGAATGTTCATTATTTATTTTGTCTAAAAGCTTGTTATAGTTGATTTCCTTTGCGCATTAACATACAAAAATGCTACACAAGGTTGTTGGAAAGTCAATGATTCGTTCTGATTCTCGCTTAGATTTACTGGGCCTACTGCACTGTAGTGGCACTGCCTTTTCTACAACATCGTAGTGACAACTATACATTGAAGGCCAGAAATAGAGGAAACAAGAATCCATCACAACCATCGTCGCTGTTCGAGTGAAAGTAATCGACGGTGATGAATGAAGGTGACCGCTATGTGTGCCGCGCAGGAGGAAACGCAGATTCAGGATCGCGGTTGATAGTGTTGTTTTAGGAGTGCCTATCGCAAAAGGTCCTTGTAATAAACGACAAAATACCATCGTTCGGTTTTCCGAACCGGCGAACAACACGTGTGCAGTGTTGTGCCCGCGTTGCACGCATATCTATTTCATATGCTCCTCATCCGGTGTACAGTGCCCCTTCCGGCCGATACCCAGGGCGCAGCAAACCAGCACAACCCAGCATAGCGTATGTTGGAAATTAATACGCGCATTATAGTTGAAGCAACATCAAACGCTTTAATAAACGGCTTCATTTTCGTCGTCCGCAGCCTTATCGCTGGAATGCCGCGGTTCGGCGGGCAGTGTGTCCCGCCCGGAGGACGGAAGCCACCGGAATCGATAGTTTCCGCGCGAAACAGCAGCCGTGTACCAAACAACATATTATTATTGTCGCCGCCGGGAGGGCGGCGGTATTGGCAGCGTCCATCGTTAGCATCATCCACCTTCAAAGGGAACGTTTGCGCCTGCCAACATGGGCCGGAACCTGGCCCGGATCGGATCATCGCATTTATTATCAAAGCAATCGCAGCGGATCCGGGCGACGCGGGTCAGTCAGATTTACACTCCGCGTTCGATGGTTTTGCTTGCAAGCGGTTGGGCCCATGGATAGGAATGAGAAGCGAACGATTATCGTTCGGCGGAAAAGTGGCCCGTTTTGTCCGATAACCGTTCCGTTCCTCGAATAGGACTAACCGGTCCAATACAGTGACGAACAAAATTAAAAACTTGAAGCATAAGTCGATCGACTGTGAAAAGATTTTATGGAAAATAGTCAAATGTATTTAAAAAGATTTCATTTGAATAATTGATGTAAAAGGATGACATTCTTTATTTGTTTAATAAGTCTTCAAACAGTTCTTCAGCAGGTTCAAACCGATCGTTACTGTCTGTCAAATAATTTCAATTGACTAGAAAGGGTTACAAATAAATGCTTACCCCAAGGCTACCAACCGCGGTGGTCTTCAGGGCATGGTGGCGTTGAAAATATGCACAAATAATCACCTTCCCTTCGCGCGAACCCGCGACGGGCGGCCATTGTAATATTTCGCATAGAAAGTACACTCTTGCGCCATAAATTATGCATCGACACTATAAATATTTATTCGATAGCTAATTTATCAAATTACGCTAAATTATTTATATCGGAGTTCAATCGCGAACGGCCGTTCGACCCGTCCCAGCGAACGGGTCTTCCAGTCCTCGTAAGCATGGTCGAGGTTTCAGAATAAAGCGCAGAAATATGTTTTCCTGAATCGCGGTTTTTTTTACATCTCTACCCACCTCCCGGGGTTAATTGGAAAGGAAAACAAATCAATGGAGTGGTGGGACGGGGGAAGAGAAGGTAAGCCGTTTAAGTATAGCGACTAAATTCGTGGCATCAACCGTTCGAAAGGGAATTAGTGTGAATTTACGCGAAACACGACGACTCGCGGTTTTCGCGTCGTGAATCGAGGGCTAGTTTGGAAAATCCTGTCCACCCTGCACGGAGGGCTAGCAGTGGTGTCTTTTGTGTACCGGGTCCATCGTTAATCGAAAATGGACAAAATGGTCTGATGCGCTAAACGTTATTATTCAAATTACATCAAACATTGCAGCTTCATAAATTTTCAGCACCATTTTCCACTTACCGAACGAAAGGCGGGCGACGAAGGGAAAGTACAGAACGCAGGGCACGGCACAGCCAATGCCGTTTGCGGGAATAAATTAATATTTATGAAAATGTTGCTGCAATCTACTACACGTCTAGAATCCTTTACCCAAGCGGACAATCGCAAGGCAAGTTTTCTAATACTTAATTACCAGAAATTTTGAATTCAAATCAACGGAGAAGAAAAATTGAACATAAAATCTTCCTTCGGTTGGAATTCGGGCCCAAGGCGGACGGTTACAAAAATAGACATATTGTAGAAAAGATAGAAATATGGCGAAATGGCAAACGATTACAAATCATTATGAGAGCGACCGCGAGAGCAATAATTTGTGTCGCTGGCACCAGATGTGCGAAAGTAATCATAAAATTAGCATAATGGCACTCGCCTAGAAGGACCGTTCGGTTTCGTTCGGTGGAGGAGGAACCCCCATTTCCTCAGTGGAAAACTGCCATCCCGAAGATAAAGTGGCGAGTTTTAAAGAAACACAGTCCGCTGGAGGAGGAAACTAGCTGCACCTCTCGAGAAAATAGTTCCGTCCCGAGGACGGATTAACAACTTGGGGATGACGGAACCAGCAATGCGTTCGGTGTTTATCATTCCGTTGAAGGTACGAAATTGTAAATGTTTGTAGAGACATTTTGCCTCAGCATATTTTGTGCAGCAGCTGCGACGGTATTGCAAGAACGAATTCAGCTTCGCTTAATCCGACAGGAACATACCGGTTTTGACATATTTTTGCACTAAATTATGGTTAGTTGAAGTTAACTAATATACTGTTGCGAAAAAGGAGCAAAAAAGTATTTCCAACCAATGTATTCTGATATGGAAGTATTTCTTTGGCGTGAAACATCTATTTAAACAAAAGAGACACCGGGTCCATACATCCCACCCCCTCTCCTTTCCCTTGGCATTGACATTCACACGTAATGAAAATAATTTCGCGTGGAAAACTTTGCACACCTTTCCTCACCCACCCACCGGCCCCGGGGACGTAACACCAAAAGGACAGTTGCTGGAGCGGTGCGGCCTTTTTTGATTCGACGTGTCAAACAATCGAGTCAAAATCTCATCAACTCACTCAACGTCAACGCTTCGGGCGAACCCGGCCCTCGTCTGTCGCTTCCACCGGGAACCGGGTCGCGGTCTTTTCAGCGCGTCCATCGCTAATGTTGCGTTCCACGAACGATCTGCTTTTAATTACATTGAAAAGTTTCCCGAGCCCGAAGAGAGGAGCTGGTTTGCGAAAGGATTCAGTGCATGGCATGTGTGAAACGCTTTTCCATATACGACGACGCCCGACTTGCCCCTCGGCAGCCATGCAGCAGGCCCGCGAACACAATAGACATCATCGCATATAACATTGTCACTTCACGCAAGCCCCCTTTTCCGCCCTCCAAACGTCCCAACCAGCCCAGGTCGATCGACGTGTTGAGATCTTTCGAACATTTTCGTAATCCCATTTTCCTCCCTGCTAGTGAATCTCCCTGCCTTTCATTCCGAGGAACTGTTTTGGAGGTTTTTGGAGTTAAATTTAGACAACGCTTGTCAGTGCGTTGTTCGGTAGCTCTGTGCCGCACAGGGTTGTCTGCTATTTCAGAACCATCGCCCCGAGCACGAGGAGCACGGACACATTTTTAATTTCCAGCGAAAGCTGTAAAGTAAGTGTCGCTGGTTGCGATTATATGCGAACGAACTGAGCGTCTCGTGTGTGTGGCTGCCGTTTGATTCTTGTTGATACGCGGAGAAGAATGCTGCAAATGGAGGAAAGACATCCGTGTGTTGGAACAAAGTTTGCCCTGTGGTGTGAACTCGGCAAATCAGAAGGATCCTGTTGCTACGAATGGTGCGGCAAAGTTGTGGCAGCTCGAAGTTTGGCGACTGCAGAACAAAGCAGATACCAGAAAGCAGATGCAGCACCGCCTCCAGATTCAGAAGATGGTGGCATTGTAGTATGG
>JAOEFI010000007.1:18068266-18078611 GCA_034621735.1 Anopheles plumbeus | reverse complement strand
GAAGGATGTTGAGCTGGCTCATGCTCACATGCTCGGCCATCAGTGTGGCTCACACTTCTCCTGCTAATGTTTTGGGCATGTTTGGCAAATTATCTCAACAATAAATTACATGGGAACAAATTTGATCACCATCTGCAACCTGAACTACGTATTAACTTCATTGTAGCCGACCTTCATTGGAGTAGTTTCCTAGTAATAATGTTCGATGCTCGGGAAAGGTTTTTCGAGCATCAAAGAGCCCGACAACGGGGGATGGATTTAAATTGGATTGGAGCAAGCGAAACTCATGCTCCGCCGCTCGAACAATGCATTTACAATCAATGCTAACGATTTTTAGTAGCTGCAATCACTTCACCGAACGTTGCGCTGCTGCAACCTAATAACATTAAGCACGCGGGAGGATGCTCGATGCTTTCCTTCCTTCGCGACTGTTCTTTCTTTGGCGCGGTCTTAATTGATTTACGGCTGCTACATTTTCCTAGGCGAAGGCGCCGTTGAAAGAAGATGGGGCTTCCCGGTGAGTAGTTCAAGCGACTTTGCCGTCGATGCGCTTTACGCAAATCGCATTATCATCGTGATGAGATCATCTATCTCATATTGACAACGATGCTAACGGCGAAGATGATGGTGCTGATGATGATGCTGATGCTGGTGATGTCGCGCTACTGTGAGACATTACAAATGCGGGGACGGTTGGGAGAAAACTGGATCGCGGTGCTTTCCACATCCATCCCCGAAGGCGGGTCGGTAATGGAACGGAACAAATTAAGGATAACGCTTGCTGCTGGTAAAGCAAAGTGTCATTAATTGCACGATCAAAAGGCACCATGGTCTCGCAGTGCACTTTGCTTTCAGCCGGCTTCTGGTGCTCAGAAAAGTACTCAGACAATGAACACACTGATAGTTTATGCAATGTGGTTCGAGTGGTTTCGAAAGTTTTAATTGCAATCATAATTCACACATTTGGAAAAGTCAAAATTCATCATACAATTTATTGATTTAAATTCCTGTATCTATTATACTGGTGTGCACGGTACCCTTACTCAGACGACGATATCAGCGGCAATGTCAATGCAAAAAAAAGCAGTTTTTTTATATCACGTACTTGATTGAACCGGATGCAATTCGCTCACCCGTCTGGATCAGTTCCACGAAATCGCACCTAGAAGCACCAGCAGATCCGGCAGTGATTCAGGCCATCAAATGGAGAACGGGGTGGTTTCGCCCGGCAGTTTCGTTCGGTATGCCAAAAATGTGAGAAAACAAGAAGATTTATGGAAGGTACGTTTACTATACGTTTTACCTGTGAGGCATAACGGCGTGAATGGCGACAATAAAGTCCTAAACGACGTGATCGTCGAATCGTCCGGTTGTGGGGTTGATGGCTAATCAAAGCTCGACGTCGATAAGGATGCCCGAAAGAAGGAACAGAGCTCGCCCTCGATGCCGTCCCCCAGTCCGGTCGTAACCTGTTCTGCGAGGGATAGCGCGCGCGAATTTGCGCGATAAGATGGCGCAAAATTGCGTCGGCCATCGCCATTCCATAAAAGCACCCGCGGGGAGGACACGGATAGTCAGTATTGGTGCGAAATTCATTCATCACAGATCGATAGATCACGTGTCGCTAGGTGCAAGTGCAACGGAAATATGAACCATCCGGCGAGTCTTGTTGTCGCCAGTCTGCTGCTGATGCTGGCCGGCAGTTCGTGTGGGGAAATGATCGTGTACTCACATGCCCGCATAGCCATCCAGAACCGAACCGAGCAGCCGTTTGCCGACGAGCCGGGCGTCTGGTGTGAGCCGTTCTACTCCGAGGATTTCCCGGACAACTCCTACTGCGCCCCGAAACTCGACGGCGTGTGGGACGTGTTCCCGGCCTGCTGCAACGGTGCTTACAACTGCTTCAATGGCATCGTCTGGGACATGGTGCTCTGCCCGTACGAGCACGTGTACGACAGCCTGGCCGAGCGCTGCATCCCTTACACCGGCGAAGGGTGTCCTTACGGCGGACTGACGCCCGGGGACGAGGTGTCCACCACGGAGGAACCTGCGCTCTCCTGCAACAACGTGCGCACGGGCAAGCTGCCGTACCAGCTGGACTGCACCAAGTACATCCAGTGTAACAGTGGGGATCCGACGCTCGCGGGCTGCCCGTCGGGGTACATCTTCTACATCCCATTCTCCGCGTGTCTTCCAGGCGATCACAAACACTGCGCACTGTACCAGCTATAGGCAAGACATACAACAGAGCAGTCGTTCAACGCTAAGGATTGCATCGAAAAGTTCATATAGATAAGCAGCGCCTGTCCCGGATGTAGACCCATTAATAAGCGGAAAGAAACAAAAAAAAATGATTGCGCCGGTTCGATTGGACACCTTGTATCGTTACTGTGCGTCACAAAAGTCTCAGATGACACTGCAGCGACGAAACGCGGAGCTTATCTACTGTCTTGATTATGATCCGCAATAAATAAGTGAAACCAGACGAATTAGAGTCGTTGCCGGCGGGTGAAAGATAGTGCCATAAATTAGCGCAAGTCAAACTGTGTCGATATCGTCTGGCGGTTATCATGGTGCACCATAAATCAAAAATCAGCCCTCAGCCCTGCGAACTGAGGCGGTACTAATAATAAAGGGGGTTGACGGGGGTGTAGCAAGTCAATTTTATTTTAAAATTTGTAGAAAACATTGTGAACTAAAGCGAATACAAGTATTTTATTTTATAGAGTAGCCCGATTGAAGCAATTTGTTTTAAGTTTGTTCCATTTGAGCCAGCTTCAGTAGCAGACGTGTAGAAGTGATCGATCCTCCTGGTATCATTATAATTAACCACTGTAGAAGAAGAACCGTTCGGTGCAGGGACTACGCCAGCCTCGTTCATGGGTTGGAGTGCTCTAAAAGCATCTATCCCAAAACTAATATTTCCTTCATTTTCATCCAGGACCCTTACGGCGACCCTGCTGAGGACTTGCTTTTCCTTTCTCCCTCTTCGAGACGCCGTGGAGGTTCAATTTTCATCAAATTTATTTCACCTGCGGGCTTACAATGAACGGCAGAGGTAAGGGAATAGGACAGAGAAAAAGAGAATGACAGGAGAGCAAAGGTGAGTGAGGAAATGGCTGGCTCCAGGACGATGACGAAAAGGAAAGCTCTCAATCCCGGCAGTCCGGACCATACCGCGATTCAATTATCTTGAGCGCAGTGTACACATACGAGTGCACCCAGTCGCACACGTACACGTCCTGGATCCAGCCAGAAGGAGGACGCCTCACCGGGGACGGAAGTAACGAATTTCTACAACCTCATTTGGTGGCAGTATTGTAGCTGGCATCGTGCAGCTTCCGCCGGGCGCAGCTCGTTGTGAGCCCAGGTGCACTGCCAGAAAGGTGGTTCCGAGCCATCGCAGCCTTCCGTCCGTGCCGGACTACTCCCACCGTTCCCCAAAGCAATCTCGAGGTGTACATACACAAACACCCGAGGTTTGCACCCCACTCTTCCAGGAGCAACGCCGCGAGTTCGGAGAGAGGAGATGTTCAGTTTTACACGTCGTCTTCACACCTGGGAGAGGTAAATCATTGTGGGTTTTCCCGAGCTGGAAGCTGCGAAATCCCTTTTCCCAACCTGCGGCGAAACTCACGATCCAATCAGGTTTACGAAGCGGGATCCTTTTTTTTCTCTCTTCACCCTAGAACTGTTGAGACGGCGCGGCGGGTGAAGGTGAGCAAGCAAACCGAAGCGGATGGAAAAGGAATGGCTGAATCTCTTCTATCGCCTCCATCAAGCAATCGACGGAGCGGTGGCGGTTTTTTATTGCCCGAGATTCATTTCTTTCTTCGTTTCAGATTTCAACGTGACGTGGCGGACTTCATCCGTGCTCTTCCATCTTTCCCTTGGAAGGACTTTCGAGAAATCTGCCGGCCGGGCCGGGCAAAGGATTGGATGATACTGTAATAAGATTAAGTGTAAGTACGGAATAGTGCACCATTGGCGCGTCCCGATTGCCGCCGGAGGGCTTCCGGTCGGGAGATCCCGGCTGGCCGATCGGGCGTGGCAAAAAAATGTAATAAAATTTGCTCCCCCAATTTGGACAACGGTTTCGTGCCACGGAGGATGCGCTGCATCACCCACAGGAGGAATCGGGGCGCTTTCCCAGCTCGAATCAATTTGAGGACGGTTCCAGCGAAAAGTGGTCTCCTGGATGTGCGGGCACGAACTCCATTCCGGGAGCTGCCGTTTTGTTTCCCTCCGTGGCAGCTGACGGGTGTGAGAAGTTGCCCGAGGTGGCTAATCAGACCGCGCTCGGTGGCGTAGGTATCGGCATTAGAAGTCACGCTGCGACAGGCGTATCCTGCAGCGTTGCACGGCACAGTTCGCGAGCGAGTGTGCGATTATCTCATGCGTTCCATTATTATCGCTCATTTTGAAGCGATGAGAAAAAGGTTCAAAAAAAAAATGAGCGATTGCAACACAGCCGTGGAAAAGTATCACACCATTCGTTAAACGATTTCACCCTCGGCCTTGCTACTCAGCGCCCCTCCCAGAAAGGACCCGGTTCGACTCCCTGTTGTGTGAAGGATGCGCACTGGCCATTGTAATCTTCAGTGCCGGCCTCGTCGTGCGTTCCACCCCGAGGGTTTGATTTATTAAATTTAATGAGTACAATCATTACGGGTTTTCCGGAAACGACGCCAATGATAAACGCTGAGCCGTGCAAATCTGGGGACACCTAAAACAATATGTTGCCATGCGTTACCGGGATAGAAGAGATGAAGAGATGAACGCAAATGGATGAACATAATTTTATGCTAGAAAGGAGGCGATTTAAAAATACAAGGTTTCACAAGGTTTCACAATCATAGCAACCGATGCCATTTTTCAAAAAGGAAACTGTTCTCTCAACAGGAATATTTGGATTAAAATAGAAGAAAACTAATGTAAAAAACGCACGACAAAATATAATATCGTCGAATAACGATTCAATTTCTAGAATGAGTCAGCTTATGTTTGGATCGTCCCTCCTTGGCCCCCTATAATCCCATTGGATAACATATTTCCCAACAGTTTACGTGTGTTGTTGTGTATCCTGCAACCGTTCATGGCCCTCAAAATATGAATTGGTCGATGGAAACTCCGATGGGTAAAGTATAACTACCCCCAGTGGTCCCTAATTGTTGGTATGCGTAGCGTACCGTGTGCGTTCACCGAGGGTTGCGTGGTGCGCCGTGGTAAATCCGATACGCACGTGAAACCATAATTCAATTCATCGAAGGGGACATGAATCTATCTCTCGGTCCCGGTCTCATCTTTCCACGTGATGGTTATGGAAGTTTTTTTTTACTTCCTTTATTTGTGTATCTCACATCCTGGCCACCGTGCAAAGAAGATCGAATGTATGCTCTGGTGCAAGAGCAAGAAAGAGAAAAGGAGAGAGAGAGAGAGAGAAAAAAAGAAAGAGAGAGAGAGAGTGAGCAATTTGGAGGATAAGCAATCAGCGGACAATATTGAATGTCATTGTTGTAGAACGAATTTCCTATTTTGAGCACACGTCCAAGTAATTGATTATGAATTTATGGCACCAGTGATTTGTAGGGTAATCGATGTCTTTGCTAGACTATCTGGGAAAAAATACGAATAGTTGATGTGTTTTTGCTGTACGAAATGGTTTGACTGGTTTGATGGCTGAATTTTAAAATAAGAATTTATTATTCTAATTATTGGACCTTTACGAAGGAACTAGATTCTTTTTCGCATACACAAAGCCATATATTAATAGCCATATTGTATTGTATATGCTTCTTATCACTCCGCACGCTTCGGATTTATGAGCGGCTGCTATCCTTGAGCCACTCCGGGGCAGCAAAACAGTCCAACACGTCTGCGACACCGATACGATAGCACACACGAGCACAATCGCTGGCGAAGATTAGGCGAACCAACTGCGCCTCGCTCCGGACGGATGGCCGTGCAATAAATGCGTCAATATTTGCCCTGGAATTAGTGAGCTCCATTCTATTGGATTTGTATGCACCGGTGGCCGGTGACGAGCCAGAACCCTTCGATGTTTCACAGCGAACCCGGTGGACAGCCACGAATCCCCCGCATTGGGTTAAAAGTCCATATGTCACAGGCAAACATAGCCAAAGCAGGGGCCGGCTGACTTCGACGGTAGGTTTTCCCGAGTCCGTAGCAGCATTGGCTGCGATTTTCTTCCGTCAGTCGCCGGCGGTGGAGTTGGGTCAGTGTTTCGCAACAGTGGAACATTCTCTCGCCCCCGCCGACTAAAGCACAGAGTTCAAGACCCGGCCAACAGTACCCCGATACGCTGGGAAAAGTGGACCACCGATCAGCGTCAGCTTTTGCGTTCGCTTCGTTCGACGGAGGTGTACGTTTACGTAAGCCTCTCGGGGTATTTAAGAACCAATTTCTGACACTTTCGAATGGCTTCCGTCAACCGCAAGGACTGTCGTTTGCTTTTTTCGTTCCTTTGTTTCTAGCCAGAGTGTGGACGTTCGGCTCAGGGTTTCCCTTGAAAGCGGTGTTTTATTTAAAACCGAGAGGGCCGTAGGCCGGCGTAAACGAGTTTACGGCGTATCGGCTTTCTTGAAGGTTTTCCATTTCATTCAACTCATTGGCATTTGCTTAAAGTGATTCATTTCAATTAATGAATACTGTCCCACTCGACTGTAGAAGTATTCGGATGGACTTTTTTCTACGAGAAAAGTATTCCTGGAACAATTGTTTTGAGCTCACAAAAATTGTTCGAAAAAGAAAACATGGTTTATTTCAAACACTTTTTCGCTTGTACAATCGAACGTTGGTGAAAAAATATCTCCTTCAAACCATATAGCAGTAACTATCAAACAGCCAGTGAGAAGCAACCATATGCTCCCATCATCAATTACAAACTTGGTGGAGTTTTACTTTTCTTTCCTGCTCTCCGCAATCGTTCCATGATGTAGTTCCAGCGATGTCCATTCACACGGAAGAGCTACATCGTCATCGCCGAGAGCCTGGGGAACAACAATGAGTTTCACCGCAGCGCAGAGGGAAAAACTCTTTGCGAGGAAATAATTAAACTACAATACAACTGCATTTTCACACGCGGAAAACTACTCGCCGCCGCCGCTGCCTCTGGCGTCTTGGCCGAAACCGGAACAACTTCTTTTACGCCCCAAGGTCTACTCATCGGCTGATTTCGGTGCTGGTCGAGAGCTTGTAACTGCATTCCTCGGACAGAGGAAAAACGGCCCCAGGCAAAAGAAACTTGCTCCCTGGCAGCTGTCGAGGAGCTGCTGAGCGAGTTGTCCGATAAAGATGGGAAATAGCGATGAGCAATTTTTGCCAACGTGTACAGGTGGAACCACCCTGGCGGCAACGTAACTTTGACACAACTACGCGAGCACGCCTGAAGAAAATTAATGATCCTCCTAAATTAACCCCAACTCCGGACACCCTGGGAACCGCACGTGGCTCGGTTTGGCAGTTTGGCAGCATTTTTTTTTGTTTTGACGCACGATCCAAGTTTCAGGGGCCCATTCCGGCAGACTGGACTCGAATCGCGCCCCTTTGCGGGTTTATTTCAGCATCGGCCAAGGGGCCACTTTTTATCACCGCCAATCCTTCGGGCCAGTTCGTTGGGTTCTTCAACACTTTTCTCTGCATTTTGCAACCCCCGGGGGGTGGGGGGCGAAAAACTTTGACCGCCCTCTCGTGAGAAGCTAATGATCTGTTGTCGTCTGTGGAAACTTTATAGTTCGTTCGTTTCTTGCGGGTTGGTAATTAAATATGATAATTTTCATCACGCCCCAGTCGGCGTGGCTCGTGTGGGTGACAAAACTTTTCCCCACAAAGCATCTAGAGTGTTTTTCGTGAAATTTATTTCTTGCTTCTCGTCAATTCAGCAACTGTTTGATGTGTCGACTAGAGTACCAAAGTGGTTTCCATTAGGCAAGGTTGGGTATTTCCATGAAATAAACCTAAATCTCTGTTGTGAAATTTCGCTAAAGTTGTAGACAAAAAACGAGTGAAGGTGAAATCAAACGATTCAAACGACATTCATGCATTGTACCCGAGCGTCTTTTGGAAGTCTCCCCCCCCACTACGTCATGGGCAATTGAAATACTGCGACTAATGAGGGCCGCAACGTACTTAAATGTTTTGAAATCTATGAGTCAGTTCAGTCCTCAGAAATCAGTCGTCCGTTTGCCTAGTCGCAACTGCATCAAAGCCACCCATAATTCCTCGGAGTGCATTGAAATGTGTTGATTGCAGGTACAAAGCAAACATCCGTCCCTCGTCTAAAACTTCATGACTAAGGGTGGGTGAGTAGATTGGGATTTTGTAATTACGTATGATCGTTTGATTCGATTTTTTTGCTGCCTTTTTGTGGCACGAATTTATTTTGCAGTCGGCCCTATCGCTTTTGTCGATGGCAGCTCGAAGTCTGCGCCGTGCAGAAGTAAAAGATCTATCAGCGATGGTGATGGTCCCCGCCCTTCAATGCATGTGCGTCCAATTGTAACTCCAGCTTCCTCCTGTCATGCCCGTTGTCTGGGAGAGTGTTTGAAAGAAAACGAAGGAATAAAAAAATGTTCCATCTCCGCCGTATAAATACGTGCACGTTTGTAGCGTTCGGGTCGTCTATGCTCCGGTTTCTTCTAACGATCAACGAAGGATTTACAGATTTACACTAAACGGTTCACTCAAACCCAGACACGCCCTACCCCACCGGGGTCCCTCCATCCCCGTCAGTAATTCTTTTGATGGATTGTGCAGCAAAGTCGTATAATTGTAAAGCAAAGTCCGCAAACGGAAAACCGCACGCATACTCGCAAAGACGTGGCAGGAGAAGACAGAAAAAATAATACAGAGGCCACCATTTCCACCAAACAGGCTGCAACGACTAGCCCAACGCTAGTTAGTCTGCCACATTCGCCGAGAAAGGGAAAATCGATAACTACTTCCCCAAAATCACTCCACTCGCACTCCCAGACGACGTGGCTTCTTTGGGCACGGTTAACTGGACGCAGGATTCGTTGCAGGTTGCGAATACGAAGTAAGACCACCCGCGAACGGAACCCGCGTTTACTTTCCCTTCTTTGTAGGAAGGTTCATCGTTTCGGTTCTGTTGGGTTCGATTTTTTGTTCACCAGAACATCGCTTTTATCGTTAGTCAGATAATCGTGTCCGTGTCTACCCTCGGATGAACCTGGCTGATGTAACGGATGTCTGATTCCGAATTGCGATTCCAACCAATCCTCCAGACCTCCGATTCCGCCGCGCCACGACAACAAAAGGACAAGCAATTAAACTCACATGCTCGAAACACGCACGACCAGAGCGGCGTACCGTTGCGTGCGTGTACTTACACTCCTATTTGGGTCCGGTTCCTTCAGACTGCCAGCGACGGGCGCAGGGATGCAGGCTCTTCCTTTATAGCTTTCCGGTTATGTTGTGCGGTTAGCTTCATTGCCAATCAATAAGGTTCCGATTATGGCCGTGCGGCGTTCCCTTCCGGTGCCCGTTTTCCTTTTCACACACGCCGGTCGGTTCGGTTTTCAAAAACCCATGAAAATGATTGTCAATTACACCCATTCGACTTTGACCGTTACGCATTTGCTAAAAGGGCATACAGCCCTGTCATTGGGAGGAGTTCACGTTATACGCATTTGTTTTCTTTATACGTCGTTACGACTCTTTAAGGATTCCATGGAAATCAGTAAAGGTACAGCAAAAGATGTCTTTAAAAATCTATGGCAGAGTCAAAGATTGTATATTGCGTGTAATTTGTATTGTAACTTTCATCGATCGCAAACATTGTTTTGACGCAAAATTTAGATACCGTAGAGCTGACAGAGAACCGGATCTCCGGGAAGACATGCCTTGAACGGGTCGTAAAAGATGTAGTTCTCGATGCAGGACCGTAGGTCGGGGTCTCCTTGGAAGCAGTAAACGTAGCTAGTACAATCGTTCTCGATGGGCAGGTAGCCGGTGAAGCCTTCGACGCACTCCACCACAGGGTCGATTGGGTCCCCTCCGGATCCCGGTGGTGTTACCTCGGCGGTCGTTCCATCGGTGGTGGGCGGATCGCTGAACGTTGTACCTGTCGCAGGTTCCTCAGTAGACGTTTCAGTTGTCGGCGGTTGTGTCGAAGTAGTGGACCGCGGAGCCGTGGATGTTGTTTCAGTTGCAGGGGGCGCAGTGGAAGTGGTGCTGGGATCATGGGGTGCACTGACACATTCTCCATTCTTCTGCTTCACGCAGAACTTTAGCTTGGAAGAGTACGAGTACCCCTTCATGCAGTTATGCTCCTTCGCCTTGTGCTTGCTGCAGGAGATGTACTTTG
>JAOEFI010000007.1:18037667-18068166 GCA_034621735.1 Anopheles plumbeus | reverse complement strand
ATCGTAGTCTCCGGGAGATTGCTCAGTGGTCTCTCCTGAGTCGGATTCCTCGCTTTCAGGCTCACTAGGAAGAGTTGTAGGGGTCTCAGTAGTTGCTTCAGTCGTAGAAGGATCTTGCGGGGCATCGGCACATGCTCCGTTCTTCTGCTTCACGCAGAACTGTAGCTTGGAAGAGTACGAGTACCCCTTCATGCAGTTATGCTCCTTCGCCTTGTGCTTGCTGCAGGAGATGTACTTTGTGCAGGATTCCGGATGAGCGACTGTTCCAGAGTGAGTCTTGGCGCACAGGTAATCAAACCCTTCAGAAGACTCCTTTGATTCCTCGCTAGATTCGGACTCCTCGCTTTCAGAGTCCTCAGTGCTCTCTCCAGAACTCGACTCTTCAGTCTCTGGTACGTTGGTCTCAGCTGATGGTTCCTCCGTCGTGCTTGGTTCATCTTGCTGAACGGTGCAGGTGTCCTTATCTCCCTTCACGCACAGAATGGTATCGGGCGAGAAAATAAATCCTTCTAAACAATTTTCGATCTTTGCTTTATATTTCGAGCAAACTAGATACTTGTCACAAGCGCTTGGATGAACTCGTATACCGTACAAGACTTTGACACACAGGTAGTCATACTGTTCATCCGTTTCTTGTGGCTCCTCCGGTTCTGGTTCTTCCGGTTGTGGATCTTCTGAAACTTCCTCCACTGCACAGGTTGCAAACTGAGCTTTGACGCACTTCGAGGTAACCGTGTCGTAATTGGACTTGCTATTACATTCCTTAACTTCCAGATTGCCCTTCTTACAGACGATGTACTGATGACAGTTGCTGGGCACACCTTGAGTAACTCCTTCCTCTTGCTTCGAACACTGTCCGACACTGGGGGAAGCTGCTTTCCCACTCACTGCTCCAATTGTGGCCAGAAGTACCAAACTTATCAAAATCGATAGCTTCATTTTAGGGATTGCACCATAGACGGTCACTTGTCACACTGCCTTGTTGGTCGTTGGGCAGTCGCTTTTATACCCAACCAATTCGTTCTTATCGGGAACAAAGTTTTATGACAGATCTAAAAATGAGAATCAACTGACCAATGGAAGGTAAGGAGGATGCAGCTGCAGGATAGATAGACATACCGGTTCTGATAACAGTCAAGTCTTGAACAGTTTCTTGTTTTGTGCGCTTCCAGTGAAGTTTCTTCACGTCATTTTATGGGAATTACTTACGGATTGAGGCTCATAAACAATGGTAGTAGCTCGATTCAGCTTGGGCTCATGGCCCACCAATGGCGGCTACTGCATTTCAATGTATTTCCTTGCTACAATAAACAGGGTCTATCTCGTTTGGAGGAACGATTAAGTCTATTAAAAATAGCCCAACACAGCACAACACTTTCCTTGCCGTACTTTCATTGATCAGCTTCTTAAGAAACCATTCAGTGCGTCATGCGTTAGATTACTTTGAATTGAGGAAGTGAGACCACGAAAACTCGGTCTCAAAATAGGCGCACGTGTTCCATGAATTTAACCGTTGTTGAAACCATAAGATATCCGTGGGTTAATAAGATAATGTTTCCATGCATAAAAATTGCCAAAACGATCTACATCGATTCGTGACCATACGAAGAAAACATTTTCAGTTTGCAACATCCTATTTTAGTTACATTTGCATGTTGTAAAAGAAACCATTTAAAAGTTAAAACATCGTTCCAAACTTTGTGTTGTCTCATCCATTCGCAAAAGTCTACATTTCTCCTATAATCGACCATAACACTCTCGATCCCTTTATGGTTCAAATAATTAGTTTCACCTGAGCCACGGTAGGGTTTGCCAAGTGCGCCTAATCCTTCCAGCCAGTTTTCCTATTTACGAACCGCAGCGCAGACAGTTTCGAGGGATGAAACTTTTCAGACGGCCAACAGACATTCCACCGTAGCACCCGAGGTAGAACACGCAGCGATGGTAGAAAGAGAGAAGGTTAAGCATAGACTATCGAAGAGTGCTCCCAAGTATGCCATGAACGGATACATGGAGGGTTGCTAATGCCGAAGAATGCCACCGGGCAGCTTAAAAAAGTTATCGTCAACACCTGAGTTTGCAGCTAGTGCATTGGAAAAAATGTGTACTTTAGTAATTAAAAGTTGTAGCAAAAGTAAAATGGTCGATTACTAAGTTTTCTTCGAAGCCTTGCCGACCACGTGAGGGTTTGCCGAGATATATGTGTTCGGTTTTCTATTTTTTGTCTACATTTTCAATGCGCTCAGAACATGGCAAATTGTACAGTTGTATTTGTTTGATTATATTTTTTAACAAACCACTTGCAATACTAAAGACTAAATAATATAACAATTTGATATTGGTATCTTTAAATTGATTTAAAGCTACTAAACAAGGGCACGCTGATGACCGGATAGGGAACATCTTTAATTCACGCAAATTTGGAAATGATTGTAAATGAAAAATCATCCGTTCGTCCAAGTGCTTCCAGTATTGCTACCCCTCGAATCGCGAGGAGCGAACACCCCGATTACTGCCAGCGATCCTTGAACATCGCGCAAGCACAGAAGGACGGCCCGACGGACTGTTGCATATTTAAAATCATTATTTTTAAACGAAATTAATGTTTCAACTGGCCCGACAGCTAGCCGTGGAGGGGTTTCGGGTCGATCGGGACGGGGCGGGTAAGGGTGCACGGGTGCTGGCCATCGTTCCCATCCATCGTTTTCCTTCGGTTATCGATGTGAATGTGGAAATCTCGGCAAAAAATATGCCACAGCGGACTCGCAGCAGTGACAGCGGGCAGGCTTTTGCCTCCTGCAGGGCAACTGATTCTGAACCCCTCAGATGAAGTGCAGTGCTGTACACGGCTCTTAAAACTCTGTTTACATTCACGCAAAACAGTTTTATTGTTGCACCGTGCTGCAGCCGCTTTGCGAGTGTCACTGAGAGGATTATAATTTTTAATTTGTTTCTCTCCGGCTTCCGCCGTCCGTCGCCAGGGTTCTAGGGGTGCGTGTGTACGCGGTGGGAAATTTATGCTGCTCGATGGATTTATGCCGAATGGCGAACGGCGGTACTTGGTTTATGCGTATCATTATTTTCTCTCCCGCTGAGAGCTCAGCTCAATGGAATTTACGTATGAATGAATGGGTACTCGTAGCTAGGATTTGATACTCTTACTATTCTAGGACGAAAGGATGTAATTACATGAAATGAAAACTGCATACAGCTCCGCAAACAAGTATCTGTTTAGCATTTTATTATGCCCTTTTCTGAACACAAACATCGACAACCATAAGCATTATTTTTCTTTTTAATTCGCCATGAACTATTTGCTTTTGATCCCTTTATCGAAATCGTAGAGCCATGTTTTAAATTCTGTTCAAAACGGATCTACTGTAGAAGAAAGGCGTTGGCCATTGAATACGTTCGATGGAAGGGAAACAACTTCTTGGTGAAGTTTACCGTACCCATACGAATGAAATTTCCATAATACCATGTTGGATTGCTTTTCCTTCCGGTAAAACAATGAACAGTTTGCGATTTCCAAGACGAATGGGCCTTGGTGGTGAATGGTGCAAAGATTCCGGCGCGTACACGCATTGAAAAGAAACATGATAAAGGCACGTCAGGAGAAAACCTTTCACATGCCGACGTTTTCGGGGTCCGTTATTTGGGAACAAGAAAAATCACTTTCCCTGCCCGGGCTGTCGATGGAATGGTAGAGCTCTTGGATCTTGCCAGCATCGAAGAACCCGGTGGCGATGATGACGGTGATGACGACGATGATGGAGGTTTGCGGCGGTTTATTGGTTAGTTCTTAGCGAAGGAGTTTGGTTCGGTTGCTGCCAAAAAGAGGGTCCCCACTGAAAGTGCGTTCGTATGCAGGAAACGCTCGCAGCTCGAGAGGAATCGAAACGGGAAGTTATAAATTCCTTCCGAAAAAGAAATTCGCACAATGGCTGCTAACGGGATTGCCTCACTACACGCACCGTTAGTTGATTGGTGCGTTTCCTGAGGGGCTTTTCGTCGGCGAGCGCTTCCTTGAGATAGCGGTGCGCTTAGGGCGTCTTAGCGTGAACGAGTGCCGCTTTCCCTTCGCTTCGGCTCAGAAACATGTCCAAAAGGCTCCGCTAGAATGGGCGGGAAATCCCGCACCGCAGTCAACACTTCAGCCGGCCAAGAAGTGCTCCTTCCGCTATGTGTGTGTGTGCTGTTATATTTTTCCCTGCGGTTCTGTCGCTGCTTTCACTTGCCCACAGCAAAACACTCAATAGAGGTCGCGCTCTGTAACGAGAGACGAGAGAGGAAATTGAAAAATCTAATAAAAGATTGATGAACACGTTCGAATTTATGCACCCTATCGGTAAGACGCCGGCTTCCCTATTTCTTAAGCCAGCAGCACAATTGCCAAACGAAAACGAAGTCTTCCGAAGAGGGATTGAGGATGAGTTTTGTACCATTGAGATTTTGCACTATTTTCAATCCGATCGCACCCCTCGTGATCGCATTCCTCCGCTGCGAATACGCTTTCCAGGGGTTGTGAATTGTCGTGTGTGAAATTTGGCCAGCGAGTCCCTCTGATATTCATTTTCAACCCTGGGGATGCAATCAAAATTCTGCAGAACGGTTAAAAAATGCCAACACGTTTAGAACACTCTGGATTAGGTCCCGAAAATCACTCATATCCACATGAAAATAGTCTGACCATATTTCCGGCCAGGACGGGGACCACTCCGTCGAAATTTGTGAATCAAATAAAAAAAATCGTCGTTACGTGATTGGAAATCTGATGGCGATCGTATTAATCATGACTCAATAAATGTTGACCGTCCCGCCACCGGACGAATTACTATAGAAGCGGAAGCCAACTAAACGTATCGCTTTCGGAAAGGTTCGGAAATTTGTTTGGGCTGCCGCCCGGGCACGCCTGACTATATATATTTGCTGGGATGCAGTTCCAGCTCCTCGAGGGGTTGAAACTGGCATTGACGAATCGGTTCGGGCGATCGGATTGACACCGACCTGAGAACGTTTCTATTACTGCGAGGCACCTTAATTTCGGATCCATTCATCACGGGTCCTTCCCAATTTGGGATCGAGCATTGGCCGAAGAAATCCTCCCGAGCTTAGGTTCACGGTTAGCGGTTAGAAGTGAAATCATCATCAAATTTACAGCTGTTAGACACGAATCTTTCCCAAAAAACTGAGCAAAACCCGTCCCATGCACGCATTGCCATTCATGGTTGAGCTGCGGGACCCAGTTGCGCTTCATCATGTGGCCACCTCTCGCCGTGGTTTGAGTTGCAGTAAAGTGAAATTTATCTTCTTCCCTCCCGCCGGCTTCCGCGTCTTCCAGCGCCTCCCTGACTTCCGCTCGAAGCGGTCCGCCCCTTTGGGCGGGTGGGAAGCATGCAACTTGACATTATTAATGACTATTTCTAATGAATTTTATTTCCCTCGGTGTTTTTGTACAGCCAAGTACAGACCCCGGGTCGGAACGGGTTATCCGTCGGACATCGGACGTTCGTGTCTGACTTTGTTATGATTGCCATTGCCGTTTGCTCCTTGCCGACGCTCGGGCGCTCCCCCGGTCTGGCAGTGCCGGCCGGCTCGCAGTAACGGTACTGTTTTAAGCGCACCGGTCGGAAATAACGAGCCAACGGGGTCTTATCTAGATGACTCCGCCACTTACTTCAAACCAACGGGCGGGCGGCAGGAAATGAGGAGTACACTCCTAGCTCCGGCTCCGGCTCCATCCGGCCGAACAGGGACAATTCCAAATACTAATGAGTTTTGTGTTTGGCAGAACATTTACTTCATCGTTACATTCCTACTTTTTGCGTCTGAAACCCTCGCACCACAGTTCCCCTCATCAGCTCCTTACATCTGAAATAATGCGGCGCTTCTCACTCGACGCAGGGAAAACCCCTTGAAGGTGAGAATATTGAAAAGTCATTCTCTTTTCATTAAGGAGATAAATAAGCGGAATGCGGAAAATACGCGTGATGCTTTTTCGTTTCGAGAATGGTTTTGTTGAATCGTAATGCAAGAGATATGTCAGGCTAGCATATTTTTAATAAGCCTTACATGTTTCTCTTAACTTTTCAATATTTCTAAAAAGCAGTTTTAATAATTGTTTAATTCCTGTTCTTATGTTTCATAAAATCGTCAAAATTAGTTTATTTCATTCGATAACTGTACAAAGAAATCGCTCCTTAGCAATCTAAACTAGCCATCTTATGCTCACTCGTGTCTACGTCGATGGCCTCCTTCAAATCTGGTGGTCACTAATTCACGTCGGTCCGTGGAAAATTATGCAAAGCGGAGGACCGAAGCGTGCAGTCCTTTATCAATGCATTGAAGCACCGACCCGGCAGCGACCTGCACGATTCCGGTCAGCTCCTCCGGTCCACGATTGTCTCTAGCAAACCCCTGGCAGCGTGCGCAGCTGAATTATGATGCTTCATAAACACCTAAATTGAACTGCATTAATGTAACGTCTCAATTTTCCATCCATCCGACAGCGGCGCTGCGTGACGCATACCAATTTCATAATTTTGCTAAATTGTATCGAACTCTGGGCGTTCCGCCCCACGCTGCGGAGGACGGAGCAGGACCCGGAAGTAGCGTTGAACGGGCCTGCGACAAGGAGTGGGTGTTTTCCGTGCCAGAGGTGCGCAGTGTCGTAGTGGGAGTAATTTATCATTCTTTAGAAAGCTGCTCACAATCTCGCCACCACCTTTACCGCGTTCTCGCACCCCCTGCAGTTGGTTCGGGTACGATGCACCGGCGAACGATGCACCATTTTCCCTGGCGCGAATCGTGCCCATCGATAGTCGGCGAACGGCGCCAGATCATGTCTTTCGGCGAGGGCAAAACCTCGGTGCGTTGTCTATCGACCGGACACGCTCTAACGTACCGCTTTGTGGATTTTCCTGTGCTGGCTTGAGTACCCGAGGGTGACCGTGAGCATGACGCGTCAAGCAAAGGTGGTACCGAAGGATTTAGATTGTTTGAATCTATTGAGCATGTAAATCGGGAAATTTATGCCAGAAGTATAGTTTGGAGGCAATGGAACGACACCCCTAGAAAATAATGAAAATGTCTGCATTTATCGCTGCAGCTCAGTATTGTTTACAAAATGTCTTTAAATGGTTTAAGTTCATCAAATAATGTCACGTTTGAGGTGAGCTGAACAATCATTTTCACATTTCTCGTGCATGGTTTCACGACAATCCATCAATTTGCTTTCTTGTAAAGCTATTCAGAATGTGCACAAAGCCATAGTGCTATTGGAGGCGTTGATTAGCTGGGAGGATTATTTTTTGTTCCATTTATTATGTCCTCTCTGGCGCTCACATCAGTCAACCGTTTCGGCGACGACTTTCTCTTCCGTTATCCAGTGCCATAAAATCTGATTTACAACTTAATTTGTAAGAGCCAGGAACCTCGGAGAATATTTATGCACGCGTTGTTTGTATGATAAATCGTAGTGAAAAGTATTGAAAACACTCATATGCATGCGGGTGTTTCAGTCGTTTTCTTTGATCGTGACCTGTTGGCGATGAGATAACAATACATACAATAAACTACCACGCGCCTCCATTTGATGTGAACACTTTAAACCAGAGGTGGCAGACAGATTGCATACCCTCTAGGCGCAAGCGAAATGGGGAGCACATTCGGTTGCATACCCTCTAGGGAGCAGAGTCAAACGCTTCAAAATGAAAACTTTCTATCCGACCTCTAGGAGCCTAGGACCATAGCGGGCGTTGGTTGTGTCGTCTAATGACATTCGCAGCGAATAACGAAAACACGTCCAGCGCCTTCGGTTGCATTGCTTCCGGGCGCACTTCGGTAAACAGTCAGCCCAACGCCCAACTAGTAGCGTCGTCTGCTGCGGAGAAGAAAGTAAAAGGAAGGAACTGCGAAAGCAAAAACAGAATGCATTATATCGTCAAACAACCACCGCATCACTCTCCCGGCGGGCTAATGCGACTTTTGAAGTGGCAAATGGTAATTAGGAAAAATTATTTATAGCACAAATCATGTGCTGATGTAGCACAGGCCCAAGCGGTATGACGTAGTTTTCCTTTTTTGCCTGCTACAGGTAACCTAATCGTCGAAGTTCATAAGAACCCAGGGCAGGTTATCCTGGTGGGATTTATTTATGCCACTCACCCACCGTATCAGGTGGAGTCCGAAGGAAAAGCGGATCTTGTGAGGGCGAAAGTTATTAATACCTGCGTGAACACGAAGGGTGCCAATTTTCCGGCAGCCAGCATAGTTTTGTACCCTCTCGTGGGGCACAATGATTCTCGGGAATGGGGTTATGTCCCGGCACGCCCGACGTGTACACCGACGCGCGAGATGGAGCCTGATTAGCGAAAGAATGTCGCGTCACATTTAATTGAAACGAAGCCGAAACGAAGGGTGAGGCGGGCCGTTTAAAATGGATAACTTTGGCCCGTTTCCAGCCAACCCTTTTCCGTTAGGAATGTCGAGTATTCGCCCGGAGGTCCCATCGGTGCGCAGCGCAAAATGGTTGGTAGCTGCGGAATTTCACGACATGTTATTCTTCTCTACTTCCTCTTGGCCCTCCCTCAAGGACATCCGGTATTCAATAAGGGCGTACAGGCGGATGAAGAAACTGGAGGCGGCATCCAATAAACACCTTTAAGTTACTGTTGACACAATTTGTACTTACTTTCCAACGGAATGAAGATGCCGGTGGGAAGGACCGGCGAAGCGACATGATCGCATTATGTTTAACCTTAATTTACATTCCAGTACGGTCTGCGATAAGTTCAAGGCGAAACGTCGAAATTACCCGCACCTCGGACGGAGTTTGACACGATCACGATCCTTTCCGGTGTGCGCGAGCAACCAGCATGCACGAACACCGGCGTATCTCCGACGTTCGTGAATTTTGAATCGTTTAATTAAAGTGGAAAAGTTTTATCATTAATATCAAATTTATGTGCGTGTGCCGATATCGTACGGCGTCTTGCTGGCGGGAAAATCGAACCGTCTGGCAATCGGAACACGAAATCCCGGCCTCTCACCCCGTTTCCCCCCGCCAAGGGTGACTAAAGCTGGCGAGGAAATTAAGGTGAAAACGAGGACGGCATTCGTACCTGCGCTTTCCCAATTTTTCCCACCGGTGCCGATCTTATTGTATCGATAAAGGGTACCCGGAACAACGCCCCCGACTGGGTTTGACGCGGGTCGTGGCGGTGAAAAATAATTGTACGGAATGTTCTATCTCGACTGCTGGAAGGAACCGGTCGGCAGATGGAATGGATTGCAATCAAATTAATTCGATATTATTAATCACGGAAACGTGGTGTTCGCATAAATGTTTGAACAGATTAAAACCGTAACCCGTTAGGATGGAATGGGTGCTGTGGGGGTAATGGAACAGGAATTATTGTTCACTCCTTCAAGCGTCTCAAACGAAACGCAAAGTGTTCCAAACACATTTTCGTCAAAGTTTCAACTTAAGGCATTTCACAAACATTTTAGTCCAGATTCCGATTCCCTTTGTATCTTAAAGTGAGTGTAAAATGGAATAGGTCCTGCTTTAGAATTACCCGAGCGGGGAACCCTTAGGTCACAAAAGAAGTGTATGGTTCAGCAGAATAAAAAGAAATATGTGAGGACTAGATGCTTTGAGGGTTTTAAAACACATCATTCCAATGGTTTTCCATTGTGATAAATAGGCCCAGAAATCCTTTGTGAAGCGAAGGACACATTTGCTTGGTTAAGCAAGAAAAAAAAGGAAGGCTATGCCAACGAGAGAGGGGTCTCATCCAATAAAGCGAGGTGCGTGCATGACGCAGTTAGTGAATTATCGGGAACGTTCCTTAATGCATTTGTCGAATTTTTCCTAATGGTCCGAGGGCTTCAGGCTCTCCCTGGACGTTTCATCCGGACGAGTCGAAAAAGTGTGGGAGCGCGAGAAAATCGGGAGGGACGAGCGTTCTCCTGTGTATGTCTTGCTTTAATCTTCAAAAAGGGGGACGAAATGTCGTCGTTAATGCGACCTCGGATCGTGTAATCTTCGGTGGCCGGATTTCAAGATGGACAGACGCTATGGTTTAGGGTACGGGAAACACATGTTTTAATGGCATTATTTGTAACCAAGCGAAGATCTAGATTTGCGGTCCCGAAGGTGTTCAGGGTGGACACTTTGGATAATCTTATTTCTCCTTGCGACAAACGCCCTCGTAGAATGAATCGATACATCAATATTAAAAGGTATGTTCGAGAAACTGCGAGAGAATAACGTCCGGTTATAATTTAACCGTATGAAAACCTTCAGAAAGAACGAAATTATCGAACATTACTAAAGTGTGCACACATTTATTAAAGGTAATATTTTCCATGGTTATTAGTAACATTTGTAATTGTTTTCGTATTTGATTCCACTCCATCGCCATCACAATTGTGTCACTTCTCCTCGCTCGTTGAAGGTTCATTCGGGTTGCAATGGCGTGGCTTGTGGTTTTTAATTTAGAAAATTGCCTGACAGAATCGATAGAACTTTATTGCCCGGTTACGGTTTGCACGATAAACATAAGATTTTATGGTCTTTTGGGTTATAGCGGGCTGGGAGAGAGAGGATATCGAGAGGGTTCGGTATTCATTAGAGTTCAGTGATTACTGTGCAGATTAGCTCCGTTTATTGCTGTCAGGTTGTCGACCGTTTTCCATCCGGAGCCGAAATAACACGGAATGGTGGGCAAGGATCGCAAGGAGGGCAGGTTGGGGTTTCATCGGCATGTTTATGTCCACTACTTGCATCCGATTGCTGAGCTTCTTTTCCTTTTCCCAGAATGCTTCCAATGCTTCTGGATGAAAACAACAATGGTGATGAATGTAATTAAGAGATTAATTCCATCGGATGAATTTCCCGTGGTTATGCTTTAAAATTTTATTCGCCGCATTAGATGATTTATTCATAAAACTGTAGTTTGAATTATCGCCGGTGGCCGTACCGGTTTGCCTTTGCCTAGTGGAGCCCTCGGAGGGCACGCAAGTCACTGGAGCAATGTGTCAAGTTGGTGGCAAAAAATCATCTGGTGTTGGCAGCGACTGGGAATAAAAAAAGGGAGGCCCAACTTGCTGCCAACAGCGGCCTGATGGTGGTCATTAAAATAATTTGATTGATTTTTTTTCTCTGACCCTGCATCCCGAGCGACGCCATTGTCGTGCTGCTCGCTGTGGGGCACACTGTATTCATTTATTTAATACGCAGGATTAAGGTTTACACTGAGCAATAATTATTTGTTTGCCGCCGCGACCGTATTGGACGTATTTTAATTTATTGCTGCATTTCCGCTATCCGGTTTGCCGCAGCTGGTTATCAGCTGCTGATCGATCGGCGGTGGGCTTTGCTTCCTGTTTTGAGTTTTTTCCTGCAACCGAGATGAGTTTTATGAGCAGGATGCAGCGGTCCTTTTTTTGAGAATAGGTTGGACTGTTCATTCCGACGCTTAACGAGGTTATGGTTGATTGGGTTGTTATTTTTTCGCCCTCCATGTTCCGTTCTAAATGTTTGAATAATGATGGCAGTGAAAGGTGAAAAAATGGCAACATTTTGTGTTGTACTAATTATTATGGTTCCACGCGATGTAGTGATAAATATTGACAGCTTCGTGATTCGAGACTGCTGGTTCTGAAGCAATGGCCCACAGTTGTTCCCCCTCCCTCGGAATCCGGTAAAGTTAGACCTACACAAGAGGGATGAAAGTATCCGATTGATTTTTAATCATACACACTAATTTAATTGCCCAACGTAGTTGGCCGCTTTTTGTGGCGGAAACATGTTGTAGCTCGAGGGTTGCAGTTGATGGAAATGGGAAAAAATGGAACACGCTGATTAAATGCCACTTGCGTCGGTAGAACTATGTTTATCTAATCTATGCCGACCAGAGGATATGGTTTATCTATGCAAATTTTCCATCTGCATGATTAATCATTAGTTAAAACTGCACTTTAGCGTTAAAATTACTACCCCTATCGGAAATTGGTTTTTTGTATTGCATAAGGAAGACAAAAAAATACCTCGTCACATGCCGAACGACAATTCTTCATCCAACGAATTTTGTAAAAATGAACTCAAAACAATGAATCAAATAACAATAAATACATTTTTGATCAATTTCATATGGATTTGTGTTGTGATGGTTCCATTACAGAGAAACATGTCAATCATGCTTCGGAATGTTCCAAAGCCTGCCATGCGAGCCTCAGTAATTATGATTTACTCAACATTCCTGTAGTTCCGAAAGAGAAACAGAAAACGAAAGGCAATTCCATGCGTGCGTTTGTATCCCCCAGACAATAATTGTGCCTTGCCATTAGGCTTTCCCGAGATATCCAAGATATCAGCAATGATTGATTGGTATCCTAACAGCGCACAATAAACAAGCAGCTCACCTCGCCGTATCACTTCATTTTCCGCCAACTCATACGCAACGAGCTTGTTGCGACTCGAAATTGACAGCTTCCAGCACTCACGCGAGGCGAATGAATCATCCCGTCGTCTGGTAGAAGAAGATTTCATTCATCAAAGCAGGATTTCGTTTATTGACATTGTATGATTTCATCGCAGTACCGTTCCCGGTCTTTGGGGAGGAAAAAATGGCCCGTAGGTCGGTTTTCTTGCGGCCACCGTGTGCGTACGTGCTCGTGTGAGGGGAGTTGGAATTTTATACTCCACACTGAGGCGTTTTGCCTGCTCAGCAGCAGCAGGTGGTATAGAGTTTCCTGAAGATGGTATGCAATTTAAAAAACGACTTCCATTAACATCCGCCTGGCGTGAAAGGACGCATCTCGGGGTGTTGTAAACCTCCCGATGTTGTAGATGGTTTTATTAGTGCCGCTTGTTCTCTTCGCTCGGTGGCAGGAAAATTCCTTCTTTCGTTAATGGCAGGCCCACGGAACTGCAACTGTGGCTTTCCGGAGAGAAGCATTTGGTCAATAAAAATAAAATGAATCATGGCTGGCGCTGCGTACGCTTTTCCACCGGCCGGCAATTGAAGGGAGAGAATTCCGCTCATAAAACGATTAGGGACGACACGTGCTTGGATTTCCGTGTGCGCGGACGGGGCAGAAAATATTTTACCAGCATGCCCTTCGGGTGTGTGCCACGCGCGATACCAGCAGTGACAACGGTAACAAGGACTTAACGGGGACACGTGCCCGGTCCGATCACGCAGACTGCTGCACAGCAAAGGAAGCGAAGTCGAAAATCGGCACCTTCGAGCAGAAACCAAAAGTGGCCACCCTTTTTCTTTTGTTCGCTTGTGGGCGAGTGCGGGCGACTTCCGTCCGCCCACCCGTCCCAAACACAGAAGGCGCCCTGTGGGCGTCCTAGCCCTACCTCCGCGTCGACATGCGATATTCAATTAGAAATTGGACAGCACTTTCGCGGGAACCTTTGGCATTTGGACAAACGGACTGGTTGAAAATAAAGGACCAGCGCAGTGGGGATGAATGGTCGACCCAAAATGTCACGATCGATTCACGAAGGTTTGAACGCAAACCGCCCCGTCGACAAATTGTACGGTGAACATGGTCCGTTCGGTAGCGGAAAATTACCTTTCCGTGAGCAAGATTGCGCCAAATTAGGCAAGTCGAACGGTGGAAAAAAAAGGAAAAGCGACCCGGAAGGTGTGTTTCGAACAGGGCGACAAACCCTATACCAAGCCGATAAAACTGAGCGTAACCTTTGCCTGCGTATGAGTAAGCGTAGGTGAACGGGGCACCAACCTCGGGACCCCAGTCACGGAACGGGGAGTTATATGTGTTCCTTTCGATTGACCTTTTTCGTGTCATGGTGGAAAAACAACACGCTTGCGCTTCCAGGGATCCGGGGGCCAACATGGGACTAACCAATTTAGTGGTCGTCAGACGTCTAGACGTCCCGTGAGTCGCTGGCTATCATTAGGGACCAGGAACTGCCGGCCGAGTCCCAGGCGAACGTCCTGTCTAGCCTAATGGCCTCCGAAGGCTATTGCTGGTTCGGTGCAGATGCAATAGCGTGCAGTGCATGACACAAACTATGCGCACGTGCATCCCGAGGACCGTAGAGAGTAAAATGTGCCCTACATGACGCCCGGCCTTCCGGTGCCGCATTTCCCGACCTCTCTCCCGTTGTAACGATGCGATCAATTAAATATATGGAATCTTACGATTGGCAAGTTCAAATCCTTCTCCAATCCGCCAGTAGTCGCTTGCCGGTAGGGCCAAAAAGCGGAGCGGTTGAAGGGCGAATCCCCCTGCGGAAACTCACGCACGACCACCGTGGCAACTGAATTAACTATTCTCTGATGAATTGCGTTTTTGGCTCCGGTCCATCCGACTACGATGCGGAATTACTCCGCTCGGTGGTGTGACGAACTCATTTGCCCGCCCCGGGAGGACCCGTGCCGGCCCTCCGTCGTTTCCCCGCCCCCGGTAGCAATACCTTCCCGGTGCTTGCGTATTGGCACGGTGCATAATTTACGTTTCACGCTACACGGCCAATGTGCTGCGGAGGAGAAACGCGACCATCGCCGTTGCAACGTGGCTATTGCTGGCCGTGTCCCCTGGAGGGATTTTGTGGCCAGTCTGCAACACCACCATGCAGCGCGAACGGACGCAAGGATCCTTCTCGAGAGCTGGTGTGGGGAGCCGCGTGAGGACGCGCGGCTAGTGAAGATTAATTATCAGTTTGTGGCCACCGGACTAGCACCACCAACAACGGTGCGGATTCGGCTACGGCAGGAGAGTGTGTTGCTTCACAGGAAACATCCAGCCGGACCTCGACCCGAAGAGGCTCGTTCGCTCCGTGAGCGGCATCTCCCTGTTTGCTGATGAAATATTTGCTTTGGTAGCTTCATTTTGACGAATCGATAACGACGCCAAACGACCGACGGATGCGAAACTGCCAGAAGCCTGAATACATTGGAATTCGGGATGCAGGTTTGCTTGCGAGCGCATCGGGCGGAAATGAATCCGATGAGATTATTCACCATAGCGTCGGGCGTGGGCGTGCATCAGATTCTTCCGCCGCTCGAAGAAGAATGCCCTTCGGCGACGAAGGACCTCGGACTGGGGTGATTAAAGCTGCAGTGAAACGCCCTTTAGTCATAGCAGATCCGGCTTATAGGGAACCTATAGTGCCGACAAACACTCGTAATTAGAGAACGAAATCAATTTCAATGCTCGATCGTGCGTTCGGGAGCGAATCATTACACAATTCCAATATGTACCGATGCGTTCGGGAATACCAGTTCCATCCAAGGTTAACAAACGGCGTCAAATAAGTGAAACCGTGGTGCATTTTTCGACATTTTATTCATAATCGCTTTGGTTTAGTTTTACATCATACACTTTTTTTCTGCCATTTTCCATACGCATTCCGTTCCCTATCTGGATTGATTACTTCCTGTGGGGTTACTGTAGCGATAGTGCGTAGTTAGTTTCCATTCTAGCGCCCTAACTGTTGCCATGTGTTGCTGCGTTCCGTTAACTACTCGAGTGAAGGAATACGTGTTCGGTAGGTTACAGAAGAGTCAGGAAAATCAAATTATACTCACAACTAAACATTAATCAACTGGTTAGTAGTATTGCTGTACGTGTTTGCGCGATCGATGATCGTCAACGTCGCTTTCTTGACCGAATCGTAGCGAAGATCCTTCGGGGGAAATGCCAATCGTCCTACGCTACTACTTCGTGGTATGTGATTGATTTTACATTAAACAAAGTTATATACACGTTCATTTAATAGTAGTACATTCTTTTTTACAAATGATTCTTTCATGCCGATAACTATTCGTTTCCACATATCACTCGTTTTTTTTTTCTTCTCTTCATTGCGATTCGCCTATCAAAAGCCGCAGCTGCTCCAATATGGCAGCGCCTGCGATACAATGACATATTTACAGATACGAGAGCTGTCTCTATCCTGGGGCGCATCAGTTGTCGGAGTGGTTATTGTTTCCTTGCGCGGGATTTAATGAGCTTCCGGTTGCCGCGTTTACCCTACGGGAGTGTGTTTGGTTTGTGGTATTTATTGCTTCCTTATTGTGTTTACATCAGCTGAGCTGTGTGTGTGTGTGTGTGTGTCTCTCTGACCGAAACGAAACTGTCGATTCGAGAAACATTCGACTCATGTCGTTGTTCGGCAAGTTATGATTCTTCTATTGCAAAACCAACCATAGCATAGCCGCCACCGAAAGCATCAGGAACGATTCGGCCAGGGTCGTGGCGGCACCACGTCCCACCTGGCGATGGTTGGTGGTTGGGGGCGTCTGCTGGCCGCTGCGGGACATTTTCGCCTTCAGGTCGACATCGATCATGTTGGTCGACTCGTGATCGTCCATCGCCGGCATGTCGATCATCTCCGTGACCAGGTTGGTGTGAACGGCTCGACACGCGTCCACCGGTTTCCAGTGCTGCGTTATGTTGCTGCCGTATGCTTCCGCTTCGCTACCCTGTGTAAGGCAGAGAAAGAAAGAGAGAGAGGGATTGTGTGTGAGAGAAGGAAGAAAAAAGGGAGAAGGCACGAAAGAAACACATCTCGCAGTATATGTTGGCAAATGTTTTCGAATTGAAAATTTCGTCACGTTCCTCACGTCGGTAAACCCACTTTACTGTTTAAATGTTTCTCTCGTATTTTCTTTTTCTTTTCTGTGGCTTTTTTCTTCGTTTTTTTGTTTCGAAGTTCTGTATTGTGGAAAATGATACCACTCATATCTACCACCAGAACATGTTTCGGGTGCAAGGCGGGCAGCCAATGAAGGGACGACCGAGCAGAGTTTTCTGATAAAGACATGGAACGTTCTGGTCATTTGTTCCAATTCGTTACCCCCACATTCACTTCGGGTGGTTTTTCTGGAAAAGCTGTTTGGATGAACGGGAAACGGGGAAGCCCCGGCTCAAGCGAGTGGAAGTTGCATCGTGCACTTTTCATTTGCGGTTTGAATTTGATGCTGCGTTTTTCGGTAAGCGGTCGTTCGGGTGGGGATAAGTATGAGGTTGGGAAAAAGTTCCTCTTGGAAGGAATCGCTCCTTCGAATGGTGCCACACCTTTTTATTCGACCCCGAAACCCTTCTGCCGTTCCATCTCCTGTTGTGACCGTTCGCCTCAAGCGGTGCTGTAAGCTGATATCCATCAAATAATGGATCCGAAACACATTCGGACGACGGACGAAGTGGTTGGTATTATGGAAGGAGTTTCGTACTCGGTAACCGCATACCAATTACCAAAGCCATTTCCTCGACGGAAACTGTATCCTTCGCTACAAATCCAAAAGTATCTCTTAACGAGACAAGAAATACATTTTACAAGCTCTTTCTTCGACTCAAGTGTATCTTGATTCGTTCAAAAGAATAGAGGAAAGAAAATTTCGTTCCAATTAAAACGATTCTTCATCGTCGCGGTGAAACATTCTTAAAATATTCAATCGTATTCCGCTTCCGCAGGTCTGTACTTCTAAATATAAACACTCAAACTTTCTTCGGCCATAATTGCCATTCAAAATGAATTAACTATAAACGACGTTGTGAATCTGAGTTGCTGTTGATCCCAACTTTCCGCAGCGACCCCTTCAAAATGCATCTAAACACCAACCAGCAACGACAAAATCATTACAAGCCGCTGGCGAAAAGATGATAAAAATGTTAAACTTCTTAACGAGCTCCTTGGCTGCATGCCGCACGAGCTGCTCCTTCGTTCCGCTGCCCGCGAGACATTTTAGCTGCACTCACCCGGAAAAGTAACAGCCGGCAATGGGGTGTGTTTTGCTGCAACGTTGGCAACTTTTTTTTTGTACGCGCAGATTCCAAGGAAATCCCAGCTCGCACGGCCTTTGGGCAAGAACTGTGAATGCATCGTTGCGCATGGGAAGGCGTTGAAAGATGCGAGACATAAACAAACTTTTGCGCCTCAATTATTCCGTTTGAAACTGTTGGCCTGGAGTAACGAGGACGGGCCGGAGGAACACTCGAGATGTAGCGTAGACGGTTGGATTGCAGCCATTTGGTCAGCGAGAGAATCACACAGTACTTCAATTGGATAAAATGGGAGGGGGAAGAACGACAAAATGGACGGGCGAAAAATTTCAAATTTAATATTCATAAAGAGAACGGTTTCGTATGAACGAATGAAGTCTCGAAACAGGATGAGGTTCTGGAGAAGACGTGAGTCTTGCGCCTGCGACCGGATTTTTCATGCTCGGTAGGCGTTGTTCTGGGGATCAAAATGGGATGAAAAATCCCACCGTACGGTCGACGAAAACAAAACGTCTGGGAAAACAGTTTCCGATATGTTATCTCTGGCATCGCAAGCAAGCACTTTGTCGCATCTGTGCCAAGCCCGCTTACTCGCGCTTAGTTACTCGCTATCTGTTACGGTTGGTTCGTACCTTTCATCATCACTGAAGTAAGGTGTCCCCGAGCGTCACAGTTCTATCTATCACGATGTTTAATCGTCTCGCTCGCCCACCCCCTGGCGAGGACATCCCTTGTCCGGGGCAATTTTTCACCGGTGCAACGTCCGCCCGAACGTTGCAATCACGCACAGTTTCTTCTAATCATTACCATCAATGGGTTTATTATGTTCCGTCGACTTCCTTTCGAGCTGCGTCGGCTTTCGCTCACAGACATAGATGGCAAGGTGGAACAGGCTCCCGGGGGCTGTAAAGGTGGACCTGTAACTTCAAGTACGTGTATTTCTTTCTCCTTCGCACGATCCTGGCATGCGGCACAGCATCTGTGGCATAGTTCTTTTATAAGTGTCTTCTAAGATTTTTTGCCTACTCCGTTCCTGTACTCTACAAAGCTCGTTGATCCTGCCGACGCAAACGATGGTAGTGTATCCGAAGGACACTGCCACAGGAGCTGAGCCTACGAAGTCTGGACAAGAGAGAGAGGAAAAAAAGCACCGAATGAACACTGTAGGAACCTTAAAAAAATGTCCCGGCCATCAGCCTCCCTACAGCTTAGTCTGGTTGAAAAGAAACCCACGCTTGGCCACCCAGCCACCCCATTCCGCGTACCAGAACACCCTCCAACACTGAACTGAACCGTTAGCATATCCCATAAAGGTCCACGTCCAGGGCCCGAGCGCACACACACTAAAGACTTCGCCCTCGAGGGCGACAACAAAAGAGTGGAAGAGCGCGAGTGCTTTTGAAACAAACATCAAAGAGATGCCGACATTACAACATATCGAGAATAATAGCGCCCGCTGAGTGGGCTGTGCGAGTGAGACGAACGCTTCGCTCCTTGATAAAAGAGGGATCCGGGGGAGGCTGGTAGGGCTGCCAGAGTAGGGCTGCCAGCCGGAAACTCTTCCATTCTTGCCCCTTTTCTTCGCTTCTATTTCAATACCTATGGTGCACGATTCACCACAGCTGAAGATCTTTTCATTCATCAATGAATTTCACATCGTCCAGTTACGGGGTCTGCTTCTGTAACCACAACTCACACGAGTCACCTAGGAACTGCAGGCCCACTACCGCGTCGGGGGATCTCCATATATAGAATCCACTTCATCGATTCTATTTGCCCAATGGAACCCAGTGTTGTATCCGGTATTAGCAAATTATGCTACGAGACGATCGTCCTTGGGTATCCTGGCTTCTGTTGTACTAATGAGGGGTTTATTCGAAATATCCCCGAAGCAGGAATGGTAGCAATATTAATTAATAGACCCTTTGAAAAATATACATATCCAAAAGAAAACCGACCGGGAGAATGGAGCAGTTGCCATGATTTTCCACTGCTCCGTATGATTGCGCAGAACCCGGTGCCAAAATGTGCATATCCTTGCCAAAATTCAGAACGTGATAAAGTGCTGTGGTTGAAGATGAAGCAACAAAAAAAACATGTACATGTACGTGGCTCTTCGGCAAAACAAAAGATACAAACACTTCAAACGGCGTCACGGGAAAGGCAACATTCTACAACCGAGCGTCAGCAAAGGGCGGGAAAAAGGAATGGCAAAAAAATCGTCTCCCACACCATGGAGACCATCGCACAAAAGGCAATTTTTCAATTCGGGGCATGTCTCTTTGATGTTTACAGGCCTTTTTGACATCTTGCGCGGAAAAAGGATGCTGCGAAAGAAACGCTGAAAATCATCCGTCGTCGTCGTCGTCGTCGGGCACTGGTAAAGCGGAATGAAAACTCTAGTGAAAGGAAGAGTAAAAAAACACTTATAAGAAGTAGTAACTTAAAGCACCGGCAAAGAGTTACTTGTTTCCCTTACATGGCCATGTGTTGAAATTTGAGGCACAGACTACGTTAGGCAATATACTAACAGCATTTAGATGCATACTCAAACACACAAACACACACAAACAAAAAACCAAATTGCATCGAGCAAGTGCATCAAGCAAGTGCATCGGAATTCTGAATGGTGGAGAAAACAAAGTCCTGAATATTCAAAGGCGGGAAAAAAAAGAACTCCTCCAACGATGCTCGCGACGGAAGTAGATGTCTTTGATGTCACTGTTCTCCGTCGGTTTGCCCGTCGTTGTCATTCTTCGGCAAATTCCTACAAACTCACGCCGGACATGCAGATCACTGCTGGAACGCGCCAGTGTCTCATTAGCGCTTAACACACATACTTAGCGAGAGCGCACATTTGCATTCGAGCGATGGAAATGCAAATACTCCTCGCTTCGCCAGAAGGATTCACATCCTTACGCAACACACTGAAGCCAATCGCGTCTCCGGGGTGCCCCCGTTCCCACCTTCCGGCGTTTGAAGTACGAAAATGGTGTCTAGGACGAAAACAACTGGTGGATCAGGCAGGGTGGTGTGTTTTTTCGCCATGGCGCGACACATTGCATTCTTCTTTTTTTTTTACTTTGATCTTCGTTGAAGAGTTTCTCTCGCTTTTGTTTGCCCCGCGACCGGTTCTGTGGCGCACTGCAATATGTTAGGTTTCACTACTCGGCGTGAAAAGAGTGTAAAACGTGTAAAAGTTTTCTTGTGCGTTGCAAGTGCTGGTGCAGCACTGAGAAGTGCATCGAGTCGTTGCAATATCAATTGCCACTCGAGAGGCGCCATTTTTGACGCGTGAAAATCAGCGGAGGACACCGAAAGAGGTTACGTAAGGTGTTTTCCAGAACCAATGGTGACCCCAAAGAGTGCATCGTTTGTGTACAGAAGAAGCAAGTCAGTAAAGTAAAACTTTTTTAGACAAATTCAACAATTTTCTCTCACACACACACGGCCACGAATAGTAAAATAAAACTCTCCAGTTCCACCTCGTTCTAGGCAGTCTAGTATAGAGGATTTGCTGCTCGTGGCTTAAGCCATTTATTTCACTTGAAATCCGTCGACGAGAATTAGACTCGTCGACTCGACAGCGTCAGCCCTCGACAGTTCGCAGCCCCCCAGAGACTCGTAAGGATTTTCCTTCATTTTCCTTCATTTGTAAAACGAAACTAATACCTCCCTCAAGAGGGTGGAAAAAAGGTACCGGCGGCTGCTGCTGGTGCGACGTTTTCCAACAGTTGGAACCGGATTAAGGTAGGAAAGGGAGGAGGGAGTTATAGAGAGGGTAAAAAACCGACACACACGCACACGCTAGCTGCGTGAGAGACGACAATAAGGGTGCGGAAGGGAAATGGCCGAAAGGACTCGACAAAATCCCACGGAATCGGTATGTGCACACGTGTTGATAGTCGTTCGCTGAACCCCCCACATCTCCCCATCATAGTTTTTCTGGTCTCCCCCTTGTCGCACTGAAATGTCGACCGGAATTAAAGTATCAGCGTTCCACACGTACGATGCTGGGAAGGGGGTGGTGGGACAGAAAAATGCCTCCCCCATCGGACGGCAACTGCTGGAAATGGGAATGCTCCATCGGGGAATTATACGTTATCATTATCATTTTCGGAAGGCTTATTTAAAAGTTTTATTTGCAGGCCCGCACAGGGTTGCCCTGGCACAGCCACCGACGCCATTTTTCGAGGGTTGAATGTGGAAAACGGAGCCTAGAGCAGCCTCGCATTGCTAGGGATAGTTTCAAATTAGCCGTAGGGAACCGCTGCCTGAATGTAAGGCGATGGGTTTTCCCAACAAAGTCCGGCACGCTTCATTGGTACGCTCATCGAGGCGTCTGTCACAAACTGTCATGTGCAGTGCAAAGGATTCGAGAACGCACGAGGAAAAGCCCTATCGAAGGCGCATGGGATGGGATACTGGGGCCCAATTTTCCACCGGAACACGGACAAAATACACATTCAACCCCACCACATGAACTTGTCGACAACGGAAGTGAATTGAAAACAACTCAGGTACCTACGGTGATGTCCTTGTGGCCGCTGGTTCCTGTTGGAATTCCCTAAGAACATTTTGGTCGACATTTTTGGATCCCATTTTGAGGTGAACCTTTTTAACACGTTCCAGATGGGTAGGAGTTCTTACTTTGCCTACATTTAGGGATGATGTATTAAGGAAAACGGAATGGGAAGGAACGTCAAACTCACCGGCAGCATCGTGTTGGTCGGAGTCCAGCAGAGCGGCTTGAACGATCCCTGCCTGGTGACGTCCTGGAAGCTTTCGAACTGATTTTCCCAGTCGTACGAAGTGAGGCGTCTCTCGAGCGTCATCCCTGCCAGTTCCGCTGGCGATGCTATCACGACGGGGTTGGTGCCACTGTTTGGAAGAAACGAGAAAAACGCCTGCTGTTAGACAAACACTCCAGACAATATTGTAACGCTTTAAACATTGAACTGATAAACGTAACTGCATAACAGCCCCCCCGCCACACAACTACGTAAATTTGTATAATCCGCAAACACGCATAAACTCCCGCTTCGTCCACCTGCACGGTCACTTATTAGTGGTCGGCACATTTTGCGGTTTGCGATCGACAATGTGGCGTACGGCCGAGCGGAAAATGGGACCCACCGCTTCCGGCACCCGAAACGGTTCGTTGGCTTCTTTTCTCAGGTGGCGCTAATGGACCCGCAACCGCCAAACCCTGGGCTAGGTTTTCGTGTGGGGCGAAGTTTTCGGTACGTTTGGTTTGTGTGTAACAAATGCAGCGGCCGGTTAGTTTGCGGTGATTTTCGCGGTTTGCCTCTAAACGAAGTGCAGCGAGCATCGGCAAGCATTAGAACATCGGAACAATAACATCCTGCTTCCACAAAGATAACATATCCCATACACTTAAAGCAGAATAAAATATTTGGTGAACTTGCTTTGAACTAAAGGAGGTGGATATGATTCGACATGGAAGAATTGTTTTTGAAATGTGTACCCACAAGTACACTTTCAAAACCGGGGTGAAAATTCTTCCACGTCAAGCTCCAAGCAACTTGGGGTTGTTTTCCATCGCGAGTTGCAATTACTAGTCCAGACTTTGGCTCCGCCAGATGAGAAATCCATTTTTCCTAGCACCAAGATTAATAGCCAGCCGTCAGGTGAAGGCACGCGCGCTCGACGCATGTGAGAAGTTTTGCTCCCGGAAATAAACAACCACCCCGTCCGGAAAAGCCGCCCTGAACAAAGCAGCCGAAATTTACTCCAGCAACGGTGTTAATTTCGTTTAGGAGCGCTTGTGGCACACGATTTGAAGAAATGTTTGTCCGACAGAAGAAAAATTACGTTCCCCATTCACTCGCATAGATCCATCCGTCCGTCGTTATACCTCCCCGATGGAGCCTTCGGGGAGAAGGAAGGAAAAACAGCCCCCGAACCAGGAGCAGCGAGAAGGCGAGGCGCCCTGAAGGCAGGCGTGTACCGTTACTTAATTTATTTCCCGCCGTAATCGTTTCGGAGAATTATGTTTTTCAGCAATAAATTTAAGTGGTTAATGGTTTTGAACCTTTTCGGTAGTATTTTTTGTTTTTCCTTTTGCTTCTGTGGCGAGGAAACTCTTCTTCAGCGTCCGATTCCGAACTAAACTTCCTAATGGTGCCCGGCAGGGTTTCATCTCTTCACCGGTTTCGATGAGATGCACGTCGGAGCGAAACATTCCACAAATGGTCACGAGCTAGGAAAAGAAATCCCCCTAAAATCCTACTATCCGCCTGCTGGGGCTGACCATTTTTTCCGACCGTCGCCACAAGTGTCCCCCACCCACGCCGCGTTCAGTCGTTTTGGGATAAATTTTAAAGGCCTTCGCTAGCTTTTCGCCGGTGGCACGTGGGCCATTTTCCAGTTCCGATAGGCTTCCGACCCGTTGGAGACCGCGAGAGTCTGGTTGGGGTTTCCCGCTTCCAGGCGCCATATTGCAATCGACCACAGTTGTTGCCACCACCGCCCCTACTCCTGACGCCGCGTCCTTAGCAACGGTTGGATT
Source organism: Anopheles plumbeus (assembly GCA_034621735.1). Taxonomy (NCBI): domain Eukaryota; kingdom Metazoa; phylum Arthropoda; class Insecta; order Diptera; family Culicidae; genus Anopheles; species Anopheles plumbeus. Next base: position 18,043,862 of record JAOEFI010000007.1, on the reverse strand, counting down.
GTTGCTACTCGCCTTCTTTTCTTCTCTCTCCTCTACTGTGTAGGCGATGGCGATATATATATTATTTCGAAAGTAATTTATTACATTCGTTGTGCAAGATCAAACACGCTTCTGCGGGAGGGGTTCGGATCCGCGAAAAAGTGGAGTTTTCCATTTCGGAGAAAACCCATTTCTTCCCGTGGCTGTCGCCGACAGGGTAAGCCACCCCCGGGAGACGGGTAAATTTCGCCGCGCTGTTGTGCGAGGAAAAGGCACCAGATTAGCGATCGAGGGTTGTGCTGACGCTGCCAGGTGGTGTGGGGGACGGGAACAGTAATTCATTACCCACTTTCGCGCACTTTTCGAAATGAGATTTACGCTTAACGCCGGGCGATGCTTTTCACCACGGGTATTTGCCGTGGTGCTCCCGTTCTATCGTTCCAGAGTCGCGTTTTTTTCCCTCTATTCCTTGAATGCCCTTACACCTCCTTTCCTCCACGCAAATAGGCGTTCGATGGCATTGAAAGGTTTAGAGCAGCCGCTTTAGCTCCCCGTTTCACTTTCTCTTCACGCTGGCGTTGTGGTTTTTTTACGACTCGAGTGAAAGTGACGAGAAGGCGAAGGCAAAGACTTCGACCTCGCCGGGAGATCAGGTGGAATGAAAAACCTGTTCGCGGGTTGAAAACCTCCCCGAGTGCTAGCAACCGAATCGGTGCCGAACATCGTAACTCACTCATTAACTCATCGGGAAAAGTTTTCACCAGAATCCCACCAAAGTCCTCCATTCAACGGGGCTTCTCTCGTAATTCGAATACCCGCCACTCGGCGCCGGTTGTTGTTCTGATGGCCCAGAAAGGATTAAACTTTCGCCGAACGGCCAACCACCTTCCCTGTGCAGAGCGGAGTACGATCAAACTCCGACGACGGCGGACTCCAACCAGGTTCGTGAAGTTTAACCTTTGAGATTCAATGTGTTAATTAAAATCACTCCTGCGCGCCGTGGTCGGTGGCGTTTTTGTGATCCTTCCATTTAATTCGAAAGCCCCGTCAGGCGGGGGAGGCCACATTAAGGTCGAGCTTTAAACGCATCGCTGGTGCTTGTCATTGGATGTCGGTTGTTAGCTAATTTTCCGAACCGCGAAACTGTACGCTTACACGAAAGGTGCATTAGGTGAGTTTCCGTCCATTTAGTTTGAAGCATTGTTTTTCTTCACTGGGTGCAATGTCCCTGATGTGAGGACATTCTCGTTATTGATGGTGAAACAAGGACGCTAATCCCTGCAGCATTTCCCGGAGGGACGCTTACTTTCAACCCCGGCTTTGGGTGGATTTTCGCAGCAAATCCTTCACCCTCAAATAAGGCCTGTCTCATGACCGGCGCGCCGAGGGAGCGTGTGTGCCAACCCCTGAACTATCGCTTCACGTCCCCTAGCCGGCACATGGGGGAAACTGTGACGTGCGTGGGGACTTTTCTTTCGCCAGGATCATGCACAAGGATGCTGTAGTTCCGCAAACTCGCCCCCTAAATGATTGCACTCAAGTTGCGTGAAGGCAACGCGCTCGGAACTGGGGGCAGGGGAATGATAAATAATGCGAAACACAAACGGAAGTTCTCAGGTGCAAATTATTTCATGCTGGCCACAATTTCCCACCCGCACACGAGCCGGAGATTGTCTCATCCTCGTTCGCGTTCCTCGTTTTTTCTTTGCCCAGTCCTATTAGTTGTAGTTTCGTTTTTTTTTGATTTCGTTTTGCTGTTTTAGCTTGTTTCCGCTCCCTAACGAGCGACCCTCGTCCTCCCGCATACATACCCATCCCTTGATTACGCTCCCTTGCGAGGATCGAGTGCCGCAGTTTAGCTGCCCGGTTGGTTATGTTTAATGTTTTTATTAGTGCACATCGCTCGCGGGGCAGCGCTTTTCGCACAACATTCCGCGTCTGTTGAGGCACTTAACTTTCAACTACAACACAGCACAACAACAGCAGAACGCTAAAGGATGCCGCCGGACATTCCTCAACAAGGGGCTCCGGCATTTTCAAGGCATTCCGAATGTGTACCTGCGACCGAAACTATCATTATTATCGTGTGTTTTTCTTTGGCGTGCTTTTTTTTTCGTGGGGCGGTGCGTTCCACCAGTTTCCCGTGGAAAAGATAAATATTTTCCCATGAATTTCCACCGTTGCCGGGGGTGATACAGCGGCCGGCAGCAAAACTACCGTCAGCTCCTTTGTTGCTTCCTGTGAAACTGAATTTCCCCGTTTCTCGACAACAATTCTCGATCCTCCCGCCAGTTCCTTACAAAGACGAACACGACTTTTCCACGGGATCACCACCTGTTCTGCCAAAGGGAAAGTTTTAACGCTGGTACCGCTGTCTAGTTCTTGCGTGCGTTGGTTGTGTATTATCGGCGGTATTTTTTGCTTTCATTTCGCTTTTGTAATTATTTTCGCCATCTTTTCCGCCATCGCGTGTCCCGGCGCCGTTGTTGTCGCCAAGGGATTCGCCCCAAAAAGTGGTCGTTTGTCTTCGATGATACGATGTCGGTTTTTCCTTCTGGCACTTTTCGTTGCTACACGCGCGTGACGCACGGTAGCGTTTCAAGGATTAATACACACCACCGTGATGGGTGCTCCCAAAAACAACTTTGACACCGAGTAACAGATCCGGAATTAACAATTTTCGTTCGATTCCCAATGTGAAAGGAAATTGCCGATCGACAATAATAGTTATGCCGATATGAATGACTTTTCTCGTGAAAAGCTGCAAAGCGAAATACTCGATTTATTTCATGCCGAAGTAAACAGGAAATTCTACGGTAAAATTATTAAACTTTCATTACGTCCGAGTGCCGCAGCTCTCATGTGATTTAAGTGGGAAGGCATATTATAACTTTTCTTTTTTTGCTTCAAACATAATTTTCCATCATTTCCACCTCAATTCACACCCGGAAGCGCCGTTGGTTTGGTCTTTCGACCGGGGCACATTTACCATTGAGACCACCATTATAAGAGATTTCCACAGTGTACATTTAGGAAAAGCGGCAGAGATAAAAAGAAGAGCGGCAGGAAAGAGAAAAAACAAACGAACAAAAAAGCGACGAACGAGTTTTTGATGTATTTGATTGTGGTGCTGTGAGCAAATGTATTTTTTCCATCAAATTTAATGACGTTCATGGCTCATTTCGCGGAAAATCCAACAATGCAACACGCGCAAAGGGACGACTGTAGCGGCGACCGCCTTTGGTCCTTTGCTTGATGCGGTTGACAGAACCGCAAAACTATAAACAAGATAAGTTTCCCTTTTTAAAATGCGCTGCGGAAGCTGCGGTACGTCGCAGCTCTTTTGAGTGAATATTGACGATACGTCCAGTTTATTTCCCATTCCCAGCTTTGTTCTGCTTTGTTCTGCGCCCTTTTCCCGAAGGGGTCAGGAAACGAAAACAGGATGGAAATTGTGGGTGTTTTATTCTGCCCCGATTCGTTGCGCATTGCGCGGCGGCCTGGAATGGCTTTCTTTTTTTTTTGGCTCCGGTGTTCTTTTTATTATCTCATCACCTGCATCAGCGCCAAGGATGTGTTTCTTTTTGTCTTCTTCGGGAAATGTCGCAGTGGTGGAAAGAAAACCAGCAACGCAACCTACGGCTCCGTGCGGTCCTGAGGCTTCGGCCAAGGAAAATTGCACACAGAAAAAAAAATACAATCAAAAGCAAGCAGTTGCAATGACGACGGGAATGAAAAATGTTCGGGAAAACCGGCCAGAGACCAAACCAACTGCACGAAACTGTCCGCGAAACGTTTTGGCGGAAAATCAGCACCACGGTGCCACTGGGTTGGAAAAAAGAGCTATCATTAAAATTTAATGAGATTTTTTCTTTTCACCTTCGCACAATATTTCCTTCCATTGCGCCTGGCCTGGCCTGCGGTCGGTTTTACATTCAATAAGAATCCATCACCTTTCGGGGGTTTTCCACATAAAAAATGAAATGGAACAAACGCGGCTTTCGGGTCCATTCGCATTTTTTCTCTTTCATTTTGAGCTGCTTTGCTGCAAAATTGCCACCTGTCGCGAGCCACCAAGTCCCCATTGCGGTGCAAGGACGTCGCGTATTAAAGATGGTGGCGAAAATTTATCTCCGCCGTCCGCCACTAACGGAAGGAAGTGAAAGGGACATAAAAAGGAGAAAAAACCCCAAAAGACTGGCGGCGAAACGGAGGTTGGCTTCAAGACAGTAGCAGTAAGCTTTTTTTTCCCCTTTTGGGGAAAAAGGTCGCCTTGCGTCTCAGGTGTGCTAGTGGAAATTGCAGCGGATTAATCTTTCTTACAGCGGGCCCGGAAAAGAAAACCACTGTACATGGGGCCGCAGACATTGAATGGAAGAACTCTTGCGTCCAGCATAGCATAAAAGAAAGTAACTCAAAAGGAAGGATTCGTTCGACTATTGCCCTTTAAAAGCCTTCAGACCGAACCAGCTGTGGTATCGGGAAATTACTAAAGCAATTCATTTGGCAGAGAGTCTTCCCTTTCCTTCTACCCATTCGCTCTTCCGGGACAGCGCCTGTGCGGCATTCCTACCCTCCTCGGTGCTGAAACGATAGGGAACGGAATTGAAAGAGAAGCACAAAAGTGCTTGAAAAATGCTCCGATTGAAAAAAACTGCTTCTGGTTTGAAGTAAAAAAAAACGTTCAAGCCAACCACACTACCAAGCGACGCCCATGTCCGCCGGGAAAATTTTCAGCCGAGAAATGACCCGAAAACAACACAGGAGCCGTGTTTCGAGCGGAGTGCGAAAAGAATATGCTTTTATCGTCACACAATTTTCATACTTTGACGACACCCGGCCTTTTGCGGTCGATTGTTTTGAGGCTCGCCGGAAATGAGGCTCGAAAAAAAAAATGAGAAAACGCTTGTTCTGTGGTTGTCCTCTTTCGTGCAACCGATCCAGACGATTCCGGTATTTAAGAGCAATTGTTTTCCCCGGAAAACTTCGCCTACTTTTGGACAGCAATACTCAAGAGCTATCGGTTGCTGGTGAATCGAGGGTTGCAATTATCAATTCGTTTCCAATAAACCTACAAATTAGTTCATTTTATAACAAACACAACTGTGAAACTTTGAAAATGAGTATTTCTTTAAAAAACAAAGGTGCCGCCTACTCTTCCCCAACATGCGCCACCAAACCCACCGTGAATGGAATGAATCTAGATACACAGATTGCAAAAGCGGATGCTCCATCTTGGAGTTAATAACGGCAGATAATATACTTACGAAGCCAGCTCCTCGATGCCCAGCGAGTGCAGGACGGTCGGCAGACTTGGCAGCGAATGGCACGACGTCAGCTCCCGCTGACGAGGGTAGTAGAGTGTCAGGATGAGACATATTTCCTCCCGGGTCGTCATGCCACCTGTGGGAGTGGAAGGAAGAAACTGTGAGCTCGAGGTCGAACGTTTCAAAACACCCCAAGTATAAGCTCGAGGCCCGGGCGGCCTTCCGAGACCGGCGCCTGTTTTGAAGCGTCTCAGAAAGACGTCTTACTGTCTGCTTGTCTGTTCCAGGCCCGGTGGCTCGTTTGCCCACTCCCAGGCGGCGCCTTGTCAGAGCGCCGAGGCCGGCGAAAATGGCGCTGAAGTGTGACAGCCAACACGGTTCACTTACCGAGAGTGATGGATTTGCGGGACGAGCTGTCATAGATACATTCCGCAACGAGACTGTCGCCCGGCAGGACCTTGGCCGGGGTCGCCAGCCGTCGGTAATCCTGGTAGCTCGGGTCGATGTTGGTGTCGTGCATGATAGGTTGAAGCTCGGCGCTTCCTCTGACCTGTGGTTGTGGGTGGGGAAAAGAAAAGGGACCTTTTAAAGATGCGAACCAATTTTCTGTGGTGTAAATTTAAGGTTGGAGCGAAAAGCCGTTGAAATATTCACGCAATGATACGGATAGCAGAACTTGTCTGCCCTGACCTTAAACTTATCTCATCTGAGTTGACTTTGAAATGGGGATCGTACCTGTCGCAGCTTCACCTGCCGCCCGATCAGGTGGGTTCTGCTCATGACGGCGAAAATGTTTATGCCCTCGCGCGGGAACGCCCGCTGCGTGCAGGCCCCAATGCAGTGTCCCTCCGAGACGACCTTCTCCTGCCGGGGCGGAATGATATGGCGCCAGTTGGGGTCCAGTCCCACGGAGAGAACTCCCGCGTCGTACTGGCGCAGCTTGTGCGTG
>JAOEFI010000007.1:17995491-18009610 GCA_034621735.1 Anopheles plumbeus | reverse complement strand
CTGGCAATGATTTAGCGAACACGAAACACCGGCGTGTTTCCACCGATTGCCCTAAAAGAAAATGTCACCGAGCGCTGAGGGCAAGAAAGAGAAAATGCCCACGCAACCCCTTTCCCGGGAGACGTCGGGCCACCCCAGAAACCGCAGGATTAGCATGCTTCTGAAGCATATTTTGATCAGCGATTGTTCAACGAGAATAAAAAAACTTTTCACCGTAAAACGCAACTCGCTTCGTTGGCGAAAAACGTTCCCTCCTGGCGTTTCCTTTGCGGCCGAGTTTTGGGAAGCGTTTAAAGTGTCGGAAATGGAAAGCCTCCGGTTAAACATGGAGGGGCTTCGAGGGCCCAAAGTTTCCCTAATCCCCTGTTGCGTTTTTGAGGTTTCGCAGGAAAAGTTTAGCATTCGAATGATAAGAAACTTTTGTTTTCATCGTCTGTTGCTTGCGTTCAAGGCAAACGATAACAAATTTCACGCAAGAAGAGGAGGAAAATTTGAAAGGAAACCGTCGCCAGCCGGAGCGTGGGTGGTGTACACGTGGGGCGTGGAAAAACCGATTTGCCAATTTACCCAACGCCACGCGGTCGGAGGGGTGGCATTACTACAGCTTGAAAAGTTTTTCCACGAATTTTCTTATCGTACGAGACGTATCCTGTAGAGGACGATGCTCCCTGCTGCAGGTTGCGGGGATGGGATGGGGAGCGGTGTGTTCACGCATGCCGATATTTTAACCGTAATTGTTGCTTTGTGTTCCAAAGGCTCCCCCCGGCCTTGATGGTGTTATTTCAACTTTGCCATCGATACGGTATTTTGGCGCTACTACCAGCGGTGGAAAACTGTCCAAGCATCGGACAGTTCGAAGGGAGAAAAAAGAGGTTTCTTTTCTCCCTGGGGCTACGGAGTCTTAACATTATTAATGACCTGCCCGTTTTGGTAACTGCAAGTAAATGACGACGGGCAGCTTTCCCCCATTTAGTACAGTCCCCATTTCCGCCAATGGTGGGGAAAACAAAAAACAGACCACGCACCCCCACTACCGGTGACCATCGCATGATCGCCGAATCGGGCCAGGAGTAAATGGGAGGCTATTTGTTGTGCACCTGCCAGCTGTGTCTGTGTGTGTGGGTGCGTGTGGGTGGCGGTTGAAGATTTTTGTTTATACGGTTTAGGTGGCGCACCTTTCGGGAAATGAATTTTACTATTATTCACGCTCGGCCACCGTAAACAACTGACTGCGAAACCAAAGCAAAACATCCCAACTCCCCCCAACTAGCCTACCCCCGCGGAAAAGGCGTGGAAAAAAAATCCCCAACCGAGTGATTTATGACCGGTGTGGCGAAAAAGTCGGTGGGAAAATTTATGGCCCACCGTCATCGGTGAAAGTGGAACCCCGAGGACGAAGTAAAGTAAACTATTGGCCTTAACGACCTCCGTCTTCTCCTGCCCCTCATTGTCCCCCTCACCCGGGGGTTTCGATGGTTTGATACGATTGCGTTCCCCCGATTACGATGATGACGATGATCGAAGGGAAGCGAAAATGATAATGTTGTTTTGATACGAGCAGTTGACAAATCGTCAAAGCAATCGGTATGAAACGGAAATGGAATCCAGAGTGGAGGCGATTAATTTTTTCATCCAACGGGCGGGTGGGGTAGTTGTAGGGATGAGTTAATGAGTGGAATATTGGCTGAATGTTGTGTTTTTTGTTTGTTTCAACATATCCAGATATCAAATCGTTAAATATGTTGTGACTGCTTTCGGTCATAATTGTAATAAAACCAAGCAACAAACAACGAAAATGCAAAATTGTGTGGAGCAAAGGCAAAGATTGCACGAAATTTTCTAACTATTTCCGAAGAAATGGCAGATTCATTCATCATAGTTCGTGTGCGGCGGAAATCATTCCAGCAGGTTTCCACTTTTCCATCAAACGAGAAACTTCGGTCAAAAGTTCCTGGGACAACGTTACCCGAAAATATTCATCCTCATCACACGTCTGACAGCCTGACGCACGGGAAAATTGTAGGGCCAACTTTCCACTCCGAGCGCTGCGAAGTGTACGGAACAACGACGCCGCCGGCCATCTCTCGGCGATGTTGATGTAGGGAGAATTAATTTGTTTATTTGTGTAATATTTATGATACAATCATAACAACAATCATTTGCACGTATGCACGCCGCCCGTCTCCGCCGGGCCTCCGAACTGGTCGGGGGGTGGTGCGACGTAGGATTTCTCCAAACTTCGTCTAGCCGGGGTCGACTGTCGGTGACTTGAGAGTCGTTCCGGGGGAAAACTGTTCGGGATTACCGAGCGACCTTTCCGGGCGGCAGTTCCGGATCCGCACTCGTAGCTGCGGGGTCGATGATGATGGAACGTGTACCGTTAAAAAGGAACTTTTCCGCCCGCTGCATGCAAACAAAACTGCAAAAGAAGGATTCCCACATGCGCCCCGCGCCGGTCTGACAGGTTTCCACAGATTCCGGACCATTCCGGGCTTCTCTCGACGTGGGCCAACCTTTCACACACCGGCAACCAGTTTTCAGGCAGCTCAGAGGCATAATCAGATTACGCGATACATATGCTGCAGCCCCCTTCTGGACGGCCGAACTGACGGGACCCTCAAATGATCCGATCAACGGATTACTTCGGTCGGAAGTTTTCCGGGGATGAACAATGTTTGCTGGAACATTTTGCATCGGAAAGTTTGGACGTTGGGTTTTGAAACGGAACGTTTGAGCGAATGTTGCTGTTTTAGGGAGTCATAATAAATGTATCATGGCGCCGGCAATATGGTTTGTTAATATTGAGCAGAAGCACTATCACATTATCAACCCGTCTGTTTTCCATTCATAATTGAGCACGATGGGCATGGTAAAAAATAATCAAATGTTACTTTCACAAATGACATTTTCATTTTGGAGTTTTTCCCTTTTAATAGAATAAAGGAATCTTTAAAATTTTAAAGCCTTTCGTCAACATTGTACAACAGTTGCATCAGAACGGAGCGCTCCGAGGAACGCCAAATCAGCGAAGGAAAACACAGGAGGAAAAAATCAATCTCCCCGGCAAGCTCTCACACACACGCACACACGGAAAACAAACTGCACAATAAACAGTGACGCCCTCGAGCTAAACACGCATTTATTATTCCGTCCGCCCAGCGACGGCGTCCTTAGTCGCTCCACGCTTCGGTTTTCCCAACGCAAAGGACGCGCCCCGGCGTCTTTGCTTCGCATTTCCCGAGCCGGGCCGTCCCATGCTGTCCAACGTCCTTGCAATGAGACGAGAATTAATTGGAGGTCACATCGTGGCGGGGTCGCAACGGTGGGACGGAGGTACGTATTTTTCCCTAAGCTAGAAGTCTCGCCGCGAACGAGGACGACGGCATCGGCTCAGTCCACACGTTTACTTCGCTCGTTCCATCAGGATGCCTTCGAATGCTTCTGCATCCAAACCGACACTCTCGTCCTTGTCGTCCTTGTCGTCGTCGTCGTAGTCCGTGAACCACCGGAAGGCGAACGGAACGAATCTTTGTGGGCACAACCAACAAGCGTTGCTGCTGCAACATTTTGTTGTCGTGGTGCGTCCGTTGACGAGGCCGACCTCCTACCCGTAGGCCACCCGGCCGTTTTATCGCTATTTTGTTATGTTCATGCTCAATTTCAATTGTAAATGCAAAACTTTTCCGCTGGAGGTTATGATGTGTAAAATTCACCATCGCACGTACGTTACCAACTTTGGTTTTTCCCTTCGCTGGAGACAGTTCCGCGATTTGTTTGCTTTTTGTCATTTTTGTTGTTGTTGCTTTCTCTTTCGAAGAAAGCATCGGTTGGATGATGAATTTTCTCAACTTTTTGTATGATCAATTCTACTCGTTGGCCATCTCGTCCCTCTGCATGTTTCCTCCCCGACTCACCTGTAGATGTGCATGTCCTTGATCGTCCATCCAGCCCACGACCAGATCCGCCCCGGCCAGAGTTCCGTCGGCGGAAAATCCGACCCCAACGTAGCCGAGCGTCCGCGCCTGCATCTCGAACGTCACCTCCTGGCCCTGGACCGTCCACAGCAGCCGATAGTTGGGATCGAAGTCCACCAGGTGCTCCCATCGCTCGGACCCGCTGGCAGTTCCGGAAAGTACATCGCACAGCACCAACACCACTAGCGCACGGAGCGCCTGCACCACCGGCAGCTCGCCGTTCACTCTCACACCGTGGGCACTCATGTTGGCATCCGCCGCACCAGGGGGTAACTTTTCCGTTTTCGTCAGAACGATTATACAAAATCACAGCAAAACTCACACGCACGACTCGAATGCTTTCCTTCCGTCACCAGTGAAGCTGCAGTAAGGGCTGCTTAGGGGTTCCGCACACGCGCTGCCATTCGAAACTCAACCGCGAACCGCTGGCATCTGAAACGGAATGCGAGAAGTATGATCAGTTTTTATAGACCGAACGACCGCGACGGCGCGTCTCGCGGACAAATGAGCAAGATGCACTTGGCCAGCATAGAATCATCGTGCAACGCGCTAGCGGGCGGCTTTATCTAAATCATTAATTATGATACAGTCACAAAGTCACCTCGACACACCGTCGGCCAGCCTCCTTCGACTGTGTTACTATGTTCTAGTTCTAGACACCCCCGGAGAGAGAAAGAGAGAGGGAGAGCGAGAGACGGGGGAAGATCCGGGCGAAAGACTGGGAAGGAATGTGGGGCATTTGGAGAGTGTCAGTTGTTATAAATTAGTCTTAATTTAATGTGGCAACACACAGCGAACCACTGCAGCCGTTGCCGCGGTGGGTTCCCTTTGCTGCATCGGCACGTTCCGCAAGATGATGATGCCAGCGAACTGCGATGCTGCAGATTCGGCTGCGACTGCTGCAGATCGCCAACGGATGCACTTGCAGTTTTGCGACCGCAGCAGCTGGAACGCGCGGCAGTGTGTTCCATGCGCCGATTCTTCGACGGTAGACTGATTGCGAACTTTCGACCTTGTCTTGCTTCCCAAGTGTCTGCTCCGGCGTTCGCATCCTCCCCCACAAGGTGTGTGTGTGTGACGAGGAATGCAAGACTGTTACACGAGTACTTTCTTCGCTCTGGAGTCGCAAACATGGCCAACCCAGCAGCGAATGAGTTCATAAAATTGTTCGACACGCTGGCGATAAGGCTGACGCTGACACATAAAATTAACTGTTGCTTGTGATAACACGTGGCTTCTGGTGTTGGTGGCGGTGGTGGCCGGATGGGCAGCAGAAAGGGGAAGCAAACAGAAGCCATTGACAGCGCGAGTAGTGAAATTAAAAAATTAATTTATTTGCCGCAATAAAAACTGTGCCACGCCGGAAAGATACCGCGTGGTGATAAATGGTGGAATGGTTTCGTGGACTACTTTTCTTCCGTTTTTGTAATTTGCAAACACCAATGGCAATTTGCAATGGTGTTTTGGGTTTTTTTTCTTCCACTGAAGGGAAGCTGTGGATTTTACTGCATTTTTGTATTGTCAAATTGCAATAGTCATGCTGAGTAATTTTTTTGTCGTTTGAAGACGAGGGAAGAGCAGTAAGACATTTATTTTCTTTTTGGGCTCTCGAAAACAAAAACATACATTCTATTCAAAGGGAGAGATTTCTTCTATGTTTTCTACACGTATCGCATTTGCCCTCCATAAGCATTTGAGCAAACGTTCTCTAGAAACTTTTTTCCAGAACCAAGCCACGCAATACGTAAAGTTACATGAATAGAACTCCACACTTTTCGACAATTATGCTGCCCGGCCAGTAGTGAAGGCGAAACAAAGCCATACTTCAGCACAAGATATAAGAAGAATGCCAAGACGCCAACTCCACGACAAGCTTCGCCCATTCGAATAATGCTCGAGTGCCGCTGACTCATGTGGCTGTCCTTGGGCTAAGATTTCCGGCAAAAGGAAATCTCTCCAGGAAGTTGATGAGTTGGATAACTGCGGCGATGATGGCGACAGTACTCAGCGATGGACTGAAGAAGGAAAAGAAAAGGTTGGCCGGAAAAACATTACAGTTTCTGCGAAAAGCCGACAAAACACAGGTCGGCCAAGAGGCGAATGCTTAAGTACAAGATGTTCACCTATTTCTTGGACCCTCCATAACCTCGACACTTGATTTTTGACTTAGACATTGTTTTCTCTTTCTCACAGGTGCGCTTTCATCTTCGTTGGAGTACATTCTTTCTCGAGAGTATTGTAACAAATGGTCGCACAACAGGAACTGGAAATCGTTCTCCAGAAGGAGCGAACGTAAAGTGTCTCCAAAGTGCGCAGGGAGCGAGCCTTTACTTTGACGCACAGTAAATGATAACTCGCCGACGTGAAATGTCATTGGAATGTGTTTTATGTTCGCCGTGATATGGTTGCCGCAGCATGGCGTCTAGCATATTAAGAGTGGGAGCAGGATCCTTCAACTTATCCTTAAGCCATAGCAGTGCGCAACAAAGGGAAATCGTTCCCCATTTTGCAATGCCATATGTTTGGCATAATAAAAGTATGAATTCTTGTCATGTGTAAATATTCCCTACTTCTACCCACCCACACGCCCGTTCAATTCCTTTCTCCAATACGCATACATGATGGGCTTTCCTTTATGTACATCGCCGAGCTTTTGAAGACTTGTCTCTGTGTTTATCCACTTTTGTCATATTTCCCCAAGCATCCTAGGGTGTTCATTCCAAGGAAGAGTCCGTCATTTTCAGATAAAATGGGAGAGAACCACATTTCGCGGGGCCGATCGGCATGCTCTCAAACACTTCATGTCGTGCCCGTCCGCCCCCGGTGATGGCTATTGTTATTCATAATGCTGGTTGATGAAAATCGTGCAAAACGCGTTATTTCTATGCTCGCCCATCGCATCCTCGCACATTCTCGATAAAAAGGACGAACCATCTCTTGAAGATGTTGCGACTTTTATTCACCTAATCGAAATTTCTGACACTGGCTGCGCTGGGAACGTTTCAGTACGCCATCGCTCCTCGAATGATTCAATCACATTCGATGAGCAGCAGCAGCATGATCATAATCATCATCATCACCGGAAACACCATAACGTACCCACACACATACACACACACACACAATGGTGGTAAGCAATCTCCCTGCAGTGGAGAAGCTTTTCGCCATTCGGAGAATCGAAAAGCCCATTCAGCCATTGCCGCTATGAAAGCGTCCACCATTTATCAAACAAAAAGCTACGAGGGCCTTTCATCCGGTCCACTCTTCGGCCATTTTCCTTATCGGTCAGTGGATGTGCTTGTTGATGAATTTTTGCCTCATAAAGGACGAGCCTGGGTCGGGATCGAACGGAGAACAGATGAAAGATGTTGAAAACAGGACGTTGTTTTCAAACAATGCAAAATCATAAGCTTTTCTACTATTTTTCTCAGCGTTCGTCCTCAGTCGTTCGGGCGATTTGTTTGTTTGCATATTTTAAGGTCTTCCTTTTTGTCAAAAACTCCCAATCCAGCTGCGATACGAGATATGTTGAAGCTGTAAAAAAACTTAAAAGCACACTTCACACGAAGGTTAGCGAATTTGGTCCTCCTTCGGGCCTCCTAGGGTCTCCGCTTTTCCCATCCGCCATCACGGCAACTCCCCGAACGGCCGTTGTAAATCAATTTCACTCACTCACTTCTAGACATATTTTTAGCGGATCGTTCAAAATTCGTGAAGTTCCGTTCAATGGTTGTGTTTTCCTCCTCGCACCCTGGGAGTGTGTGTTTTCTTAGGTGCCGATTCTTTTAAAAGCAAAACGAGGCTTTTTCAAAAGCTACTTAGACAGCTTACGCTGCAACGCATCGAGGAGCAAACGGTGGTTAGAGAGTGGGGAACGTTTCGAGCATATTCTTTCATGTTTTTTTCTTCTTTTCTTCTCTCAGTTCCTGCGACGGCTGTTGCGCGAATTTTCAACACACTCGTGCCCGAAGTTTATTTACACATGGGGAGATGAGATTGTACTCAAGAAAATGAAGCCTCTTGCCGCGGCGTATGCTTTTCGATTTTTAAGGTGGAGCTCATTTCCTTCCCCCACACAAGGCACAGAAAACGGGAAGGCGGCGAAAGCAACCTTAAAGCTGTGTGTGTTTGGTTCGCGTCGGCGAGATGGCGAGAAACGCTGCTAAATGATGCCGGCGACAAAGGCGGGATTATGACTTTTAGGAATATGTTAATTAAGTGAAACATGATTGCTTACAGATTTTCGAACGATTGTTGCGAACGATAGGAGGAACGGCACTTTTGCGGGTTGAAGAAAGCTGCGCGAAGGGGTTGTGGGGCTGGATACAACAATACGACAGCCTCAAGGGTGGGGTTTTGGAAGGCTGGAAGCATGATTTATGAGTGGGTCTGGGGTTTGACAATGGAAAAACTTTTGTCTGTTCGTGATTGAAGCAAATTTTGTGCCACTGAAGGCGAACCCCGTCTTGGGAGAAAGCGAATGTTGGCTTCAATTTAATCAACGCGTCGGAAAACTGTGCTTATGATGGCATTCTGTTATGGGAAAGTTTAGCATCATCGCGAGGCATTATGCTTTGAAAGCAAAGTCTTTTGAAGAAAGGTAGTATATAAGTCTAATTATCTCAACGAGAACTTCTAAAAAGTGAATGTTAGAAAGAGGAATTCCCAAATGGGATTTTCGCCTACTCAGCCTTAATGATATGTTGCCTCAAAGGTCAATTTATTTCAAAACTTCACATTGCTATTCGCAACGTTTTCGCATGTCGTTCGTTTATTGGGGTCAAATAAAAAATCACTCAACTATACTATAAAAATTCCTCCACTCTTCATTCCTCCCGGGGGAACCACTTGCAGCCGGAGAGCTGTATAATTTGGGAAGCAGCCACCACCCCATTTCCACGGGAGCCGAAACCCGACGGCACCGGCAGCAGTACGAGACGAGCCCCATCAAGCGTTCGGTGCGGGCTTTTGAGCTCCCGAGTTTCTCAGGTGCACAATTTAACGGCGAACTTCGCCGGCTTTTCCGCATCCTTTTTCGAATCCTTTTCGTTTCATTTTTTATAGTATTCTTCCACTAGGCAGGGAGCAGGCTCAACGGCCGCTCTGGAAGTGGAGCGTAAAAAATGGCACTGAATGTGGTCCTGTGGTGCTTCCAAGCGGGAGGACCCGAACCCGGATTGTACAGTGAAAGCGTCCGACGGAAAATTTATTGATCTAAATGTTGGGAAATATTGGTGCCCAATGTGCTATTTAACAAATACGGCCAGAATGTGTTTCCACTTCAGCCATTCTCGGTGCTCAAGAGGCCAGCTGTAGGATCCCCAGTACGCCACTACTGCACTGGCCAGGTGGAACAGTCAGAACCTCCCTGGTCTCCAAACCACCACCTCGTTCGCCAAATAAGAAACGTTCCATTGGGGTTTTTTTCTCGCCGACTGAAGGTTTGAAGAACTTGCACAAACGGTGTCCCAGAACGGGAACCGGGCGTACTGTTTTTTCTCTCGTTAAGAATTCCCCGTAGCAGGCGTGTGCGGGGTCGGTCTTTTTTCTGGGTCAGGATATGCAAACCCTTCACTCCTCTTGCAGGGAGCTTACTGTAAACGCTTTACCGACCCCTTTCCAGTGCTCACTGCTCGCGATCCGATTTTCAGACCACCCAAAATACCAATTCAAAATCAGTCGTACAATTGGAGCGGACCAACCGTGTTGCCCTCGCCCGGACCTTGCGAAGGGGAACATTTGCTACACACGACCCCGGGTCACGATCGCCACTCCTACCAGGCCACAGGGGTACGATACACAGGGGCGATTGAAAATTTCCCCAAAGTTACCCTTTTACGGTTCATCGTACTGTAAATTGCGCACCGACACCGGCTGACCCATGCCCATGCTTCCGGACGACCAAACGGATAATCGGTGCCGGTGGAGGCGCCTGATGGCTCACTAGGAGGCCGAGGGAAAACTCTTTATGTCCGCCAGTGCGATTACGCCTCGGCAGAGAAGGAACAGGAGCAGGAAGAAAAAAAACCTTCACCACGTTCAGCTCCAGATAGGAAAAAGAGAGTTCAATGTTGTGATGCAGCTTATGTAAAACCGTCGTGTCTCCTTTTCGCACTCGCTTTCGCAGAGTGTCGTTACTCTTCCTTTCCTTTTTTGTGTCTTCTGCCAGACACGGCAAGGGTTTCCACAAATTTATCGTATCGGAATTTAAATGAGTTTGAAATGCTTTTCGAAACGAAATTTGAATACGTACACCGTCGTTCCCGCCGTAGGTGAGCGGCGTTCGTTTGAATAGTATGGGCACAGGAAGGAGGAAAAACTCGAAGAGGGCTCCTTCGGGATATGGGATCGACATGAAATTATACCCCTCGATGGCAATTCATTCACTGCTCCGGAACCTCCGCCGTTAAAAAGGATGGAGATGGAAAGAAAAAGTTGTGCCAGTGGGCTCTGAGGGAGGGCTCACATCGTTCGGCAATAAATCGATTTATAAAATATTACTAAACTTGAAACTTCGGTACGCCGAGTTGCGCCCTGTGGAGGAGTGTGTTTGTGTGATAGGGTGGAACAGGAAAGGACACAGGAAGCTAGTTAAGTTTATGGTTCCCGAAATCAATAGCCCGAATCGGTGTTCCGGTGAGCTGGTCACGTGTTACGTGCTGGCTGGAAACGTCGGAGGCACTGGTGGGCCTTTTCCCCGGTAATCGAAAATGAATCGAAAAATGGCGATAGAGGCTAGATCCTTTTCTTCAGATCTTCCACAAGCCCAGAAATTGTGCTTGCGGAAAGGAAAGGAGAACTCCGATGAAGTCTATTTTATCGATAAAATGCCTCACGAGCAGCGAACGGCACGCTCGCTCACTTACTGAACAACTGACCAAGCTTTCTATCTCGAGAGCCCCCGGAAAAGCGCCGTCCACAATGCGGCAAGTGAACAGCGGTTCGGCCTTCACGTCGACTCGGTGACCTAGTGCTCTGCGTGCTGCCGTTGGCACACCAAACACCGAGCAAAATGTCCGCAATGTCTGCAGTTGAATTAAATATCTTTCGACTCGTCTCCGCTCTGTTCCTCCTCTTTGTTTTTATTACCGCTTCATCACTCTATCTCGCTCTGTCTCCTATCTACGAAAGTGTATTAAAGTTTGTGTGCGTCTGTTTATCTGCACGAGGAACACAATAATCCCACCGCGTCCCTTCCAAATCCTCAGACTCCTAGGTCCTGGTCTCAAGACAAGCGGCAAATCGTTCGTATCTCCGCACCCAGTGAGGCAGGACTACTAGGACGAAGACAATATTGCTATGCTAGAGCGAAAGGAGCAAAAGTCGTTCAAAAAGTTCAGAAAAATAAAACGGCAACGGAGCAAAGGCAACTAAAGGAAAAAAGTACTAGTTTCGGCCACACTGACCGAGACAGTGTCGGCACTGCACCGAATGGAGGTAAAGTGAGAAAAATAGCTTTTAATTAATTTCTATTTGTTCAAATGAGTTTATCCTATCGCCTGCTGCAAAGGCGCCGGCAGAAGAAAGCTTCGTTTTTTTATTTTTCCATCCATGGCCGCCGACGAAAAACTCGCTATTGAAGCCTGAAACCACCAGGTTCAAGGCCTGTCACGGACGGGGACGGGATCTGCAGTGAAGCAACAGACGAACTTTGTGTCGACCAGGAATGTGCTGCTCTTAATTCGAGCTAAAGCGGATAAATGATACCATTTCCCGTCGAACAACGGAATCGACTTCCGGCCTTGGGCCATTTGAGGGAGTAGATCGTACCGGAGACTGGACATAGAGTCGAGCGGATGAGCAGACAAGTGTCTACAGGAATCAGGTGTGCCGCTGAGCCCTCAAGGTAAAACTGGCCGTGCGGCAGCGCAGCTTGAAAACTTTGGCATTTTTGACACACGCACACACACATCTTCCGAGAGACGACTAGGACTAGGACAAGAATTAGCAGGAATGTCGGTTCACTGTCCAGATCAGATAGCCCACCGAAAATTAGGTCGGTAAGTTTTAGAGCCAATCGCTAATCTGGGCCTTTCGGAGCCCAGTCACCTCCCTCCCTTCACCATTGGCGCGCTCTATGGCGCCTCCCTCCTCTGGGTGCTTTGTTTTAACGGCTTCATTGTAGTCCAGTCCAGGCCGAAATGAGCCATTGTTTATGGTGAGATTTGATAATCAGTGGATTATCTTAGTTTAAGACTAGCAGCCGTCAGGTGAAAAATGTTGTGTTTTGCCTAACCTAAGCATTTAACTTGCAACAAAAGTTAACGTCTTCCTAAAATTCATTTTCCAAAAGTAGATGTTTTTCACACTTTAAAGTGTTTCGATACGAATGAAAGACGATGGAATGCGATGAGTTCCATCCGTTTTTTTCAAAATATGTTCACAACACCTAACTTTTAGGACGAGTTCCATGGGTTCCTCGGATACTTTGTTAAGTTACCGTATTCCTGCGAGTAAACTCCATCAGTGATATTAAATTTTTGAAATTACTTTTCCAATATTTCAATGCCACCTTCATATCGGGAAACGGATCAATTTGTCAAAAGCCTCCGTTTTTACAACGCAGGACACTTACCCGAAGAAGTTGCGCCTTGCGTTTTCCGATATCTTCCGTTTTGGGCTACGGTGCCAAAGAACATGAAGTGAAACACATTCCATAAAATCGTTCCTAAATTTTCTCGAAAACCCAAACGGGGGTGCCCCGGCCAAGGAATTGATTTCCCATTCGACGAAATATTTCCTTCCCGGCGAGCCGGCCTGCCAGTCTCGGGCGGCGCACATTCTGGTCATTCCGGAGCGCTTTATTAGATTGAGAGCCATTTGTCGTCTCTTCAGTTCCTCTTCTTCCTTTCTTTCTCCTGCCATCCCTCGCGGAGTGTGTCTCGGCTCGCCCTACTAACCTTTAGGGCAAGATATCGTTTTCCAGTATAGATGTTTTTTATCGACTCCCACTCCAGGCGGCTGCCGAAATGAAGTCTACAGGCGACCGGGTGAGACGGGACGAGTTAAGGGTGAGTGTTTTTTTTTTTGCCGTCGTCCAGCGTGAAGAGGCACCAAGATCAGCCAGAACACAGAAATCGACCCCGGTTCGACAAATGCTCCACCGAACGCTGGCAACAATAATCCTAACAGCAATAATCGTTCAAATTATTGCTCTTCAAAATTACCCTCAGGTTAGTGATAAAATCAAACGTTATCCACTCGCCCACTCTTGTTTTTGGTCCATGGGAAGGGGTTTTCTTTTTACCGTTCGATCTTCTAGTCTTTCCGCCAGTGGAATGGAGCCGTTGCCGCGGATCAAACCACGTAGTTGGCGTTTAAATCCATTGAACTCCTTTAGTGTCTCCACCAGGCGAAGGAAAAGAAAAATCAATTCTTGTCTATTGGAGAAGAAGCCCAGCCCTTCGTGGCTCGTAAACCACCATTACAGAGGGTTTCATTTTCGATTAATTTTCCAACAACCACTGCGATTGGTCGGGGAAAAGTATTCTAAAAAAACCAGGCAGCATGAGCAGGTCGATGAACCATCGTTTGCAAAGAAAAGCCTTGTTTGCCATGTTTCGGAAGGATACGATGATTGACTGCCGGCATTCCGGCGAGTTCGAGCCGGTCAATCACTGAACCCTTCCGGCTAGGGCATCCCTTCCTGTTTGGCTCAGGGGATGACGGCGCACGGGCGCAAATAGGGAAAAACGGTCACGATTTAGAATAACTACAAAAGTTGCGTTACTTTCGATGGATTCGTTATATTTTTGGCTCATTTCCGGTCTGGCACAATTTCCTTTCCTTTTTTTACAATCTCAAACAGGCAACGGGAAAGTTATTTCATCTCCCAATCATCATCATCATCATCATCATCATGACCCCACATGACACGGGAAATTCGTCGATCCTGTCCGGAAGAAAAACAAACTAAACCATCCCCCACGGTGGATTCAGCCCTCCTCTTCTTATGTTGGCAAAGTTGGCCCCAAACTCCACCGGGACATTCCGTTACGGTCATTGGTGTTCGGTAAAAGGGAGAGGGTGTTCAGGATGTGTTTTCATACTTTTCAGCGTTTTTCCTTTTAACCGGACCGGAAATGTCTGTACGCCAAACGAATGTCAACAGAAATAAATTGTAATCCCAGGTGATTAACCTTTTA
>JAOEFI010000007.1:17957134-17972105 GCA_034621735.1 Anopheles plumbeus | reverse complement strand
CAGCTTCACTTCGGCACTGGTAAATTTCTCAATAAATATTCGAACCCCAAAACAAGCAATCGAGATGGTCTTGGCGGCCACTGTCCAGAAGGAAGAGGGAAGAATATTCCTCCCCGGGAGCATAGTCCTCCATTTCGGGGTGTGCCCGCGCTCGGTTTTGCTGGCGTTGCGGTTGGTACTTCTGGTGCTCCTACTTTGGTCTTATCGGACAATCTTATCAGCAAACTTACCTCGTTACCCCAAGGAAAGGTTGGGCGCAGGAGGAGAACGCATCCAACAGGCACTCCTGCCGCACACTTTCGCGGACGCACTCTGCCCCGAAGGGCGGAAATTTATTTCCTCGTGACCGTTCCATCGGCGGCGGCGGTGGCGGCGTCGCTACCAGTTGCTGCCGAACGTCGCGTCTTTGGAGCACTTCATGACATTTAAAAAATAAGCTTTCGTAGAGCGCTCTCCGCGGCATCCTCCGGCATCGTCCACGCTGGCCGCGCGTCCTTCGCCGGTGCTTCCGTGCGATCGCGAAAAGATTACGATCGTATCGGAAAGGGCCCCGGGAGAAGTGAATCTGTTACTTGTTATTATTCCGCGTACTCGACCGCTTTGTCATGGTATGTTGCGCTTCGGGTTGCGCCCGCCCTTCCTGCACGACGCTGCCTGCTGCCGCCGCTGGCCTTGCTGGTTGGCTTGAATGTGTGTGCTGCCATTCCAGAGCTGTTCATTTCATAACTTCACTCTTTCGATCCGCAACCATAGCATAGCCATAGCGCGGCCACTTCATGTAAGCAGCCCGGTTTATATTGCGAACGTCGCAGAAGCGCGTTTGGCGCATCTTCTTCGTAGCAATAAACATTTTTTACCAACTCCCCATGGCATTTTTCTCTCTCTTTGCTCCTTTTTCCCTATCCTAGTGACTACTCCATCATGGTCTCGAAGGATCAACCAGATCTGGTATCCGTTTTTCCCGACAGTCTTCGCTTGCACCATTTTGTCCTGCTTAGCCTCGGTGGGTGGGAGATTCCAAGGACGCTTCCCAAGCGCTTCCAGGGCCGCAAAATCGAGGACGAAACCGAACGAAATTCCACCACAGAGACAAAGCACAAAGCTGTGAGCAGGGTGCCTGCCTCCGCCGTGTGGCGGGGGGGGGGGGGGGGAATGGGTGCGTGGAGTGGAAGAAATCGGATAAAAATGGCAATTCAGTCATTTTTCTTATCCTTCCCGCCCACGGTTCCACCCCCCGGAAAAGTGTCATATCTTTCACTGCGAGAGACGTCTTGATAGACGCGTTTCTATGATTGGGCAGAATAGACAAGCGACAGCGGTCGCATGCGAATGAGAAAATTAATAACCACCAAACGAACCGCGGGCAAGCAGAATCGTTTCCGACATCGTAATTCTGGCAGGTTCTTGCTGTGGCTCCCCCTCTCCAATATCGTCGCCATCTCCCCACTCGCCTTCGTGTTAGTAGAATACACAAATTAAGAAAGGAGTTCATTATTCTTGTCAGCGAGAGGTACGCCAGAACGGATACGTGCGACAGAAGATGTCAATGCCAAGGGCGAAGCAATATTTTCCGATGGAAATGTTGACTGGGAATAAGTTGATAGCAGATAAGAAAAATGACATAAAATCGATCCTGATTTTCATTTGTTGCTGTTGTATTGCTATTTGTCTAAAAGCAGTGACAATTTCATGGCTTCAGCAGAGTAGATCAGCAATCAGGAAAATATCACGATCAGCTTTGCTTTCCTCTAAATCCCAAAAGCCAACCATATTGTACGATTTTTCAGACGTACGATTGCTGCAACACTGACTTCTTTTCGTTCACTTCCGAGCACAATGCTATCGCGCTCGCAACACTAAAACCGACCATTACGCGGAAAATGTTGGCCATCGGGCGCGAAAACTGAATGGAGTTCGACGAGGGGGCAATCTGCGGATCGCGTTCTCCAGCGGTTTCGTCCGAACACTGATTGCAATTTTCAACGAAGATTGCCCCGTCTCAGGAAAAGCTTGATTGGAGATGGCCAGAAGGAGAATAGTTGCTTTAAAGGCAAGATGAAATAAAAGTAAAATCGCCCCAGCACAAAGCACGCCCGGGCCACAAAGTAAACAATGCCACCAATCCCGCCGGGAAACTGAGCCCTTTCTTGCGTACCAGACAGGCCCGCGCGCGCCATCCACAGGAAACCTCCCCCGAGGAAAGTGGGAGCGAACGATATGGAATAGATTAAAACCGGTGCCGCAGATCCGGAGCGGCACGGGGTAAGTCCATCGAAACAATAACCGGCGTGAAAACAATGGAGCGAATATTATTATCATTATTGAAATTTTTACCTCCAGCAAGTGAGCAGCACCATTGGTCATTTTCTGGCCGCATCTTTCCCCGGAGGGAACACGAGAGTGCGCTCCCGGAACGCGGTCTCCCTGCTGGTTTGAAGTGGTTTCCTTGTGCGAAGCCCGGACCAAAGAAAGTGAGGTTAGTTTGCTTCGAGTTTCGAAACTCGTTGGAAGGGGGAGATGGAAGCCCTTCGAGCTCGAACTGCGTGGATTATGATGGCCATTGTGGCCACACAAAAAAAAGGCAAACGACGACGGCCATTCATTGCCCTGGATCTTATCGCGAGCTGGAGTCGCGAGCGGACTGCCGGACAAGAAGCTCGTTCAACTCGTGCGACAAATGCAAGACGATCCCGATAATACGGTGACGGCGACGGCGACGGCGACGACGGCGAAAAGGGCTACTCAGAAGGCGAACTGGAAGCGAATCTTACCCACCGGTCAAGTGAATGGCGGCCCGCCGGTTCTGCTCCATTTCCCACCGGCTGGCCATTTTTCATTATCATCCTTTCCCTATCGGTTGCATTCAAAATCGCCCATTGTTTTTGGCCGCTATATCGATGAGGCTACAGAAACTTTTCCTCGCGTTTTAATTTCTTCCCGTTCGCCATAGGGTTTGCTCCGTTGGCCACTGGGTGAAGACGGTCTCAATATCTGGTTGTTTCTTCGGGTTTAACTGAAAAAATTGGTGGCTCGTCTCCCATTACAACAACCGGCCAAATTGTGTACTGTGCCCTGTTGTACTTTTCTTTATGTAACTCGCCTTATCGAGCAGGGAATCAATGGGCTTCCATTCCGAAATTATTGATGAACGTTAACTGATGGCTTCCGTTGCTTTCCTTGTGGTCCTGAACGAAGAATTTGGAAGAAAATGTCAGATAAAATCCGTAGCATGCAAGAGAGTCTTATCGTTTTTTTTGTGAAGTCTTTCAAACAACTTATTCTAAATTTATATGGCAGGGAATTTTGGAAGCACGAAACGTATTTTATAGTTGTTGAATTGAGTGTTTCCTATAATACTTATACGACCCGTTTGAGACAAAGTTTCCTCCCAAGGGTCTGAAAGGGGAAAAACCTCACACCCCAAACCTTCCCCCTGGGGCTGAAGACTATAAAATGCGGGCACGAGTGGAAACTAATGGACGCGCCGGGTGCGGGCGAATGTGTCGATTTAAAGCTCCGAAGTCTTAGCCCTGAGCAAGCCGCGGCCAGGGAGCAATTGTCGGATGAATATTTATTTTATGTGCCAATGTGTTCACGATCACGATGCCACGCTTGCCATCGGCCGCTACTATCATCCTCCGTTGATCCGGTGCCCGGAAGCGACCCGCAGCCGAAGCGGGCGCCCGGGCGAAGCCTAGGAATATTTATTGATCATCGATGCCGTTGCCGTGGCCGATAGTGACTAACTGATGAGCTGCGATGGGTGGCAAGTGGAAATGGGAATGGGAAAGCGGAGAGATCCAATACTTCCCCGTTTCATTTGTAGTGGCCACGCCGGTTGCGGTCTTCCTTCCTGAATGGGTTCAATCGGTTCATTTTCATTTTCATTGCGCCGCTCGCTTCCAGTCCCCGGAGGCAGCGACACCGTTATGCTGCGGCTTAAGGATATTCCGGTGGAAGTTGGGGCCTCGATGTCGGCAAATCTTTGCTCCCCAGCACGAGTGCGTCTTCCGATGCCTGATGGCAGGCTGTTACAAAATGAAGGATGAGGCCAAGGCTACTTGAGCGCGAGGCGGATGCCATGAATTAAAGATGAGCCTCTGTGGTCCAAATCTTTGCCAATTCTTCTGCATCTTTCCCATCTCTCGCTCATGCTACGTATCCCTTTCTCTCTGTCTCTCTCGAAAGCTTCGCTGCGTCACTGGGGAAAATGATGCCGGCAGCGGCTCAAGCATTACGAAACGGGACCTCAAAATGTAGCCATGGGTATTATTCCTTATTCGGTGAGGCAGCTTCCAGGATTGGGCTTCTTCTCGCTCTCTCTCTCTCTTTCTCTTCTTCTCATTCTTCACGCTCTCGCAGAAAAGTGGATGAATTATTCAACACCAAAAAGCGGAAAGAAGTCGAAAGGTGCTAATCACATGATGCTCCCAGCGGTTTCGGTTTATTTGTAGTTTAACAGGTTAAATTCATGTATGTTTAATGGCCGCCGGGAATAAATCCTCCCGAAAATCTCACACAACCCTCCATCCCTCACTGAGAGGTCAATTTTTTCCCAAATAATTTTTCGGAGTTCGACCTTAAAAGAAATTTCCAATCGGCGGCATATCGATAGCTATCGCTAGGTAGGTAAGAATGACAAACACACGCAACACAGCCTGATCAGGGTCCTATAGAAATGTCCATCACCGGGAGGTGGAAACTGCCCACCATTAGGCGTCACAGGAATGTGATGGAACGGATTGCTGTAGCCCCATTTTCACCACACTTTTCTGACACTGATCAAACAAATCCTGCTCAAAGGAAAAGTCCCTTAACGGACCAAACGGACGATTGTAATCCTTTTAAATCAAAACAACTTTTGATCTCAGAATGTGTTGCCGAGAGGGTAAGCGGAGGGGCTGGGATCCGAAAGGTATGCGAGGAAGATGAAATGGCCCCACCTTGCACACAATGGTACAGTCAAAATCCGAGGGACCCAGCTTGCTGTTGTTGTTTTTCAATGAGGGCAACCCTTTTCATTCGTCATTTTGTTTTCCTCAAATTGATACGTCCGTTTTCGGGTTTACGAACTACAATTCTGGTTTACGGCGGAGGCATTTCTGATGTGTGTGTGTAGAATCGGACGAGGAACGGTGGTAAACATGAAAACGAATGAGCTCCACAGAAGAAAACAACACAGCACGTGTCGCAGGAAGAGGAAAATTACGTTGCTCATCATTTCCAACACGATAAATAAGGGTAGTGGTCGCTTTTCTTTCGTAATTGAAAAGGATCGCGAAGGAGGGTATGGAGGGTGGGGGCGGGGGCAGTTTTGCGGATTCCCAAATGCCTGAAAATGTTGGGCGTTCCATCAGGCGCCTCCCAGTTTTCCCGGTGTCGGAATTCTGCGCCGTCAGCAAACTCGATACCGATTCAATTTTGGTTTTTTGGCAGACCCTTAACTTTTTTCTCACTCTCTCTGTCCGATGGACCCCGACCCCGAGGAGGAACTTGACAGAAGATTGACCAAAAATTGAAGTTGTATGACGTCGCACTATGACACACCGGACGATGACGTTGGCAGAATTTGGGAAAATCAAACATCCTCCGTTGTGCGACCTTTTGTCGCGCAGAAATCAGCTTAGGCGGGACATGGAGGGTGATTTGTTTTGCCCCACCCTCTGCGACGCGGAAGGAATGTGCTGCCCTTTTCGGGGATTTCCTCAAAAAAGGACCTGTTCCCAACTTGCGTCTACAACTTATTGCCGCTGTCAGACCAGGGTCCTTGGGAACTCTATTTCAATTCCAACTTCCAAACCACCAGCAATCACAGTAAAACGTCGGCGCTAATCCGTTTATCAGTATATTGTTTTCCGGCTCCTGCCCAGAGAAGGACGATATCATAGGGACGGGCGAGGCAAAGTGAACGAAGGGGGATGAATATACATACAGAAAGGATCTGAAAGGGCAGCGTTTTCGGTTTTTTTTTCTTCTCGTGCCAGCCTCCGACTCGGGCGAGCAAGCGGAAAAATAGCAAAATAAATTATTCGCATTCATAAGAAAATTAACGAAGCAGAAAAGTCGCTCCGGAAGTTGTTTTCCTTTGCTTCCCTGTCTGGTGTGTCCTTTTTCGGCTCTGAGATCAGGATGTCTGTCGAGTGCGGCTTGAACCCAATGGTAGGCCGTGATGGTCAGTTAGCCCGTTTGGTGCGAATGGAAATAATTTTCATTTGAAATTCGAACGCCAAGATGATTTTTCCGGAGGGTGGATGAGGATGGGTGGGTTTTTTTTAAATTTTTGATGCTGAGTATATTTCCAACTAAAATGCGAGTGTCCACTCGTGCAAGTTGCACATTTTATGGGGAACTTGACCTTCAACACTCACAGTGTTCTGAATGATGCTTTGTTTCTACAATAATCGGTTCAGATGCATTTGTTTTGGCTATCGTTTAGTTGACCCCTTTGAAGGACTGCAGTTTCAATTGAACGTCGTATCTGCAGACTATTCGTCACATTCTCGGTGCAAACAATTGATTTGTGAAGAGAAGGGCCACTAAAACATGGGTCCTATGCAAAACGGTAGCGAATTGCGATCGAATTATTCATCGAATGCAGTTCCGGAAAACTGTCCGCAACACTTTATTCCACTCGTTCGTGCTAATCTAAGCATAAACAGAAACACAGGATTTCGCGAGTCCCCTTGATAGTGTCCTCGTCGGCGGATTGTGAGCAACGTTTTGGATAAAATATTGCCCTCATCTCGACCGATTAGAGACAATGTGTTACCCCACTCACCTGTCAAATCGAATCATTTCGCTTCTCTCCCACGGGTTGAGGGCTGGAATAGGCAAGCGTAACACACGTGTGTGCGATAGTGGCCACTTTGCTGAACGCATCATTGTGTTTTTTTCCTTCCAATTCAACCAATTCATGTGACATGTGACATGGAATACATTTTAGGGTTCAACATAGAGATACCTTAAGTTATTGGACAGTTCTAAATTGCATTACTTTATAGTGGTTTTATTTAGAATTTTTAACAACACACTCGTTGTCGAGGTCAAACACTATTTGACATTCCCTTGGAGTCACCGGAAATTGACGTATGGTGGCCTGGCTCACCTTTTGCTTCAAACGCCAAATCCCAGTGCAAAGACAGGTTACATCGCGGGAATGCCCTGTCGGCTATTTCAGTTCTTTCAGGCAGAGGAACAAGCATCTCTCTCTCTCTCTTTCCTTCTCTTCCTCTCCCGCTCTTTCTCTCTCCCTGTCTCTTCCTGACACACTCCAATTACGCTAGAAGCGAGCGCGTGTGCAGTGAGGCAAATAATTTAATGCGATTAAATTTGTAATTGAAAATATATTCCACTTGTTTCAGCAATGAATAATTCACGCACTTTTCTCGGCCCCGACGCCGGTGGTCTGGTCCGTCTTGTCCTGTCTGGCTACCTGTTGGCTGAAGGGGCCGCTACGCTACGGGAACCCCACACCCCAGCGGGGCCATTTTTAGATTGCCAAGACGCTGGCGCAGAAGAAGATCCAGAAGTGGACTGAGCAGAAAAGCTTCCCAAAACACTATAAATTATTGGTAGTGGACTTTTTTCGCTTCCATTTTGTTTATCGCTAGTTGGAGGCCGTATGGTCGAGCCAGCCAGTTCGAGGGAAGGAAACACAAAACAAAATGACACCCCCATGGAAACACCTTTCGATTCCCAGGGCGGCTACTGGTCGGGACGATAGCTTACATTTCCATAATGCTCACCTTTTCGAGATCGCATCTAACACCGACGACAGGTGGCTTCGACGATGGGTGGGTGGAAAACCGGGGCAAAACCTTCCAAACACCTGCTCCTCCCTTCCGAGCGGAAAGGTCGATCGGAGAGATTCCCAATGAAGACCCGAAAAAACAGAGGGCACCCTGCTTGGCGCATGGTGGTGCACTGTTAAATTGCAAATTCCCTCATGTAAAAAGGTTCCACACAAAAGAGATTACAGACCAGACGGCCCTCCGATCACCTAGCACTGCACCCTCGGCGTCCCTCCATTTCGAACCCTCGAGGTGCTTCCGAGGGGCCTTCGATGATATGCTCCGGGGGCGTATCATGCGGGGTGGAGACATTGGGTGAATTACAACGTGGGAGGAAAGGCAGCGAGGGAAAAAGAGGATGCAAAAAACTACTGGGAACACTCTATAGTACACACTTTTCCCTTCGGGTGTCTCCTGCCCAGCAACAGAACATAAACAGCGAACCAAACAACATCGATGGCGGAATACCGATTGCGGGCTGAAGGGGGGAGCTGTTTGGAGTGGCCCCGTGACGCACTTCAGCAACATTTCGTTCGGAAAGGGTGGGCGATTGAAATTGTTTGCAAATTTGTTGAATTTTCAACCAAATTAGATTAGATTGATTTCCACTCGGCCGACACACGGCATGCACTCGGTTTTGGGGGCGGTTTTGGTTTTTATTTGGGAAATCGAATTAAACTGCACTCCTCGCGCTGACGCAAGTGTGTGTGAGTACTCTATCTCTGTCTCTCTTTCTCTCTCGGTTGCTTCTCTTGGACTACCGATAACGGGTTGATTTTCGCGTAAAAAAATAGGAACACACTTTCCTACCCTTGCATCCCGGCTCGATGCACAATTTTTGTACACAAAACCCCAACGAAGGGCAGCGGTCCCCTGCTTCCCCTGTACCACTGGACGGCGCCTGGTGGACGCGAAAACGATTTGCAATGGTTGAGTTGGAATGAAATTTTAATCAGCTTTTAGAGCAATTGAAAATGCGCACCGTGCTGCGAAGTGGTGGAAGTTTGTTGTTTTTAATATCGAATTTCAATGATTCACTGACCAGCGATGGAACGGAGAACTTCTTCGCTCGGTAGAGGAATATATTTTTAATTTATTTTTGGGCCAATTTTTTGTACATTTATTATATGTTTCTCAAGCCATGTCCGCAATAGAAAATAATCATCAGTTCATGTTAAAAAACATTCAGTAGAATACGTACGCTTAAAGATGAAAATTTCATCACTTCACTTCACTTTCTCTTGACGTTCACCGCCCTTGTTCATCCTACACGCCAGATAGTGACGCAACCGTGGCGCCATAAAGATTCGTCACGTTTCATTTATTCTCTTTTTAGCCCACAAGCAAGTGTGTAGGAGGAAAATAAGTTTTAAAATCGTATCGAAAAACACATCGATTCTTCTCCAACAAACTGGAATGATGTATGTTTTGGTAGGAAAATCTGAACCATTTATTTGGAAGCGAGATAATTACCAAACTCATCAATCATTAACCCTTCAAAGCAGAAGTTTGAAGACACATGTGCCCTCAATATTGCGGTGCATCTTTATGCACTTTGTCCCGTGTGTCAGTTGCTTGATGATTTTCGAAGGAAATGTAAAAAAACCCAAACTACGATTAGCCACTGTTCTGTCCGCTCATTCGTAGAATTTGTAACCCCGTTTCCGGAACCGTGACTGCATCTGTGCCGGTGGCTTGTCTTCAACTTTCTAACCTGGCGTTGAACCTCTGGCGCTCTCTCATGTCAAAACAGAACCGCTGGAAAATTCTACGAAGTACCGAAACGTAACCCGATCCGTTTCTGAGCCGTCGCTTTGACACGATCGCGATCGCGATCTCATTTTCGCCCGTCCTCTACGGTCGTCCGTGAAGCGGATAGATTTCGTCATTATCATCCCTCATCGGAACACCTTCGCACTTCGGAGGAAGGCAACGCTCCACGTTCACACGTTAATCCTCCACTCGCGTACCGAGTACCGAGTCGATATTAGAATATTCATTAATCATACTCCGGGCGTTTTTGGGACCTTTTTCGGCCTAGAGACGGCCGCGGAGTTGCGTCAGGTTTAGCCAGTTCTGACAGGAGGTTTCTTATTCTCAGAAGCGCGGGGCCGAAAAATGAAAAAAAAACAGAACGGTTCGTGAAGTCATTGGCTGCCTCTTTCCGCGCCGTTGTTCGCTAATGAGTTAAACATCGTTAATTGATTGTGTTAGAGTCCAGGGGGCGATGGTGCGGAGATGGCGGCTGTGGCAATTAGGAAGCGATGAAGTTCCACAAATGCGTAACCGCGTTGATGGCGTCCCATGGAGGCGTCCCTACTCGCGAGGGCTGGCAGTTCTTTTCGAAAAGCTGGTCAGCAATTTGCTGAGACGAAGATGAGAAAAAAACACGGGTCTAGGTGTCTCCATGATAAAACGGCACCCCGCCCAACCTGACCCGAAAGATCGATCTCGGCAGATGATAAAATCCTGCAAAGGATGGTTCTGGCCCGCGACTGGACTCCACTGCGTTCGGAAGCCACGATGACCAGCATGATGGCCAGCAGCAGCAGCAGCAGCAGCAGCTTGCGAGCATTAGTGAGATCCCACAGCACCGCACAGTGACCCGGGCGGACTTGGGGAGCATAACTTTTACGATCTTGATGACCCCATTTTCGGGTTTCACCCATTACGGGGTAGGTTTCGAAACCGAGCAAATAAAAACTTAAGGGGCCCCACAATTGACGGGTTCAACTATTCCTGGCAGGCACTTAGGAAAGGTAAACCGCGCGTTGCTTCTTCGCTTTGGTCTTGGCTTCGAACCAAACCGTGGTGAAGATCGTATGAACTGAGTTGCCCAAGTTCTCAGCACAAAAGGTAACGTACTAATAAGTTAGCGGCCCGAAAGTCAGTATATAGAGCCGAAGGGAATTCGGCCCTTTTCTTTTTCTTCATCGAGAAAATGCTCTCGAATTTTGCAGCACACTTACTTATTGGGTGGGTCAGAACAGACGGCTAAGCATTGATGTTTTCCTAACACAAGACGAGGGGCCGAAAACAATGCGCCCCACCTAATGTTTAGACGCGTTAGAAGTTCACCACCAAAGTGAAGAAACACCAAGAAACGCTCCCAAGACATTTCGCTGCAGGCTAGTTGTTGTTGGCCCGGCTGTCGGATAAGCGCTGTTAAATTTAATTGAAAATAAAAACAATTAAGCTGTGTTCGGATAATTTTCATCTGTCTACAAGTACCTCGAATTGGAAAGCAGGCGGCGGTTGAAAACGGATAACTAGAACGGTTTTGCTAAAACATGTCTTGGTGATTGAAACTTCAATTTTTTATTTCACATTATCTCAACTAATGCCATCTAGGATGCAATGCTCTTTGTTTCTAAAACTGCCTAGGTTAGTTCAAATAAGATGTCGTTACACAAACAAGAAGAAGGAAGTGAGTTTTCCAGGGGGGTTTTTTTTTTGCTCAAAAGTAACAAGCTTCAGTAACAATTTCCTCCCGGTGGAACGAAAAACCAACGCGCCCGGGCTGAATGAATGCCGCTACCACGGCATCTTATTACGCTCGCTTGGTAGCCGCTTCTTTCAATTCCCCGCCACCAGCTATCGGAAGCAATAATGAATCATTAGAAATGCAATTAAAACTGTCATTAAAACTGCAACCATCTTCAAACATCCTCGGAAAGGAGGACGAAGTACTATTCACGAAGCGAAGTACCCATCCCCGCCGGTCGCACACGGACGAGAACGTATGCACCACGTGTGCACCAACACACAGACGCATGCACAGGCGCCTTATTGCTCAAATGATTTTTAATTGTTCACTCCTTCCCACGTGCATTTCCGGTGCAGGTTGTAGAAGACAGATTCCGTCAATGCACTTCACATTAAACACTAAAATGTAATTAAAATGGTTCGCCAGGAGATGGTGGAAGTGGCGTATACCGTTGGATGGACAATGCTGGCATGGCAGAGCTTTCCTTTGGAGGCAGCTTATAGAACAATGTCCTTGGGTGCTGGCGCTGGAACCCTCAAGTCCACGGGTCCTTCTGTTCCACCGCGCGGCACGGGATGCTAACTCATAATATTATTTTAGACGCTGATGGGTGATCGCTTCAAGATTTTAGGAGTCTCACCTGACATTGTAGCATGTCACGTCGTCTGGCGTTTGTGTGTCACACGTGAGCTGTGGATGAGGATGCGCGGCGTGCGTCAGCGCCACGACGTCAACGAGAGAAGTGATTACAAATTCATTAAACACTTCCACGCCGCTCCGATGCACTTCCGGTGTCGCTTGGTGTCAGGAAATGATGCATGTGTTGCCAGCGATGGTGGCGTCCTCGCTCGGCCCTGCACTCATCGTTCCCATCAGGGCCCTTGGTGAAAGCCGAGCCGAGGATTGCAAGACTCCGTGATGAATGCTGATGGTGCCTGATTGTTGATATTGCAGCTGCAGCTCGGCGCAGATGATCAGTGGCGAAATGAATTGCACTCATTCATTACACTCGCTCCGGACCGTGGAGTGACGTGGAGTTAACGGTAGTTGGAGAGAGGGAGAGAAAAGCATTAGCGCGATTCAGACGTTGATCTAATTAAAAGGCGTAATATTAATACGAACTTTTTCCTCACTGCAGGGATGAGTGATAAGAAAATCTGCTCTTCGGGAATTATCCCGAATCCCGATACCAAATCGACGCGATCGAAGGGTTGCTGTAATGAATTCACAAAAACTTCAAATTATTATTATTATTTTGTTAATAGTC
Source organism: Anopheles plumbeus (assembly GCA_034621735.1). Taxonomy (NCBI): domain Eukaryota; kingdom Metazoa; phylum Arthropoda; class Insecta; order Diptera; family Culicidae; genus Anopheles; species Anopheles plumbeus. Next base: position 17,959,561 of record JAOEFI010000007.1, on the reverse strand, counting down.
ATAGATTAGTTCGTGAAATCTCTTTCTCATTGTATGGCAGAACTTGGATAAACTTTTGAATTATTTCTATAATTCATAAAAAATGTATCCAAACTCATTAAACATAGGTAAAGAAATGTTCGCATATTTCATACGGTTAAACACAAATTCCTTTAACTTTGTAATATATTTTCGGTTGAGATGTAGACATTTGTTCGTGGAAAAACAGTCGGAACCGTTGTGGTAAAGGATGGTCCAGGAATGCGATGGGAAAAACATCACTCGGTTCAACGCTACATCCCTTTTCCATAATTCATAGAAATTTCATAGTTCGACGTGCTGTTCCAGTCCCTTGGCTTGAATTCCAGCAGCATTGGTCGAATCATCTAATTCCTTCGCAACCACAACTCGCACAAATAATACTCATCAATTTCATGTTGGTTCGCTCCGTTTTTTTTTTCGGGAGCCGTCGACCTTCCGCTGAGTGTCGCAGGTAGTTTTCGTTCGGAGGCGTCGTCATTTTTTTAACCTTTCCGTTTGCTTCGCTCCAGCCATTCGCTCCTTCCGGCACCCTGGCCACCCTGGCCACCTGTTCGCGGTACAAGCGTGTTGAAATCTACACCACCAGTCGCACCGCAAACCCCGCGCATTACCTAATGAGCGAGCCTATTAGGCTTCCAATCGAATGGCGGGAAGGACAAGCGCCTCGCGGAACTCGCGCATTGGTGCTGGTGGCGCAGCGTGACCGAGGAGGAAAAAATGGCCGTGTAAAGCGTACGGTGGACCTCCAGACTGACCACCCCGCACCGGAGAGTGTGAGTGCGTTAATCTTCCGCGATACTAATCTAACGCGACGAACTCGTTGTTCGGACATGTGTAGTTTGAATAAATTATCAACTTGTTTCGGGTGCAGGATTCCGGGAAGGCAATTAATTCTCCCGCTCTTCTCCCGTCGTCGTCCGCCCGCCGGGCCGATGCTGGACGCCGCCAGTCTGTTCTGCTTCGACAGACGGCTATCGCGCGATCAGTTCGACCTCCGGGATGGTTTCCCGGGACGGCCCGGGAGTCACTGCCAGCTTCCTACCGTTTGGCTTCCGAGCGACGGCTTCGAGAGGGAGTCGCAGACACAGACGCACACAGATAACTCTACACCATTTCTCAACGTCTCACTGAGGCTTGGGAGAGCATAGTTTCAGCTAAGGCGCTTCAAGGAATAGATGAGAAAAAATGGAGGGCAGCGCACGCTGGAAATTATCCGCACTCGCCACGAAGCTTGATATACTGACATAATTAATTTTTATATCTAATTAACCGAAATAATTTAATGTTCCAGCTGGACGTAGTTCCCGGGGCCGTAAGAATGCTGCACTGTTCATCCACTTTTTGTCCCCGGACGGGTTCTGTTCTTCCGTTGATTTTTTATCAATTTGTACCATTTCTCCTACGTTGGATGGGAAAGAAAGCCGTTTCCTCAGATTCTACCATCCCGGACACGGCTGGGTTTGAATTTGTCTTTCATAGTCGAGTGTTTCTTTTAATTAACTTGCAGCCGTATATTCTATGAAAGTCGTATTTGAAGGAAAATGAGTTCCATAGAAATGCCTTTCAGAAACTTCACTCACAGAACTTTGTAACGAGGTCATGCTTTTTTCGGCTACAGAATAAAATCCCTCGGTTTCTGCAAGCTTATGCAGTTTTGCTTGCTTTGTGTAGTCCTGTAATTTCTCGTGTGTTCGCAGACTTACCCCGGGACCATATCACGGCTTTTCTTAATCCTCCAGCATGCCCGGGATGCACCCGCAACGATCGTGCCCTAGTACGATAAAGAAGCCTCGCCAAGGTACAATGCATAAAACATTTGCGCTCCAAAATGCACCGCGTCTCAGGGAAGGGCGAAGGAATTGCCCACGAGCAGCCCCAGGTAATCCTTTCTGGGGCTCGTACGCACACAACAACGCCAAAAAAGAAAAAAACACACTATTTTTTGTGGGGATGATTATTTGCAGAAAATGGTTACTTTGGTCGAGCGGCAGCGCTTTGCTTTCTTTTTGCACACTTTCATCCCCAAACCTTGGAAGGGCTATGATGCATGGGGCTTTTCTACTTCCATTTCCTTTTTCTTTTCTTTTTTTTGTATCTGCCCGCTCATTCAATCGTCTATTGCTTACACCGCGGGACACACGGGTTGCGGTTTGTTATGTTTTCCATTTCCTGCATTTTTGTGCCCGCACTTCGACGGGATGCCCCCAAAATGGGTGTTTCTTTTTATCAGAAAATGAACTTTACCAAACGTTACCGGTTGGGGTTTTTTGCCTTTCGGCAGTGAGCGACCAAAAACAAAAAAAAAGGCCGTTTCCTTCCTGCAGGATTCGAGCCACAAAACCCATCGGGATTTAGTGTTTTGTTTCCGTGTCTTTCCCCAGTTTTAGCAGGATTCCCATTGTGTGT
>JAOEFI010000007.1:17933023-17957034 GCA_034621735.1 Anopheles plumbeus | reverse complement strand
TTGTGTGTGTGTGTGTGACTCACACTTTTTCGTGCTTGCGGGTGAAGCGGATTGTGTTTTGGGCAACTCACCTGCCGGGGGCCGAATCTTATCACCAGAACCATTCTTTTTGTGTGTTGTGGTTGGACAGTTTCGTTGCACGAAATTATCGCCGGCGCGGCTTTGTGGCACAATGTCGGGCACTGGGAAATTTCAAAGACATGAAGGATTAGGGTTGCATTCGAAAAGGATTTCAGTTCGCTATGTAGTTTCGCAAATAAAGCAGAAAATCTACCACTTTGAAGTTTGTTGAATAACATAATTGTTCCATAACTCTTTCACGTCATATACCTGAGTCTCTAATCTTGCAAACGGTTTGCAGTTTTCTTAAAGCTTGTCCCTAAAATGGAGAAGAAAACAACATTCCGAGAAACCCACATTTGCAGGCCGAACATATTTTATTCCAACGCTCATAATGCACACACCGGACACGGAGCAGAACTTACAAACAAAACAAACAACCAGCGTCATCCGGGTAAGAGCGGTTCCATTGATTGCCATTCGATTGCAACGCTGTTAACAAGCTGGCACATAACTTAACGAAATGTACAATGCACAATTCCTCTTCGCTGCATTCGACCATTCGCCAGCAGAATGAGAGCAAACCATCCTTCGGTTGGCCCTAAAACCCCCAACTAACAGCCCAGTCGATTTGGCATTATGTTTTTACGTTAAACCCTCTTCCTGCAGGATATATGTAATGGCACGCAGACACACATTCCACCACACGATCGGTCGATCCGCGTCCCGCCACAGTTGTCGTTCGCGCCACAATATTGAATTTAAAATGTAATAAATTAAAAATTATTCTTCCCGACTCCATTTCGATTCGGCGCGTCGTTTCCCATCATCCGATCGTATTGGCCCCCAGTGTGGCCGAATGAGACATCGACCTGCGGGCAACAAAGCTGAGAATGCTCTCGGACGCTGGCTCGCGTCCTGGCTGGAGCTATTTTCCGATGCTTATCGTTGCGGACTCCGTTTGCCAGCATCGCACTGCGCCAACTAAGCCGCTGGGTTTCGGTGGGACGCAAGGCAACACGCAGAACTGGCATCTCCGGTCCTTCTGGACACGCGCAAGCCGTGACCGACGGTATGGTCGCATTCTCGACCTCAAAGTGCACCGTCGCAAGGAGATGATGTTTCCATAACGGCCCGCAGCCGATCGTGGACTCCAGAGTCAATATTTATCTCAACTGCGCTTCGCGGTTTCGGTCGTCCCTTTCGCGGGGCCTCGCTCTCGAGGACTTTGCTGCCCGTGTTTGCCGAACGCGAAGGGCAGAATATGCGATGATACTTTATCGGGGTATGAATCATAAAAATGTATGCTGTCACCAGAGCGCCTGCCGTCGGGTTCCACAGCACCGACGACGGTGCGAAACGAGGAAAGCAAGGACCACAGAAAAAAACACACAAACTCAGCATAAAGTCATAACGAGTGCAACGAGCGCGGCCAGACTGGGAATATTTTTAAAATCCTTCCCGTTTGTCACACGACTCCTCGGACTGGACCATATTCGGAGGCCGGGCCGTTCGGGAAAACGGAATATGAAGGGAAACCATGCAGGCCAACTGAAAAGCTAAGAAAATGGTACCATGATTCGATTGGACACTCCGAAGGGTTTGTCATTTATCAAAGTGGTTTCCGAGAGCGAGAGAGAGAGAGAGAGCGAGAATGTGGCTTGGTGCAGCGCCCTTCGATGGACACTATAGGAGCTGACTGATGATTAATAACACTGTTGCCAGCAGCGAGCGATATGTGCCAATGCCCGTGTCCCCCTCCAGCTGCGACGGACGAGGATTCCGATTTTCAATCAATATTATCATTTTTCATGCTTGTTGTAAAAGCTTAATTTGGACGATGATGATGGACTTTTGCAGCTATTTGACATTGACCAATTGAGCCGTACATTAATTGATTGGATATTGGTGGGCAAGTGGTCGAATTCAATTGTTTCTTGGAAAACAGTTCCTTATTCTGCGAGGAGGTCCTTATGACTTTTCCTTCAGTTGTTACTTCATTTGGCGTTTGACATTTCCAATTCCATTTGGGAACCAACTCACCCACACGCATGGTCGTTAATGAAATTAGCCTAAGATACAAAAGGGCACTAAGATACTGTTTCCCGACCGCGCCCTGACCTTTCCATGTAACCATCAGTTTGTTGACAGTTACGCATCATCTATCTCCTGGCGCAATGAGGCGCATCGGTCGGAATGTTCCGGCGACCACCAACACGACCTTTTAAAATCCCACCGTCAGTTTCGTGGAAAACAAGATGTCACTACAGGAAACCGGGAGACCGGGACCGACCTCATAAAAGGGCCCTTTCGGTAGAGCGGTAGCGTATGGTGTGCGGGTGATACGGTGTAGCTGATCGGTTTTTAATGATAGCCGATACTCGTTCGGGAGTTGGTGGAAGGACGCCGGGTTCTGAGGACGGTTTTCTACCTGTGCCCTCGTTTAACTGCACTCCGCCCCGGTTGTCCAACATTGCGTTCTGATGCTTTTGATGGACACGTGAGTTTTGGCCCGAACAGTTCGAAGAACCGGTGACGGGAAGACTCGGGTCCGGTCTTCGTGACCACCCCGGCAAGGTCTCGAGGGCGGGCCACCGTGTGTAACCTGCAGATGGCTATCAAACCACAGGTTGAAACAAAAGTCCCGTCGGGAGGATCGCTCCCGATGCAACCCGCGATGCGCAAAACCGTCCCCGAACCGAGTCTCTGGCAGTGTCGAGGAGTTTTCGAACGACGTGGCGAGCCGTAATGGACCCCGGGACTGTGCGCTGCTCGTCTTGTCTTGTGAACCGGTCCGCTGCCGGTATCGGAGATCAATCAAAAGTAGCCTCGGGCGCACGGACGGATCCGACGGCTTCTATCTTGAAGACCGATCATAATCTCATAAATGGAAGCATAAAATTATGATAACAAACAGTGCCGGCAGGCCCGGGCATCGCGGGGACACAACATCTGGACGAGGATCACGGAAGCTCCCAAAGTCGCTCACCGCAGCATGACCGATTGTCAGTCATGCCCTCCGTTCTGTACGAAATCCTAGAAGAGAATGGGAACACGAGCGCAGCGCGTCCAGCTCAAGAAATGGACCGGTTCGATTTAGTAATCACTTAATTTAAATTCCACAAACAGTTTTCCCCTTCTTAGGCTTCGATCATCAGCCGTTCGGGGCAGGGTTGCTGGAAATCGATGGGTGGAGCCGAAGCGAAAGCCCAAGCTTTGGTCGATCGTTCCGAAGCGAGCGTTGGACATCCAGCGCCGTCTCCCAGTTGGAGACGTGTAGCGTTTATTGATCAATCATAAGCAGGAGGTCCCTCGGGAGCACGATAGGAGCCTCGTCGTTCCACTAGGTTTATTTGCTCAACTCCATGTGACTACAAACTGGCAGAAAGTAGAGCCCTACCGGTAGCAGCGAGATCGGGCAGCCGTTCGCTCCCTTCGAACCTGTTCCAATCGGGCCCTTGCTCTCGGAACCAGCTGCTGCTAGCGTTGAAGAATGGCGAAATATTTTGCAATAAATAAATCATTTCCCGCACCGGAACACCGCAGGGTTGGAGCTGTGGTAATGGGTGCCTTTCCGGGTGGCATTCCGCCGCGCCGGGCCCTCTCTGCCGGGTTCGATCGATCGATCGCGATCTCGGAAGCGTGGACAGGCGCAAAGGAGAAGTCAATTACGGAAAAATATACCCCACCCTTCCTACTGCTGCCGCTGCTGGAAAAGGAATCGAATAGGCCTCTCGGGGAGGCGGGTTTTCCTTGCTCTGGTTCGCGAAAGGAACGCGCAAAGGGAAAATTGCCATCCGACTACGGCTGAGCGAAAAGCGGTGAGGTGTAATTGGGATGGGAATTCCACCTATTTGACTAGTTTGGCCGCATTATTATAAGGTGATGATATCAATTGAGCAATCATTTGGGTGAATAATTGAAATAGAACCCACCCTCCCGATCCATTGCTGACATTTTTCACGACAACCCGGGAAAACAAACTGCTGTTCTAGACCTTTCGGTTATTTAATGTTGCTTCTCGTCACCGAGTTCCGCGGAAATCTCTCGTTTTGGAAGCGCGGAAGGGCACTCGAAAACATACAAATAAACCGCACGACACGCCACCAGTCAGAATGAAATATTCATTTACAACACCACCGGGAGAAACATAAAGAAAAGCCACGCCAAAATTGCAACAAATCGAGCAAAACCCACTTCGTGCGAAGCGAAGCCGTTGCACATGTTGCACTCCGGGAGGAGAAAGAAAAAGCAACTCAGGAAGAAACGCACGCACCGATGTTGCACCGCGTGTGTTCCGCGGAGCGCAAACATAACTCCTCCGGTTTCCGACGGACCGCTTTTTGGTGGCAGTTGAGGCGTTGCGAGCAATGGCTGGAATTAATTATCAGCGACAATCATTTATCTTAATTTTTACAACTCTTAATTTCTCAGCTCGCTTCTTTTTGCGTGATGTTGGCGCTTTGTTTACTTCCCTTCCTCAACCCCATCCCACTTGGCCATCCCATGGCTACTTCTCTGCGTTCTGGATGCACTTTCCTGTTGGAAGATGTTCCAGATCGACGGAACAAATTTTCGGCCCCAGAAAATCGCGGGGAAACAGCCGATGTCGAGAAGCTGCCCTCCCCGGTTTGTTTGAAAAATAAACTGCACCTTTTACGGCTCTGTTTTTTTGGCATGAATCATAAACTTAAATTGCAGCCAAGTGTTGTAGATTTGTTCGCCCTGCTCTTGTCTTCCCCGGGTGCGTTCCTTCCCTTTTGAATGCGTATTTTCGCCTTTCGGTTCCGTCTTCGCCGAGCTTCGCTAACCTCGTCGGACAGGAATGTGAACCATTTCGAGGCAATTAAGAGCGGAGTGCAAAGTTTTCCGTCCGCAATGTTTTCTTTCGCTTCGGTTGCACGGTAATGCCCTGAAACCGGTGCAGTAAAGATCACTTCGGGGACAGAGAAGGTGACGGGGAAAGAGAACCGTGGCACGTTGCTAAGTATCGCAAATAAACTCCCCGCAGAACCCGTAATATTGATGTCCGGACCGATGAGACCGACGTAAAACGATGCCGGTATAACTCCCCCAAGAGAGGACGGCACACCGGGGTAGGAAAAATAAAAACTGGCCCACAAAAACAAAAACCCTAAAAACCCATCCGTAATGGAAAAGTGCATCCGCCATAGATTTATTGCTCAATCAACATTACGAATTGGCCTTCGCTCTTCGTGTGGGTGAGGGTGGGGATGGCAAGTGGATGGAGACGGAGCCTCATTCCAAATTAGACTAGTACACGCGATGCCTATGGCTGGGACCCCCTGAACCCTGTGCCACATATGAGTGTGTGGACGCGGAAAGCGTGTCAGCGAGAGAAGAAGCGAAAAAGCAAACATTCTCGAAGGGAAGGGCACCGGGCGGATGAAGGAAGCACGCCAATCACTCGGTCCGAATGGCCATAACAATTTCAATACCACCCAATGCTCGCGGAGCACCATTCAGCGCTCATTACATCATACATATTTATTGATTAATGTTGTACACAAATAAGCCATAATAAAGGCAGAAATCTATCGCGCAAACGGGCTATAGATAAATTATATTGATTCATGATAAATTTGCGCACCGCGGCTCGCATGGCGGCTTCCTGTGCCTCTCGCGTACCTTCGCCTTGATCCCCTGGAGATCCCCTGGAGAAGAGAAGAAGGCGAACGGAAGAGTGGAAGAAAAATCTCCATTCATCGATTCGTTCGAAAGGAGCGATGAGTTTGTGTTTGAATGGAACGTTTTCGGGGCATAAATCATGATTACCTCTTTCGGACCGGGACGATCGAAGGGAGGGGTGGCGGTTAATTCTTGCTTGCGTCAAACATGCACCAGTATGGTCAAAGGAAATTTATTTCATGCCCTCGACGACTTGCCAACATAACTCTTTTCGTCTGTTGTTTTGTTTGTATTTATTTTACAAATTTTAGACACGAAGCTATAAACGTTTAGCATCAAGTGTCCGGAAAGGCTCTACTCGAAGAAAAAAAAACAATTCAAATCATTCTAGGAAAGTCATATGGAGCTTTCAAATATGCTGCAGCTTTTTTCACCGGTCGTAACATAAGAAAGCACTGTTTCGTCATTAGTCCGCTTTCGTACGTCCATTCGTGCATACTTTTTTCATTTGATTCTATCTCAGAAAAAATATCCAACCCTTGCTAATGTTATCCGCCGCAAAAACGGCGTGTTTCTATGCAAAAATTGTTTTTTTGTGGTTTTCCTCCTGACAATATGTTGCCACAATCAACACGTTACCGTACGGCACGGCGTATCTGTGCCGTCAGATGGCCCGGAGGCTTCGGCATGAACCCAGAACAGGTCTCCAATCTAAGAATGATGACGATTTTCTTCTCCTTTCGCTTCTCCTGCCGCCTCGGGAGAGCCCTTTTTTCGGGCTCACGGGAAGAGACTCCGGCACAGACGCCCGGCCCGGCGGGCAGCAGAAGGCTCGCGCAGAAGAAATCTTTAATTAATTGCATCAACATGAGCCGATGGGTGGTCTCGCGCTGAGGCCGAGCGTCAATAATTACGGGGTTGCTGCTCTTACACTTACACTTCATTAAGAACCGCCCGAGAGGCGAGGCGCTTTCGGCGGCCGGCAGGACCGTTTGGTTGGGCGGCGGCCGCAAAAAGGGAAGGCGAAACGGTTGTGCTGGCAAACGGTGCGAAGAAACCCTAACCTGGTGGTCTTGGACATATGGTGAATTCCCTCCACTGGCCCTCGAATCCTCTGCTTTCGAACGTCTCGGGACCTTTCTTGTGGAGGTTTTTTTCCTTCCCTTTTTCAAAGTCTTTATTCCCCATCCCTATTCTTTCTATTTGTCTTCCGACGGGGTTGTGCGGTCTTATTATTCGCTCGTTTAGTTCATTCATTCTCTCGTCTGTGCATTTTTTCTCTCATAATTCTTTCTTTTACTGACTTACATAGTTTGATGCATTTGTTGATCAGTTCTCTGCCTTCCGGTTCCGGTGCTAGCGACCAAACGATTGGTCCGACATTACGTTGTCCGAATCTCCTCAATCAGATTGGCTCGGCTCGTTCTATATTCTTGAATTTCATGCCGTTTTTATCTCCAGACCCTTTGCTGTCTCGAGGGCCGATAGTTTATGATGATGATCGACACCATTCCCCGGACCAGATGGATATGGATCCCGGAGCAGAAAATATGCCGCTGCCACCATCGCATCGCTGGCTTGCGGTGTGATGTGTGATTAAGATATTAATTCTCCCGGACGCAGGCAGCCGCGGTTCGGCACTCATTTGCACCGTCCCTGGTGGCCACCGTGCGCTCCGGTAGCAACCCGGTGCCGATCCGTGTTTGGAATCGTGATGAAGTCATTAAAGGAATCTGGTTCGTCTGGGAAAAGTGGGAAACGGCAAAGGCAAAAAAGGGCCCCGTCTGGTCGACGGCCGGGAAAGAAGACATCGATCGGTCGGGCGACGAATCAGTTTTTTTTTTCCCTGTTTCCAGGGTTCGAACCTTCCGACTCTGTTCCCGTCTGCCAGGCTCGCAGCCTGCCGTTGCGCTCAAATCACCCGAGGGAATATTTTACCGCAAACCGCCCGCGGAACCGGGCCGGTGCGTGAACGTGACTGTGACAGAATGTGACATTCCGCTCCCGACATTGACAACGGAGTCCCGGCGGCCGGGTCCTAGCTCGGGACGTTAATAAGGTGCTTAAATGGTGCTGATTGATCGAGGCTGACCAGTTCGCGCGAGTGACTGACACTGATGCTGAGCGTGCTTAGTTGCCGCGCCAGCTTTTGCGCCTTGTGGCGGCACGTCAGAGGCGAGTTGGACTACTGGTATGGCTGGCTGGCAGGCGTAAAATAAATAAAAAACATCCCAAGCCGACAGCCGATGCGCACCAACTAGATGGATTCCATTGATCGCATCCTCAACTGGTTTGGTGTCACTTGTTTTCGTTTGCTTCTGCGCCTTCTGCGGCCGCTTTCATTTCGATCCTAATGACTGAGACGCTCGGCTACTTCTGTAACACCGATTGCCGCCGAATTAGCTTCTTCACGGTTGGTATCGAAATCGGTTCAGGTTTGTGCGTGTTTTCCTTTGGGTCCGTCTGTCTTTTGGGAAGCTTATATCAACTCAATGACTTAGCGAACAAACGTCAAAAGGCATGTTTAGGTAAGAAAATTCGTTACACTCCTCTAATCGAGAGATCGAATTTAGAGAGTTCATTCGAGGTTGAAAAGTAGGTGAATGGGTGGTGGATTTTCACAAAGTCTACATAGTTCGATTGTATGATAGAATTCTGATGATGATTCTCTTATTTCTAGATAAGAATAGAATACATAAATACATTTCCCAAAGCAAACTCCAATTTTTTTGAGTTCTAGCATTAGCCTCAATATAAAACGATCAAAACAAAAGTTATGCCTGTCATAAAAATCGTTCCGATAATGTCCCACGCTGGTACAGAAGGAGCATATCGAATATGCTAGCCGAGCTAATCTGTCCATAAATCAATCTAGAGAAATTTTTACGCTCGCCTTTAAAGTCGCTTCGTTTAAACTGTGAACTCGATTATTCAAGCGGCAAAGAAGCTATCAGGCTCATCATCATGGAGCTAGTAAAGCTATTCCGGAAACAGGACACATCCCCGCACACACTCCACCCACTGCTGACCTTTTGGGTGCCTTCCCACTGCCGAACAAATATTCCCGTCTGCCTCCTACTTCCAGACAAAGAAAAACCAGAAGTCTATCTCCAAGACGCACACCCACCCCACCGAGTGGTCATGGATGCTTACACAGAGGACGGAAGCATCGGTTCCTGCCGCCCACCGTCCTCCCCGGATGCCGACACACACCCGCGCGCGCGGTGGATGACGATACGTTATCCCAGCAGTGTATCATAAATATTTGATCTAGACAACAACATTTTTCTCTTCCGGTACCGAACTCCGGAACCTAAAGCGAAGAAACAACCGATTTTCCGCCTCCCCCGCCATGGCCCGGCCCGACTTCTTTCAGAACTCCGGGCACATATCATCATCGACAGACGTCGAAGTTCGGCGATCGTCCGAGGCGACGTTGCAGGCGGAAAAGGGCTACATCAGCGACCTTCCTATTGCCGCTGCCTCATTGTCCTTGCACCATCCTCCCGACTGCTCGAGGCGTCTGTGTTCGTAAGCTAAATTTTACGTATGCATAAATACGACGCACACAAAGGCCGACGCACGATTGGCGACGATTTCCAGAAGATGGTTTTATATGTCGCTTTATTTTTCTACGCTCCTTAAGGATCCTGTCTGGATATTAACCCACTCAGCATTCCACCCCGCTTCGCCCGTGTTCCCGGGTTCGGTTCGGATCATTATTTATGACAGTTTGGTAATGTTCGATTCGGATTCGCTTCCTATTGGCCCTTGCCCGGGTTTCACCTCGTGTCGCGTGTCCTGGTCTCGTTCGCCCGTACGGACATTAGTTTGATTTATTTGGATAAGTATTTTTGCTTACGCCAGACGATTTCCTCCCGACGAATCGAAAAACCCGCTGGCCCGGGGATCGACTTTGGGCAGGAGAATCCGAATCGAAAATCGCTGTTTGTAATCGTAAGCGCAACAGGAAGTACTATTTATGAATCATTTATTACGGAAATATGCTTCCCAACGGTCTCGACCGCGCGATGGGCGACCCATTCTAATGGGCGGTTCGGGTGTGTGCGGTTTTTGGTGTCATAAATATGGAAAAAGCTTACCGATGTAGGAATGGAAAACATACGGGAAGATGGAAGAGAAAAAAAACAAGCGTGCCGTGCCTTTCTTAAGTCGCTTTGCTTGTCCGTTCCCACAGTGCGTGGCGACGTTAAGCTGTGATTGAGGCGGAAATCGACTCCCTGAAGACGGCATGGCAGTCTACATCGAATCATTCGAACGGCCTTTCCAAGCGTGTTTTCCGTAGGTGAAATATTTTTCCTGGAATCTGGCCAAGAGCTTACCATTCTCTCTAAACATTTATAAAAGAGGCTCAACGGTAAGTAGTTTTACTTGAAACAAGCGCCATTAAACTATAAGACAAATTATTTTCCTTTCCTTTGTCTGTATCAAAAATTACACACCACTTTAGCTGGTGTTTATCTCAATTCTGCATTCCTACATCGCAAACAAAATCAGACCTCTTTCCTAAGAGTAAAGGTCCGACAAACAACAGGAAATTTTAATAATCGATTTATCCTTTCCGCCTCGGCTTGGTGCTGTCATGGATCTTTTTACCTTCTCTCGGTCGGTCTCGGAAATTTCTCCGAACCATCACTCGAGCTTTACTTCTTCCTCGCCATTTTCCACGCACAATAACAGTGGAAATCTTCAAACACAACATCGATCGGTAAAGTATCAATAAAACCCCTTGAATTCCGAATTCTTCCAGGCAGATGTCAGAAATCAATCATAAAAGTGTCCAAACAACAAGAGAACAAACAACGCGCCTTCCGGGAGCGGAGCAAAGGTCTCAGCTTCCACAACCGGAGCGGGAAAAACAGGCGCCCTATTGGCGAAAGGATCGACCAAAGGCTTACAGGCCTACACAAACGGGTGGGGCCGAAGGATAACGCGGCCACCGCACGGTGGACGGAGGCGAAGGAAACTCTCAAGGAACCGCGAAAAATTCGACGCAGCGCTCTTCATCGATCATAGGGCGGGCGAAATGAAGCCACGCGAAGCTGGAGGCAGCAACATTTTTATTGATTCAGGTAGCGCGTTTTTTTGTGTCTCTCTGCTTGTGTGTTTGTGTCTGTTTCTTCTCTTTCCACCGAATGCTACCGATTTGAGGTGAAGCCTTCGCTCCGAAATGGGGAAGCAAAAAGCAAAACGCTTAAACCTTCCTACGCAAAGCTACCTTCTTTACACAAAGCTTCCCATTTTGGGCCGACAAACAAAAAGGGCTCGTACCAAACATAATTTCTGTCCCGGTTTTCATGGCAATATTTCCAGCAGCAAAACGACGCTACATAGGCTTCCTTCACTGGCAGGAAGGACAAAAAATAATGCGAAAAATCCCGCCATGGGAAGGGTTAAGGGCAAACGGCGAAGGAAGCGCCGAGGAATGGCATGCTTGGGTTTTTAATAATGTATATCGCTTTACGCATCGTGTTTCAGTTCGAGGTCGCCTCTTCGCGCTTCCCTGTCAATATATTGTTCCGCGCCTCCGGTCGGAGACAATTGAAGAAGGGACGATACCCTAAACGGAAGGAGCTCAAGTGGAAGCAATCGGAAATGGAGCAGAGAGAGAGAAAGAGAGAGAGAGCAGAGGGGTGGAAGCCGGGCTGAAACATCGTTGATCGTTAGAAAGGATTAGTGATTTCATGGAATGTGTACGTGTGTGCCAGAGCATTACATCCACCCACACACATACGCACGCGTGGCGCAGGTAAGGCGATAAAAGTTATGATACCACGATCCGCGCTTGGCGGTTGGACAAGGGCACGGGGTCCAGGAGACGGGGGTGCATTTTCCCAAATCCTCCAACGTTGGTTTGATTTAAATGGCATCGGCAGCCAGTTGTTCGTTGAGATCGAAAAATCACAGATGACGTGCGACTGGAACTATGGTCGAGAGAAGGGAAGCCAGAGGTGTAGATGGGGGTGGTGGAAAAATTTCATTTCACGCAGGAAAACCACTCGACCTAAGCACCTGTCTGCCGCAGGACACGCGCTCTCTCCGGTGCTCGCGCGTGGTATATTGTTTCCATCCGCCGGGCGATTAGTCGGTGCGTGCACATTTTGCCTTTTCCGGCCTTTCCCGCGGAGGGCACCACGCATGGCACGGATGCTTTCCACCCGCTCCCTTGGGTGTGTCCGCTGCCGGATGTTAGTCCGTGGTTTTGGGCACGATAACATTTTGTTAACATTCGGTCTGAAGCAGCGTCGTGGTGAAGAGCGCGCCAGGGGGGGCGGGAAATGAGTATTTTGGGAGGCGTTTTGAATGCGAACACTGGGTGTGCAGTAATGCAGGCTCTGTGAGCGATTTTCGCGGCTTACTTTCGTGGCCGGGCGCAACAGTGCAACAATGAAGCCGCTAATGCGCTCAGTAACATACTTTCCGCACGGTCGACCATGTATCGCGCGTGATTATGCTTTGTAGTGTTTCCCATTTTAGTATCAGGTTTCTCGGCCCTCGGTTCTGGGAAAACCGGGCCAAACCGATGGAAACTGTCGCTTTTTCCATCCGCATTTCGATTGCATGTAAAAACAAGCAGTTCACTGTAAAACGATTTAATTTTTGTATTCATGGTATATCTGCCATTAAAACCCTAGCTTTTTAATTGAACCGAAAACAAAAGGGATCAAAGTTTCCATATTGAAATAAATACCATTGATTTGCCCATTTGATGTTGGCGAAATGAAAATAGATTCATTTCCTGTTTTTCCATTGAACCTCTGCTTAATCGCAATTAAAAATGGATTACTATTTTAATAAAATGCATCCCTTTTATTGCCGAACGGTTTTTCCCCAAAAAATCTTCTTCCCAGCCAAACAACTTCGAATCGTCGTCGTTTTAATTGAATTTGAATCTCGTTAGCCACGCAGGACCTCCCGGTCGGGTCGCGGGAAGGAGCCCCGGGTTTGTTACAAAATAGCCCAACAAATCTCCACAGCACAGCGGATACATTTCACACAACGGGGATGGGTGTGTCACTCGCATGCCAGTTGCCCCACCCCCCGTGGTCCTGGAATGCTTTCGGCAACGCGCAACTGAACCAATTTCCTGGTGCAATTAATTAAATCCAATTTGATGCCCTTTTTGCGTGCCAGCGCCGCGAATGGCGCTGCCCGGAGCCCTGGAATTACCTTTTAAACAATTACACCAGTAACCGTAGTTTTCCACGTAGCGTTGGCGTCGAGGCCGAAGGGTAGGGTGCACTTTTCTTTTCGCCCCCATCCGTCGAGCGTTTGTCACGGAATGCACCTGCTCGGCCGGGTTGGTGGGCGACCGGGAACCGGTTTTCGGCAAGGCATCGAAATGACATCCATCCATCTGCGGTTGCACCTTTCTTCGATGGCGGGGACGTGTCCCATTTGCATGCGGGAACACACGAAATGACTTTTCGTTCGAAATGACTCTCTCCGTCCCGGACGAATAAAGGAACGCCAGCTGCAAATGCATTTCCGCCCTGGGGACAAACGCAAATGGAAATAAATTCCATTTACATTCCCATTTAGCCCTGGTGCATCCGGTGGCGAAAAATGTGCGTCCTTCTGGACGGGGAACGACTTCAAGAGGCGTTTCTTAGCCGTGCTTAGAAAAAAAAGTAATCGAAATCATAATCTTTGCGTGGAGCTGCGGAGGTCTTCACGCCAAACCAAAACGCCGCACCACAACGGAGTCGAGTGAGTTAACGAGCGTGAAGAGCTTAACGAAGGTGTCACTGACTCCTGGTAGCTGCCATAAATTATAGTTAATCGCGAGAAATGTATGTCCCCGGACTGCAGTTATGAGCCAAGGGTTGCAGCGCGCCGGCCCGCAAACAGGTTCGGGTGAGCTGGATCAGAAATCTGGCCGCAGTTCAGAGCTCCTTTCGTCAGGCGGGACCGATTTCCTTGGAATTGTAAATTTCCATCCAAGAGCTATGGGTCGGCGCAAATTATGCGCTCTCCGGCCGCATGTTGCACTTTGGATGGCTGGCCTCCGCCTCGATTCGCATAATCGAGTAATGACCGTCGTAATCCAGCGGCACGGAAAGTCGTCGGTAAAATTCGAAAGACGCTCTGGCCTTAAAATTAGTTCGACTGGAACTGGAGTCACTGCAATAAAAACCATGTCCCCGTGGCTCGTCAGTTATCGACCGGATCGATCCAGGTATGAAATCATCCCCGGACGATCGTTTAGCAATCCGTTCGAGCCACACATGGACAACCTGGAACCTCGGGGCTCGCCACCGGCCGTCGACCGTTGCTTTGCTGTCACCCTTCGGGTGCAGTTTGGTGCATGTGCAACTCATTCGCCGCACGGCCACAAGAAGCTTCCCCGGTCGTCTAGTGTAGTGGAGGCGATGTGCAATAAAAACCGTTTGATGTTGACCGATTGTGTCGCTATTTTCCGCTCCATGCTCTCGGCCCCTCCAGACGTCCATCAACTCGTCTCTCCCTGGATTTTTTTGTGCTGCATGCTGGATGCATGCTGCATCCGCTTCGCTTTTGCGCCGCATTCACCCAGCTCACATTCGCTGCAGTACGTGGTCGCGATTAGTCGGTGAGATGGAGGAAAAATTTTCGAATTTTTAAACCTCGTTTCCTTCCCTCCTTTGGTCACCCTTTCGCCTCGTTCGTCTCGCGCTCTGGAGTGCGCAGAAAACGGACGAGCAACCGCGTGCCGGTGTTTCGAAAGTGCAATCAATTTTAATCGCTCAGAAATAACTCACCCGCACTGATGAGTGGACCAGGGGCCAGCGGGATGAGGGGGGAACCGTACGTGGACAATCTGTAAACCGCAGAAAAATTGGCAAGGTTCAAGTCGCGGAGTTCCGTCACCGCGCAGCAACGAAACGCAAGCCGCGAAGTGCAACTGCACTCACAGATGCAGTCAGTAGTATTAGAGTTACAGATGGCAACAAATTAGGTTGCAAAAAATTATAAAAGCCACGATCGGCAAATTTAAAATATTTATATATTTTTTACATAAAAGATACTGTTGTCTGAAGGAAACACTACAATGATGAAAACTCGTTCATTTTGCTACCGACTGTAGCCTTCGGAACTGTTCCAAATGTACCGCAAGAAGCGCGCACGAGGAGTAATATCACGCACTCACTCACGGAAGGGTGAGGGACAGAAAACAGAATTGCAATTTTGTCGCAATTTTCACATCGCAATCCGCCATCTCGCAAGAGAGTCACAACGGTCACCACGGCGCGGCTGCTTTTAGGGGTGAAGCTGCTAAATGACGCGACGATCGACCAATTCCACCAACCGGCGAGCTGTGAATTCCGCCCGGAAAGCTGGTCAATTATGTATGGTTACCTTGAACGGTTACCGGAGTGTGTTTTGCCACATCCTGCCAATGCCGTGGTCGAATCCTTCTGAACCTCGGAAATACCTCGGAAATCGCTCAGCCAACAAATCCCTACTGCAGTCTCCCACGGATGGACGGGTTCCCTTGCGCGAAATGTTTGATGTAGCTGTGAGCTTCATAAGATAGGAAAAAAAAAATCCGTCCTCCACACAAAGAACCAAACATTTCGGTCCAATTATAACGGAATTACGGAGTATGTTGAACGGCAACGAATGCTGCAAGGACAAAGGCGGTCTTTTCTGGTGCACCTGGCTCCCGGGAGATAACCCTCCCCTGGCGACGGGCTGTCGCGCAGGTGCTATCTCTTCGACAGCCTCCCCCAAAGTGAGGCCACACACTTTCCTGGTGAAAAGGTGTAAAAAATCCTCGCCACTTGTCTAGTCCGAAGTCTGCCGAAGTTGAAGAAAAGGGCTTAAAGTTAGATAAAGAGCCTCCCGTACGGTGAAGCATACGGTTCCTTTGTCTTTCGAACGATTTACCTTTCGCACTTCCCTTCCTACCATGAGCTTATCTCGTGTCACTCAGTCTAGCCAGCACTTTCTATCCTGACGAAAATTCGGGCTAGTGCAAACATGCCTGCCCTTCGGGTGACCCCGATAAGCAGTCGAGAAGCACTCGGCAGGACCCGCCGCCTACCGGTGCCTTCTTTCTTTCCTTCTTTTTTCTCGATCCCGACCGTTGATTGGGAACAATTTTCGAAAGTGGTTCCACTCACGTTACAGATTTTCAATCTTCTGGCGCACACACGGACCACGGGAAAACACGTGAATTAATTTGTGCAACCGACAGCAGCGGCCGGATAAGGGATAAGGGAAGGATTCGAGATAAAGCATACAAATCGTTAATTTGAGATCGCGGCAAACGGGTGGTCCAAGCGTGAAAACCCCCCACTTTTCACGAGGAACATTGTTTGTTCGCTCGTTTTTTTGTTTCTTGGCTTCGTTTCTGCGGAATAAAAATCGATCGCGAACGAAAATTGCCAAGGATGCACCCTTTGGCAGACCACACATCAGCAGCAGCAGTACGCAGTGTATCTGTTTAGGGCACTGATATGTACACCCAACCGACCGACACAGCTACCCATTGGCCATCATCGGCCTGCAGGCTGGCCCGCGCTTCCGTACGGTCACGGAACTAATTGATTAAACGCATTCGTTTAATCCACTCCGAGATAATAAACGTGTGTATGGACATGAAATTTAAATCAATTTGCTATCATCGTCGAACCCCGATAACGATAACAAGCCCTAGTCCGATGGTGGCTGGCAGCCTCGCAGAAGCCACGCAGAAGCCACGCGGAACGATGGCCAGCCATACCTGGCCTTGAACGGGAGCCAGCATACGTTTATGCGGCCGTAACTGCAGAAAACTGCATCGCGCGATTTGCGTATTGTTACACTGTGCGTAAAATTGTAAGCTACATGGAAACAAAATGAATTAAAATAGCATAACATTGAAGGGATATTTTTCGAAACCACTTAAACAACTTTTATAATTATAAATAACACTCATATAATTATAAAATTATATGAATGAAGAAAAATTTAAAACCATCTGATTTAAGATTCCATCCAATTCGGTTGAATGTTGTTCCCACTGTCCAATGCAATCTTTCCGAACATGTTTTCTCCATTCCATTCTCCCCAACCGTCCGCACGTCGTGATAGGGGGATCGGGGATGGCACAAGAGGGATGCGTGCTCCAACCCACTTGCATACGAATTGAAAATGCACGGCATATCCTCCCGCCGAATTCCGCCATTCCGCAAACTCCATCTCGTGAAAGTTACCAAAGTGATAGAAAAATGAACTGCCGGCCTGCCTACACAAACCTGCACCCAGAGTGCGAGGGCGGGGAGGGAAACGACCTTCGAGCAGGCCGGCGGAAACATAAACCGAACGCAACCAGAAGCGACGCACCGCGTGTCGGAATGTATCGAGTAAATTAATTCAAAAGGCATTTAGCAATCGATTGCATATTATCGCCCGCGTGTTCGCGACGCACCAGAGTGCAGTGTGGACGTGAATGGGGGTATATAGGGTGCGTATGGTGGCACCGTAGGGTAATGAATTTTGTTCACGATTTGTTTGGGGTTTGGGAAATGGGTTCCCGGGATATTTTTCCCTTTTTAATCCATGTTGCATCTGCCTCCCGTAGCGATTCGGATCAAAGTCAATGTGATGCAGGTTCAATGTCGGATCCAATGCCGGGAAGAGAGAGAGAGAAAGAGAGAGAGAGAGAGAGAGAGAGAGAGAGGAGGGCAAAATGTTGACAGCTCACAGCGTGGAGAATTTGGCAAACACAGAAAGAAGGTTGCAACTTTAAGAGCTGCCCCTCCCTCTTAAATTGAAAAAGTCGCGAAGCCAAGGTCAGTTCCAAAGTTTGTTCCGTCCGTCTGCCGTGGTCAGAATGAAAAAAAGTGTACATTTCTGACGCTTGAAATCGAAAAGGATTAACATTTTGAACCCATTTAGTAGCGGGCAGTTTAGGCCATTGCCTAATTGAAAGCCATTCTTGGGCAGATTAGACAACCTCCACCGCCAATTCTTCATTTTAGCTCTTCGTTTAAACAAACGGTCCTCCTTCAAGATCGCTAGCATGATGCGGGGGCGGTGGAAAGGGGGTGGGGTGGGCGAAGGGGTAGAATATCATCTGGCTTGAAATGATCTGGGAAGAAATAGTTGGAAAAAGTGGCAACTGGCGTACAAGTTTCCAGCGAAAAGAGAGACTCCGACCGTGCGCTAACGCGATCCCCCGAAGACCGGGGAGCATCCCGACGGGTCTTAATACCTCCGAACGGACCGAGTCGGTACACATTGTAATCAAACGAGGTAAGCCGCTTAATTTATTGCAGCTCAAGCGATCATAAACATCGCATGCCTTCACAGCCCGGCCCGCGCAGGTGGGCACAGTTGAAGATGGCCAGGCCAAGATACAATATGCGGCGTGGAGGAACTGAACGGCCGGAGGGTGTGAGGACCAAAGACCCGGACCAGATTGTTACCGCGTGAGAGGTTCTGAGCGGGGTCTGACTTCTGAACGCTCCCGGCGAGCGCGCAATAAGCATCACGCTGCCGTACATTGAACTATAACTGAATACGAGTTCTCCTTCGCTACCGAAAGAAAGAAGCGGTTCCCTTTTTGCGGTGAAAGGCGCGGACGGGGCTCACGCAAAATACGACGTACCGGGGTTCAATTGTGCTGAAAAATGAAAAATTAAACCCAAACTTCGTTACCCATCCGTGAACATCAACTCGGCAGGCCGGCGTCGATGATGAGCGGCGGCGGCGGCTGCGTTTTACAAATTTTGCCTCTTCTAGACGTTTTTTCTAGCAATTTTTTTCCGGCCAGGCTGCTTCTTCTTCGGCTTCCTCTTGAGCAGCCACGAATAGGAAAAAAGCGGCGGGCTCTGTTTACCAAAATCGGAGAGCCCAGCGCCCGTCGGAAAATGTTGAAACGGAACGTTACCCCGGATTATCGTTTGCTTCCGACGATTGCTACCATGCGATGTGCACAAACGGATTCAGCGGAGGTTTTTTTCCCTTATTTCGGCCCCTTCGTAGGGTCCCGTAATGCCGCTTTTCCATCTTCGTACCCCTCTATATGACCTCTCTCTAGAAACCGCTCTAATGACGAATATTTATCGGAGTTTAATTGAATGTTTTTCTCGCATGAAATGGGACACGGTTGAGAGAAGGCAGGAGGCGCTCCATAATCACCTGAATACAAACGGCAAAAAAAAAGTATGATGAAATGTCCGAAAAAGGCATTTTCCCTTCTGTCATAAGCTGAAGGGATTAGCTTATTTATGCGTAATTGGTGAGAATGTTTATGGGAGATTGTTCTCAACATTGGAAGTATAATTACAATTTACTACTTTTAGGGAAGCCGATCTCGCGTGTTCGTGTAAAGTCCCATAAGCAGGCGACGACATTTTTCGTTACGCGTTTTGACAAAAACTGAAAATAACGAAGCAGCAAAGGATCAAATGAGTCACGATTTCAAGAGGCGTCTGACAAACGAGGCACCCGGGCTGAAGGTCAACAATAATTATTCACCAATTTTAGAATGTCTATCAAGTTTGCGCATAAAGGAACCACTCCAATCTAGCGGGTAACCAAATTGGACCGAAGCCAACTTTATTCGCCAGAAAGAAGTCGGAAGCCGATGCAAAAAGCAAACCGGCAAGTAAATAAATAAATAAATCAAAGCTCCACCAAAAAGAATTATCCATAAAATGGGAATAAGGTCCGACGAAAAGAAGGGAACTAGTAGCGGAGGAAAGAACGAATCGAATCTGCCCCGTCACGCGGCCTAACTAGCTATACGCAAAAGAACACCCCGAGACGTGCAACATCTTGATGGAAGCTTCCAAAAGATGACCGAGAGGCTGGGAGAGTTCATCCCGCACCGCGCCGCGCGCTTTTCGGGTTGAAGTAATTGAATAATTACGTAATTATTATTAATTCGATGTTTCTCGATGAATACATCAGCCGGGTGCGCCGGGTGAGAGGCTCCAGCGATTCGTCGTGACTTCTGGCTTCATTTTACCCGCGTCCCCCTCTTTCCTAATTCAGCTGAAATCCATTGATCACGCTAATTGGCCTCGCGAGTGACGCGAGATGCAGAATCACGCACGCAGCACTAATGCCTTTGGCGACAGGATGTCATCAAGTGTGGAATGCTACATCAACCCCGCACGCCTCTCGGTTCCATTCCCCGTCGGCGATCTCGATTCCGATGACAGATCAAGTTTGCTGATCTTTCATCGCCCTTGTCTGCTTCGCCCTGAAGACTCTGCGCGTGAAGAAGGATGGCCTTTGATTAATCCGATCAAAATATTGCGTGCATTCGCCAAGGGGTCCACATTTAAATTATCGCACATGTTCCACTCGGCCCAATTAGCCCGCTAGCAAGGGCAGATGCTTCTGCTGCTGCAAGTCCTCCCAATTTATGACCCTCCGATGGGAATCCGGCTCGCCGTTCGCGGATGTTCAATGTTTCGCAGAAGACATCTTCTTCCGGCACCGAAATAAAGCCGTGTTGCGCTCTTCGGTGCGTTCTTTCACAAACCTCGTGGGTTTTCGTTTTACTTTTCGGTGAACGAAACGTTCTTCTTCAAACGGGACCCCGGACACGCAAAGACCTGGACCAAACGGGCCGAAGATTTGTGGCATGATTTATAGAAGGAAACAGTTTTATTATTTCACTGCCGACGACTAAAAAGTGACAGCAAAATTTACACACACACAGCCTCCCACACCCATTGGAAAAGGTGCCGTCAGTTTATTTCCAGACCTTCCCCACGCAAGACGCGCATCTTCGCTAGCTTCTGGGCCGTGTAGCTGCAGCTCCTTTACGTGAAGGAGCAGATCGTTTGGAGCATAAACAACATGTTTCGCCATCACATTAACTGCCATCCGCCTCCGACGGTGGAGCATCGGAACGTTCCGGGTGCGCTTATGGCACTTGGAGCTGGCCATTAAATTTTCCTACCCAAGTCAGATGGCACGAAAGCGAGAGAAAGAGAGAGAGAGGAAGAGAGCCTCCGTTTCTTATGTGCATGTGGAAAGCAAGGAGGGCCCAGCAATAGAGCTGCCTTTCGGTGTAGGACTTTTCTGGACAGGTCGATGCTGGTTGACGAAGTCACCCGGGCTTAACAACAGCGGTGATGATCCAAATGATGGCCAAACTCATAAATACCCGCAAGTCTCACGTCTTCTCAGAATGTGCTTGGTGCCCCGGCGAACGAAATTACTCGCCATAACGGCATGGCAAGCATGGGACCGCAGAAAGGTTAGTCAGATTTTTATGATCCGCCTTTCCCAACGAGTTCCGCCGTGGCAGATGATGCGAACAAGTAATATCAGCCCTGATGAACAAACGCATCCTAAAACCGAAATGATTCGACTCGGCAAGACAACCCTTTCACTCAAAAAGTGTGTGTGTGTGTGTGTATGTGTGTATTTGTTCTTTTTATTCCTTTCACTTGAGGACTTCTCGAGGCTCATTGCCTTGATGAAGGTGTAATTTAGCGTGGAGGTCTCCGGGCGCCAGCTGGCGGCAAGTCCTTTATCTTATCGGTGGGAGTTAGTTTCCATGTCTCATCGTTTAGCACATGATGGAAACTGCGCCAGGCCAAAGGGAAGTTTCATAATTGACAAATTCAATGTAGAACACATGTTTGACAAAGGGTTTCACGAGACCCACGATGAAGAACAACGCCTTCAAGGTTGAGTTTTACATTTCAAAATGTGAGAAGTGCTTCAAGATTTTCTTTAAATGAGATTGAAAATATGTAACGGCATTCGACATGAACGCTCATGACAACTTCATTCGTAGGTGATTGGCAAGACACGAGAATCAATTTCTGACTCCATTTTTCATCTGCTCGTCCTCGTTCATTCTATCGCGCTACTAGAAGAATTACCGTTTTCATTAGAACCAACTGTGCCATTAATTGCCTCCCAAGCGAAGGTAATATTTTATTTCGAAAGATAATTTTGATAGATGTGATGTGGCCGGGGCGAACATCGTGTCCGGCTCCATTCTTTACGCCGCCTTCCATCGGACCGACGGGGTCCGATTATGTCACATCCAATTATTTGAATAACGATTGCACAGGCGATCGAGCGGCGCAAGGAGGACCGCGATCGTGGTTCTTCTCGCGCTCCATTCCTTTCATTTCCTATCCAATTAATCGACGGTGTCGTAAATCAACCCTCGGCACCGCGAGGGGAACCTTCCGGCAGCGCCGGAGCAGGCTGGTGCAATTTATGATTGCGCTGAAACACTGCGCCGCCGGTCGAAAGGACATCGCGGAGGAAGCCATGCGTTGCACCGTTGCAATGCTGAAGTGCATTGTCGGGTGCCCGCCAGCATAAAGAGGACGGGACAAAGGACGTGTCGCCTTCCTTCGTTCGCCTTACCTATGGGGAAAGAACACAACAAGCCGTACAGCTTTGTCTCCAGTTGTCCCACCGTCGTGGTTCTTTTCGGGTGGCCATAAAAAATAACACAACTAGAACAATCGTCTCCCGATACGATCGCAAGGCAAACAGCATATACCGGACAGGGGCAGAGATGAGCGCGCGCGAGAACCATTATCATACTCGTTTATTAACGGCCATGAAGGCGAATGGCAGCGGACATTGCCTCGCCACCGAAGCCTTCTAGCCTTCTAGAGCAACTGTCCCGCGGGTGTTATCCAGAGAAGCCCAAGAGAAACA
The DNA here is from genome assembly GCA_034621735.1 of Anopheles plumbeus. Lineage (NCBI taxonomy): Eukaryota > Metazoa > Arthropoda > Insecta > Diptera > Culicidae > Anopheles > Anopheles plumbeus. Next base: position 17,934,684 of record JAOEFI010000007.1, on the reverse strand, counting down.
GGAAAAGAAAACAGTCACCCCCAGGGGAAGAGGTAGGAACGAGCGGAACGAGTGGAACATGGAAGGCCAGTCGAAGAAGGGAAGGAGAAATCAAACCGAAAAACAGGCCATAGAAATGTCTTAATTTAAATTATCACACGAAACAACCAAAACACGAAAATAATTAGTCGAACGAACTCCAAAACGGAGACACATGTTCCGGCGATGCGGGTTGGCGAGCGAAGGGAACGAACCCACACCGTGCGTGCATGCACGCTGGTGCTGGTGTGCGTGTTTTGTCCGAAGCCACCGCAACCGCAGATCGATCGGGGGTCATTCTTCTAGGTCGTTATTCGTTGCATGTCTCTGGCGCGAGTTGGGAAAACCAAGAAAATTTATGATCGTCCCAAAACTATCATCTCCTTTCCCTCCTATCTTCCAAGATTGTCCGCTCTCCGTGAGCCATAGGAAGCGTATCCTCGGAATGGCCAATAAAGAAAGCAGAGGGTTGTTAATAAAACGCATTTGTTTCCACGGTTTACTGCAGTTAACATTTTCAACTGCAAACTGGAGCTCCGAGTTTTCATCTTTACCAACAAGGACCCCGGAAAACGATGGGGTCGATTCTCGCGAGGCTCCTTACGCACGGATCCGGAGCAATGATTATAAATTAATCCTAAATAAAGGTAGTGCTCGTGTATCTTCGTTGGAGAATCTTCACTCCGGCGGAGGTGATTCCGGGATGAGAGAACGAAGAGAAAAAAAAAATCCACGAGCGCGAGTTGTTCGTTTTAAATAAAAGATGTTCTTGTCCTCCCATCTCCCTCCGCGCCTCGTCGACAACTGGAGCCCGTTTTTTGGGTGACCAATTAAATTAATCCTCCCGACCTCGGCCTCCGAAGGGGGTAAGCAATTATGGAAAAAATATTCCGATGGTCGAGGCCGAGCCGTTCTCAGTTTCTCTTGGATCTTGGACAGAGACGCAAACGCAGTTGGTTCAATGTTTTAGAGGCCCGAATTTACTTGTTTTGCGTTTTTTTGTCTGCCCCCCCCCCCGAAACGGGATGAAATTTATGGAGACAAACCGGTGGAACAATATTTCGTACTCCCACACCCGCGGGTCATCCCCTTCCATCCCCCGAAGTAAACCATTAGGCACACAGTAAGTATTCGCGTCTCCATAAATGCAACTGATGGCCGACGGACCCGTCCATCTCGTGAATACTTCCGCACAAAGGGCCGAGTTTGGTGTTTTTTCCCTCGCGTTTTTAGTATGCTGCACTACGGGACGGCTTCGGGTCCGGGCGAAGAATTCGGCGATACTTTTCGCGGCATGAACCGAAAATAAATTAGAACAAAGGCTTGCGGTTAGTGTGGTTGATTTCTGATCCTTTTTTCTCATCCTCTTGCTCTTCTTTCTCTCCATGCCTTCGGTGGGAAGAAGCCGCCCCGGCCCGTGATGGAAGTAAGATAAAAGCAAAGGGTTTTGCTTCATTAATTTCTGACGACGAGACCTGTTTTGAATTTATTTTACTTGCGTTTTAGTGTCGCTTCTGCTCCAAGTGGTGCGCTCTGCCACCCTCTGAGTGGTTTTAATTTTTTACACGCGCGTCAAATGTTCACCTACTGGAAGGGGTGCTGCTGGACATCGCCTGGTCCGAGACCGGAATTTTTGTTTCTGC
>JAOEFI010000007.1:17894240-17918518 GCA_034621735.1 Anopheles plumbeus | reverse complement strand
AACCAAACCCCCCCCCCCCCCCCCCCCCACAAAACCCTAGCCCACATTCTGGGTGGGCGCATTATGAGTGGAAAAAGCTTCCATAACTCGCGCTGGAATGTTGCTGCTTTCCGTTGGCGGATGGAGCTGTGATGGATTCCACTGCTGCTGGCCACTTTCGGAACAGCCACAGCTCCTTTACCACCACCAGTGCCTCCTCCCCATTGCTTGATCGGAAGCGTCAATTGGCCGCCCCGGCTACTTCCCCAATACGGCTAGTTTCCGGGGTTTCCTTCAGAGTAGTTTTGATAATGCCCTGAACCGTGAGATGGGAGACGAAACGGGAAATATATGTTAGTTCCACAAAACGCATATCCGACGCTCGGATTCCCACGTGAAACGGTTTTCTGTGTGCTCGGACGGAGCAGACCGGAGGGAGAACATATTAAACATAAAAGCACGATGGAATTGAATTGAATCCAAAAAGCAGCCAATTCGGCGATGTGCAGCCTTTCCCCCGTTTCGAAGGGCAAAAACATAGTGAGCTGAAAAGCAAAAATGATTCCCCCCACGGAAGTGCGGTTGAGAAGGAGTTGAAGTGGTCTTCAGCCGAGTGTGCGTGTGTGTGCTCGTTGTTTTCCAAGCAGTGTGCGGCGTGTTGTGGTGTGTTATTGTGCGAGCAAGAACCGATCTGCCGACCAAACCGCCTGGGAAGCGGGGAAAAATGTGATGAATCATAGGAAAATTAGCTTCCAACCTTTTTCCCGATCGTCGTCGTCGTCGTCGTCGTCGCGAAGAACGTCTCAAGTACACACATATGAGCGTTCCTCGATCGGCCACAAGATGTGTTTTTTGTTGTGGAGCTTCGGAAGGCAACAGTTGGCCCATTCGGGGAGCGTCTTTCGAGAGTTGCATTCCAGCTCCGAGCTCTTTGTCGAAGAGAACCCCCGGCACCTTCCGGCGCGGTCCAGAACTATGCGCCACCACACTACTCATACTGGAGGTGCCATTGTGCCCTATGTTGCCGATTGCACGCCCCGTGTGATGATGTGAAATTTATGGAAATCGTGATTGAAACACTCCCCGAGTGGAGCGACTGACTCCAGCTGGCTAATGGTGGCCTCTCGTATGTGTGTTGTGTGTAGTTCTGTGGTTTGGTCTTGCGCCTTTTTCCTATGCTCCGTTTGCATCGTTCGTGAGACCCACTTGGGTCTCCGCTGCTGGAGTGTCTAAGTGGAGTTTTGGAAAGGCCACAAACCATCGGTTGGCGGTGGTTTGATGTCACCATAAATTCCAGCCAATCATTACCACTTTCAAGAGGTTAATAATATTTATTACGCATTCTAGACACCGGAGGAGAAATGTGGTGTCGTCCCCTGATCACGAATTTCGCTAATTTGTTAGTGTTCTCCGCCAGTTTTGGGAAAGCAAAAAAAAAAACCAGGAGAAGAAGAAGAGAGCGAGCAGAGTGTGCGAGCGGATGTGTGCTGACCGCAGCTGTTGACACATAAATTCCGACCCGACTTACGCACAACTTCGGATTCTAGTTATGGATTATTAAAAATAGACACTCCTTCGCGGTTTCGTAAGCGTTTGTCCATTTTTGTTTTCACTTCAACACACCAGAAGGAAACACAAAAACGTAGAAAAACTACAACGGAAAAACATCCCACGAGTTTGAGTGGTGAGTGTTTTCTTTTTATCTCGCTGTCATCCCGCGAGCCGGCCGAAGGTTGACAGATTTCGATACGAAACATCTTGGCGGCGATCGCGCGATGGAGGCCCCGTTCTTGGCCGGCAAGGCCATCTTCTTCTCCGGTGACCCCCGGGGGGAGCTGTTAATTAATTCCACACCCCGGGTCGCCCGCAGAGATCGATTTTGTGTGTGTCCTTCGAGCAAATAGGCCCCGTTCCGCTGGGGGATCGTCAACCGGCTCGAATCCAAATCGTCCATCACTCATAACGCACCGGCGGCAAAGATCTCGTGTCGGATCGTCGGCATGATCGGTGCGCCATTTCATGCTCGAGCGCGTCGTAAACTCTGGCGTCCTCCGCTGGCGAGACGGGACTTCTCGCGGGCGGCAAACAACAAATGGTCGCCGTCAAGGCGTCATCGTTCGATTCGGAATCGGATTTCTTCAAACGGTGACAGAGCTCGTTAGAAGTGCGTTTTACGATCGCAAAGACACGGGCGATCGTTTCGTCGGGCGATTCCATTTTTTCGCTTGGAAAGCCGGATCTATTTCGTGTCTTTAGAACCATTAGATCTGGTTCTATCTGTCTGTGGCCCCTGCAGAGAGAACGTGTGTGAGCGAGAGAGTGAGGGAGTGAGCTGAAGGAAGTGGTAGTAAATATTTACATGATCTTCGATCTGCTCGAGTGCGTTTCCCGGTGAGAGTGCATCTGCAGTGGGATGCCGCTGTGCAACGCGGCCGAATGCGTGGCACACGATGCAACATATGGACGGGATCTGGCTCCTGTTTCACCGGTGGACTGTCTAAATGCAGTCTCAACCGCGCCTAAGTAGCCGTCGTTTTTCATTCCTTTCCCATCGATATCTTCTCCGACGGGATGCTCGTAGAATAAATCATACACTTCCTTTCTCCGGGTGTCGGGTAGCAGCAGTGCCGAAATCCCGTCCCGAGTTCGTTTGTGGGGATTAGACCGGGAGTTGAGTCGAGTGGGAACAAGCGGCTGCTATTAGTAGCGGTTAGTTAGCTGAAGGAGGAAAAGGAAGCTTCCGCTTGACGGAGAAAGACACCATTACACACATCGCGATCGTGTTCCCCGTGACCGACGACCGATCGACCGAATTGATCTACGCGCTACCATGTGCGGCATGTTCTACAAGCTCGACTTCCTGCGATCGACTGCGGTCCTCCTCCACCGTCAGACGCAAGATGGTGGTGGGCTCAAGTTACGCCGAACGGTGGATAAATCATGTTTTGATTGGTTCATCCAACATCGGGATGAGTGTGAGCAGACGATCTTCCTTGCTCGTCGATCGTGCGATATTTTGCGAGCAGCTGCCCGTGTGCTGATTGTGTTTGTGTGTGTTTTAGGAGAGGCACACACCTCCGTCGATCGTCCTTCCAGGAACGGGATCTACCACGTCGTTCCGACCAGGATTCGACCATAAAAGGTACCATAAAAACCCGAAAGCCCGAAAATTGCCGACGATAAAACTGGAAAATCCTGCCCGGGCGGCAGCGCGCCCACCCAGTGTTTGTTTCTCGTGCGGCTGATTGGTCCTGGGGTTCATGGGTCCTCTGTAGGGTCCTGAAAAAGGAAAAAATATTGCACAAGGGACGTCGATCGGAAACTGACCGTAAAAATTCCATCTGGCAAGATAAATCAATCTCGTCCGATCGTCCGGCCGTGTGGGTCTCGGAAGGGCGTTATTCTCTGGTTCGCCGCGCGGGCCGTCTCTGCAAGGGACTCCGAGGTTTATCGTCTGTGTTGATCACTCAACAGAGGCAAAGAGCGGCCGATGCGCGTTGATGAGTTTTGATCGATCGTCGTCATCCTCGAGGGAGTTTTTTTCCCCGATTGTTAGGGAGGCGGTTTTAATGGTGTTTAATTTCACACCATGAAGATCGCAGCTGTCAACTTACGCAAGAAACCTAAGATCAGCAAAAAAACGAACAAAATCCTCGCGACGACGGTGGCCGGTGACAGCAAGCTTGCGGGAAACGGAAGCCGGTGTGCAATTGGAACGGAAAAAAGCTTTGCGGTGAAATAATCCGTCAGTGCCCGCCGCCGCCGTTTTGGAAATGGCGTGTTTCGTGGAATGACGATTCGTTATGTTTGACACAGCATCAAACAGCGGTTGATGTTCCACTTCCGGATGAGTGGAAATGGATGTCGGATCATAAAAGAGAGGAAGTTCAACCGCCGCCGGTCGGAGGGGGCACGAATCTCCAATCCGATTCCAGGCATCCCTTATTTTTTTGGTTTTGGAGCTCGATAAGCGGTTCCAAATATTTACCTACAACATTTCACATCAGATTTCCACCGACAGCGCTCTCCGGTGTGAGCAAAACCACTTGACAGCTTGTGAAACATTATCCTTTCCATGTGCTGCTGCTGCTGGTGCAATCCTACAGCCTCCACTTTCGGGCAACCTGCGCGAAACGCACGAATTAATTTGTACGAACGGGTTCCCGGGACTGACCCAGCGGCCGCGTGTTGTGGGTCAGGTAGCAGGTCCGCCGAAATCGGCCTTCCATATTTTCGGACTCTCTTTCCCTCGCTGGCGTCATTTAATACCACATTTTATGCGTCGGCATCGGCTAAGTCCGCCGCCGTCGCCGCCGCCACCGGTGCTGCTGAGGCCACTTCCAGCCCTCTTTTTCCTCCTCACGCTCAGCCAGATTTTCAGCTCAGGACGGTTTAGAAAGCGACGGAAGAGGCGAAGAAAACAAAACAAAACCAAAGTGAAAAGGAAGCAGCAGCACGCAGCGACGTAAAACACACCCGGGCTGCTGGAAAAGATTGGATTTCAAAATTTCCATTTTCTTGCGTCCTCCCAGCATTATTGTTGCGCCGTGCTGGAGCGTCGTTCTTTCTTTCGTGGACGCGACGGCTGGACGGAGGGAAAGGAGGCAAAGAATCTGGACCGAAGAGAAGATTTCAGAAGGAAAATAAAAACCAAACGTCCGCTGCACGGCGGGACTAGTCTTCCCACGCAATACCGGTCTGCCCTTTCCTTGGTCTGCCATCGGACCTCAAAAGACGATCGAAAAATATCGAACAAACACCAAGGGAGAGGGAGAGAGAAAGAGGGCAGAAAGCAAGGCTCCTCGTCGTGGACATGTTGATTCTGTGCGTGCAGGAACGTGTTGTGTTAGCCGTTTTCCGTTTTACTTCTTCCTGCGGGTTCAAGTTCTTGCCCGAGTTTGGGTCTCGAGCAATCTTGATGATGATGGCTTCCTGGCCCATGGGCCGATAACTCACCGGGGAACGCGCGGGCCCACATGTGACTCACGATCGCTCGATCGAACGCCGAATGCGTCTCTATTAGCTTTTTTCGGCTCTCGATGAAACCGAAAGGGGCCGCGCCACGTCGTTCCGGTTCTCTGGTTCTGATAATTATTGATAGAACAACCTATTGGAGAATCGAAAGAAGAAAAACATTCACCCACGGAGACACATTCCTCCACAATCGCGCCAGCGTCGCCAGAGCTTTTAGTGGCAAGAGGCGAGAGAGCTATTTAATTGCTCTAATAGGATAATTTCATAATCTTGGTCCAATTTTTCCCCCTGGCCCTGGTCGCTTTCGAACTGACGAGGATGAGAAATGCATTGTTAAGGATGCAAGATGGAAGATGGAAATGGTTTCACGCTTCGTGAAATGGTGTGGTTTGAAGGACCGGTCCGAAGGTGCAGCCATTAAATGGAAGGGAAATAATTACTCCTGAACGGTTATTAGAGCATCACAATGTTCGAGGGAGACGAAGGCAGTTTGCGGTCCTCTCGAGGGGGAAGTTTTGTTTTCAAGCCACCATTTCTAACGCAGGTACGATAGTTTTGATTGTAATTAAACAATTCATTCAATCCGCCCCAAAAATAAACCAGGGAACCCAGTCCGGGCAAAAGGACGCGCTGAGGAGTGTTCACGATAAATCATCTGATCCACCTCGGGTCCGAAAAATGGAAAACATATCGAACGCCGTGCCCCCGGGAGGAAATTCGAAACGTTGGTCTCTAAATCGGACACTGAACGCCGCACTTTTTCATGCTTCACCGGAGAGGTCGCTCCACGATCGCGGTGGGATTGTTTACGATCGACGGCGAGAGAAGGCGATTCGATTCATTAATACAAATACTCCCTTCCCTTCCAGGGCACCTCGTCTGCGCCGGGGGTTCCTCCGTTTGCTCTCTTAGTTTCTGTAGATAATTTATTGACACGGACGACGCCTTCGGTCCTCGCGAAGAGATGCTGGTCTAGCTTTCCTCTACCTTCGCTTGGGTCTGGTCACTCTTCTTGTGCTGTGCCCCTGCTGAAGACCCGGCATTCGAAACAAGTTTCTACGGACAAATTCCAGGAATGGAATTTAATTTACTTGATGTACCTTTTCCCAGTTCCCCTTGGCCCTAGGCGAGAAGAAAACCAGCTCTCTCAAAACGGGGTGGGGATTGTTTTTCAATATGTTGTTTGTCCATCTCGATTTATGCCGTAAAATCGCACACCACTATTTAGCACCGGATGAGGGAATGGGCTCCGAAATGGCACTCAATGGAAACTGGAAAGCCGAGAAGGGCCGTCGCCAATGTCGCCAAAAAGGATGCAATGTTTGCTATTTGTAGTAATCCCATCTTTGTGTGAGAGGAACGAAGTACCCGCCCAGTCGATTCCATTCCGTGTCACTTTGTTGGGATGGAGAATAATAACTTTGCAAACATATTTTGACCTGTGCTCTCTCTTTCTCTCTCTCTGGCGAACATACAAAACGGTAATCCGCAAAATGTTTTGCCAGCGAAGGACGCGAGACACACCGAAATGACAGGACAGTTTTTATTTGATCAATGCAGTTTTCCTTTTGCAGTCGGGTTGGGTTGAGAAAAAGGTGTGAAATTCCTGCAACAACGTCATCAATTCCATCTTCTTCGGTTCTCGCCTGCAGTCGCTTGACATGGGACAGAATGGACCGCTGTGTCCGGATACAATGAAGTTCGGTTCGGCTCGCAACACACAGTTCCATAAACAAACAGTGAATAACTTTTACCCTAAACTTCTCTGGCTCTAGCTCTAGACACGGGTAGGACAAAAAGTGTGTTTGCATTTTAAAGGTAAAACTATCTCCCTTCCCTTCTCGTTGCCGCCCTCATCCGGTGACATCTGCAATGTTCGTTGTACCATGCTCCCAGTCGTCCTTTTCGAAATTCCTGTGTAGCCTGAAGGAGTCGGGGGACTGCTGTCCAAACACGCACAAAAACGAGCACGGACAATTTATGAGCCATGGAACCCATTTTCCAATGGAACCAGCAGAAAGAAAGAGAGAGGTAGGGGCAAGCGGGAAGAGTAAAAATATTTTATTGATGTTCACTAGTTTCCTGTTTTGCGGCACTTCTTTTTCCATGTTCCTCCGCTCATGGGTTTGAAGAGACGACCCAGCCCTCCTTGCCGTTAGCCAAAAACTGGTTGTTTGGCGAAAAACACGCAAAGCTAATAGTTTAGTGTTTTCATTACACGAGCACGAGCAGAGGACGGCCGAATTGAAAAACCCGGGGCGTTCACTGTTGTGTAGCAAAATCATTCTTCAATCGAAGAAAAACACCAAAATCTAATCTTCTTTTGAACTCGCACCAATCCTTAAGAAGGCAAAAGATTGCAGCGATCGATCGGAGATGCATTCGGTAGACGCATCCCGATTAGAGGTTGCAGGTAAACAAAGGGCACGAATACTGGATGTTTTTCGTCGATCGGCTCCGTTCCTTTGTCCAAGAGGGAAGAAATTGGTCGAAGCAAAATCATGGTTTCAGATTTCTTGCCATAGATACATGTTCTTCTCCGGGTCTAGTAGAAGGGAAAGGCCCAGCGGAGCCATTTTTCGGGGTAAACCCTATTTCGGTCAAGCGGCGACCCGAAACCCGATGATGATGATGTTTGTTGTGGATTGTGGAGCTATGTTTGAATATAGGTTCTTCCAAGAAAAATGCTTTCTTTCATTGCGTACTCAAAAAAGGCAACATCATCGAGCCCACTTTGTACGATGGAGGGAGGAGATTATTCGACGGGTTCCCTTTGGCGGAAGGAAAATTGAACAAGATTTTTTTATCTTCCTTTCCTCATCTGGAGCGTGGAATATAAGAAATTGCAAGCGTAGCGAAACCGACGACGGAGGAGAGTGTTTCTAATTCCTTCGAATCGATTTTCGAACCACCAGCAGCTAGTAAAAAGTCGCGGGTCAGCACTATTCCTTGACCGCCACCTCCACCTCCTCTCGAGGGCGGTGAATACAATTTCTCCCGAGATGCAGCGATAAGACGCAGGGCAAGAAAGACAAATCATTCGCCCGCAATTTTCGTCGAACGCGTAATGCATAATGCCGCCGACTCGAGTCGACTCGACGACGTGCCTTACTTAAATCGATCATTATGCTCGTTATCGCAGGTGATTTTCTTTTTTTCGCCCGCACAGCATATTAGCGTTACCCCGAAAGCAATCCGCATTCCTTCCCTGTTTTTGGCGGTCTGGGAGGTGTATTGAATTTCTCCCGGAGGAGCAGAAGAGTCGTTCGTTTCTTTCTCTCTCGTTCACGCTCAAGTGGGCTTCAAAAATTCCTTCCTCCGTGTCGGGAAAAATGCGTCCGAGGAAGGAGGAGGAGGGATGTATGAGTGACGACGGCCGGGACGGTACGAAAAACCGCAACGGAATATTGAATTCACGGGCGAATCTTTCGCGTAACACATTTTCGCAGCATTAGCAATTCAAATGTGCACCCATTCACCAGGAGGCGGTGGGCGCTGCTACAATGTGGTGGAAGGAAAAACTGGAGAGGTGGGAGGGCGGTGGTGGTTTTGCGTTCGAGCAAAGGATGCGCCCGCAGGTATCCTTGCTGGGAAGTTCTTGCTAAACTTAATTCGATTCCCTTCCACACCTGAGCGTGTGGGGTTTTATTGGGCAGGATTCCGGGCTATTTTCCTTCCGTCGTCACAGTGGGAAAACGCGTAGAAGATTTTCCCTGACTACGCACAACATAAATGCTGTCATTCGATAATGATAATCGAACTCTGTGTGTGTGTGCGAGTATGACATTTACCCCACTTCCGTGTGCCATCATCCCTTGATGAGAGCATGATGCGTAAAAGTATGACATCGTAATTTATGGCACGAGCTTCCCAGAACTCACACTTCCCTAACACCACCCCCATCACCCCGGTATCGGAAAAACGCGTCCTCCCGCATATTCCCTTCCATTAGAAGGCGTCAAAAATTCCATAAAATGTGCCACGTCTTGTTCCTCCCTCATGCGAGTAACGACGGAAGGAGCGACTTTATTTTTACGATACTTGCGCGTCGTTGTTTTTCGAACCGTATAACTATGTATGCGAGCGCCGGAGGATGGTTTTAATGAAAAGTTAGCACATATAAAAGGACACACGTACGCACGACACGCTTTTAACGAGTGCAGTCGAAATAGGTCGTCTGTTTTCCGTCGTCGTCTCCCTGGCTGCTGTTTTCTCATACATTTTTTATGTTTTAATTCTGCATACTTTTCACGTCGCAAATAACGATCACACTCTTAGGTAATGCTTGTTTATTAACACGTTCTTGTTTTTCTCTTACTTTCTCCACAGATTTCCCCCACAAAAGTGTCCCTTCCGTTCCCGCGGCGAGATCCTGGTGATCTGATAACACAAGAAGGAATTAGTTCAGAATGTGCGAAAACCAATCGTTGTTCTGCTACGTGCTAGTGTGAGTGCTAAATTTACCTAAAGCAGAATATATAGTCCCAAGCAGCACGCAAAAATCATAAGAGTGCTGTGCGTTTTTGAGGCCCTTGCCAGAAGAAAACATCGAAATCGAGATCAAACGAAACCAATCGCAAATTAGTGAAAATGTGCTCTACCAAAGTGTCGACGTTCGTCGGCGCCTCCTCCACGGGGGTGGCGCGACTGTTGCTGGTCGTCGTCGGCCTGCTGTCGACGGTCGCCGCCGCCGCCCACTGGGACCACGCGGTGGATCTGGACGAGAACTACAGGCTACTGTGGAGCATCAGCAACCAGGACATCACGTTCGAGGTGCAGGCCCGCACGCAGGGCTACGTCGGGCTCGGCTTCTCCACCGATGGCACCATCTACGGCGCCGATATCGTCATCGGGTGGGTCGATAATGGCCAGGTTCACTTCCAGGTAAGTCGCCGATCAGGCCCCTCCTCGTTCGTTGGGCGTTGGTGATGATTTACTTTATTGAAAACACAGTTCCGCCGCCCACGGAAGAGGCGCGCGCGCTCGCGCGTGACATCGACCCCCAAAAGTCCCATGATCAATATTTGTTCATGGGTGGTAGTGCGCCGAGACGACGAACACGGACCAGAACATTGTTTCCACCGGCCCTTGTGCAGCATGTGTGTGCCGTTGCGGACGATCGCGATCGTTTTTGATTATGGGCCGATCGCTCTCCGCAGCGGGTTTCGTCGCGTTAACGTGTACGTTTCGTTGAAATCTTTTGTTTCGTATCGGAATTCGTGGAGGCCGTTATTTGGGAATCGGAGGAAGCATAGGCTATATTTCTCCTCGCGTCCAAAGACGAACATCGCATTATTTGCTTAAGAAGACGCGATGAAGGTTAGGGCATCGTAAATCACACAAATGAGGCACTACGGGGCGGGACGCGAAAGGGGAACAAAAACGCAACGAAAAAGGATTAACCCCATCGTGGGGTTGGAAAACAACGGGTCTTTATTTGGAGGTTTCGTCGTTACACAGGAAACAGACACGGATGAGATATCAACGGGGAATCTATGCTGAACAAACAACCATTTTGCAAACGATACGATTTTGGGGTTTTTTCTCGCTCATTGCAGGTCGCAGGTTCCTTTTTCTGAGTTTTTCTTGTTAGTACGCGTCCCGTTCGGCTATCTGCTCCACGATCGGAAGATGAGAACGAACTTAATAAGCAACGTTTCGGGGTCGAGTCTCGCCGCCTTTGCAGGGCGACACAATCTGCCATTTTCCATTTGGGTTGCGTTGGAGACTCGCGACGCAGAATAATGAATACATTCATAAAAACTTACGATTCTATTATATGCTCCCGCCCCCCCGGTCGAAGGTGGGTGAGGGTTTTCCTCCTTGCTCCTGTTTTCCATTCAGCCCAGCAGCGCGCGTGCGTTTGGTCAGCTACGCCGACTCGGCTGCGCGACTGTTTATAATTTAATTAATGTTATTAATGAGCGGCGATAAATTTCCCGCTTTTCTTCGGCTGCTTTTCTGCCATTTTCCCCATTGCTCATTTCGGCCGCGGAGAGGAAGACATCAATGCAATGCGGCGCCCGGTGGAGGAAGTTTCTCTCCTCGGCTTCTTTTTTGCGTATCGTTTTTTTTCCATCCCATTTGAATGCTGCCCGAAGTGTTGTCCTCTTTCCGTTGGTCGCGATCTGGGGTCACCGATAAGCAAACACGAACCTCGCTATTCTCGCACATAGAGATGCGCAAAAACCGTCCTCCCCCCTGGTACCGTTTTTCTTCCCTTCTTTTTCCGGCCGTTGGCTCAACTTCTCATCTTTTGCGATAAGCATCTTCGCATCTCGAGCTCGCGCTCGCTCGGACCCGTCATGAACCGGAATCATAATTAGTGGGCGGTTGGTCTGTGCAGGATCATCCGTGGCGAATGATGGCGCGAATCAACACAGAAGTAGTGTGTGTGTGTTCTCGCAGTCATTCGGGGCAGTTCCGACGAGACAGTTCTTTCGAGCACACAGTTTTTTTCCTTCCTCTCTCGATGGACCCGCGATAACATCCGATCGATGTAGATCGCCAGTTTCCTCGTTTGCGCGTCTGGGCACAGGCGACGGCTCTGTTTGTTTGATGTCAAATAAAGCACATTGTTTATGACAAGCAGTTGTTGATTGCTTTATTCTCAATTCTTCCTTAAAAAAAGAAACGGTCCGTCCCACATTAGTTAATATATTTTTTGTTTGCACATCATAGAAAAACACACATTTTATTCCGTTTTTTTTTCTGCCCACTAATTGCTAAAACACACTGAACCAACTGGCGAACCGTTACAAATAATACCACCGTGGAAATGCGGATTACCAGCGCGGGGGAAAACGGGGCGTTACGCATCCCGAAAACTAGCGTCCAACACTCGCAGCAAACTCGAATGGCCACTCAGTTATGCAAATTCGTTACTTATCACGCCGTACATTTAGTCCGTCCGTTCGTTGCTTGGTACATTTTTACATTCGCATTCGTCTCCCAAAATGGCTTCCGTTCCTTCCCGGCGTGGTTGTGGCGCGGGAAAGTCGGTAACGGGAACGGATGGGAAGAATACGTGCATGCACGGCAACAAATGGACGAGACGAACAAATAAATACAACGCTAGTCCCGAAAAATATTTTCGGGGCGTGGAAAAGTCAAATACAAACCTCCCTCCGGCAGAGGAAGAACGGCGCTTTTCCACGACCATTTCCGAGAACAGGGTGGCAGTTGTGTTCCGAAAAGTTCCGAAAAACTGTTGCATAAATTACGTCCATCACCTGAGGTGGGCAGGCCTTCTCGTTCGAGCGGTTTGCGCTCGTCTTCATTGGTGTGTGGGGTCCGTTTTGCACACATACGCACACACACGGCAGTTCCATTGGTGCGCGCCCCTAAGTGTAGCTCGTTAGTGTGATGATTTAAAGGTGGAATTGGACGACTTCTCAACATCTTCCTGTTGCTTTTTTCGGTTCTATCTGTTCCCTTCCATCGCGGAACACGACGCATCTTTTCTCCCGCGGTGGTAAATTTTGACGCCCGAGATGCTTCACAATTGATACAGTTTCTTCTTGTTCTTGGGCACCCCGTGTCAGCAGCCTCCCTAGCCACCGGTTGGAATCAATTTGAAGGAATGCAATCTGCTCCGCGGTATCGAAGAGGGTTCGACTCCTCTCGGGGATGGTGGGCTCTATTAGGAACCGAAATCGTAGATAGATAAACTTACTTGATTGGTGGCAACCGTTCCTATTTCGACAGCTGGACCCCCGTCGTGAGCCGCCGGGCCGGCCGTGGAAACAAACAGTTTCGAAATCGAACCCGTTACAGAAACAAACCCAAGGATGAAGGAAAAAAAGCATAACTTCTTCGCGATGGAACTTGTTTCTGGGTTTCCGTTCGGGCGGAACGGGGCGGGCTCGGGGTGTGTGTTCTATTTACCCTTTTCGCTTCATCTCCAGCGGCGACGACATACAGCCAGACAGACAGACAGAAGGCCGTCCAGAGCGAGGGACATAAAAATGATATCATATTAAGCAGGTTCACGGTGCGGTTCACTGGAAGGAGTCAAACGGTTCGAAACGGTTCGTTTTGGTGGTTTGAAGTTGTTTCGCTCCGTTTGTTGCATCAGCACGGCACAGCTGAAGGCCCCAAAGATATGGCAGGGCCTGGGTTTTGGATTCTTTTCTTTACTTTCTGGGCCATGCGTAAATTATGACGGTGTAATTGAAGATGAAGGGAGCATCAGTTGAGTTGATTAAAATCAATTTGTTTTGATTTGAGCACGGAGCGTGCCGTCGGTCGCTGCTGCTGCTCGTCGGACGTAGTTTTGGGCAGCATTTTTCGGCCACAACTCCGCCGTGCGGAGTTTCCTCGAGCGCCGACGAATTTCTCCAATTTACATTCAACCCTGGGGCGGTTGATTAATACGCTCCAATCTAGCCGGACCGACCAGTAGACCGGGAGTAGCAAACGGAAAACACCGTAAAACCAACTATCCATCCCCGGGCTCGTTGGTGTGCAGAATGTTCTGCCGTCCCAGCTGGTGCCGTGCAGAATGCTGCCGGTAATCCTTCAAGTTTTTACCGTGATGGTGGGTGGCATCGTGTTCCACGACCTGGCAGCGAGAAGGATGAGCTGCCATTCATCTGCTGGAAAGTTCCTGCTGCCTTTTAAAACGACTCCTCAGGAGGATGCAGTTGCACCGGGCGTGGATGAAGGGGACCAGATTTTCTCACCCTCAAACACTGGCAAATGATTTAAGGTGCTGGAAATTGGAAAGGAGAACATTTTGAGATTAAAAGCAACTGAACTGATGCTTGCCTGCCACCTGCCTGCCGCCAGCTTTCATCTTATCAATTTTGCAATGCAAGAGTCAGTCCTGTTGTGTGTTCGGTCGTCGCATAAAAGGACCACAGTGTAATAACAATCGCATTACTTCCCGGTGAAGTGGACCGGCAATCTCGAGTTTCTCCCCCCGGAAGGATTGTCCTTTTTATGGATGCACTTTTTCAAAGAATGGCTTTACAGCAGTTGGCCATTCCGAACGCCGGCATCACAGCGACACCTGCTTTACACGTTTTAAAACAATTTAATATCCCTTCCCCGGGACGACGGCTTTGGATAAACAAATCTTTAACACACAATCCTCGGTTCTCGGCATTCCTGGTTGGATTTGCCGGAACTCGGGTCCCTGTCTCGCTCTTGGCTAGCCGACTGAACTCCCACTCCAAAGTAGGGGCACATTGTTTCCCCCGGGGGTGGGCGAAACCACAAACGTTGGTCTGGACGTTTTCCGAAGCCATTTTATCTTTCCGCCCGACTGCTGCAACGTTGTCCAGCCAGCGATCCTTACCATAGCCGGCAACTGGGTGCCCAGATGATGCAGTGGAAAAGACTCGAACAGGAAAAAAAAAACCTTCGTTAAGAACCTTACGGCAAACTGAGGGAGGTTCCGAGTGGCCCCCGGTGTGGAGTATCGTTGGCATGTTTTGGCTAAAGTCTAAATAAAGCCAAACTCCCGTACACCGTGTGGTCTTGTTCTTCCTTTCCTTTACCCTCAATTCTCACTCCTTCCCCTTCCAACGCCAAGTGGGAATGGTCTCGACTGATAAATGTAATATGCAAATTCGAAAAAACTCCTGTACAATACCGGTTGTAGGTATCACGGAGGAGTTGCCGAGAGGTGTCTGTTGCGTTCGTGGAACGGAACTGGGATCGTTTTGAAGTGGGCTTCCGGGCGCGCGCTACGCACTCCAGCGTCGTCCGTCCTAGATCTCTCTAGGCAGACGAAGAAGGTCCGTGGCAGAAGAATGAAAGCACTTTTCGGGCGACTTCTCCATGTTCGAAGTCCAGACCAGACAGAGGACGACCGCTGGCCATTAGACGGAATGTCATGGAGAGTCGCGTCGGGCTGATGTCACCATTCAAAACAGTCAGCGGAGAAGAAATCGACGAGCGCAAGGTGATTGACGCCAGAGAGTGGACAATTTCACCCGGACGTGCTTCCTTTCTGACGCGCCGTCATTTGAATGTCCTTTTCATCGAATAGTAGCCGCGCGAGTGCACGTATACTACAGTTTGCTAGGAACAAAATTCGCTTCTCGGATTCTCTCCGTCCGTCGTCCGTCGGGCAGTAATTTTTCCCTAGGGGGAAAGAGAAATCGGACGTGGGATCCGTTTTTCTAATGGTGAATGTGTCTGGAAGTCCAGAGTCTCCGTAGACGCAGACGGCACAGCGAAGGGAGCGAAGATAACACACCGAGAAACGCTTAGCATTAAATTCGAAGCCTGTTGCAGTCGCATCACTATCGGACCGTCCTTTCGAGGAAGCCCGGGATTCCCGGGGATAAGACCCCGGGGAACTCGTCGGAACGCCCCCGAAAAGGAAAATATCAAAATTCCTGAGCATTCACATCCGTACCGCACAGACGCACATAAACGTCACGAAATCGGAGGAAAGAAAACTTTCGACAGAGGAACAGTGGTCGCTGGGAGGGCGAGCGGAGAGGGTTGATGGTTGCAAACATTTCAGAAAGAATACTCATTTCACAATGATAGAGATTTATGATTTGCTTACCTTCCCACCACTTCCGGCGCAAGGGGAAAAGGAAACGAAGAAGTGACTGTTGTGTGTGTGTGCGGTTCGTTTGGTTTTGCCAAAAACCCAAAAAGTTTAGCAAAAAGCTGCTTTTTTCTTCTTCTGCGGGGTGGAGAGAAGAAGGCAAAAGATGATAAGTTGCGAGTAGCGCATAGCACACACACACAGAAAAGGGGACGCTCTAACATTAATTGGTAGGAGGATCGACTCTAGACTGTGTTTTTTTCGGTTGTTTTTTTTCTGTCGAGTTCTTCGGATACTCAAATTTCCTTAAGGTAAGAAGTTCGAAGGCCATGAGGATCATGGAGTCGAAAATCGGACTTGCCGGGACGGTATCTTTTATTACTTTTCATTTGGAATATCGTTTTCCTGCCATTTTTTTTTCGTGACTTCCCTCGGTTCGGTTCGGTATTTGGCTAAGAGGCTTCGGGGGCCACAAAAGCGTCCGATGCAAATTATGGCCCGGTCACTAATTTGAATGATTTATCACCGGTCGAGGTTGTAAAAGCGAAAAATTTGTTGAGCAAAATTTGGGACCGCAAGCTCTAGGCTCTAGGGGTATGTGATCTTTTTTTTCCTTGGTTTGTTTGGTTCAGTGCCATTAATCCACATCGGCACGCACTCATGTGGAAGTTACTGGTACTGTAAAGGACCCCGTAAAGATTGCTCGAACGCAATGGAATGGTGACCGCGGTTGACTGCTACCGGTCTCGGGGTCTATATATATTTTCTGACGGTTTGAAGGGACTTTCCGCGCCCATAAGCTTTGCCACCATAAAACTGTTATTTTTCCCCGGAACCCCCGGAACGAATTACGGCCCGGTCCGCGAGCAACGACTCAATCGATGTCCAGTTTTAAAGTGTTCCATTTGATCAAAGGATCTTGAGCTGATGGACCGTCGTCCAGGTCGTGTCGCAATTTAACGGCGCCCCATCATCGACAGCCCATTGACACCACCAGCAAATTGCACGTCCATCACGACGGTCACAGCTTCCCCGGGAATGGCAGCCCGAAAGCTATGTGGGAAACCGTCTGTGAGCTAGTCCCGGCCTTAATAGAAAGTAACTCAAATGAGCCGGAAAAGTTGCAAACGCATTGCACCTGAACACGAGGGATGCGGGGCCACGGTATTTGGACCTCGCAGCTTCGGGTGTCGTGGAACTTTCAGCCGGTACTCGAATGTTTCGAATGTCCTCACCCGTCGCAGTATGAAGTGAGCGAAAGCCGGATGTATCCGTTACAGGGTGGCATTAGCATTTAGATTGAGTTCGTCCCTTTACAGGCACCGACTTCCGATCGGATGGGGACAGGGCGCCGTCAAGAATTCGTCTCTTCCGGGCAAGGATGGGTCTTCGTTGAATGAGGTTTCGTGGTCCCTTTGGTGGCAGAGAGTGTAGGAAGAGTGGCTCAGGGTATAAAAAAGTGACGGAATTCAATTTTTGAAGTCATTTTGAGTAGGAATTTCTTGGGCAACAAGTTTTCGAACATTCACCGACCGCGAGAGGGTCAAAGTCGTCGGGAGATGACGTCCGATGATGCACAAGGTGATCCCTCAAACACCGAAACAGCCCTCACAGATGACCTCCGGCTTGCTGCAACGAGTTGTCGAAGAGTTGAAGATGCAAAGAAATGCTTGATGGCTTCGAAGACCCTCTTTCCACGCCCAGTAGCACGTTGCCATGTGCTGGTTTTATGCTTCCCCCTTGCTCCATCTCCCCGCGCTTGCCTTTGAATTTCAGTTGATGTTTTTGAAATGTGGCCTGGCATCCGGTTGGCATCGAGGTAGCACGACCAGTTCTGGAGTGGCAGCGCTTCTGGTATTATTTAATGGAATGCTGCAGCCGTTCGGGGAAGCAACCAGTTTAAGAGGGTCATCTCTGACCCGGAGTGTGAGGGCTGACGGTGTAATTTGACAGCAGATTGGTTCTAGAAATAGATCAAACCCGCTGCTGCATGAGGATGAGGGTAGTCGTGTTTGTTTGGATTAATCTAATGAATTACAATACGGTGCTGCTGGACAATATAACGTAGAACCTCATCGAAAACTTTGAAGCAAGCAAGCAGCATATTTACCTCCCGATGGAAGTAGGACCCTTTCATGGCCGACACACAATGCACACAGTGGCACACATCGAAGAAACTCTTTTATTCCCGCAAACATATTTTTCTCGCCCGAAGAATGTAATCACAGTGTCCCGATCAAGTTTCCCAATCCATCGGGACGGGTTTTTCGAGATTCCTTCGACGACGAACACGACGACGACGACGACAACAAACAAACCGGCGAGCAGTAATAATAATTTGGCGTCCTATTTGTCTGCACCACATGCTTTTCCGAGAGCAAGACCCGATAGATCCTGGTCGTAAGACGGGCGTAAACGGGCAAAACTTTTCCGTTGGCACCATAACAAGACGACGTCGACGGAGGGATGGGGGATGGCGTAGTTAAGTAAGAAAATAACCACCGATAGCGTTTACGGTACTGAGGCAAACTTATTTGCACGACGAGTGCCGAGTGGAACGAACGGAGAGAAAAAAAACACCGGGTAACAGCAGAAGACGCGCTCGACTTCTGCATTATGATTCCTCATTTGGTTGGCGTTATGTGTAGTCATAATAATCATAACCTTCGTCTTATGCGACTCATACGGGGCGAGCAGATGGAGTGGAGGAAATCGACATCGATGTCTGGTGGCAGTAGCACATCCTGTCGGTGTTTTTTCGGGAGGGAGGAGGGCGTTCAAACCCGCGTCTGCTGCTCGCCAGATGGTGGGACACGATGACGCCCGGCTCCCACCAGCAATTGCTGGTGGATAGGGATCCATTCTATAATGATGATGACGCCAGCAATGATACGCCGACGACGTTATGCCGAAGCCACTGTTTTGGTTTACGTTCAGTCGAGGTTTTCGGTAGTCGTACGGCGACCCCTCAAGACAATCCTTCCTTTTTCCGGAGAGCCGTTTCCTTCTTCTTCGGAATCTTGCCGAAAGTAATTTGTTTTTCAGCAAGATTAGCCCAGATTCTTTCACCCAGCCCAGGAGCAACGGCAGGAGGTAATTTTGTAATTTTTATTAATTAGTACACATTCTCCACCGTATGCGAATCGACCGTGGCGAAGGACGACGCCAGGCGCCAGGCGAAAATTGCTAACAAGTTACAATACTCGAGCACACTTACACCGGGGGCGATTTCACCCCCAACTGGTGGAAAAACTTTTGCTACAAACTGTTTACTTAGTTTAATTCAATTTCGTTCCGTTTTCCTCACCTGCACCACCCGAACTACTGCGCGGTTGTTACAAACGTGTATCGAGCGGACAATGGCGCTGACGGAGGATCCCGGGCCGGCAGGGTTCGCCCACTTTCCATTAGTTTTCCCGCTCGAATAGATTGCTATTAAAACCGTGTTTTTATTGCCCGTGAGAGGATGCGAGAAGCAACTGAAAAAAAGAAGCACAGACCCGTCCTCCCCGGGTGCGTACATTAAATTGCACTCCAGAGGGTCCCAGACGGTGGTGACCACGATATAAGGGCTGGAAGAAAAAGAGTGCACACACAGAGAGGCGGTGGCAGCGGCACCCAGACGAACCTGTGGAGGCTTCGTCGATTTGACGAGGGGAAGAATAATTGCTTTTAATTAACATTACTCTTGCCCTTGTTGCCCACGGGAGAAGGGAAGGGTGGCCACTCCCGTGCACGAGTCACCGCTGGAATGCTTTGAGGTCGCCCAGCACACAAGTATTATGTTGGCCTGGCTGGCCGCGCGACGGTGAGGCACTCCAACTCGATGCTCCAGTGCGCGCCGCGCTATGCTAAGCAAGTGCGCGCCTGCTGCGATGGGAGTGAAACTCGATCTCGTGCTTTTCCTGTGTCTCGTTTTCGGTGTACGATTGTCGAGTTTTTCATCGGTTTTACTTGCAAGCGAACGAGTGGAATAATCTGAATTTCAGTAAACCCACGAAACATTGAACTGAAATATTTTACCCACCGGAGATTGGACGTCGGCTGTGAAGGGCGAACCCCGTCTTTCCCGGAATCGAAGGAAGAAGATGGAAAATTCAGACAAATCGATCGAAAGCAAGGGCCACACATACCATCATCAGAATGCGCCATCAAGCGGAGAAGAAGAACGTCGGCAGTCTCTGTCGAGTATCGGAAGAACCAAAACGCGTGAGAACATCGGCGGCTGATAGCGACAACTCTTTATTTTCCCGACCCTTCGACGAGTGCGTTGCGTGCTCTAAGTTTCGCCCAGATGACTCACGAGCCGGCGGTGGCGACGGCGACGCAAGTAATCGCAACTAACCGGCGGCGGCGGTTTTGGGTGAAGTTTTTGGGATTTTCAAGATTTACGCTCAATTAACCTGCGTCGTTACGATAGGGGAGTCCTTTTTTGCCTTTCTGTTTCCCGCTTTAGGAATTTCGTCCGTTTGTCTTCGGGTCCTTTTTGGAATTCCGATCCGAACGTGGACTCGCTGGGCTCAATTAACCTCTCGGATTCCGATTGTCCAGACCGTCTGGATGCACCCAAGGGAAACAAACATTCAAAGATAAGAAGTCTCCCAAGTCTAGCATTAGCCAACCGACATTAGTTTCCCAATGACACACGTACACACACACACACACACACACACACACAGACAGGAGCCACGATGTTCGATACCGCATGTTCTCAAATCTGTTCGTCTAATTTTAAAATGATTGATCGAACATTCTCCATCATCATCGCGCCACCACCGCCGCCATCATTAGGGGTAAATATTGGCGTTGAAGGGAATGGAGGACACGTACAAATCTGTGCCGTCACCGTTGCTGCTGCTGGTCGCCGGTCGGGTTTGCCATCCAACTTCTGGGCTACTTCTTCGCGTACGGTCGCGCTACCGGCTATCACTTCCGCCGTGTGAGGTTTGGCAAAGGTCTGGACTTAGTGTCCGATTTGCACCGCGAAACGGAAACTGGTCGGGGGTTTTACTTTTCTTCTTTATTCTGTTGTTGTTGGTTCGGTTTTGGCAACGAAATTGCATCACGCCGCCACAACAAATCGCACCGCAGTGACTTGACACTTTCGCGCCGACACTCAAACCGTCGGAAGGTTATTTGACACCGATAGTTTCAATCAAATGTCTTGGCGTCCATCGCTTCGGCCAGCAGGAAGCAAAACATCATCGTGATCGTGGAAAAGCTCCAAGCGAAATGGAGCGGAAATTGATTTCAATCAATGGGCGATTGTTTTTTCGAAGCCGAGCGCCGCCGCCAGAGGGCTGCTTTCAAATCAAACGCAACGGCTCCCGGGAGACAACAACACTGCTGGTGTGGGGGTGGTTAGACGAGATAGTGCACACACAGACAGCCCGGTCCCGGTGCACAACAAGGGCCCCGTGAACTCTGACCCGGAAAAGGCGAGTTTTGGATCCTCCGTTTTTCACTCCATTGTGGCTTCCCAAGATGAGAGCCTAATCCCACCGAGCGCCCCAGTTCTGGGGGCCAACCTTCCCCTTGCTCCCCGATAATCCGGAAGTCTCTCGCAAAGCTGCGGCGAAATTATCGAAACGGGTGCGTTTCTCATTTGTTTCTTGTTTGTTGTTGGAGCTTCTCTCCGGATTGTTCGCCCCTTTTTTTGTGATGATGGCGATGCGTGCGTGCATCCAAAAAGCAAGATTGATTCCGAGGCGATCTTCGCCCGGGGAATTAATTTTACTTTCTAGGTCAGACACTAAGGGTTTCGCTCTCGGTCACAGAAAACTGCTGGTCAAAAGCTTTCATATATATCTCTCTCCCTCTCTCTCTCTTTCCCGAATGTAGAGGTTCACGCCGATGGTCTGTAATCAAAAGTTGAATTAATTTTTTGCCTCTTCTGTCCCCATCATCACATGCGTACGTACAGTGTGTGTGTGTGTTTGCGGTCGCTCCGGATTGCGAACTTTCACTCATTCACCCCACATCGGGTTGATGATGGGTTTCGAGGGCATCCGCGTGGTGTTGATAGGTGTACCTTTGATCCACAACCACCCTTTGCAATAAAAGGAGACAGAGGGAGAGAGAACGAAGTTGCCTGCGAAGCTGTAATTATCAATCGCGCCCCAGAGGATACGCAACAGACCTCTGAGTTCGTCGTTGGATCGGAAAAATTGTTAACTGCAGTGAAACAGCATCTTTTCGTGCGACTTCCATGGCCCGGGTACATCCGCCGGTACGCCGCGTGGTCGATAATGGTATGTTTAATTAATCAAAAACCCACCGTCCGATTCGCGTCCACGATGGGACTTTATTTGGGCCTCTCGCCGACTTTACGTGTTGATTGTGATCCATGTCTGGTGAGACGCTGGCGCTTACCTCTGTTCAAGAGTCGGCTTCTTTTTTTTTGGGAGCAGACCCCGGGTTGGGTTTCAAATCAGCACTGCTGAAGAGGAAATGGAATTAGCCTACATTTACTCCAAAGTTAACGGAGTTCCACCGGCGATTCGGAGGACAGGCCAATTCATCTTGTCCTTCGGAGGCTGTGCTGCTGCTATGATATATGCTGCTTAAAATTAGTCGCACGACTCGACCACGCCGATGTGTTGAGAGACCATATGTTGTTCGGCGATGTTGTCACACACTTGTGCTCCCGAAACCCGCGGGACCGGTTTTATTCCGGCTGCCCGAAAACCCGAAAGCCGACACTTCCGTAGTTTCGGAGCATGAAGAAAGGTTGCCACGAGAAATTCCTCTGTGACCGAACAGGGAGACAGGGAGACAAGAATGTTTTATTATCTGCCTCCCGACATCTCGACGGCTCACCGGACAAGGTTGTTGTGGTTTTGGTGGTTGGGCAGCGTTTAAGTTCGCTCTGTTCCTGTTTTCTTTTCTTCTCTCTTGTCTTGTTTGCCGTTAGTACAGTTTTATTAAAAAACGTGCGAATTTTTCCAACAATCTTCTGATAAGTTAGCGTTTCAATAGCGTTTCAATAGCGTTTCATACAAATAACTAGAATATTGAAAAAGGAACTCCGGCCAGCAATCGGGTTAAGTTGTAATCTCCCCTTACGTTGACGGACGATTATATTTCGAATAAGTTTTCGTGTAGTTTCTCGCCATGTCACGATAACTATTTAGGTGCACTAAATCATTCGAGATCAACTACACGACTCCGCAGGCTCATTAGTTCGATTCACAGCTTGCGGTGAAACCAATTTGCACCTGAACGCCAAGTTCCGTTAATTTATTTGGACAACATAATTCTTCGGTGTGCAAAAAAGATCCCGCCTTCGCAAGACCGGCGCTCCCACGTTTGCGCCGGGGCTTTCTAGGACGACCTACGATGCCAGTGTGAAGTGGTCACCGTTAAGAGACACCGGCGGGCTCCTTGCCCTCACACGTTAGCGCGTTGACGTACGGGAAAACTTCCGAAAACGAGCCGCAACCTGGGGTCGGAGATGGCTGGCGGCATTTCGATCGTGAGCAAAGACAAACCCAAAAGGAGTGTAAATTGTCACTCCACGGACAGCGGTCTGTTCCGCCCGGTTTGTTTTCGGGGAGTCGTTTTTTCTTTACTTTCGCACAGTCCTTACCCTTACCTTGGACCTCCTTGGAGACCCTCGGTTCCGAAGGTAAAGGAACGCTAGAGGTGTGAAATAATTAACACCATCGCTGTTGCTGACCACCTGTTTACCATCTTCGGGAACCAGGCCCACCGCCACCGTCAGCGATTATCGTCATCGGGCAGAACCGGGTTCCCGGGGTTCTGACCATGATCCATTTGAGTTTAGGTGGTTCATTTTCATAATTTATACACGGGGGGAAACGCGCTGGATGGGTTAATTTATTCACTCAGTTCACTAAGCTTTCAGACGCTCGTCGATTCCTCGCGAAGGGAGGCCGAATAACAACGACCCTTGCAAAATAAAGCAAACAAAAAAAAACACACACTTACGCCATAACCTCACAGTCAACCGTATAGTAATGTTTTTTCTCCTTCTCCTTCTCTCGTCCTCTAGGACCGGCACTTCAAAATGAACAGCAACGGCGAGCCGCACGTGGATCCCTCGCAGGACTACATACTGCTGCTCGGCTACGAAAATGCAACCCACACGGTGCTGCGGTTCCGCCGGAAGCTCGATACGTGCGATACGGCGCAAGATGTGCCGATTACGGTAAGTTGTCCGGGGACGGAACGGCGGGACAGCGATTGGAATTTGAATAAGCCTGATGCGGGAATGCATGGCCCCCAATGGCGACAATCGCATTCAATTGGGCAGGAATTTGAATTAACTTTAAGCTTCAATTAATCGTCCGTCGAAACGGTCGTTAGATTGATTATTCCGATTCTTGATTGATTTTCGTGGGTCTTCCACGCCTCACGAGTCAATAATACAGTTCCACACTGGTGTCATAAGAAGACGAACTAGTGCCACTCAAGCTGCACTTGTTTCCATTTTGATTTGCCCTGGAGGCGGGGGCAGATTTCACTTCCTCCCGGTAAAATATGGCATGCTAGTTTCCAACATAAATTATAGCGCCTCCAGCGGGAGACGGACACTACTTCGCGGAACCGATTCCTCCCTTGCGTATTCGGAGCAGAAATCCTGTCGCGCCGCGGTGTATAGTAAGTCCTTGTTGCTCCAAGGAATTCCAGCAGTTCTCAATACAACCACCAACGGAAGGGAGGGAGAACGAGAACGTGAACATTAAGTTCATCATTTTTCTCCGGAGTCTCCGGAGCGTCCTGAGAAGTGAATCTTTTTCTTTTTCGTGGGGAGTTTTCAGCCAAGACGCCGTGCGCGCATTAAGCCGTGGAG
>JAOEFI010000007.1:17841281-17887388 GCA_034621735.1 Anopheles plumbeus | reverse complement strand
GATAAACTCCCGAATGATGTTGACGATGACACACGGTACACTGCGATGAAGGCAACGGCAAGGATAAGGATCAGTGCTGGAGGTTCTCTTTCGTTACAAGAATACATAGAAGGTGGAAGTTCTACCAAAGTAATTGTTCGTGTGTGCCAGTTGCTGAGATTGGAGAAGGAGCGTGTATCGCAAGGTGCCGATGAAAAGCAAGCGGACGAATCGGTGCTAATCGACTAGAATCGTCTAAAATAGGTATTGCTTTGGGAGATTCGATTTTGGAAGGATCTAACGTTAGTCCGTTTAACAATGCAAATAACCATTCCACACCCGACGATTGGTCGGTCAATTATCGATCAATCAGAAAACTAACTGAGGGCTATTTAATTTTCATTCGGGTGAAACGGCAGAGAAAATTAAAAATACTTTCTTTTTCGCTCTCTTCTACTTTCTCTTTTTCACTCTTAAAAAAGGACCTGTTAATCGACCCGAAATCAACGCCGATTAACCTTCCGCCCGAGTGCGCGTTATCAGAGGATCGGTATTAAAGAGATTTATAGTTCCAAGAAAAGCACGCATCAATCAGCAATAATGGTGGTGCTCTGTTTGGGAAAACTCACGAATCCAAAGGAGGAAAAAAAAACCTACCGGGAGAAGTGTTTCCACCCGTAATGCATACCATTAAAAACGGAAGCGAACTGACAATGAAACTTTCTGCAAATGGATTAATTTTCACTCGTCCATTAGTTCCCGGATGAGGGTCGGTGAGCGCTGCGGACAAAGGACAAAAAAAGGACTCATTGTTCGCCCCCGGGTGAGCAGGCAAAGGCGTTTCGGGAGAAGCCGCTTTCATTAGCCCGCGAATGTCGACACTTTCACTTCGAGTTTGGGGTCCACTTCAATTGTCTGCTTGTTCGTCCTGGATCCCCGACGGATTCTTTTTAATGGTCGACACATCCTGACACGGCGATGTGTATATAAAACAATTTGAAGGAAAATTCCCTTCGTCGCACTCCGGACGGGTGGGTCCGCAGATCGCAATCGATGCTGGCCGGGAGATCATCACTCAATCGTATCGGAAGCTATTGAAATGGAGTTTGTTGGGTGGATGGCGGGTTGGAGGAGAGAATGGAGGGAGTTTAACGATAAAATTAAATTGAACCGAACAGAAAAACCCCCAGTCGGGGGGGAAAGTGTCCACCGCCTGTGACTGGATGAAGTTTTTGGGGAAAATCTCTTTTTAATTTATTTTTATATCCTTTCCACAAACTTTACGTCCCTTTATGATCTTCGTTGGTGTTTCTTGCCGGGTGTTTGCTGCCGGCGGGTGGTCGGCGGATGCAGTGGTCCGTTGCGAGTTTCCCCGAACGGAAAATGTCGTCGTTGGAATGCTCTTAAATACAACGCTTTGCCGCTTTGGACCGACCAGCTTTGGCGCTGCTTAACTTCGTGCCTCGGAAGAAGAAGTTCCGCTGATCGTCGTTGGAAAATGCTCCCGTGCTGACTCCTTCGCCTTCCGGAAGTGGTCTGACCGTTGGAAAGTGCATCGAAAGATTCATCCGGACGATAAGCCGAGCGGTGGGCGTGCGTCCGGAGGTGGAAAGTGTTGTTTAATATATATTCACATAAACTTTAACATTATCGCATACAATGTCGATCGTCCGTTCGTTCGTTCCGACGGTCGGGTGGGTATAGTGATTCATTTAATTTTCCACTTTTCATCGGAACGCCCTGGCGCGCGGACTCGTGTTGCAAGAAGAGGCAGAACATCGCCCGAGTTTTTCCTCCGGTTTTTCTTTTCTCCCCGAGAGTGAAATCACGGCAAATTAATCCACTGTAATTGAATTTTATTCCATTTTCCCCGCCCGCGAATGCAGCGTTTTTCAACAACTTTTATGCGTCGCCGTCGTTGCTTTCGTCGTCGTCTAGGGCAAAGATAAACTCACTGCAGTTCAAGTTTTTCCAGCCGAGCGAACGTTTTCTTCCTGCTCCATTCTTCAGCTCTTTATCAAGCGGCTCAACAAGTTTCGCTTTTCCCGAACCAGCACCTGGGCTACCCTTTGGAAAGTCCTCTCCGTAGGTAGATTTTGTTTGCTTTGTTAAGACGGTTTTGAAGAAAGAAAAAAAAACAGCGTCCGTCTGCAAAAGCATTCCCTGGAAAGTATAAATAGACACAAAAGAAAGGCATCCCCGAAAGGACAGAATGTCGATGTTACAGGATTTCTCTTTCTCAATCCCCCAAAAGAAACAACAAATCAATTCCATTAACACGCAAACATGGGACCGAGCGGACAACACATGCCCGAATCCTAATCCTTCCAAATCGATAGGCGCTGTTTGCTTAGGATGAAGTTCTCCACCATTCCCTGCGTTGCTTTTCAATTTCAAAACTTCCCGATAGTATCGTCCAGAATAGTGGCGTCCTTCCGAAGGGCTTTTGCTTTGTACGAGCAGGTGCAACTCTCTGTGCGTTGTCGACCATGCGACAATCTTTGACTCGAATCTAGGACGAATCCGAAATGAATCATTTTAAAGTCCGCATTCAGCGTCGACCTGGCTGATGAATATTTGATGAGGTTCACTTCCCCTCAATTAGCTGGAAGATTCTTTTTTTCCTCCTTTGCTTAGTTCAAAAACTCCAAAGTGACTTTTTATGTCACTCGGGTTAGTCTCGGGGTCGAATGTAATGGCGGCATCGTGGCGGGTGGGCGCTTGCTTAATTTCAATTACTCTCCGGCTTTCTTACTTTCGACATCGCCCGGTGATCGCTCTATCAGTGGCAGTCACTGGAACATCTTCGTTTTCGAGAAATCGTCCTTCGAAAAACCGGCGAGTGATCCGTCTTCGGTACCGTCCATTTTTGGTACCGTTTTCCACTTAACATTCCTGACTGAAATATCGGACACTTTCCTCTCCCATTTCCCTGGCCTCACTCACGGCTTATCAGTGCCGGCCACCGAGAAGGGCTCCGAGTCTCCCTGCGCGGTGGGGGATAATGAATAAATAAATTAAAACGTCTTATTTTCTGTTTTATATTTTTTTTCATTATCATTACACCCAGAGATGTTGTCGTGTCCATTCGGTAACGTTGCCAGAGTTCGAAGGTTGTTTTATTTTCCCGGTTGGTCGCAGGGATGTCTTCTGGCCAAAGGAAGGCAAAGGTCCAAGAAAATAGAACACTCTCCGCAAACGGAAATACGGAAGAAAAATTATCAACCGAATTTATGTCCGTCACCTCGACCTCTCCCTCACTGCCTGAGCACCCCAGAAGACTGTTTTCCAAGGACAGCAGCTAGTCCTGCTGCAAGGAGCAATACCACCGAGGAGGACGGCTTTCACGTTTCAGTTTATCACCGTACAGTTTTCCATTTTTCGACAGCGAGACTCGACATTCACTCGGCTGGCGTGACATCGCTCTTGTGATTATTTATTTCCCGCGCTTCAACAGTCCTCCCAGCCCTGCCACGTCTATGTTTTCCTTGGTTCATTTTTCACCGGGCAAGTGGTGCGGAGCGGGGTGGTCGTGGGATGAAAGACAGTAGCACTTCCGTCTTCGGCCGCGCGCTGCTTATCACCTTTTTCGGCGACGGCGGAAGTGATCCATTGGGCCTCTGGGGCTCGCTTTTCCGACCGTGCTCGTCGCTCGGTTTCGTGCTCATGTTCCATTCGAACGACGGTTGATCTGATAAACATTTCGCTCGCTTTGTCTTGTCCTCGAACGGTGGGTCCCATCTTCGTTCACACGCCCGGAAGGGATATCGAAAGCGAGCGACAGTTTTCCGTTCCTGGCGGGGAGCTCGCGAAACGAATAGACAAGCCCTATTTGAAAGCTGTTTTGTAGCAACCATCCTTGAACTTCCCCCTGGTGGGAAAAGGGCGAAAAAGCAAACCGGAAACGAATGATTACAATTTACCAACCGTCGGCGAAAGGATCTGTGACACACACCAGTGTTCCTTCCCAATAGCGCTGAGCTCAAGGTTTTCCGATTCCCGGACAGTCGCCAATGCGATTTTGGCAATTGTTGCCCGAATTGTCGAATTTTCCACCAGATTAACTACAATTCTCTGTCGGAGAGTGCGAAAAATAACAACATTTAAAAGTAAGAACAAAATGAAAACGTTAAACGAAAAAATGCATTCCCCTTCCTTTGGTTCTTGTTGTCGTTGGCATGGCGCAAATCATAATATTTTCTTCTCTTTCTCGGGAGCCGTTTCTCAATCCCCGTGAAGCGTTCAATTTGATTTCCACACACTAAACGATCCGCTGCCCATACGCACACGCCCGATTCGAGAAAAGCCAACGCGCGGTAACAAGCCGACCAATTGTTGGCCAACTCAAAACGAGCCTCCATATTTCGAGCCAACGCGCTGTCCACGTCTTAAGGAGCCGCATTTTCTCGCCATCGCCAGTTTAGAGGCATCGGCACTGGCTTAAACCCCACCCCGGACTCTAATGTACTGGCGCAGCTGATGCTGATGATGATTATGATTATGATGGGGGTTGCTTTATCGCTATTATTATTATTTATGAACGCATTACCGCTCGGTGTACGCTCGTTTACCTGGATCATAACCATGGACAGGTCTGCGCGGCTTTAGCAGGTCTGGTGAGAGGCACATGTATTGCCCGCCGTATTCGTGAAAGGGCCTGCTTCGACTTGGCCCAACGCCGAACGGATTGCGCTGGAACTGAGGTGAAAAATCCAATCTCTCCGGGACCGGAGCATCTCTCGCCGGAGTTCCAAACCGCAGAACTGCTGAACCCGAACCCGCGCAGCCCCCCCGAACCCGCAACGCACGTACAGTTATGTTAAACGGATTATGTTCATTAATTTTATCTCGCGGACTCATTTGTCCGAATGTTGGCGGACGAGCCGGGGGCGGCGGGGGCGACGGCTAAAAAAAAACCCGCACACTGGGTCGATTATAGAATCGCACACGGGCTGCATGTGGCGTCGTGTGTGGTGGTCCCGATCGGCCGGTGGATTGGGGAGGATTAAAAATAAAAATTTCAACCCCACGAGGTCTAAGTCAAGTGGAGCTTCTTCCGAGCTGTTACTGCTGCTGAAACATTGTTTCCAGAGGCAACATCTTGGTGACAGAAGGTTGAAACTCGAGGTTCCATTTGCTGCCATTAATACCCATAAAATCAATTCCAGTTTTCCCACACGTTTTCGATGATGGAAATATGCGACTGCGAACAGATTTACGAGTGTCTGCACACGGGCGTGGAAAAAGCCGCCCGGGTGGAAAATTGGGTAGTACACCGAGAGGCTAAAAACACACACGCGTGCGCTTTACAAGAGGGCATCATGAAAGGTGCATTACATTCAAGTGAAGGGCCCCCGGTTTTCATCCCCGCCCTTCGAGAAGTAAGTTTAAAAACGAGCAAAAAAAAACACTAAACCTTTTCCCATTTCCCAAGCGCGCTCACAAAGGATGTAAGCCGGGTGCGGGAAAACTTTCCACACAACGAGCGAGTGACTTATAGTTAAACTGTACAGAAGTTGCACTCACGTACGGACTGTTGGAATGGCGAAAGGCGGAAGGGCTGCATGCGTCGGTGTGTGTTTGTGGAATTACTGAGCGTTCATTAACGGACAGGGATTTTGATCTTGAACTTGGACGTCCGTCCCTTCCGACCCGAAGGATGGAACTTTCTGATGCGTGCTCGGCTGCCGCTTCTGCCGACGGGACGTCATTTCCATACGGAATTACTACATTTTGGCAAACGATCTCTTATTGTGTGGAGGCAGCTGCTGCTGCAGCTAATTTGGTCGACTTTGTTCATCGAGTTTGATAGTTGAAAAGGAGCGCACGTGTGTGTTGTTGAGCTGCAGACGCTCGGGAAAACTTCTGTTGCTTTTGGGAAAAGCTCAACGGGTCGGAAACGTTCCACCCATGCGCTCGTGGGCCAGGACGAGGATGACTATTTTCACAGGTAGAAGAACCTGTGTTGGGAAAATCTCGCTCCAAGCACAGCTGCATTAGTTTTGGAGCGAACGAAAACACACACACCAGCATTCCATCATGAGGGGGAACAAACGTGGCCATTAAAAACATTGGCACGAAACAGCGAAACAGCAAAAAAAAAAACAATACTATGACATGCTTCAATTACTCGCTCAAACAAATGAGAACCAATTGGTGATTTGATGGTTGTATTTGCTGATGTTTCTCTGGCAAAAACAAAACCTCGGATTCCTTCGTGTTAGATCATCATTCTTCGTTCAATTTTCCCACCATTTTTCCCTCCCCCTGTACGCCATTCTCGACCCACTCCAACTGGGGAAGGCGTACGCGATGGCATGGCAAAACAAATCCAGCCAACTCCTCTCAACACCGCACGTGTGTGTGTGTGGGTGTGGGTTGTGTTAAGGCATTCGGGAAACCGAAAGAAATGCGCTCGAAACATGCAACGGCCATTACTCAAGCCTGCACATATCATCAATATTGTTCAAAAATTAGTTTGATAAAATCTCGCTTAAGCTCGCGATTCGATTTTGGAGCAAGGGCACTGGCGGGCTGGAGTGGGGACGAAGGCGCCCCATTTCGTCGGAGGTGATCCTTGCGACGGGTGTTCCTTCCGGGAGTTGGAACGGATCGTTGATATGGACTAGCTAAAAACAAGAGAAGTAGAGCGAGAGAGATAGATGAAGCGAAAAAGAATGAACCAATCGCTCGAAGCGGACACGGAACGGAAATGAGGTCAGCAGGAACAGGAGCGAAGTTCCGACACCCGAAGACGTTCCTGGGTTCCAAGCCTTGCGACCGTCGTCAGCGCCAGAATCACTAATTAAGCCTAATGGCTTCATCGCATGGAACTGCGAGGCTCAATTTGTACCCAATGGCCACCCCGTGGGGTGAGTTCTGGGCTCCTTTTTTCGGCCCAGTTTTCCTTTTTTCCGCTCTCGTTAGAAACGTGCACCGACGTGAAGTGCATGCGAGGAAAATGCACTTCCGACGTATGCCAGACGTCTCCTTTGCAAATAAAAAAACGGGCGGCGAAGGAAACCCAACGTGAATACCTTTTTCCACCAGGGCTGGGGTGGGAAGCCTGTGGCTGTGTGTGTTTTTTGGTGTGAAATTGTCCAATTTACTTTGTGTCGGCTTTTGCCTTGCCGTAGGCTCATTTGTTTTCGCCCCATCGTTGGCCCCGCAAACGAGCGTTAAGGCAATGGAAAAGCGGGAAGGAAAATGCCGCTCATCGCGGTTGGTGCACTGGGTTCTTTGTACGGATTCTCCATGGCTAATGGAGGTCGCCAGATAGGTGCACACAGTTTCCCCACCACCCTTACTTCCGCCTGGGCGCACGTGCACTTTTCTTCCTTTTCTTCACCATCGGTCGAGAGATGATGCCAAGACGGACAAAATTATCACTGACATGACCCGTTACCGGTGAAGAATGTATGGGTCTTTCGAATGTGTTCTCTCATCACCTGCCCCGGTTTCCTTCCGTCCGAACCTCCCCGGCGAAGCGACCTAATGTTTCCCGCGCTTCCCTCCCATACCCTGCGCCTTGGTAATCGCCAACTAAACAGTGTAAGCGATGCCGCAAAAAGGAGGTCATGTGCAGAAAGAATCGGCCATAAACCATAATGCAGCGAAGCACGACGCATCGACCCCGTCCTCGCCAGGGTTCCTCCCTCTATCCCCCTTGACGCGGTCTAAGTGTTCGAAATGGCAAAACCATCATGCGCACCCAATGGCGTATCTAAATCTCTTCCCGCAAATCGGCTTCCCGAACACTCCGCCACCAACGGTCTAAGAGGATTCGCTTCGCCTTCATGCACAGTGAGGAATAACTTTCTTTCGTTATTGTATTTTATTTCATTTTCAATTATATCCCATCCCCACACGCGGGCCCGGGCGCACGTCGCACGGGAAAATTGGAGAACATCTTCGCGGAAGGAATGTTAACCCCCCACCCCCAGTTGCAAACAAAGGCTGCTGCTGCAATGGGAGGGGGTTGAACTGGAGAAGGGGGGTTTTATGATTGAACATATGTACCTTTCGGTCACCAGCGCGCGCTGGACGTGAGTCCCTTCCGCTGAATCGGGCCATCTGACTCTGACCATTTCCGTCGACGTTCGCCTCTTTCTAAGACTTCTCGACCGAAGGGGCTTAGGAGATATTCGTCGCAGATAGCCAACTTTCCGCTCCGTTGCCCATTTTCGTTGCTGTGCGAAACGTCGAGCTGGTTGTCCGGTCGGGCACTTTCTTTCCACTGGCTTCGGTACGGGTCGCCAACCGATAAACGCCCGGTTGGTCGGTTGAGTCAATTTCAGCCGCAACACACGTTCGATTCCCAGCCCAGTCCCCTGGACACAATTATGGTCCCACGTCGGGTGTACAATGCGCGAATGAATTTTCTTCGACGAGGCGGGCTGCAGTGGTCGCGGGTGGGGTCATTTTCGACCCTTTTTCGGACGGGCTGGGAAAAGGCAACGACAGGCGCGCCGAGACGAGAAATGACTGCTGACCTGCCTCACGCGGCCATCCGGATAGCGGTGAACTATCCCACCCCGGCTGTGGGTTACATACTTCAGTTGACGTGTTCGTGTCCCACTTTCACGGCGACACGGCGACGATTCACCCTTTTTCTTTCTCGGAGGGTTCGCACTCCGCGCGGCGCCGAGGTCAGTTTCCGTTTTGCGCATAGAGCGGGGGCTCATTATTGGGCCGATGCATTAGCTGGCTTCCTTCCCCGGTTGAACTTTTTGAAACGTTTGAACTCGCATAATGACTTCCACAAATGGATTCCTTGGATTTTGCTAACGATTCCGTCGAACCTTCAAATAGTTTCTGGCGCGAACTGAATCGGGTTCGAACTTGACCGCGTTCAAATGAAGTAAAACTGTTCAAGTACTGCACCGTTGAAGAGCAGCGTTTGAAGTTCAGGAGTGCCACAACATCATAATACCGCTAAAAGATTCGCCAAAGAACTGACTGGAACTCTCTTCGACACGGGTCCGTTCTTCACACACTCTTTCTTCCTAAACTTCCCCAGAAGCGAGTGTAAACGAGAACAATATCATCAGCGCTGCACGAATAATTTATGCTCCGACTCCTCCTTGGGAAAGGTGTTGCTCCATCATCGCTAACGATCTTCGCGTAGTAGAAGGAGAGAGAACTTTCTTTGTCTCATGATGCATTATCGTCTTCTAGCGACTGAGGCAGTCTAGTCCTTCCGTAGTTCCTTCGCTTTGCTGGAGCAGTTTGCTGCATTCCATACGCCACCGGGAACACACATACGAGTGCTTCGCGGATACCATGCGCAATGGGACATGGAGTGTGCAAGCGGGAGTTTTTCGAAAGGTGCACTCGACGGTGCACATATCGAGCCCAGTTTCGGCAGTCAATCAACTGACTTTTCCGCATGAAATATGCACGATTTGAACGGGTGAACAACGGCTGCAAGAAATTGGTCTTTTCTAGCGAAGAACACGCGCACGAACTCGATTGTGTGCTTGAGGGGATGTTTCTGGATAACAAGAGACATTTTTTGTTTCGTTCAAAGGGCACCAGACGTGTGACAACCAAGAAGAAGGAGAAAGATTGTAGTAAAAGTGGCTCTAAAAAATTCACGACACATTCGATAAAAATTGGCAGACATTTGTAGATACAGTTTTTTTTTCCGTTTTCCTAGATTTTTCTTTCGAATTCACCTCAAAGAAATCGTGCGTCACAAGCAGGCGATGAAACCTGTTTGCTTTCTCGCTTTTCCCAGATTTGTTTTCTAAATTTCGCTCCGCAATCGGCGCATCGAAACCAAAAGTCGATTATCAGAGTGGACGCAGGTGTGCTTGGCCGACACCGGGGAGGAAAAAAAAACCTTGCTATACACACCACCAAGATTAACACCTTTCTCTACCCAATCGTGCTTGTAATGAGTTTGTACCTTTCACCCGCCGGTGGCCCATCGGCCAGCAGCAATTTTCCACCACGATCCGGAGCTCGCGAAAGCGTTAAATTAGCGGGAGCAAATTAATAACCAAACGAGATTAATTGGTTTAATTTTCAGCGCCCGGCCCGGCGCACGAGATGCGCGATATGTAATCTCACCCACAGGGCCGAAAACGCATCGATCGGACCGTCGGTATTTGAATTGGACTTTCGGAAGCCACCCTCCCGTGGTTGGAGGTGGCGGGGCTCAGTTTTCGCTGCAGAAGCAGCAACACGCCACGGAAGTGGTAACCTCTATTTCGCGTGAACGGTTTGGTTTGTGGGGCGCGCGAACGAGGCAACCATTAGCCGCGTTACGCGCCACGACCAACAACAACAGCAACGGTGGAGTCCATCGGAGATCGTGGCCGCATCCGTCGGAGCGATTCAATTTCGATGAGGTTGCTTTTGGTATTCTTTTCTATGGGAAAGTTTCACTCCAAAGACCGCAAGTTGTGCCGAGGAACCAGGCGCTTCCGGAAGTGGTGCCACTAATTGTGGGCCGCGTTTTCGCGACCCAAACCTCGCGGCCCGAGGAACGGAAACGGGCCAATTGATAATTGGCAATTTTTCGCTGCGTCAGCGTCAAATCGAACTCCGGTAGCGATCCTCGGAACTCGGTCACCCGAGAAGGGCGCGATCCTGCCTGCTGACCTGCTGAGTGCTGAGCTGTTTGCTTACGGATTATTGCGCAAGGTTTTTGTTTTTTTATTCTGTTTCCCGCTGGCTTCGACGGATGGTTCCAATTTATTTTTATTGCCTCCATATGTGAGCGGTCACTCACTGGAGAAGGTAACGGGGCCTCGTTCTGGTTCTAGCGCCATCGAAATCCGATCAATCGATCCAGGACCGTTTTTTCCAGTCATCGTGGCGTGTCCTGAGGGTTCTCCCCGTGGCCCAGGTGTGCACCGAGATGGTCGAATGTCCTCCTACGCCTGCACACACACACACCCCGGACCGATTTCGTGCCCATCTCAGCTTTTTCTAGGATACTTCGTTCGCCAAAACCCTCGAAACGTGACTGAACCGCATAATTTCGGAGGCAAATATTTGAGCACGTTTTCTGCCCGGTAGAGCTGAAGCCACCCCCAACACCCCCCAGAGCTATTTGTGGTGAGTTTTCCTAGCGCCAGGATCGAAGTGGTGTTGGTGGTGGGTGGGGGATGACGGGGTGGTTTCTTTAAGTGATTGAACTAGCAAAGGTGGGAATGGCGAACGGAAGGCGCGTTGCTAAGGGATGGATGGATGTGTGCGCTGGTAGGGTTTGGTGGCCCAAAAGGGAAAAGCACATCAAAGCAGCGTGTGCAACCTGGGATGGAAAGAAAAAAAAGGATGACGATGGAAGTTCAATCGATTTTGGAAGAGGAACCCCATAACACTCGGCGGAATAGTGTTGGGAGTAAATCGAGCGAATGTGGGTTATTTAAATTTTCTTTTAACTCAATTAGAGGAGGCGAAGTGTGACCGGAAAGAGGGGGGAGTGGAGTGGGCACCAGTCGTGATCGAAGTCCCATAGAGATCCCATGTAGGGCATCGCGTCCGCAGCGTGTGTTGACCTTCTGCACCGTCGGCCGTCGAGCGCGTCTTGCGGTTCTGGGCTTCTTCCGTTCCGTTAGAAAGTTTGTGGAGCCTGGGTTACAGAGAGGAGGACGGGATGAAAAGCGATGGGAAACCTTCCCTCCGATGGCCATTAAATGGAACAATGAAGAATGGACAGCGTGTGGCGTAGAGGTAACACACACGCTGCAAGACTCTCGCCCGGTTCCATCGTGACTCTGAAGACCCCATAACATGCTTACTCTTCGGCCCGTGGTCTACTGGGCGATGAAATCTCGCGCCTCGCACGGTGACGATGGATGCGTTCAATGGGGTAGCCTTCCGAGCAGCATGACGCGAAAAGAGGCGGATAATTTTCCCGAGCGCTGCCCGCGGTGGCACGCACCGGGGGATTCACCGGGTGGAAAGTACGGTGCCGTAAGGTGCGCGTTGAAGGTTAGATGGAATTATCGAAAGAATGAAGCATCGCATTGAATGGAGCCGATAACGGAATCTCTTTCTCTCGCAATCAAATGGCAGTAAAATGCAGGCGAGACATTGTTGAGCAATAAAAATAACTGCATTCACGGACTCCCATGAATGCAGGGAGAATCAGCCTTTACGTGCGCCATAAACCGTTACTCAGCAAGCGCCTTGCCGATTAGTTTCGTTGATTGATAATTATGAGGTTTGGCTGAAATTTTAAGTTTGCCTGCTATTTAGAAAAACATTATATTTTCCTAAATAAATGTTAAATGCAGTCATGTTAAGGGTAGAACATTTTTTTTAGGTTAGTCAAAAAAACAAAAGGGGAGAAAATGAAGAAATTTATTTTTGATGGAATTTCGCGCTAGCCCATAATGGGCCCCCCAACCCTGTTGCCCTAATCTCCTACACCACGCACCTACACATGCACTCAATCACGTTGATCTCGTTTCAACAGCGACGTAAATCCCTTTGAACATTCTCGTCCACTCGGAGCTCGGGCTTATTAATAAATATTCATACCTAATGTACAGCGCGACAAGTTATTAGATACTCTTTCACCGAAGACAGTGTGGAGCAGTGACACGTTAAAGGGTCCATAATGGAGGGGGCGACGAAAAAACGCGAGCGATTTTAGAAAACGCGTAAACGCAGCGGAAAAAAGGCGATATCTAATTCACTTCACACGCCGTGCGTTTTTGGGGTGCTCCACTAAATCAACATACCACCCCCACCGGCCGGTCGGTCCCACTCGGCCCACAACCGAATCACCCACCCACAACCGATCAGCCACCCACTCGCGCAGCAGCTGCCGGAGGCTAATCGTTCGCTCTAGATGTTAATCAAAAAGTCGTGTCACATTAAATTATGACTCGAGTGACAGTTTCAACATCAACATCGTCACCGTCGTTCACACTTTGGCCCTCGGCCGGGTTCGGTGCGCGCGGATTTCATTCACGGCGGCCCCCCCCATGGAATGGGGGAATTGGACGGACACATTCCCCCGGGACAGGTTCCTCTAAGATGCGACACGGTGTGTCGGAAATGAGTCGGCCTCGCGGAGGTGAATGGGATAAACTGTTCCTCTGGTTTATTGGATTTATTTTTAGGAATTCGGTTAGAGAGATCAAAAGCATGTCGCGTTCAGCGAGGCGGAGCCCCGAAACGCATCCATTCGCGAGTAGAGGCAGTCGATCGCATGGCAACGGATGGAGGGAATATTTCACACGATAAGGAACATTCCCTTGTACCATTAACAAGTCACGAAAAATCTTCTTCCTGGGACACCAAATTTTCTCTATAAAAAAGATAACCCCCTCGACAATGGTAAAAGCAATCAGAGTCAAATTTTCCAATGAGAAATGGTTACTCATATGAAACCTGTAAAACCACAATGTTCTACTACCATCAGTTCAGGCACACATCAAAGCAAACAAAAAAGGATTCATTTTGTTTCAGAAGCATTCTGTCTGCTTCATATTTCGTGCGAGTTAGTACTATATTTGCAATCCTTCTTGCTGCTTCGTGAGATTTATCGAATAGTAACGTTTTATTGGTTTCAGTGGTGTGTGTGACCCGTGGAATTCGGCTTGCTTCGTTCGAGAATTAAAATCCCTTCTTTGAAGTGGTGGAATTCTTTTATGCATCCTTCTGACGTTCTAAATAGTTCGAACAAAAAACTGAGCACAGATCAAAGCGAAGCGGCCACGATGAGGGCTGCCTGAGAGAGCGAGAGAAGAAGCGTCGACGGCAATGGGCCTGAACATATCGAATATAGAGTGGATGGCCTAGAGTACTTAACTATTATTGTACTTAAGATGTGTGGAAAAACATCTATTTTCATTTAAATGGTGAAAAATCTGTCATTCCTGAAAACCGTTAGAGAAATATTCAAAACTCACATTGCTGTGGAACTTGTTCTTCTGTCGCCCGTAAGGAACGTAAGTGCACTGATTTTTGCCATACTTTTAATTAGAGCTGTCTAGTTTTCTTCTGCCTCGCGAATGTGCGCTTTTTTGTGTGCGTGCCCGCCTTCTGAACTACATCTGTCGCTTCCACTTGTCAGCATGTACCACGATGTTGCACTTGGCAGGAAGCAACGACGTCTCGTATTTGTATGGCCCCACTACCAAATCCGATACGAACCCGACCGGACGGTGAGTCCCGCAGGGCAGCGCGGGTTGTATGCTAATTAATTAATGTTGTCACTTAAATCATTTTAAATAGCGTTCGGCCATTCCATTCCAAGCGCGTTTCTCGGCCTTTTGGCAGACGTGCCGCGGACGCGCCGTATGATGGTATATACATCATCATTAGGATGCAAATTCCGGCGCAAATATTTCGTGTTTTTCTGCAGCTACCCAGGGTTCTTTTTCTTTCGGCCCGTCGAATGCTGTTGAAAACTAATGAAACTCGAGAGGGCAAGAGCAGTACACTACTCAAAAATGCAAATAAAACGCCAAACACGTGGATGAGCATTCCTTTTTTCCTTTCATTTCCCAAGCCGTCCTTCATTGATCGGTTGGCAGAAGCTCAACTGCAAGCTGTTTAAGAATTTGATGCTTGTGTTATCGCCTGCCAGTATGAGGTACTTAGAGGGAGCGAAAACAGGATGTGGACCTTCGTTCCACTCGCACTACATAAATCCTGCGAATAAAACGTTCCATTGCACACACAAAAACCGAATGCAATAAATTCATTACAACCGACACGCGGTTTGGCGACACACGCACGCAGTCCTGAAGACTGGTTTTCCTTCTCCGAGCCGTGGGTCCCGAAAGAAATTAATTTGTTATCCCTAACTAATGAGCCCTCAGCACACAAGGTTCCGGTTGACATGCGACGCGCACGAGGAATTGAGTGCATAGAATGCAAGCCGTTCGTGTGCAGTGGGAAAACGGGTTTCCGTTTTTAATTTGAAGGATTTTGTTGGAAATGGATGTGGTTTTTGTTTTATTTTTTTTTTCTACCACCTGCTACATTCACACGAACGGTTTGCACTCGGAGACACGCTACGAACAAAGACTAAAAATAAACATAAAATCCTTTAGTTCTTTGGAATGAGTACTGCAAGAAAAGACGACCTTGATTTTAGTCTCTGAAAACTACGAAATCAATTGCAGATTTCAACTGAATGTGAATCAATTATGTTCATCAAATATTCACAAATATTCAGGAGACAAGCAGGACAGGCAATTTCCATTTTCTGTCACATTGATGCATGTTTCATTGAGTGTTAAAACAAGATTGACTCCTTACAGCTCTCCTCTTCGATTACTGTCAGATTGCTGCACCATCGATGTCTCGCAAAATGGATTAGAATGTGAAAGCGAACATGATGGCCAACTCATTTCGCTGAATCATACTCTTGACTCCGAGCGATGAGCAATTGCCTTTCATTTCGGGCGCGTGCTCCACCCCGTTATGCCTCGCGAATTCGATGAAGAAGTAGAGCTTGCCACGTCGACGGCAATCCTTATCCGATGCGATAAGCAGTGCGCTCGAGACGCTTCCTTCTCCTCCTCCATGGCTTTTCCGCGACGGTTCGGTTGGAACTAACTCCACACTACTTCCCTGCTTCATTTATCATTCACCACAGCGGGAGGGCACTTTCTTCAAGTCATTCCCGGGCAATATAATGTTCATCGAGTGAAAATCGATTGCACCGTGGATGCTTGAATGCAGGATTTCCAGGATCGCTCCTGGATCGCTCCTGGATGCTTGAAAATTGATTAAGGCACTCAAAAGTATCCGTCCGATCGGCTGTGTTTCGGGTGAGGTTTCGGTATGGTTTCGGAAATCAATAAGAGGACATGTGACAGGACGTGCGGGGGGAGGAGGGTCCATGCAAGCTGCCGATGAAGTTACTTGAGTGGAATATTCAAATAAAATGTTTGTCCAATTCCACTTGTGCGTAACCTTTTCCCCCGCCCGCCGGGGTACCGGGAAAAAGTAAATATGCTCACTGTGGGTCTTTCCCTGGCTAGAAACAACGTTCGGTTAAAGAAGTTTGAGTAGAATTACGAGCTAGACGGTAACTAGGCGAAGGTTCCGAACACCCTTCGCTTTTCGGTCCCTCTCCTGTTTTTGGGAGCAACGCGTGTCAGGCGCACGTGCCTCGCTTCACGAGCCGTATGCGTATGCACTCAACCCTTCACTCGATTAACCCTTTTGTGCACCTACGCATCCCCATCCACGCCATCCCATCATCATCGCCATCGAAGTCGTCGAAGTGACAGTCGCATTCAATTTCAACTTCAGTCTGCTTGTTGGAGAGAAGTGATTTTCCGCCCGGGTTGGGGTTAGAAGCGGGAACGATCCGATGCCGGGAAAACCGGAGGAAAAGAAGCTAACACACAGCGCCTGCCTACGGCCGGGGGAACAATATTCCCATCGGTGCCTATAAATCTTTGGCGACAACCCGACCAGCCGCCTGATTATGGGCCGAGAAGCGGCACTCGGTCGCCTCTTGCCTTTTTTCTGGGAGGGGAGAAGGGTCATCCGAACGGGTGGCAGGGAGAGGGGGTTAAGTAAA
This sequence comes from Anopheles plumbeus, assembly GCA_034621735.1. Taxonomy (NCBI): domain Eukaryota; kingdom Metazoa; phylum Arthropoda; class Insecta; order Diptera; family Culicidae; genus Anopheles; species Anopheles plumbeus. Next base: position 17,870,899 of record JAOEFI010000007.1, on the reverse strand, counting down.
CATAACATAACGGTGCAATGTTATCGTACCGCATAGCGCAGGGAAAGGGGAAAACGCAACACCCTCCCCCTCCCAGGTCCGCCTACGTCCCACCGCCCACATTGTGAAACAGAATGCGCGGGAAAGTGTTAAAAGTGTCAGCCGTAATTGACGACGCAGCAAACGAAGATCGATCGCACCGAAAGTCGCCGATGAAGCGAAGAAGCGGCGGGAAAACGATCGGCACGGGAGGACGCGCGGCGGCGCGGTGGCTAAGGAGGAGAAATAATGTTTTGATTGATTGTTATTATTTGGCCGCGTGGGACTCGTCATCGCTATAGTAACGCGTCCCGGCGACGGTGGGAGGAATGCACATTTTCCGCCTTTTGATTGTGGCATGGAAGAAGAATGGCGGTTTAGGGTTGTGCCTATTGGCCACGGGCACCGGTAATCGTTGTGTGCGAGCTGAGAGTTAAGGGAATTGACGAGAGTATTTAGACAATTTTATGCTACATTACTCTTGAGATTATAAGGGGCCCGTCTGAGGGTGGTTTTCTTTGGGGAAAATAGCATTATAACGGTTAAATGATCACCTTCCAACATTTTTTGCGTTATTGTACCTGCTTTGGAGTTATTCAAATCTTACTATAATAAATAAGCCTAACAAATAAAAATAAAACAATCAATTTGTGATCTGCTAAATGAAAAGGATCGGAAAAGGGATTCCGCTTCCGATTGCGACCCACCAGAATGTGTTTACCAATACTTGAAATTTTTTGTGTTAATTAATTTTCCATTTCACCAATGAAAATGCAACAGGAGGCAACGTTTGCGTGGGAAAATCAACACCACCCGAAGTGGCCCCTGTCGGAGGGTCGCCAGCACCAGCAAATGTTGGCCATTTGGTTGGAAATTCAATTATTTTAATAAAATTTCCACCACTTAATTAACACTGCCGCTATTTGATTGTTGCACCAACCGCAGGACATTTATCGATGCGCGGTCGTGTTGAGAGATCGGTAAGGATTTTTCAACCGCGCTCACTTTCGCGCTCGTTACAGAATTCGTTTTTTTTTCTGTTGTTATTCCTTTATTGACACGCAAAGGGAAATTAAATTCCGGAAACAAATAGTACTCCACATCGCACGTTGGCAGTGATGGTGTAACATAGAATAATTATGCCAAATGAAGTTCGAACGTCGAGTTGATGATCCACATATTGAACGTCAACGATTGTTTGCTGGCTGTGGGTAGTACTCGTGTAAGTAGTTTTAGAAGAGGTCCTTAACGTTCTTCTAGCATAGAATATTGCTCGAATTTGCTTGAGACGCATCTTTTTCATCCTCATCTCGCCGCACTGGGAGAAGATAATGAACTTTTCCTTTGTTGCTCCTGGCGTAACGATCTTTGTATCCTTCACGGCGTGCGGCGGCAGGACACGCGAGAGCCCTCCATTCCCGCAATGCAAGCAACACTCGCTGGGTGATTGGCAGACGCTCTGGACGCAGGATATATATTGCGTGTAGTACATCTGTTCTGTTTCTCCCGTGGCGAGTGGATTCCTGGCCCGAGAAAGCTCTCCCCACCCCCTGGAACATGTTCTTCGGTGCGGTGCTCGACGAGGAAGTATCCTTTTCGTGCGTGGTAATTGGTTTGCGTTGCACTCGAGCCGAGACATGTGAATGGGCGGAAACAACGAAGGACATTCGATAGGTTCGCAATTTCTACTTTCAATAAGAATTTCTGACCTCCCGGGTTCCTGCCAACAAATGCTCTGCGGTCTCAGCGCTGACAGAACGTTCCGGTTCTCTGTAGTTCGTGTCCTCTCTGGACAGTTCGAGCTACTAATTACTTTATCATCCTTTCTCCAGGTGATGGCCGTGGTAAAGCTGCTACAGCTGTAAAAAAAACTTCCGACCACTCCGAACGAAATGAACGAGTCGGCAGTCGCCACGTGGTTCCGGTGTTCTGTGGCGATAAGAAACGAAAAGGTGATGAAGTGGAAAAAGTTTCACTTCATCACGAGTTCACGAGAACGTGCAGTTTGCGCCTGGCGCAATGCATTCGTACACGAACAGAGTAAATCCCTGCTCTCCCTCCTGCTTCTGTCTGTGAATGTGTTTGTATCTTTTTTTTATAAAGGATTCGGAAAATGTTTGCTGAAAAGTTGCCGAAAGTTACCTGGGAGGAATTATCAAAATACGAAACGTGTTTTACGAATGCGCCGAATGGAATTACCGGCATGTTATTTAAAGTTTTCGGGTGCAATTGTGATGGTTGTAGGAGGGTGCATTCGTTGGTCATTAGGACTATGTTGAGTTAACAAAATGTTAGCTAGAACTGACAGGGCAATAGTTATGGGTCTTAGGTTGAAACAAGTTTTCGAACGTGGCACCGGCTACCTTTCCCATTCTCTTCGAGTTCGCGCAAAACTCCAGCATGTTTGCCTTCGTGGTTCTAGAATGTTGGAAGTTCTGCCGTATTGAAATCACATTTTTTCCAACGAAAACTGATTAACCCGATAAGACGATCCCAATTGGGATAATTTTCGGATTAAAGAAAGAAAAAGTATCCGGCATCAAGGGAACATTTTCACACAAGCTGCTTCTAATAGGATTCTCATTTTCCAGTCAGTTCTCAAATTACAGGGAATTGGATCTCCCTTCAGTCTGCACATGCTATGAATATTATAGTATTGTAGAAATATTACTCGCTCCTTTAATGGCTTTAAAGCGAGTTCCATTTCCCAAGCGCCCGAGTTCCTGAATCGTGTGAAGGCTCGTTGCGTTCCACCGTCCGACCTGCCGAAGTTGTCAGTAATGTGATACCTTTCGACATTCTGACAACTCACAACTGTCTTGCCGGGTTTTCCCCAGCATGGCAATCTTTCTCCCCGTGTCACTGTCACTCCAGCCAACGCTCCGGCTCTGTGGACAACTGGATCAACTTGGGCCACCCAGTGTGGACATGGCACATGTCTCCCCATGGGCAGCGATGCCAGGTACAGCAAGCCCATGGTCTGGCCCATGCTCACTGGTTGCCCATGTCCGAGGCAGCCTAGTACATGGCCAAGTACTTCTTGACTAACTTGGCGGGGCCATGTCTATTGATCGGTTTCGGTTCGAGCGGATAAGTTGATGGCCACCTGCATATGGAAATATCGATGGTTCCGGCCCGCGCTGCTCTCGCGCAGCCAAACCGCCGCCACAATCTTGCGTTCGGCCCACCATGTACACCTTCTTCCACCGAGGTGGTCGCGTTCTTGGAAATAAAAGTAGTTAAATAGCATTAGAAAACCCGCGGTCAGAACAAAAAAAAAAGACGCAACCGTGAAGCACCGCAAGTGTGCGGACAATGTATGGGAGAGGTTGGAACTTTCTTCTTCTTCGTTCCTTCACATCCGCGGCGCTCGACGCTAGTTGTGAAGGTATGTGATTGAATGCACCAGCAAGTGGGCCTAATCCTGCCCGTGGCACGTCGAAGAAGGCCTATCGAGTTTCCCTCGAAAGAAACGTGGGGAAAGAAGCCTTCTCCAGTTCTCCGGTGGTGTGGGGGGTGGAAAACACTTTTCGTCATTTGATTAGGTCAAAGCGTTCATGAAAATGCCCGCGTGTGGCAGAGTTTAAGACTCTTCTGGAATGGACAGAGAATTCGACCACGCGCCAGTGCAAGGACAACGCTTCAACGCCTCAGCTCGAGCCGGGAAAAGCTGTTTTCCAATGCTGGCATTCCACGTAACCGAACACCTTCGTCGCTATGCGTGTGTCAGTGTCGGATTACCGAACTGGTAGACCCCAGAAACACAAACCGATCACTTCCGTTGGCTTCTCTGCCCGATAAGTTGTACTTCCGACTGTAGATTGGTTCGCCCTCCGGGGGTTGGAAAATCTGTTGACACAAATTGAGAAAATTCGAATTATCGAATTATGGTCTCGGTGGAGCTCGCTTAGCTGGCGTCCGCAGCTGCTGCCTTCGTCCGGGTAACAAGGACGATGGGTGTCGTGTCGTGTCGTGACGTAAGTAGCCAAATCTTGTTAGGCTGTAAATATGCGCTGAGTCGACTATAGCTTTGGGTTTTGGGCAAGATTATGGACGATGAGAAATTGTTGCTTCGGGCTTGGCGGCTTTGGCCGCCGGGCCGAGATGCCCCTACAATTTCCCTCTAACACTGTGGGTCCATTTTCGAACGTTGGATTACGACTGTAAGGGAACTCGCCCCACCCGGCGCCCGTTGGTGCGCCTCGCCGGAAGAAACCCGGACCAATCAGGTGACTGCATTAATTTCTGCGCTTCGTTCGTCGGTTGGCCGGCAGCAAATCATCTCTCAATAGTCATCGTTTGTTTCCGAGGAGATGCGAGGACTCCCGACAGGGAGTCGCACAATTCCCTGGAGGAAGCAAGCGATCGAACGAACCGAAATCATTTGCAACGAACATGCGAATGCACGCGACGCTCCCATCGGAGAGTGCTGTGCAACACTTTGTGCAAACTCATTTCGGGTGCATTTTTCATCCTGATTGCATAAATCCGAGCCAACCCGAGAGGGACGACGAGAGTGCGGAGCGTGACTCGAACTGGATCCTCGCGGTCCCAGTGTTCCCTGGGGACGGGAGGGACATTGTACACTTACATCGCCCGATTTGAATAGCCGATGAGTCGGTAGTTTTGCCGTTGTGCGACCCATTCTCTGTCAGCTTGGTACGGGAGTGGGAAAAGAAAATCAATGAGCCAAGTTGCACACACAGCAAAAGGGGGGTTCGAGGGGCGGCGCATAACTAGCTTCCCGCGGCCGATGGCGGCTAACGATGGCAAGAATGATGGATTTTTGATAAGATAATATCAGCTTGTCTCGTTTTGACAGTGTATTATAGCTTATTCCAGGCGGTCATTATTCGCTGTTACTTAGCAAAAAAATGAAAAGAGACTCCTCTCGCGGCGATAGTCCTGCGATTTCAGATTCTGCCAATCTGGGTGACTTTTGCCGTTCGATTGCGGCGTGATTCTTGACGCTTGTAGGCAACGAAGTAGAACCGTGAGTGAAGCCTATCGTATATGATATGATTCGCTTTTTGAGATTCAATAATCATGAAGTTGAATTATTTTAAAATTCCTACTAATTCAGAAATAATACTCTTTTCATAGAATCTCAGTTTTTAATTTAGTTGACTGCTACAATTGAAAATGGCACCAAAGAACTTCGAAAAGAGTGTTGAAGGTTTTGTTTGAGATGGCATCTTAAACCCCAACGGACAAATTATCCAAGAATTTTTTTTCCAGGAAAACTTTTTTTTCTCGTTTATCAAGAAAACTATACATTTTCAGTCGCAACACCTGGTCGGCTTGAGTGCAATTAAAAATCAGAGAAAATTAAAACTGGCCAGCAAAAACACCCGGCAGAGAATCAGCTTCTTTACTTCCTTCTTGACGACTCTGCCGGTGGACGGAAACCGTCGCAGTCAAAAATTTTGTGCAATCAGTGCAAAATAATGGTAAATAATTCACCTGAAAACCTGAAACGTTTCAAGATGTCCATTGCACTAAGCCATGGCCACGGGTTGCTTGGATCCGGAAAAACGAAAATGCGAAGCAGTTCAACCAGAAAATAAAATAGCGAAACTTGCAAGCAAAGGCACCTGGCATGGACAACCTAGGAACAGGAAAATTGCACTCGAATCGTCGGGCGCTGGGTAGGGTGAGTGAGAAACCGGCCCGCTTGAAACAACTTCATCTGAGGGGCATTCTTTGGCTCATTGTTTTCCTCACCTGGATAAATTTCGCAACTAAACCGCTTCCCGGTCACCACAATGTGTTGTGTTTGGTTAGGTTGGTTTGGTTTTTCACCTTCGGTCGGGTGCTGCGAAGGGATGAATGAGGCTAACCGAAGCTTTCCACTGGACAATGGGTTGCCTCATCCTTCACCGGACGGAACGAGGACAACTTGCGGTGGGATACGAAGCCCTGGAGTGAAAGAAAAACGGATGAAAAATCATCCATACGAATTCAGTCACATTACGTACATCACCTTGCGATCGATCCGGAGACCCGAGAGGAGAGTTTTCCCACCGAGTTGATAGATGATGTGTGTACGTGTGCGGGCGGCCATTAGTAAAATATGCAACGAACGGGTGCAGCTAGCCTCAAGCAACAGTCTCTCCCAGATGGGCACGGGCCGTTTGATCCTCTAAAACACGCCACCAACCTCCACGCCAGATCACTTGCGTTCACCTTTTATGCTTTGATAACTAAAAGCCCCTTGGGAAGTGTAAAGTTTTCCCCAATGGTAACGTAACGAATACAGTAATTTCCATTTCCCACCCTACGCAGGGGGAGGTGGCTCTTTATTCGTGTTTCTCTCCTCCTGCTGCTGGGAAAAAAGGCAAAGGGCAAAAGACGTGGTGACTGAGTCCACTGACCACAACCACAGAAGAAGGACACATCCGACCGTACGTCAGTAGACCACCGACCACCGGTGGAAAAAAGGGAAAAATTAAAAAGCACTAACCCATTGCTGCACTCGGGAATTCGGACGCGTTCTGTGGGTGACACTGGCTAAGTATGTGGCCACATTCTGGATATTTTTACTGGCACGAAAAAAGGGTTTTCCGAGTTGGTGTTCTCAATGGGAGCATTTCAGGACCCCTGAAAGAAAAAAAAGTAGGATCAGGAACGGGAAAAGGACACCATTTAAAGTGAGCTGCAAGTGCAATCGCAACTGGAAAGGACAAAAGAGACACCTCTTCGGGAGCTGGGACGGCTGGAGTGCTGCGGAAGCGGAGGCTGCTGTTACGTGTTAGAACTATTTGGAGAAAGAAAAAGAGAAATCTGAACACACACTGTCTCCTCTCACTCCCTCTCTCATTCTCGCTTTTCTCTTTGTCCCTTTTCGACATCATCAACAACCGAGGAGGAGAGCAAAGTTTTCAACTACAAAATAGAAAACTCAAAATGTCACTTACATTGTTTGTTGCCAGTTGAAAGCTTTTAGGAAAATTTCCAACATATTTCTTTTCACTGCATGTCGCCGCCGTGCACGGAGCAGCTCTTTCTTTCTTTCGCTCGTTCTTCTCCCATCTACCGGGGGGTGTCGTGTGGGAGGATGTATTTTGGAAGCAGTCGCGCCCCCCGAGGAAAACCTCAAGAACAGGCCTGTGTGAAGAAGTTGTTTGAACTGAGCTCCATTTAAACGACCCCATCGAGTGAGTGGGTTACAAAATTCAACGGGTGGTCCCTTCCACAAACCCGTTTCGCACTTGGAATGCAACTCTCGGGGCGTGCCGTTGAAGGCAGTGGATGTGGATGTGTGTTCCATGCTGGGGTGAGTTTGTTTGAAGCTGGCGCATGTAGAGTTTTGCGTGCGAGGAGTACGAGAACGCACAGAAATAAAGGACCCCTCTCGTGAAAATAACAATGTCACTGTCAGGTGCAAAAGGCGAGCATAATGTAATAGTTTTCGTTCTTGATGAGTTTGCTTTGGCAGTGGAGCACACAAACTGAAATTTCCTTTCAAAAATTAAGACCTTTGTGGGGCTACCGAAACTCCCTTTTTCTATGGAAACGAGTAAACAAATCTGTAAGCTTCCCCCGATGAGAGTAGGCCCCGTTCCTTCTTCTATTCATACCCAGAAATAGTTCAACGGATGCTGCAAGCTCGTTGACATCATTAATAACTAGCTTCCGTTTCCACGCCCCAACTCCCAAAAAAACCGGGAATGCCAGGCGCAAAACATGTTAACAAATTAAACCTTCACAGCATCTTTGCTGATGGGCAGCGGGCGATAGGCCCACACCTGGCCGAAAAGCGAGGCGGAGGCGAGTTATGATAAATGTTTCCGTCCGAACCCAGGGCGGACCCTCACGCTGCAGCGCTGTCGTTGTCCTTGTTGGTGTGCTTAAAAAAACGGAAAACCAAAAAACAAACGTTCCTACCTCAACCGAACAGATGTTAATAGATAAGGCTGTGGGTCGCTACATTTCGTGCAAGATTAATGACGCTTTCGGTGCAATGACAGTAGTGGGACCACTGACTGGTTTCGCGTCTCGCTCGTGAGGTCGCCTGAGATTGGTTAAAGATTTTGTTTTCTCGGCTACGTTGCGGACAGGATTGCGTTCACCCGCGACATTGCCGTTAACGGAGCTATCAGCAGCATCACCTTATCGTGCGGTGAAGTTGTCCAGAGTCGATGGAATCGTGACAACTTGAACCCGTTCCCGGCGGTGTGCCACCCCTTCTTTGGGTTGATGAAACGGATATGATTAATAAATCCGACCGATGTGCTAGCGACGCGAAAGTCGCGTCAATCTCTAGTGCTTGTGAAATCGATCCATTTTGAAACTAACTCCGCTCGAAAGTCGTTTTGTGGGAGACATTTTCTAGTGGCAAACATCCGTGACGGCAGTTGAAGGTTTCGATCTAAATTACACTCGAAAGCTCCCAACTTTTGGTGACATGCTGCTGATGGATTGTACATTCAATCCCATCTGCTTTCGCAGACGATTTGTTATAAGCTTCCAAAATGATCCCATTCGTCAGAGAGAATCGAACCAAGAGGGCCTGTTTGAATTGTGGATTTCACGTGGTGTTTCGTGGAAATCGTTGCCTTAAGGACACACGACTGCTGCCGACTTGATTCATAGGGATATTTGAAGGATAAAGAAGCCTCTGCGGAAGCGATGGTTTTTGCATGGGGCGTAAGTTAATTAAATTATTAATCCCTTTCTCGTTAGGGCCATGTATAGGGTCGTTGTTTGAACAAATCATGGCCCCGTACGTCCTTCGGGAACATCCCATCGAAAGGGAGCAGGATGAATGCCAATGCGATACAACTCTAACGATGCGCACCGCCAAGGAACGCCGGGTGGAAGGTTTATAAATATGTTTTTAATGCTCCTTAATGCTATTTAAATTACAATTCAACACCGGAGCAGTCCGATTGCGAGTCCGACATGGGTATGGGCTGGAGAGTGTTTACTTCAGCAAGCGGTTGGCAAGACACAGGAACAATTACGCCACCGGGGCAGTGTGCTCATGAGGAAAGGTGGAAAATTGATGGAAAACTCGCACGCAAACGATGCTCGCACAATCCGGAAGTATCGAAACCGATCCGAGATTCCTCCTGTTCCCGCGGGGTGGGGTGGCTTGTGAACACAAACCAGTCGCCTAAGGACGGTGTCCTTGATGTGTATGCGTGTAATGGAATCTTCCACATCTACCAAACATGTGACCTTAATTGAATGAGAATGGTAGACCCCTCCAACTTCGATTGTTTGAGACTCTAAGAAGCTGGCTTAAAGACAATTACATTCAAAATACAATTGATAAACTAATGTTTTTATTGTAATTCGCGCTCATTTCTTCAACAACATTCCAGTGTTCATGCTGCAACATAAATGTAAACTAGTGCTGAAACCTGATCGACAAACAATAGTCTCCGGGTCTTTCGCTCGAACCACTCCGCATCTGTCGAACGGTAGCTAAACGATATGTTACTATCATAAGAACTGAACTGCCAGCCGAAACGATTCATGCATGCATGCTGTGTGTATGTGTGTGTGTGTATATATGTGTGTGTGTGTGTGTGTGTATGTGTACGTGTAGGAATATAGTTTCGTTGGCACATTCGGGCACAGTCGAGAACACCAAATGATTATTTACTCATCAATCACTCCGCGTTTCGGATCTCCATAAGGCGGCCCAGTGAAGTTCCGGTTGGCGCAGGAGTACACCAGAGCAGTGCAGTATGTCATTTGTACCGGGTGGTGCTATGCGTAGGATGTGTATGAGTGCGTCTTTCGACCGCAGAGTGACTGCGCCATGGTACCATGTTCGCATGTCCTTTCCGCAACTTTTCCTCATCCTGCTTCTCTAGGTGCATTTTCCGCTCACTTTCGATCAACGTCACACATTCGGAGGCTGGCCAGCGGTGTGCATTAGGCGACTGTGTTGAATAATGAACTGGGTGTGTACATTGTTCTGAATGCCACCCCTCCACCCCACCCAGTTCTCTTCCTTTCGGCAGAGTTCTAAACAGAATCGAGTGACCTCACCGACAAGAACTCGTTATCGGCAGGTAAACGTGCTACGGATCGGTCCAGCAAGGCTCAAATCATTTGAACCCGAAAAAGTTCAATCCCACCCTCCTATCCAGCCGTCCCGCTTGTGGTGTCCCTTTCCCCTGTACCATCCCGGGTCCATTGATTAAAGGCCAGAATTGGCGAAAACTTTGAGCGAAAATATCCCAATTGATTTAATATGCACTTGCGCTCTGAACCAGGCGCGTCCGGTGTTTGCTTTCGATTGAGTTGGTGAGTCCTGGCATAGTTCCGTAGTTCCGCAGTTTTGTCCTACGGCGCGCTCGGGAAGGATTTTTCTAGACGCCATTGTTTCGTAGAGGCAACATTTTGCCCCGCACGATGTACGGAGTACATATCGCTGCACCTTGTTTGGATTTTATTGTTTGATTCACTTGCCAGCGCTAGGATATCGGACCCCAGCCTGTCAGTATCGCACGTCAGCATCAGCGGTCGTCGGTGAAAATCTAGGTAGTGTGGGTTCGCTCGATCAGCAGTAACTACCTCATTAGTAAGGTTTACTGGCAGTGGCGCAGAACACTAACAACGGCCGGGGTTTTGTCAGATGCATATCGTTAGTGAGGCTAATTGATGCATCGTGGTTTTGTTGAGAGATTCTCCGAATTCCAACCTGAAAATTGCGGTAGAAAATGTGTACATTTAGCCTTATTTGTTAGAGAAGTTACAACTCTTTTTGAAAAATTCTAAATGAGTTGTTCTTCCAAAGTTTTTCCATTTTCACTTTATAGTTCCTGCTAAAGCCTTTATATTCCTCATTAACAGCCTTCACGGAATGCATGTGCAAGTGATTATGACCAGATTTTAAAAGCTACCATACCATAGCAGTCGATCAAGAATCAGGAGGACCGCACACGCCATAAATAACCGGCTTTTCTTCCCGTGTACCTACACGCAGGATAAAACATCTTAAAGTTCATCTGCAACATAAAAATACGGTGGGCGAGTGGTCGCACAAGGACAATCCGGCACGATGCACGCTACCATCACGTTGCTGATAAAAATAAAACCGACCATCATGCGGAGCTCGTCCTGCAAGAGACATTAAATGGTATTACGATAATAAACTAAAATGGTGACTCCGTTTTTTTTCTTTCATTATTCTGGAAGAGCCATAAGCTTCTTATGGCAATTTACCTTGGGTTCAGCAAACTCCGAGTCCATCCGGCGTCCTCTAATCGAACAGGCCCGGCTGCTATCTGAAGTTTAACTTCAACTGGTTTTACTTTTAAGCTTCTCCAAATATCCGGATAATTGAAGAATAGCTGCAGTGTGGCGTCAACGGTGGTAGACATCAGAAAAGAAAATGAAAAGAAGAGAGAAAAATCCGAAAAAGAAATCCAGCACGATAAAGAGAGATAAAGAGAGACGGACAAGTGGTACCTGTGCATGCCGGACACCGAGGCGACACAATTAAGGGACGATCAACCGATGCGATCGCTGCATTTACATGCTCCATCGCGTAGTAGGCGAAACCGGATGCGAACGGAGACAAGTTTGAAGTCCTTCGGTTGTGCTCGAGTGGTTGATAAATTACATTAACACTTCGAGCTACGTCCGAGTCTAGACCTGTTATCAAGTACATCATAATTAATTGAACACCGCCGACTTGGATTGCAGGAAAGCGCAGGGAAGTTTTCCAACGGGTGAAGTCTTAAGATATTGTGGATTCATCGATGGAAGCCTGCACTCTGTGCCTCATCTCCGAAAGATGGTTATGTCCTAGGGGTATGCATTGCCGGTTCGCTAGCAATGCATCGGCTTGCAATTCCTTCGGGAGTCATGGAATGTGGAATATGGCAAACATTGCCTTGGCCAGAATTGAAACTTGTACAATATTCATATGCAGCATAATTTGCAGCGGTAAATTAATAGAGTTAATATTAACTTTATGAGTTATTTCTGGTGCTTACAAAATTTTGAAACAACTGCTTATAAATTATGGAACGGCAATCTTTGCTTCAGAAGGCGTACGTGTGGGGGCAGAACCCTCTTGAACTTGCCGATAAATTTGAACTATTACCCCAAGAGCGATTTAAATTCAAGACGAATAGAGACGGTTTCGCAAATCCTTCGGTCTCCAGGGAGTGCATCAAGCATAAATTTAATTCATTGCACACTTCTCAAGCCCTCGGGGGTTTCGCGAATGCCAAACGTACGATTGCGACAGTCCTTGGTCATTTGACCGAAGAAGTATGCATTCTAGGGGATTAAGTGGCTGGTTTTAATGGAAGCGAGGTCTAGGCTCCAAATGTGACATGCACGGTGGACATGATCGAATGAGTAATACCCCTCCGTCCTCATGGTCGCCACCGGAGAGTTGGTTCTTAGCACTAGGCAGACACTCAACTCTTTGATTGTGATCATAAAAGATGCATTTATAATGTCCTCCCCCCGTGTGTGTGAGGTGTTATTTTATTCTCCGTGCGGCTTCAAATTATTGCAAAGGTGTATTCTTCATTCCGGGGTTCCTCAACGCGGGTCCCGGTCCAACACGAACCATATGGTGAACAGTAATGGCATGAGATTGTGGTTAATTCGTTCGTTAAGTAAAATTTATCGATCCCTTTCAAACAGCGGACAGGGATCTGGCCGGCCGAGAATCGATCAGTCATAGAGTTACGACAGCGTCAGCAATATGCCAGCGATATACTTAATGGAAGAACTCCAACACCAACTCTATCGGTTTCAGCCAGCAGTGATACATGAACGTTCTGGCGTGTTTTCATCCGGACGCTCAAAGGCTTCACCTTCTATCTGCTTTTCTTTGTTTCTCCGAGGCGAGAGTTTCCATTTTCCTTTGTCAGCAACACTCGTGGCAGTAAGAAGCGCTATGTAAATAATGGAAGTTCCGTCCATCTCGCAAATGCTGCCGCACGCGGTACTGACGAATCAAATTGCCCTCGAGCGTGTGAAGACGGGAAGAAAGTCAATAAATTTCCAACTCGCGGGGGAAGAATCTTCCTTCGCAATGGCTTCGTGAGGTGCCTTTCGTCGAGAGGGAGCGAGGCTTAGTAAGTGGATAATAACGGGCAATGAGTGAGTCGGTGTTTGTGTGTGTGTTTCGGTTTGGGTGTGCATATACCATTCGATAGGTTATGACCCAAAAGAAACGGAGCTTCCAGCTTCCCATTGCGCGGAAAGTCCAGGAAGGTAAACATCGCCCTGCGTTCGGTCAAGGAGAAATACTGGCTAGTCCAAAACCGAAACCGAGAAAGTCGCAACTTCATGACTGTGCCAGATTCCGGGGTATTCCTGCACCCCCGGCCGTTGACATGCCACGGCACGGAACGGTATTGTTCCATCACGGATTTTTCCTTCGGATTCACGGATTCACTGATCCGAACGGCGATAAGTCCGGTGGTACGTTCGAGGGAAATTTATGCCCCCATTGCGACCGTCGCCAGTTGGCGCACTATGGCTCTATTTTCCTCCCGCTCCGGCATCCAGTAGCAGTAGCGGGAAGCGATACGGGAGCAGATGTTGCAGCTCACCTGGAGTTCGAGCGGCACTACGGACCGCGGCTCCAGCGGGAAATCTAACAAATGTCAGCAGTTGAAATGACATTGCACTGAATAGATGGCTTCTTGGGGTAGAACATCAGCAGTCGGCGTGCAGTCCGACTTCCCCCGAGCGGGGATTGTCGCTGATTCTGATCCTTAACATCTGAAACGCCTTGTCCGGGGTTGCAACTCCACAATGTTCGGTCCACAATCGGCGACGGGCGATCTGCGGACTGGGCAGGATTTGGAATAGACTTCATGGTAGTGGAAGAAAGTCTTTCTCCCGCTCGAGCCGAAACAAGTCGCGCGAATCGTGACTCGGTGTCGGAGCTCTTGGACTATTGTTTTTGCGTGGTCGAAGGTTCCAGGGGAACTCTTCACTCCATGGCTGGCCATGGCGGCGATTGGGCAGGCGAAAACATCCACTCGCAACTAGCTGGAGGTCATTATTTGCTTATTTATGACTATCTTTCTTTCACCTCTGGTGCAAGCGGGCCCTAAACCAACCCTACCCACGCCACACGACCGGGGACGTATGGATATGAGGCTCGCCGGTCGTGGCACGAGGCTGAACTTTGACTGCGGCGCTCTGGCACAGTTTTCGCTTTCGTGGACGAGAGGCCACCGGGGGACGGGACTTTTGCAGTCCAGGGATAGGTGCCGAGACTCGATCGTGATAGCGATCCCGGGGGATCTTTCGTCGCAACCGTTCCCGCCACACCACCCTACCCTCGCGATACGGGATAGACTCTCGATGGATCGTGCAGGACTAGAGCGTCGAGTATCTGCGGTCTAAGATCTTGGAGCCAAAACGGTTCGCTCCAAAAGTCATACCAGCCTCCGAGACATTGGGCCCGATCCACGCCCGGCTATATTGTTGCTACTCATCGATCGATCGGTCGTCGAGTGGAGTCGAGCATTTTGGCCCCAAGCCTCCAACCCTGGCGGTCAACAATACCATAGATGGCGAGTCCGTTTTGCGTACCGGCGTCGCCGTCGCACGAAACCTTGAACCGACCGTTCCCTTTCTAGGTCAGACCGTGGCCGATTCGTGACGTTCGCATGCTTGGCCAGGCTCGTAGGTCCCCAGCCCCCGAAAATGGGACGATGCGAGCAATGTTTCCTCTCGCGATGTTGCTCGATTAATTACCAGAGTTTAGACATAGATCCACACCGAGCTCGTATCGGTGTGGCCATTAGATACTGACCAGTCAGTGTCTTCAGGGCCACCGACCATCCAACATCCGACGTGCCTTGCGACGTGATCGCCGTCCGCGGAATAAGTGCCCTCTCATCGTTTAATAACGTTCGCCTTTTATGTTGATTCCGCTCATATTCTTCACTTTTTCATCGCTCTCTTATATTCGTTCATTCGTGCATTCTTTTTCGGCATGTTTAATCTCCACCCGTCGCGTCCGGTTCCCCCCCGGCCACGGAGTCCCGTAAAAGGGAGTCCCGGTGTCGAACAAAACACCGGGCGAACACAAATGAACAGCAGGACCACTCGGTAAAAAGCCGCACTCGAGCGGCCGAGGCCGGAGTGTGCAGCGAAAACATGTTCATATGTACACAAACATTGATTAATCGTTGCCCGATGCTGCTGGTGGTGGTACGATTTTGACTGTGAACTTCAAACTTGTTACAATTCATTTTCGAAGTCATCGCTCTCAGTCAGCACCGATCGCCGTTCGATCGCGGTTCTCTTTCCCTCTGTTCGTATGACTCTCCCCCCTTCGTATTTTCGATCGATCGAAGTTCGCTTGCTTATTATTATTGATTGCACCTCTTCTTTGTTGCCGTTGTGTGGATACATTCCGCCTTCCACAGGGTGTTTCTCACTCCGGCGCGCCGCGCGATCCATTCTTCGATTATTAAAACTGTGCGTTGATATACCCTTCCCAGCCCGAAGGGTGAAGAAACGCATTCGAAGTGTACCGGTGGGGGAAACAGGACAGAACCGTACGATCACGGTTCATCAAAACATGCGCTTCGGGAGGAAAATGTGATTGATGTTTCGGAACGGCTCACGCACGGCCCGGCCGAGAAGCCAATTCTCGTTGACAGCTGGAGTTTTATTGAGCATCGATCGGCGGTTCAGCGGAGCAGGAGTTGATGATTCATAACTAATTTCTTACGCACGTAATCGAAATTCTTGGCCGTTATATTTACAATGACGGTGTAATGGTACGCAAAAGATCGTTAAAATATTTTCCTAACCATCAACAATTAATAAAGATTATTCGAAAGAATCATTTAACACTACAACAATCATTGATTGATATCCTCTTTTGGAACTCGTATTCCCCATCGGAAACAGTTCAAGATATAACCACGATCCGCATTGTGCACCAACAATCCCTAATGCGTTTTCTTTTCCAATGCCAGACCCTGATACACATTTTTTTATGAATGCAGAGTATATTACCATTGCTTTTCTTACTCAACGAACCAAGATCTCGAGGAATGCTGGCGGCGCGGAAAAAAGATCGACGATCAAGCCTCGCGTCTGTATGTGAGTGCTCAATGGAAAAGCGCATCAATTATTCTTCCATTGACAGCCGCCACAGAGGAACAATTTTCGAAAGCTTTGTTCGCCATAATTAGAGCAATGTCCAGCGGAGTGGATGGTTGAAGCCATCCGCGTCTCACGAGCGCGAACTCCACGTAGACGCGCGATTCGTTTTCGCGCCACGACCCGCAAGCCTTTTCCATCGATGGGCGTTTGGAAAAAAAGAAACCATGGCCCCAACGTGGCGGTGAGTTTTCGCACGGCAAAGACAAGGAAGAGAAAGCGATTGGCAAACGAAGCAAACAAGGAACAAAAAAAGACAACAAGGAAATCGATTGAAGTGATACGGACATGAACTACGTAGTGCTTCAATGGAGATAACTTAATTGAAAACTCACGCCTCGCGTCAGGTCTAGCGAACGCGACTGGGAACGAATCGACTCATGGAAATCTCCATAAATCAATGTATGTTCCGTCTGCCGTCCGCTGGCGTCCCGAACGAGACGTCGTCGTTCTGTGACAACTCGCTCTGGCGTGTAGATAACGGATCATGACGAGGGGAAAAAAGCATCCTTAGATGCGCCCCCAAACCTAGAAAGTTCCTTGGCACCTTAAAATCGGCGACGGTGAAAAGCTACGCTATGCATAAATTACGCGCTTTGACGTGGGCGCGAACTTTTCTTTTGCGGTTGCGGGTTGTGAGCGAAATGGCCAGAATATAACTCCCCGGGAACCTGTACTCGCCCGACAGAACCTGGCGCGAAAGTGTCCCCTTCGAGGTTATTTATTCGCACACGTAAAATCAATAGAATTTTATTTCATCTACGTGAAAAATTGCTCTAATTGGTATGCCGGACGCAACGCGCGCGCCGATCCCTGAGTGTCGCACGTGGCATCAGTTTCGTGCGCTTCCGGATTCCGGCCGGAAGTGGGCGATTGCTGCGTGCGAGAACCCCCGGTCGTCGAGCCGGCGTCGGGAACAAACGAATCAGTTCGATATGATCTCGATCCATCTCGCCGGCGTTTGCAAATATTTCCGGGACTTCCGCTGAAGGGAGAACGGGAGGGCGGCAGAAGGAGTGGAAGGAGTGAACCTCAACTTCAGACAAAGGTGACACGCTTTCCTGCGCCCGCCGGCGGTTTTTGGCCCCGTTCGGTCGTTTGGCATGACGCCAAAAATCACGTCCCTTGCGTTCATTGGAGTTTGCCGATATCGGTACGAGTTCTCGTCCTGCCAGCTATCGGAACGGTGCCATAAGGACGCTCCTCATCCGTTCCTTCGTTCCACTGAACCCGAAGGTACATAGACTGACTGTCAGGGAATCGGATAGTTCATTCCGTAGGACGCTTCCGAAGCTGAGTCAAAACGCGTCCGAGCGCACGCGATTGCGTATCTTCGGAAACGGATGGATTTCCTGCTTTTTGATGCATGACCTTTGCGAGACGTTTGTAAATGTGAAGTTAGGACATCCGATTGAAGGAAGCCAAAATGCCAAGCAAACTTGTTACATCTGAATGTCAAGTATTTTAGGCTGGTTTCTGCATGTTTCTTTTCCTTTAGAGATATTAATTTATTGTTCTTTTTTTACATTAAAGTAAACACGAGAATGTTGATCACAAGTTTGTAGAACGATGTATACTCAACGAACAACAAAAAGAAAAAGGAAAACAGCATAAAACTCAATTTATTTTTATACCTACCCACCCAAAAGGAAAAGAAAACCAACCTTTTTTTTATTTCGCGCCATTAAATGAACTAAAATAGAACTCAAAAAATGTACCAGAGTTTCGGGAAGCAGAAACGTTTTTATTTCCGTTTCTGTTCGAATGGCAATAAATCACCGCACTTCTTGCTGATTTCCTTCTATCCACCCATTCATGCGTCATTAATCATCGTCTTCGATCAGTCGCGTCGGGATTGAGCTGATCGTCGTCGTCAGACCGTAGTGTAGCGTAGTTTCAGTACGGAACCCAGCGTTTCTTTGATCTCTCAACTAACGTGAGCCGGTACCGAGCCGCGAAGGCAACACAACTACCGGCGTCCACCGACGGCGTCCCTTCTGGCGCGATAATGTTCACTGGCACCCAGGTGGGAGGGTTTCCGAGGTGTCGATCGAATGAACTGTTCGGCCATAAAACCTAAGCCTCCTGGCCATGTTCTTCGCCAGCACAGCGGCGTACGAAATGTCTTGCGCGGCAGGAAACGCGCGTAAATCGTCACTTTTATGGGCGCTCGAAGTCGAGTTGCTTAATGGCATTAACCGCAGCAGTGGAAGCTGGTAGGGTAATGAAGGCATCGGTAGCAGTTCTGGGATTGTCAGATCTTCACCTTTAAATGAAGCCCGAGTCGCTAAGTCGAGTGCAGACATCGGCGGATTTGCCATTTTACCTTTGTGTCGCTGCCTTCCAAATTTATGCGCAAGCGCTAATTAAACCAATTCAGGCAAGCCTGAAGTCCGTGCAGGGGACGGAGAACTGAGAGCCCGCAGAATGGCCACAAATGATGCACTTTTTAACGATCGCCCCGGTCAAAGCTTGGCAGCCGACTCACTAAGCTCGTCTTAACTTCTCAACAAAACGTAACACGCCAAAATCCGGCGCGACCTTTTCGGGGGCTAATTTCGGGAAAAGATGGCTTACTAAGCTTGAGCGAAGCAAAGTAGTTTTCCTTTTTTTCCCGCATAGTTTTGGATGGAACTAGTATCGTAAATTTTTCGTCTCGTCGTCTCCATCATCATCATCCACATCATCTGGTCGAGACGATGGTCACAAATCACGTCAACACTTCCATGTCTCTCAGGGCTGGCAGGTCCAGCCGGTCCCATTCTTGCAGAGAGATGTTTTTAATGGCCCCGTGCCCCAGCTTGCCAGTGATCTACGGAAAATACTCCGGCCACCGATATAGAGGCCTCCGGGTGAGAGGCCAAGCACAGTCCTGGACAATCCTGGGGCGGGTGTTTTATGGCGTTGGAAGCACACTCTGCACTTTGTATGCAAACGAACAATCCATTTCATTCGGATGATGCGGGGCAGGGAACTGGAAACCCTTCGGATGATGTAGAGCCGTGTTGCTTGAACTTTGTTGCTCCTTACGATGCCGAGTTCCGTTTCCGAGGGATGTGTTTGACGATATTTTTTCTCGGTGGTGAAACAATGCTGAAACAGTGTGAAATAAACTGTACGAAAATGAAATTTTAAGAATTTCGTGTAATTCCATGAATCTTTGAATAGTAAGGAAAAAATGGCGTTGGACAGTCTGGTCCAAATGTTGTCCGTTTTCAAAACAAGACATGTTGTTGCGATAACGATTGCTCTTTATTTCACACCAAATCTCCCTCAAACCTTACGAAGGTGTCGTTCGCCTTTTTTACGACCCGTGATGTGAAGTGGGGTCGTGCTTCATTCCCGTCAGCTTTTTACCCCACGCCTGCCTGACACTGCACACACGAATCTCTCTTTCTCTCTCTCTCTCTCTCTCTTTCTCTGATGATTTTAGTGATATTTTTTAGTATCGACTTTATCAGATTATAATAATGTCGAGGTCGAAAGTAATATGATACAGTTCTAGAGGGCTTCTGCTGCTGCTCTTACAGGCCGCGATGATACGCCAGCCTTTGGGCCACCTTTTCCGAAAACCTTCACTCCTTTGTCTGACTCAACAGATGGTCCACGCACACACAATTGGGGTGGGATCAGATCCCTGTTAGAAAAAGATCAAGCCGTCACGCATAGATTCGAGACATTTACGCCCGAATAGTTTCATCACGCGTTTCGGTTCCGTCGCCGGGTTGACATTTTACGACAGTTTTACTGTCGCTGATGGTAAAAGTATGCAGAGCGTTTTAATTTTTACGACCCATTCCACGCTTCTCTTGCCTGCACTACTACTGCGGGGCCGGTGGCCTGGGAGCGTCCGAAGGAGGATGGGTCCGAATGTTGGCCGGGGAGTGTTGGTTGTTTTGATAGCTCAATTTCGGTGTTGCTGGCTCCGCTTTTTCCGATATGATGCGATTAATTATGAATACACGGGATCGCCTTGATTAGCTGGTGTTGGGAGGTGACGATGGAGAAGGATGCGATAGAGAAAGTGCAAGAAGGAGAGGTAGAACGGAGAAAGAAAGCGGGAGGGCTGGGTTGGTTTGCTTAAAAAGCAGTTTCTTGTACTAATAAAACGTTTAATAGGTGTATAAAATATTAGAGTAACAAGGTCGGTTTGACTATCGGACTTCGAAATGGCTCAAGATAGGCATTCCATTTTTTTTTTGAGAATACATTTTATAAATCTAAAAACAAAGTTCCGGAACTATTCACATTTGTTCCTTGGTTTTCACATCTCTTCGGAGCCTTCTTCAATTAACCCACAGACCCTTCACTTCATCCTCCTTTTTTTCAATCTAACATTTTCCAATCATTGATGCAATTTTCCGCTGCATGCAGAAATCGTTTTTCTCTGTCAAAAGCGGCTAAACCGTGACTTATTGGCTGACTCTAGGGCCGTCGGCTTGGGCCATCACTTCGTACGCTTTCTCCACGAGTTTATGCTTATTTACGAAGGTTCGTTCCGCGAGATTTTTTTTTGATTGCCCTCCGCCAATAGCGCCCAGTAGGAACCGATTCCATTAGCCAGCGTCCGGTTCGCTAAGTCTATTAGGTGGCTCTTCTCGCCCTCTCATGTCGATGCCCCATTACGCGGCACTAAGTTCACCAATTGCGAATATCTTCCAATGCAGGGAGCTGTGCAGGAGTGACGCACAAAACGTTTTGTTTAATAAATTGTTTCCCGTTTTTGTGTTTAGCAGGTTTTGAGTTTTAAAAGATGGAAATGGTTGAATCCAATTTAGTTTTCTGAAAACTGGCAACTAGGATTAATTCCCCCACTCCCTAGGAACACTTTTTGCGCCCAGCACTGTAGCGAAAGATGGGGCCACGGCCAGGTCAGTCATCCGGTGCTATTATTTGCGAAAGGCTTTCACTTTCGATCGCTCTTGCGGGCGCTTCTGCGCCTCGAAATTCTTCGCCCCCGGCGGGGGTCCTATTCCGACGAATCGATCGTTCGATCGATTGTCATGAAGATGAGCCCTTCCGCGTGGATGGCGCATCTGCCCCATTACGCCAGCTCCAGCGATGCGAGAAGCGGCAAAGGAATACCTCCTCTCTCCCATGCTTGGGGTTGAGAACGAAGCACACGGAATCGGTGAAAGTGACCGCAAATCGATCGACACGATTGTAGCATTTGGCGGGTCTGAAAGTCTCGCTGCATCGCATCGCTGCGGGCATCGTGGCGGAATCGTCGTGCGTGTTTTTCGTGCATTGGACAACGGCCGCCACGGCAACAACAATTGGCGGGAAAATTTCCACCCCCTCGGTGGCGCAGCGCTGCTCTGGAAGGCTTGGGGCGCCAATCGAATTTGCACGATCTTGCGGGAGTTGCCGTGGTCACGGTCAAGCGGAGCCGAAGCCTCAAACGACATGCGATGGCCACTCTCGGTGTGATTATGAGAGAAAAGATTTCTAATCTTAAATACTTGCCCCCCGCCGACTCTATTGGGATGGGGCCAGGAGGAAGGACGCCCGACGGAGTGGCCACGACGCGGTGGTTGTTCCCTGGCACGAATTTTCACATTGTTCTTCTAGACATGTTCGCTAGCAGCGGACCAACAGAAATGTCACACTCCCAGGAACCCAATTTATAGCACCAGCAGAGGGTAAAGACGAAAAAACCATTTCGAAACTGGCCCGATGGTACGGCGGGAAAAGTTCACCCGATCTTATCATGGGGTGGCTGGAGTGGGGCCGTCTATTTATTCATTCCAAAATTTTGTAATTTAATTTCTGTTTTATGTAACTTGCAGCTGATGTTTGATCTACTTGTACTATGGCTCATATTTCCAAATCAACACTAATGGTAATGAGTGATTCAACGAGAGAAAGAGTGAAAGAGAGAGAGAGAGAGAGAGACTAGTAAGCAAAGGCAAAACGACCTCCAAAAACAATCTAAAATGGGCTGTTTTAAGCATCGCATGCATAATTCATCGACAATGGGCCGTTTTTTTTCTCGTTTCCCTACTTTCTCCCTTCGTTTTCAGGGAGGCCCTTTTTTCAATTGTAGTTCGCTCGCTAATAGTTTTAAACGGCATAAGGGGCCTGCCGGGACGGATTACATACCAAACAAGCGGTGCGCGGCGGATACATTTAAAAACCGATAGTAAAAATAATTCATGCTAGGAAAAGCCAACCGACCGTCGTTGGGTGGTATGCAGTGGAATTAGAATTCGAAATTAAAATGGATCATAAACCTTTTGTTTCTTTTTTTTTCTCCCGAACGGCAGTTGGGGAATGGGAACGCGAGGAAAAGATAGAAAAACACGGTTAACAAGCATGATGACGGAACGAATCGAGCTCGCCGGACTCGCAGGGTGACGGATTCATCAAGCGTCCGTGAAGTTCCCGTGAAAGAAGGGAAACAGAACGGAGGAAAAACTAACAACCTCGAAAAGCCCATCGCGACACGGTGGGACTCACCTGAGCCTCAATGGCTCGACGTTGGGGCGTGTTGTGTGTTATGATTAATAAATGAGTCCTCTTCTTTATCTTATCGGCGCAAGGCGACGCTCGCAGACAACTAACACATCGTTTGTGCGATAATTTACGATCGTTCTTTAATGGCTCGAACAAGATTTCTCCCTTTGCTGGCGGGGTGTAGATGCTGTCGGGTGGCTGGGTGGGATAGCAAAAGGGGTCAGTGTTGGGGTCTAGCGTTTCTGTTCCTCCGTCTATGTAGTTTTAGTGCTTTTGATTTCGTTGCTTATTTACTTTCTGTGGGCTTTGATAGATTCGAGATCTCGTGTTTAGGTTTAGCGCCAGCCCCAAAAGGGGGGTTCGTTCGACTCCACGACTCCACGAGTAAGTGAAGATTCGGCCCATCCGCCCGAAAAAACCACAACTTTACGACAAAAAAACCCAGGCACACATCTCACCTGACGAGGCGTCCCGTTGCGGGATCGAAACGGAACCAGCGTCTTGTTGCTTTGTCTTTGGGTCGAGATTTTCCCTTCATTTAGGACTAATTGGCTCGGAGGCTGCCGATGAACCCGACGACGACGATGAGTCGCATTCCCACCAAGGAGACTAGACGAGTTTCGTGGCGAACTCGTACCCACTAACAAGCCCGACATGGCCGCCGAAAATTAAAGCAAAACAACCACGAAAAAAAAATCACAGCTTTGGGATACCGCGCAAAACTTCTCCACCAGAAGATGGGGCTCGCTTCTTACAACTGTTGAAACTTTACGATCTACATCGAGCATCGAATGAGCAACCAATTGGTTAACAACTTCCTGCGACCTAATCAAAAACCGTCGGGCCGGTCTTGTCCGGTTCGATTTTTGGAAATGTGGGAAATAGAACTCGCCGGTAATAAACTATTTTCGGAACTTCATGCACCATTTGGGGGGCATGAGAAAAGGTCGAACCATTTGCATTTGTTCTGGTCGGAGGACACGCCAGGAGCCTTCGATCTGAAACTGAAAGCAATCTAGTTAGCTTGAGTGTTTCGATAAATACGTTTTTTAAAAAACGCTTTGAAATTGAAAGCTAAAATAATTTCATTTCGTACCCTGACAAGAAAGCAATGGCAACATAAAATAATGGAATGAGGCAACACCTTCGCTCTACTGCATCGAGCGAAGACCTTCTCCGAATGATCGATGACTAACCAACCGTCGATCGATACGTCTTCCAAGATGCGACGATGGTCGGCCCAGACTGACCTTAATTGATTTGACGAGCAAAAGGGAAGCGACAACGCAACATGAACTGCAGCGACAGCACACACGCATGCTTAAATCAACATGCGGCCACTGGATCACGGATAGATAAATTCACAAATAGGGCAGAGCGCCTCGAAGCAAAAAAAAACTATCCAAAGTAAACCAAAATAGAATCATCACCCGCGACATCGGTCCCCCGAAAAGATGTCTCACTCTCGAGCCCTCAACGGGAGAGTGAGTGACAATTCCGAAAGGGGCCTTTATCATCAAAGTAGTGGTAAGTCCGCTAAGTCGCTGGTTTGATAAATCGGTCCGATCCATCATCGGCTCTTATTAAACCGTTGACATCGCGCAGTCTGGCGCCAAAGTTTTCCCGTGTTTTCCCGCCGATGTAGTAATTCATAACTTGAACTGCATCTTTTTCTCCCTCATTTATTCGCCATCCGTTTGCCGTGGGTGAGTTTTTCCCACCTCCTTTTTTTCTCCGTTTCTTTGTTTCTCGTTGACGTCCTGGAGGTCCACCTCCCGGTGGGTGGTGGGTTGTTTTCGGTTGGCAGAACACCAATCTCCGCTTTGCGCCACACTCTTCAAGATGCACCGACGGAAAAGGTGCCAACAAACCCGAAAAGTTTCTCCTGCTCGTGCGGCAAGTCCTTTTCGGGTTTGTGATTATCTTTGCTCCTTGCGTCAAAAATATATGCGTTTATTTTCGTGGCGCTGAATTTTATGCAGAATATGGTGAAAACTTTTCCTCGCGTTTCTTTTATTGTGCCCCCGGCTTAGGTGAACGGCTAAATGAAAAGTCAACTAAGTCGTTACTCTTGGCGGAGGTGGGATGCTCCTGTTTGCCGTAACGGTTTGGAAGGATTTACTTAAGATGAGTGTCGCTGGATCAGCAGTTTATTCGGTTGAGAAAATCGCAAAGCAGTTTTTCTATTGATAAATTGGCCATTATTTTTTGTTAGTATTTTCTTTTCAGAATATCCGATCTTCCGGTTTATCCGATACTCTACCGATTTCAAACATCTGTCTTCAACACGATTACTCATCGCCTCCTCGAGGGAAGGAAAAACTCCTTCTGACCATGGGTTAAGAACACCTTCCGCCCCTTGGTTAGGTAACAGCGAAAGACGATAAAACCGGGACCTCCGGACCTTCTAATTGATACAAATTTCTGGACAAGTTTCTCCAATTTAAAAGCCCATCTCGACGATTACTCTCAGCCCGATGAACTAACGTTCGGCACATTCGGCATCCGCGCAGGCCTTATCTTTAGTGGTGCGTAAGAGCGCTGTCGGTTCAAACCGGAATGCATCTTTCCCGGACCGTTTGGTTTAATGGACCGTCAAAAGCGGGGAAAAGAACAATTTATGTGACGTTTGCGCCCGGCGTCTTCTTAACCCTTGAAGAACCGGCAGCGGGAGAAATACTGTTCGGAATTGTTTTCAACATATTTATACGAATACAAAACATGCGTTATATTATAATACATTCTCGTTTCATATTGTCAGTTTTCATGACAAGTTAGTCGGCAAATAAGTATATAACATTCCTCTGCCATTGTTGTGGGTAAGGTTACCGACGAGTTTTTAAAGACAAGGCGCCATTCCTTCATCTCCCACCAAAGACGTGTTGTCGCTTCGTTAATTCTTCGTCGTTTAGGTATCATTGAACGAAAAGATCACTTGCGCTGACGGTGGGAAGAACGTTCCATTGATAAGTTTCCGTCACTTTGTTGGATTTTTCTTTTCTTTATTGTAATCTTCTTTTCCTCTTTGCCAGCGACGCGAGCAGCTGCGAAGGTTGCATAGAATTAGTCATCCCCAGAAAGGAGCGCCAGTTTCGTTGGGTGCCTTTCTCATTTTCAAACTCCTCGCTCGTCCTTTTCGGTCGTTTTTTCCTCATCAGGGAACATTTAAAATATGCGCGGAGAGTGATCTTTTTACCTTTAACTTTTACTGGAAGCGTGCGGGATTTACCTGAATGGGGTAAAGGAGGAAAAAGACGTCAACCGTGGCTTACTTTCGGCCACCGTTATCAGACGACGTCGCAGGAGCTTTCATGTTTGGTTGCTTAAGGACACCGAATTCTTTTTCAGTGGTCATCCTTCCACGAGGTTGCAACGGTAAAGGGACGCGGTCGGGAGGGACTTTCAAACATTCCTTGGTATTTTAATTTAAAACTTTGAATTAGTTATTTTAAAAGCGAGCCAAACAAATTTACTCCGTCTTGCAGGGTTGACGTTCTTTGGACACCTTTCGCTAGAGAGACGGGAAGTAAGAGATTGTTGCAAGTAAAATAAACACAACCTGCCCCGGAAAAACTTGCTAGCTGTTGCAAGAGCGGGCTCTTGGTGAACAATGTGCTTTCATACACATTCGAAGGAAGCGAAGCCGAACCGATTCATTCTTGACCCAAGCTATTCAAATTCATCTTCCAACAAGTTGCTCCAGTTCTCACAAAGGGCCCATAAGGCTGGCGGAATATTGTGAATTAAAAAACATAAAGTTCACAATGTTGGTGTTGGCTAGTGAGGAAAACTGATGTTGTGCTTTCGGAAAAAGGATGCTCCGGAGCACTGCACACCAGTTTGCAAACGATGGAGGCACTGCACGTCCTATTGACAAAATACTTCTTTACTTACTAACAGTCTTAGGTGTCTAAATGGTGGCCATCTATTACAGCCGGTTCGAAGGTACCACAAGCATTCAAAATCAGTAAAATATTTAGTCCTGTATTTCCCCAGCTTTCCACCGCTAAGCCATTTATATTTGGATATTTCTTTTGTCGTTTGTATGGGAGATTGAACAATGTTTCTGATTCCAGTAAAATATGGTACATTTTTCCACCCCACTGGTCGCCACCGCTGGCCAAGTTCCCCCTATCCCTGCTCTCATCGAAGCAGCATCCGGAACAGGTGAAATGCAAATCCTGCTGGCGTTATTTTCCTTGCCTTTTGTGTGCGTTGTATGTATCTCCTGATTTATGCATTCTGTAAATTTATTCAACCGAAATGATAATTTATTCATACCAGTGAACTGTGCGAAATATGTTGAAGATTTGGTGCAGGCCACGAAAGCAAAGGCGAAGAACAAATAAAGAAAAAAAACCTTTCGGGGAGAAATGTTGGAGCTGAAATATATGAAACATCCCATGTCATGTGGGGAAAGATGTTCCCCAAGTCTGTTATCTGAGGCTTACGGGAAGATTAAGTCTTCCTGTGTGGTCTAGGCAGCGAGCGGGGAGCGAGTGCTCGGGCTTAACGAAAAGTGAAGCTTTGTGAAGTTTAACCGAAGGATGAAATTATTTTACACAGCATTTTATGCGTCACTCAATTTCACCATTATCTTCGATTCGATTTTCCCGAGCATTTCCCGCTCGCCCACGCATCGAACAGCTTTATTAAAGCTCGATCAACCATTAAATCTCCTTTCTGATATCATTTATTGAATGAAACGCTGCAAAACGGCACGTAGGGGAGGGGAAGGTAAGACAAAAAAAAAAGTAAGTTTCGTTGGAATTCGTGTCGTAAACATCGAGATTATTGAGGATTAGTGGGCTGTCTTCTCGTGGCTGTACAGAACCGCGCCATCCGATTCCAAATGACCTCATCAATCATTTCTTCGGCGCTCGGCGAAGCGTTCTCCTAGCGTGGGTGTCAGGAATCCTGCCCTGTCAAAACATTGACCATCAAATTAAGCATCAAGCACGGGGGAGAATGGTGATTTCTGGCGATAAAACGGCCCTCTCTCATTGGGTCATCTTAAAGTGGGTTGATTACATTTAAATCGATCATGCGAAAAAAATACGCAGCCTGCCATGATTCATTAAGCCGTCGAAGTGTTCATTTGTCAAAGCATTTCCCGTTCGACCGCTTGATGGCCCGAGAGCGATTTTCCAGTGGTTGTCCCGACTGCTGCGAGGGAAAAACGTTCAATTAAATGGAAGAAAAAGATGGCGCCGACGTAGGAAATGGAGTTTTCGTAGCGAACGGGAAAAAAACCCCAAGAAACAGTCCAAGAAGAAGTGCGAAAAGAGGCAGGGAAACGAGAAATCGTCCACGGGACCAGGAAATAAACTCACATTCAATTAAATAATAATAATAATTCAACGCTGAAATTGAATCTTTCGAGCATCAACTCCGCGTGCGGTGGCCGGCCTTTTTGGGAGGCAGACAGAAAGCAAGAAACGTCCGCGCGTCGGGTGTTCATTACTTTCGCGGCGAGGAAGCTCTCTCGGGTCCCCCGGGCCACACGTCCGGCGGCATCTTCTGCGACACTGCAGGGCACCGGCCGATACTGCGGGGCCGTTCGTTCGAACCAGTGCGAAGAAACATTAATAATGGATTCCCGCCGGGTCTCGTGCCGCGTTATGCTCCAGCTGTGCGCGACCCTCCTTGGAGGTCTCCTGCGTTCCGGCGACGTTTCTCTCCCCCACCCCCTGGGGAGACCTTTCGTTCGATCTTTCTTTCTGTCGATCTTTTTCTTTTCATTGAGTTCGTGTTTTTGTTCAAGCGACTTCATCAATGCGGCAATATTCTAGCAGGCAGTGCATTCCATGTGGCCCATTTTACCCAACTTCAGCACATTTACATCCGATTTGAGGACCTGCGCAGGAACCTAGCATCAGTTTGCGATATAGTTTGTGTGTAACACAAAGATACATACTCTTCATTAATGGATGTAAAAAGCAGATACTGGCCTAATGAAATCTTATAAAAAATGGAGGAATTGAGTATCACAAAACTCATCTTTCATTCGCATAAAAGGGCCTCATCTGGGTTTTCTATCAGTTCCATCAATTATAACAAAATCGCTTGGAAGTGTCTTCATTAGAATAGGGTAACGAATGGTACGACTTTTTCAAACTGCGGGCGAAATGTAAAGCTACAAATAAACACTCCGTCACGACCTTTAATCTGCCGAATCTGGGACCCGGTCTGGGTGCGTTTCAGTTCCCCCGGTGAAAATAAATCTGTTCACACTTCATTCCAAAACTGGCCGGCCCACGCCTAGGACATGATCTTGGCTACGTAACCTAGGGTTGCATGTCTGCAGATGCCAGCGGGCAGCGGTGTTGCGTCTCGTTAAAATCGACGACATTTGAACACGCTGTTTACTCAACCCCAGCGAGCGTTGAGCGAAAGCGGGATCTGGTCCCGCGAGGACACGAAACCTGAACCCCGATGGCAGCCGGAGAAGTCTTAAATTTAAAACTCAATAACAAACTAATATTTCCTGCACGGCTTCGTGCCCGGCATGAGGTCCATCCCGTCGTTCCCGATCGGTTTTCCTGGAGGAGAATTTCACTTGTGAAAACATTGAGTTGATTTATTCCGTAACTTTTTGGGTGAAATTGAACTCAGAAATAGAACTTCCTTCAGACTGGACCAGCATGGGGCATGTTTGAGAGTATTCTACGCCACGCGGCTTTGAGACGTTAGGAAGGGACAAGAGTTGGTCTTTAATTTAGCGCTTAATTGTCTTTATACGAACATCTTGAAATAGAAGCGTTACTTTTTCTTGATAAGGCGAAACAGAAAGTAAGATCTTTGTCGCAAAAACTTTAATACCTTAAGTTTATGAGACGGATTTAGCTAAAAAACAAAAACTGTAGATGCATTGTAATGCTTGGGCAATTGATCTGTGGTGTAATGAAACAGCCCTCTAAGTAACATCATCGTTCTACTGAATAACATCTCATTCATCAAGCCATAAACGGGCACTCGAGCACGAAGTCCGCCTGTGGACGATCGTCGCGCGTGAAGTTGCA